>PVKU01000129.1:0-718109 GCA_004027475.1 Anoura caudifer | reverse complement strand
TTGTTTTTTTTTTTTTTTTTTTTTTTTTTTTTTGTCTAATTGCTGTGGCTAAGACTTCCAATACTATGTTGAATAGAAGCGGTGAAAGTGTACAACCTTCTCTTGTTCGTGACCTTAGTGGAAAAGATTTTAGTTTTTGCCTGTTGAGTATGATGTTGGCTGTAGGCCTCTCATATATTGCCTTTATTATGTTGAGGAATGTTCCCTCTATTCCCACTTTGCTGAGTGTTTTTTATCATAAATGGGTGTTGTACCTTATCAAATGCTTTTTCTGCATCTATTGATATGATCATGTAATTTTTGTCTTTGCTTTTGTTTATGTGATGTATTACATTAACTGATTTGTGAATATTGAACCATCCTTGCATCCCTGGGATGAATCCCACTTGGTCATGGTATATGATGTTTTTAATGTATTGTTGGATGTGGTTTGCCAATATTTTGTTGAGGATTTTAGCATCTAAGTTCCTCAGCGATATGGGCCTGAAGTTTTCTTTCTTTGTTGTGTCTTTATCTGGTTTTGGGATTAGGATGATGCTGGCTTCATAAAAAGAGTTTGAGAGTCTTCCATCGTTTTGGATTTTTTGGAATAGTCTGTGAAGGACAGAGGTTAGCTCTTCCTTAAATGCTTTGTAGAATTCTCCTGTGAAACCACCCGGTCCAGGGCTTTTGTGTGTCGGGAGTTATTTGATTACTGCTTCAATTTCATCTGCTGTTATTGGTCTGTTCAGGCTTTCTCCTTCTTCTTCATTCAGTTTTGGAATATTATATTTTTCTAGAAACTTGTCCATTTTACCTAGGTTTTCAAATTTCTTGGCATACAGTTCTTCATAGTAATTTCTTACAATCCTTTGTATTTCTGTGGTGTCAGTTGTAATCTCCCCTCTTTCATTTCTGATTGTATTTATTTGGGTCCTCTTTCTTCTTTTTCTTGATGAGTCTGCTTAAAGGCTTGTCAATTTTGTTTATCTTTTCAAAGAACCAGCTCCTGGATTCATTGATGCTTAGAATTGTGCTTTTAGTCTCCATGTCATTTAATTCTGCTCTGATCTTGGTTATTTCCTTCCTTCTACTTGCTCTGGGCTGTCTTTGTTGTTGTTCCTGTAGTTCTTGTAGGTGTAGGGTTAGGTTGTTTGTTTGAAATGTTTTTATCTTTTTTAGGTAGGCCTGTGTCACTATGAACTTCCCTCTGAGGACTGCCTTCACTGTGTCCCATAAGTTTTGGGTTGTTGTGAGTTCATTTCCGTGTGTTTCCAGAAACTTTTTGATTTCTCCCTTAATTTCATTCTTGACCCATTCATTGTTTAATAGCATGCTATTCAATCTCTATGATTTTGAGTGTTTTGGGTTTTTCCCTTTGGGGCTGGTAACTAGTTTCAATCCCTTGTGGTCAGAGAAAATGCTTGGTATGATTTCAATTTTCTTGAATTTGTTGAGGCTTGTTTTGTGTCCTATCATGTGGTCTATCTTTGAAAATGTTCCATGTGTATTTGAAAAGAATGTGTATTTAGTTTCTTTGGGTTGAAGGGTTCTATATATCTCAGTTAAGTCCATTTCATCTAGAGTGTTGTTCAGTGCCACAATATCTTTGTTGATATTTTGTTTGGAAGATCTGTCCGTTTTTGACAGTGGGGTGTTAAAATCCCTTACTATAATTGTGTTGCTGTCAATACTTCAAGACTTTCTTGAAGTCCTCTAAGATTTTCTTTATGTATTTAGGTGCTTCTATGTTGGATGCATATATATTTACAATGTTTATGTCTTCTCAGTGGATTCTTCTTTTGAAGTCTATTTTGTCTGATATGAGTATTGCTACCCCAGCTTTTTTTTTTTTTTTTTCCTGTCCATTTGCTTGGAAAATTTGTTTCCACCCCTTCACTTTGAGTCTGTGTAGGGCTTTTGTCCTGAGGTGGGCCTTTTGTAGGCACCATATGTGTGGGTCATGCTTTCTTATCTGTTCAGCTATTCTATGTCTTTTGATTATAGCATTTAATCCATTTACATTTAAGGTTATTATTGATAGGTACTTATTCATTGCCATTTTTGTATGTGTGTTTCTCTCTCTCTCTTTCTCTCTCTCTCTCTCTCTCTCTCTCTCTACAGCAGTCCCTTTAGCATGTCTTGTAGAACTGGTTTGGTGGAGGTGTATTCTTTTAGACTTCTTTTGTCTGGGAAGCTCCTTATTTGGCCTTCTATCTTGATTGAAAGCCTTGCTGGGTAAAGTAGTCTTGGTTGCAGGCCTTTGGTTCTCATTACTTGGAATATTTCTTGGCATTCTCTTCTGGCTTGGAGTGTTTCCATTGAGAAGTCAGCTGCTAGCCTTGTCAGGGCTCCCTTGTATGTTACTTCCTGTTTCTCCCTTGCTGCCTTAAAGATTCTCTGTTTGTCTTGGAATTGTGCCATTTTAATTATGATGTGTCTTGAAGTAGGCCTCTTTGTGTTCCTCTTGACTGGGACTCTCTGTGTTTCCTATATTTGTGTGACTTTTTCTCTCATCAAATTAGGGAAGTTTTCCATCATTACTTTTTCATATAGGTTTCTATCCCTTGGTTTTCTTCTGCTTCTGGTATCCCTATTATATAGATATTGTTACATTTCATATTGTCTTGTATTTCTCTTAATCCCTCATCATTCTTTCTGAGCCTCTTTTCCTTTTCTTGCTCTTTCTGGGTGTTTTTCTCCTACTTTGTGCTCCCACTCGCTGATCCAATCTTCTGCTTCATTGATTCTGGTTTTGATTCCTTCTACTGTGTTCTTCAGTTCAGAAATTGTGTTCTTTATTTCCTCTTGGCCCTTGTTGATTGTTTCTATTTCCTTTTTCATGTTGATATAGTTTGCAGTGAGTTCATTGAAGCTTCCCTGTAGTTTCTGGTAGCTCATTGAGAGCTCATGGAGCTTCCTGACAACCATTGCTTTGAACTCAATATCTGATAGTTGAGTTGCCTCTGTTTCATTTAGCATTCTTTCTGAGGCTTCCTCCTTTCCTTTCATTTTGGGATTGTTTCTTTGTCTTCCCATTGTTTGTGAGACTCTTCTTGTTAGTCTCAACTTCTTAAATTGATCTGTTCTGGCTCCCTGGGTTTATGGTGTGAAATGCTGTGGTAGAATACCTGTAAGATTCAGTGGCGCAGTCTCCTTTGGGTATCCTGGTGTTCACAGCTTTTACTGTCTCAGCTGTTGGGATGCCCCCTCTTTGGGTCCAGCTCTGGATTTTTCACAGATCTGTTTTTTTTTTTTTTTTGTCTCACTTGTGGGTATTTAAAAAGAGAAAAGAAAAAAATGAAAAAAAGAAAAAAAGAAAAAAGAAAACAGAGGAAGGAAGAAGAGATAAAATTGGAAAGAAAGGAAGAAGAAATAAAACAAGAAGGAAAGAGAAGGAAAAGGAATTGAGGGATAAAAGAATAAAAATAATTTAAAAACAACAACAACAACAACAACAACAACAACAACAACAACAAAAACCTCTTGCTGGTTTCAAATTGGCCAAACTGGTTTTTCTGGTCTTGCTGGCTGCAAGGGGCTGAGGAGTGACTGGTATTGCTTTTCTCCCTGTTCAGCACTCAGTCAGATTTGGGCTACTCTCCTTGGTGCTAGCCAGGTACTCTCCCCAGGGCTAGCTGGTACCTCTCTGCACAGGGTGTTGGGCGTGGTTTCTGAGCCTCCTGCGGAGCACCGCTTTCCCGAGTTTATGGGTGTGAGCTCTGGGTCACTAAGAGGCCCGTGTGCCAACTTGAGTTTATGGGTGTGGACTCTGTGAGTTTCCTGCATTGTGCGCACTCACCCTAGGTTCACGGGTGTGCTGTTGGCATGTCAGTGGGTGCGATTGACCCTCAGACTGACTGACTATGAGAAATGGCTGTGATTACAGTGAATGAGCTGTTATTGAGGGGCTGGCTTTGCTGTAGCAGGGCTCTGATGCCTGCTGAGTCTACCCTTTGGATGTGGCATTTGTGGGACTAACTGGGTGTTTCTCTGATGTGGTCTAAAGCCTGCCACTAGTATATTGACCTTGGAGTCTCTTGGGAGTGACTCTGGTGCATGCTAAGTTCAGCTACTGCCTTTGCCTGGCCAGGGGCCACCTGGTTGGAGCAAGAAAGTGATCTGCAGTTAGTAGCTGCCTGTGTTGGTCTTGGAGGTGCCCATGAGAGGCTATGATGCAAACTGAGGCTGGCTGCCATTACTGTCAGGTTTGGGGCCACTGAGCAAGAGATCCAGGGCATGCTGAGGACAGTCATTGTTTGTGTGGCATTTGTGTATCTTTGAGAGTTTTGGAATGTATGCAGCATGGGCCAAGGCTGACAACTTGTGTGGAACCTCTGCCAGAAGAGGTTAGGGATGGTGCACTAATTGGATGGTGTTGGGTCTTGGGGAATCACCAGGATGTGGTCATTGGTGTTAGGCAAATTAACGGAGACTCAAATTTGGTGCCCACCTGCACTTGCAGGCTGGGGTGGGGGAGATCTCAAGAAAGGAACAATGTACCTGCCAGCTATTCTATCCAGAGAGAGCTGCCCCTCCAGCCCTCACTCTGAAACCAGACAATTCAGTTCCTTCCCATATCTTCCTGGTGGTTTTCAAGCTGCTGTCTCTTTGCTGGAACTTTTGGTGTTTGTATGGAAGCAAGTCTGTGCTTGGGCTATTTTAGAGGATGATTGGATCTACAGCTGTCCTGCCTCACTTCAATGGAATCCCCACTGATTTTCACAGCCAAAAGTTGTGGGGTTCCTGGCACTGGTGCTCTGGCCTGAGGAATCAGTGTGGGACTGGGACCCCTCACTCTTCAGGGGGACCTCCACAGCTGAGATATCCCCCCTGAATCTTAACTTCCACACATGAATGTGGGACCAACCTATTTCACATCTTCACACCTACCAGTTTTGACATGGCCTCTTCTTTATTTCCTAAGTTGCAGGAGCTCTGTTCAGCTAGTGTTCAGGTGGTTCTCAATGGTAGTTATTCTACAATTTAGTTGTAATTTTGATGTGGTCATTGGAGGAGTCAAGCATAACATTTGCCTACTCTGCCATCTTGACCAGAAGTCCCTGTTTTATACTTTAATAAGTATCTCGTACTTTAAGCTTATAATAGTAATCTATATTTTTCATGTAATATTATTATTATCTATTTTTTCTAAAGAGAGAGGAACAACAATGTGTGGTTACCTCTTGTGTGCCCCCTACTGGGGACCTGGCCCACAACCCAGGCACGTGCCTGACTGGGAATCAAACCAGTGACCCTTTGGTTCACAGGTTGGCACTCAATCCACTGAGCCACACTAGCCAGGGCAATGTAATATTATTATAATTTTATGTTTTACAGTTACATTTTGATCCACCTGGAATCTCTTTAACTCTGTGGGATGAAGGGTTTGGTTTAATTCCTTTCCAAACAACTATCTAGTTTGTCCAACATTTTAATCAATTGTTTTGCCTAATTTGAAGTATCACTTGATCATTATCTGAAATCCCTAAGTATTTGTGTGTCTATTTCTGTACTGAAAATTCCTTTCCATTGCTTTGTTCACCATTCATACAATAAATATTTACATGCCAGGCTCTTTCTAAGCATTTGAGCTATCTCTGTAAAAAAAGAGAGTGAACTCTTCTCCTCATGGAGCTTACCATACCGAGGGAAATATAAAGACAGATAATAAACTAGAAACATTATTTTTATTTCATTTCCTGAATTACTGTGATGAGGTGTTAATTATTATAGATTTATGGTTTATTTTAATATCAGGTAGAGCTAGCTCTTCTACATTAATAATTTTGCCTCTTCATAAATATTAAGTCTTACAGATATACTTTAGAATCATTTGACAAATTTTAATATAAATCCCATTGGGATTTTCATTGTAATTGTCTGGAATTTTGAAATTAATTTAAGGAGATTGACGTCTTTACAATAGTTATTTCTTATCAAATAATAAGGTATGCTTCTCTGTTCAAGTTTCCTTTTATTCAAGTGTCCTTCTATGACCCTTAGTAGAATTTAAAATTTTTCTCCAAATAGAATGAGTACTTTTTGTTTGCTAAGGTAAGTGAAGTTTTATTTTTTATATGTTTTATACTTTGTTATTGTTGTATATGAGTGCTATTGATTTTGGAAAAGATTTTCATGACCTCCCACTTAAGTGATTTCCCATGTTGTTCCTAATCATTTTTCAATTGATTTGTTCTTAGGTTATTCATTGCATAACAGCACATTACAAATATCTTAACTGTGGTCTGCACTCTTATCACTACTAAAAGGTTCTCCTTTTCCCATTTACCACTTTCATTTTGAGTTCGATTTTGTCTGATATTTACTCTATAGACTTCATGTTCTTCTTTAAATTGGCCTATGTTACCTACACAGTCACTTAAAAATTTGTGTTTTTTTTTTTTTTTTTACAAAAGATGAAGTTTGTTGTTCAGACACCAGAAATTCTGTTCCAGCCCCAAATGGTTATTGCATTTCAGTTCTGGCACTAACCCCCTGGAATTACCATAGCCCACACAGGTGGAGGGGGAGCTCTTCTACAAGGCTGCCCTCTTCAGAACCACTCTGAAGTTCCCATGATGCCCCAGGCCTTGAATACTTTTGACCAACTGCAAATTTGGGGGGTGGGGTTCGAGGATTTCCTCAGTTTCCACAATTTGATAGAATAACCTGAAAAACTCATGAGAGTGCTATACTTATGATTTCAAAGGATTCAACTCAAGAGCAGCCCCATGAAGAGCCATGGAGGGTGAAGGATGGAAGGGTTCCCAGGGCAGGGCTTCCCTGCCCTCTCCCTGTGGAACCAGGGCATGTCACCCTCCAGGGCACAGCAATGTGTTTTACCTGCCAGGAACTCCACCAGTCTCAGTTTTCAGTTTTTATTGGGCTTTCTTTTCATAGGCAGGTTTGATCCAATCATTGGCCACCTGATAGAACTCAATCTCCAGCTTCCTTCCCTTCCTGGAGACTAGGCTTTTGCTCAAAGTCCCAGCTCTCTAATTATAGGGTCGATATTTCAGGTGGCCAGCCCCCACTGTGAGGCTACCTGGGAGCACACATGAGTTGTCTCATTAGTGTAAACTAGGGTATGATCCAGGGGCTTATGAATAAACACACTACCACTTGGGAAATTCAGAGTTTTAGAAGCTCTGTGCCAGGAGTTGGGAACAAAGGCCAGACAAATTCCTTATTATACGAAACTCATGTAAAAGTTTAACAGCATAGAAAATCTTTGTCTAGAAAACAAAAGTGACCCACAACCCAGAGAACCAATGCTGAAGCTGGAAAGTTGAGTGAATGTTCTACAGCTGTTATCGGTGCACATGTCAGCATGTAAATAAAATTGCTTGTATGCAAATGTCACATACTTAACATCCTATTTTGAAATTCATTTCTTCAGCTGATAATTTATTTAGGATCTCTCTAAATATCACTACATATAAACCAAACTCAACCTTATTGTTTTAAACTGTTTTATGAAATGTACCACTGACTGTTTTCTCAAACAAAAACAGAATACCTGTTAGTGGGATCTAGTGTCTTTTCTAGATTTTTTCCCTTTTTTTGGAAGTTAGCACAATTTTTCTGTCAATACCTTTGTGTATTTGTTCAAGTACACATGTAAGGTAAGTTTATATAAAAGAAATAGATGGATAAAATATACATGCATTTAAAATTTTATCATATATGGCAAATAGCCTTTTAAAAACATTTAACTAATGTATATTTCCATCAATGAATGTTTGCTATCAATTCTTTTACTTTCAATTTTTTTGTGTCTACTGAATATAAAACCTAGCATGACCCTTCTTTCTTTTTATTTTTTTTAAAGATTTAATTTATTTTTAGAGAGAGGGGAAAGGAGGGAGAAAGAGAGAGAGAGAAAGATCAATGTGTGGTTGCCTCCTGTGCAACCCCAACTGAGGACCTGGCCTGCAACCCAGGCATGTGTCCTTGTTACAGAGCAGGCATATGCTCTGGGAACTGGGAATCGAACTGGCGACCCTTTGGTTCACAGGCTGGCTCTTGATCTACTGAGCCACACTAGCCAGGGCTCTTTTTTCTTACACAAAGTGAATTTTATGTGTATTTAAAAAATGTGTTAAAATTTTTTTTCCTCTTTGGTGATTTGCAATGTACATTATATATTTATTTCCATTAATTTATAACTTTAATTTACATGCTTAAATTTATACATTCAATTAAACAACTTGTTTAATTGAAATTGTTTCTATTTGAACTTTTCCTCCGAAAGATAAGAAAACATTATTTTTTTCCCAACTCTTCCACTTCTTTCTCTTCTGTTTTCTCCTCCTTCTCAGCTGACTTTCCCTGAGTTCAGTATATAACTCAGTAAACTTTTTGTAAACTATGCTACCATATAAATGTGATATCATTTGGTCCAGTGTATGATATCATGGTAAACTTTAAAAAAATCTACATGTACAAATAAACATGACTTTATAGGTGAAATCATTTTTATTTAATATCCATTCTACATAGTAATAGATTTTATGGGAAATGATATTCAAAATACTTAACATCCAGCCTTAGGGACCAGTGTGCTAGATGCTTCCCACTGTGTCCTGGTTGTTGGATCTGGAAAATACAGGGGCTCCAATGGATGGGGTGAGGAGGATTGTGGGGGCTACTTGGAGACACTTGATACTTAATCTTGATTTGCACATGAATATCCTATGGAGATTTTTTAAATTATGAAAAGTTAATTGTGAAAAGTCCAACTTCTTTGGACACAAATGATCAAAAACAATACATTCTTATTATAATGAATGCCAATACATTTTCATTATAACAAATGCCAACAACGACTAAATAGAGGAAGGAGAGTTGTAGTGCTTACTCCACTATCCATTCCCACCCCAGTCCACCCCTCAGGGGTGACTGACAACTAACATTACCAGTTGGCTTTTATTAAACCCAATTTTTTCTATGCCTATAGAAACAAGTGTAATTTCTTCATCATGTCTTCAATTTTTTAATTTAAAACATGTCAAACCTTGAAAAAGTTGTGAAAAGTGTACAAAAACACCCAGATACCCTTCACATTTTCTTTCTTTCTCTATCTGATTGGGAACATTTGAAAATTAGATGAGAATACATTAAAGACATCATAACAGACTTCACCACTAAGTATTTAACACATATTTCCTAAGAAAAATGACAGTTGACCTTTGAACAATATGGGTTGGAATTGTGTGGGTTCAATTACATGCAGTTTTCCAGTAAACACCTGTACTGTTTTTGATCCATGAGCGGGAGTCTGCAGGTGCAGAGGGCCAGCTGTATGCATTGTTCAACACCATTTTATAATGTACAGGGGACCTGAGCATTTGCAGATTTAGGTATCCTTGGGGAGGGGGCTGACATCAATCCCCTGTGGATACTGAGGGACAATTAAGTTTTGGGGGCACTACACACAAATTTTTGACTATAGGGGGGTCAGTGCCTCTAACCTCTGTGCTGTTCAAAGGTCAACTGTACATTCTTCCACCTGACCATAATGTAATTATCACATTCAGGAAATTTAACATTGGTATAGTAAAGCAGATGCAGACCAAAATAAAATTTCCCTGATCATTGCCATAATTGCCACAATGTCCTTTAGAATTATTTGTTTAAATCCAAGATCCAATCATAATTGCACATGACAGTGAGTTGTCAGGTGTTTAATCCAGATGAGTTTCCTAGCCTCTTTATAGTTGTTTCATTGCATTGGCAGTTTGCAGAATGTAGGTCAGTTGCTTTGCACAGGGTTTATATGATGTTTCCTTGTGTCTACAATAGGGTTATGCATTTTGGCAGGAATTCTACATATGTGATGTTATCTTCTCAGTGTATCATATTAGGAGGCACATGATACTATCCTACTATGACATCTAATCATTGGTTAAAGTGATGCCTGCCATATTTCTCCCTATCTCTTCTCCAAGTATATTTCACCTAATGTAGAGGTAGGCAAACTTTTTCTATGATGGGCCAGATAGTAATAGTTTAGGTTTTATAGGCTGCATTAAGTCTCTGTCACATATTCTTTTTTTCCCCAACCAGTAAAAATGTAAAAACCACTCTTAGTTCAAGAGCGACACATAAATAAACAAGGAAACAGATAATTCTTGTCTATATTAATCCTTACTTTAGTGATTGTAAAATGGTGTCTTAAAATTCTATCATTCTTTATACATTTATTAGTTGGCATTCCTCTACAAAAAGAACTGTCCCTCCTCTTCTCCTTTAAACATGTTTTTGGGATCAGTATAAAGTTATGAATCTGTGTCTATTTTTTAATGACTGCAAAAATGCTGAATGTATTATTTTATTATTCAGCTAGAATTTACAGAGTGCACACTGTGCTAGTGACTGGGTGTGTAATGTTAAACATAAATAGGTACAGTCCCTGTCACCGTGGCACTTACCTTCTGGTGAAGGAAACAGGCATTAATAAAATAATCACAAATGAATGTAAACTTTCAGCTGTAGTTTACTGTAAAGGGGAACATTTATCATGAGGATATGAGCTGGTCAGAACACTCTACACCCCTAGGGAGGTGATGACCTGGCTGAGATCTGGAGGATAAGTACCATTTCTTGTGGAAAGGTGCTGTGAGGGCAGAGTCCTGAGGACAAGGGAGCAACCTGGAGATGGGTGGGAGCTGGGCACACAGGTAGACCTAAACGACAATCTGCAGAGTGAAAAGGTAGAAAGAATGCACAGGAAAAAATAGTGTCAGATGAGCACAGAGAGGTCATGGAACCAGGTCATGGGTGGGGGGCTAGGGATCATTGTTCATGGAAGAAATTGGACCTTATTCCAGAGAGCAAAGTGAAGTCAAGGAAGTGTGATTTATAGGTGGAATGGTACCCAGACCAGATGAGCCTTTGAGAAAATCGCTCTGCCAGTGTGAGATGACAGGAGAGACCCATCAGTCAGGCAGCCAGCCCGCCAGCCCTCAGTGAGGTAGAGAGAGGATGGCTACTTGGATAAAGCACTCTGTTGGCTGTGAGATTGGCAAATCGAAAAAAAAATGCACAATACAAAAATAATGTGACTCTGAGTGTGGAAATATTCCATATTTTGATTGGGAGGTGGTCAGATAGGTTTCCTTCCTTCCTTCCTTCCTTCCTTCCTTCCTTCCTTCCTTCCTTCCTTCCTTCCTTCCTCCCTCCCTCCCTCCCTCCCTCCCTCCCTCCCTGCTCACCTGAAGACATATTTTTCATTGCCTTTACTGAGAAGGGAAAGGAGAGAGAAACATCAAAATTGTTGCCTCTGGTTCACTCCCCCAGGGACTGGGGATCATTTGTGCCCCAGGGAATCATATGCATCCAGACCAGGAATCAAACCTACAACCTAGGTACTTTCCCTGACCAGGAATTGAACCTGCAACCTTTTGGTGTATGGGAGGACGCTCCAATCAATTGAGCCACACCACCCAGGCACATAAGTGTATTTTTATCAAAATTACCCAGTAACATTCAGGAACCTCATTACATGTAAATTTTACTTAAAAACAGTATCCTGTCAAGTGAGAAATAAAGGCTCAAAACAATATACATGGCTTGGTGGTATTTATTAAAAAGCAGTACCTGTCTGTACAATATCTCTGGGAGGACACACAGGAAATCATAATAGTGCTTGCTCATGGGTGGAGAGCAGAGTATCCGGAAAACAGAAGTGGAGTGAGATGTTTTACCGAATACTGTTTTTTTACTTTGGGATTTTGCACTGTGTGAAGGGACTTGGAGATGCACTGGGGATGGGGTCAGGGAAGAGAAAGAAAGACTCCAAAGTGGTCTGGCCTCCAAAATAGAGGGTTATGTCAATTATTGAAGTAAAGGTACAAATAAAAGATATCAGATGTAGTGCAGAATTGCTGGAAGTGGGGTTGGGGTGGGGGGGAGGGAATGTGACCCAAAGCACAGAAGAGGGATTGGTCTGGGGCAGAAAGAGACATGGGGCCTTTCAGCGGGAAGAAGCAGGGCAGGATACATGCAGGCGAGGGTGGCAGGTTTGCATGGTGGGTGGCAATAAACATTACTTTTACATATATCTTTATTGACTTTGCCACTGCTGACAAACTGAGAGGGATCAATACATTGCACTTTTTTCTCCCTTGAGTTAAAATTGTTTCAAATGCTGGGGTCAGGCAGATGGGGATCAAAATGCCAACTTCGTTATACTACACTTGGAATTAGGTAATTTACCACCTGGCCCGGTCACTGGAGGTGAGGGACACATGTAAGCTCTAAGCCAAACAGCATCAGGAATAGCCCACCAGAGACCACGAGAGGCTGAGCTACCAGTCCTTTTCCTTCTTCCAAATGTACCAATTAGAGAAGAGGGGGAGGAAGCAGTATTACACTAATTGATATGACTGCATGTGGAAACACGAAATCCAAAGGAGATTCCCTACCACTAACTTTCCTTCAGTATTCCCATTAACATGTTTATTTCTCTACACTTCTACCAAAGTTGGGTGTTATGAATACTTTTACATTTTTATCTATTGAGTGGGCTAAAACTGTTACCTCATTATGGAGAGGGTTTTTAACTACAGTTGCCTGGGACTGGTTTTCATTGATTTCTGATTCAGTTGGTTTGGCATGGCTCTCATTTGTGCGTTTAAAAATGTTAAAAAATCTCCTTCCTGGTAATCATGCTATGTATTGATAGTTACCACTGAAACGGCTCTGACATTTTATTGGGGGTGGGTGAGATGCTATCAGCAAATACTTCTCTCTACCTTTGACTTTGTGCTTTGATTATAAAATTGCTTTATTTCTGATCTAATCCCTCCTTTTCCCAATCAGAAAGCTGGGGCACATTAAAATTGGTGGTGGTGGGTCCGCACGCAGCCTCTGACCTGCAGCTGATCTGAGGTGAGGGAGAAACCTTGCTCTTTCTGAGGCCTGCCCTTACCCCCAGATCTCTGCTCCAGCTTGGCGTGGGGGCTGCTGGGAGGAGGCCCTGGCCTGCAACACTGAGCTGGTTCCCCAGCTCAGGAAATGTGGTCAAGCCCCAGCATCCTATTTCATTTTGGTTCAAGTTGTGCTGTGTCTGGCAACTGTTCTTCGCCTTTTGTAGGAAAAGGTTAAGGTTGTTTGAAGTTTCGGTTTAGTTTTCATTTTAATTGTTAGTGCCATTGTTGATTTTTGTAGGTTTCATGGAGGAGACCTTAAAAATGTCTATTTATTCAGCCATGTTTCCTGGAACTTTTTCTTGCCTTCCCTGAATTTAAAAAAAAAAAAGCTCAGAAGTGTTTATGTTGAAAAGCAGTAGTTTCTAGCTCTAGGCTTTCTCACCTGCCCTGAGGTAACTGTGTTTAAACAAATGTTTCAGTATGCACTGATTAAATAATATGCTCAGACGTTTTTATCAATTTACAGATTTTAGATATTTTGATTCTCTTGTATTTATGTTTTGTTTTTAGATCTTTGCTTACTTATTAGATCAGTCATATTGAGCTACGCTATGTTTCTAATTCTATTTATTTTGCTTTATATATTTTGAGCTATTAGATATGTCTACTTTTAGAAATATTATATCTTCCTGGGAGATTAACACTTTCATTGTCACACAGTGTCATTCTTTATCTGTAGTAACACTTCTTTACCTTGAAATTTGCTTTGTTTGAAGGAAACTAGACTTTTGGTGGTGAGCATGTGATAGAGTACACAGATTCTGAATTGTAATGCTGTACACCTGAAATGTATATATTATTATTTAATTTTTATAGAGAGTATGCCATAAACTGAGGATTAGGATTAATTCATTTCTGTGCCTCTGCAGTTTACAAACAAACAACCAAACAAACAGTAAACCAACAGATATGGAGACTTAGAGGTCCAAGCTTTCACAGTCCTCCCCTGATCCTTCCCGTCAAGCTACCCCTTTATCTGTGTTATTAAGAGATGTAAATGAAGTTCACTGCTGACACAAATAGGAAAAAGAATTCACTGTGTTTGATATTAGTGTGCCCAGGCCAGCTTTCTTTACTTAGTGCTTGCATATACCATCCTTTCATGTTTGAAAATCCTCGTATTTAACATGTATTTATTATAAGCAAAATCTAGTTGGACATTTGTGTATTCATATCTAATCTAACAACTTTTGACATGAAGTCAGAATATATTCAGTGTGGTAATACTGAATGGGGTTACTGATTTATCTGGATTTCAATTTACAGTCTTACTGTTTACTTTCCATTCATTTCATCTATTTTATTTTGCCCCTTTACTCCTTTCTTCCTTTTTGTGGAATGAATTAAGTATTTTTATTATTACATTTACCTTTTATTAATGATACAGTCTTTTTATTCTTTTATTGATAACCCTAGAGATTGGCATGTGGATCCTTGACCCCCTGGCATAAACGCTAAATTAGTAAATTTATCGCTTTGATATGATACCAAAACCTGAGAAAACTTTCACTACATTTACCTCACCCCCACCTTTTGTGTCATTGTGATGAGTTTTATTTCTTCAGATATTTAAAAACTTACCAAACATTATCATGAAGATGTATTATTATTAGATTAAAATATAATTATTACTTAGATTTACTACACATCAACCATTTCCAGTGCTCTGTGTTCTCTGTCTCCGTTCCTCCCTCCAGAATCATATTTTTTCTACCTGAAAACTCACTGTAGCATAGAATGGTTGGTGACCAATCCTCTGTCTCTATGGCTAAAATGTATTTACTTTGCCTTTAATTTTTTTTAATCATAGTTTTTTTAAGGCTTCACTTTTTTATGTTTTAAAAATCAACTATATTGAAGATAATTTATACACAATAAAATGCAGTTGTATTAGGGGTGCAGTTTGATGAGTTTTGACAAATGGAGAAACCTTTGTAACTATCACCATAATCAAGACTAAGCATTTCCATCAGTCCAAAGATTCCCTTTGCCCCTTTGCTGTCAAAGCCCCTCCGAGTCTCTACAGAAGGCATCCATTGATTTACTTTCCTGTCGCCATAGATTTGTTTTGCCTGTTCTAGAGTTTCATAAGAATGAAAAAAATGGAGTATATATTCTTTTCTGTCTGGCTTCTTTTACCCACAATAGTGTTTCTGAGATTCAACCATGTCATTCTGGGTATCTAACTTGTTCCTTTTAGTCAGTGAGTAGTAGCTCATGGTGTGAAGATTCCATAATTTGTTTATCCATTCACCTATTCATGAACATTTGGATTGTGTCCAGTTTTGGCTATTAGGAACATTCTACTCCAGTTTTGGAGTAGAGCTGTTATGGACACTCATGTAAAAGTTGTGTTGTGGGCTTTCTTTTAATACCTCAGACTGAAAGTACTGAATCTGGGGTAGTTGTGTGTTTAACGTTATAATAAACAGCCATACAGTGTTTTTAAATTATCAAACTATTTATATTCCCTACAACATTGCATGGAAGTTCCAGTTGCTCCACATTTTTGTCAACACTTTGGTAATGTCATGTGTTTTAATTTTCTCCATTCTACTGGTTGTGCAGTAGTATTCCATTGTGGTTTTAATTTGCATTTCCTAACGCCTAAAAATGTTGGGCATTTTTAAAATGTACTATTGGCCATTCATATGTCTTGTGAGGTGTTATTCTGAACATTTGTCTATTTAAAAATTGAGCTATTTTTGCACTATTGAGTTGCAAGACTATATATAATCATACATCAATATAATAATTATATATAATATTTACCTGTTTCTGACATGTCTTTTCATTTTTTCAAAGGTATCTTCTGAAGTGTAAACAATTTTAATTTTGATGAAGTAAAATGATCATTTCTTTTTATTATGTGTGTTTTCTGTGTCTCATTTAAGAAATTTCTGCTTACTCAACATTACAAAGGTTTCTTCTGTTTTCTTTCAAAAGTTCTGTGGCTTTGGCTTTTACATTTGAGTCTACAATCTACTTGGAGTTAACTTCTTGTGTATGGGATAAGGTTAATATTAAAGTTAAATTATTTTTACATGAATATGCAGTGTCTAGCAAAGTTTGATGAAAAGACTATTCTTTTCTCCACTTAATTAACTTGGCACTTTTGTCAAAAATTGATTGACCATGTATGTGTAGATCTGTTCCTTATCTAGTATGTGTCTCTCATCTTCCCATTTATTATTTTGCTAAAACCACAATCTCTTGATTCGCTTTACAGTAAATCTTGAAATCAGGGAGTCCTTTCCAACTTTCTTCTTTTTAAAAGTTGTTTTGGCTATTGCGTGTCCTCTGAATTTATATGTAAATTTTAAAACCAGTTGTGAAGTTCTGCAGAAAAAGGTTTTTGGTATTTTGATTTGGATTTGTAAAGATCGATTTACTTTTGATCTTTATTTTCTCTTAACGATGTTTTGTAGCTTTTAGTATACAGATCTTGCACTTATTTTGTTAAGCTTATTCCTAATATTTCATATTTTTGATACTATTGTAGATGGTGCTATTTTTTGAATTTCATTTTCCAATTTCTTATTTCTGGTATTGATCTTTTATTTTATGACCTTGCTAAAGTTACTTGTTAGTTCTAACAGCTTTCTTTTTCAGATTCCTTAAGATTTTCTATATATGTACTTATGTTGGCTTTCAATGAAAACAATTTTACTTTTTTTCTTACTAATATATATGCACTTTATTTCTTCTAATTGCCTTAAATCACTGTTGGATCTTTCAACAAGTTTTCAGTCAAAGCCTGTTCCTGATTTTAGAGGGATAGCATTCACCTTTGGCCATTTGGTGTGATGGTAGCTGTAATTTTGTCAATGTTCTTTATCAAGTTCTATTCCTACTTTCTGAGAGTGTTTCTGATAAATGTGTGTGGGACTTTGTACAGGGCTCTTCACATATGCATGGGGATGAGCATGATTTTCTTCTCTGAATGTGATAAATGACACAAATTTATTTAAAAAAATTTCAACCAACTTTGCTTGGGAAAACTTCACTTTTTCAAGTTATATTATCTTTTTTATGCATTGCTAGGTTTAGTTTACTAATATATTGTTCAGGCTTTTGCATGTATATTCATTTTCTTGTAAAGAATTTATTTGATTTCAGTTTGGTAAGAGGGTAATACTGGCCTCATAAAGTGATGAGACATGTGATCCTCTATTTTCTGAAAGATTTTTATAATATTGTTTGTTGATATTCATTAAATGCTTGTTAGGATTCACCAAAGAAGTCATCTGGGCATGAAAGGCTTTCTTTTTGTTTTTGGAAGGAGGAGGATATTAATTACAAATTAAATTTCTTTAAGAGATATAGGGCTATTCAGGTTTTCTAGCTCTTCTTGGATCTGTTTTGTTAACTTGTATCTCTGGAGGAATTGTTCTATTTTATCTTTATCAAACTTATTGGAATAAAGTTGTTTATAATATTCTTTTGTTATTTTTAGTGTCTTGAGGACCTATAATGAATCCCCTTTCATCATGTATAGTCTTGGTACTTTTGTTTTCTCCACATTTTAAAATCAGGTTAGATAGAGATTTATCCATTTTATTGACATTTACATTAATTATTTTGTATTATTTGTCTATCTTCTATTTTACTTTTTTCTGCTCTTATTTTTATTATTTCCTTCCCTCTGTTTTCTTTGGGTTCATTTTGCTTTTTTTTTTTCTAGCTTCTTAAAGTGGAATCTTAGAATATTTGCTTTAAACTTTTCATCTTTTTCTAAAATAAGCATTTTAAGCTTCAATTTTTCTTCTCAGTACTGTTGTAGCTGCATCCCACAAATTTTAAAATTGTGTTTTCATTTTGTTTCAAAATATTTTTAAACTTCCTCTGTGGTTTATTCTTTGACTCATGCATTATGTGAAACTCTGTTTTACTTATAAAATATTTGGAGATTTTTCAGGTATCTTATTGTTATTGATTTCTAATATATTCCCATTATGGTCAGAGAATGTTTTCTATGATCTCAATAGTTTTGAATGTATTGAGAATCCATCTGTGGCTCAACATATGGGCTATATTTTATGAACATTCCATGTGTACTTGAAAAGCTTGTATATCTTACAGTTATAGATGGAGTACTCTATTAATTCAATTTAGTCAAATTATTTGCTAGTGTTCCACAAGTCTTCTATATCTTTACATGTTTTATCCATCCTGAGAGAATTGAGTTAAAGTGTCCCACTATGTTTATGGACATTTTATTTAAAGATTTTATTTATCTATTTTTAGACAGAGGGGAAGGGAGGGAGAAAAAGAAGGAGAGAAACATGAATGTGTGGTTGCCTCTCTTGCACTCCCTATTGGGGCCCTGGCCCACAATCTAGGCATGTGCCCTGACTGAGAATCAAACCAGTGATCCTTTGGTTCGCAGGCCAGAACTCAATCCACTGAGCCACACCAACCAGGGCTGGACTTGCTACTATTGTCATGTATTGTGCTTCATGTATTTTAAACCTTCATTATGAGTACACTTGAAATCTTATATTTTCTTAACAAATTGACCATTTATAACTTTTAATTAACCCTATTTATCTTTGGCAATAATATTTCTTAACTGATATTAATGTTCCATCTTTCTTAGATTAATATTTTCATCATGTCTTCTTTTTAATTTTTATACTTTTAATCTACCTGTGTTTGCATATTTAAAGAGTGTTTCTTATAAATAGTCTTACTGCATGTTTATACAGCCTGATGATCTATGCCTTTTAATTATAGCATTAGACTCTGTAAATGAAATGTAATCCACAATATATTTAGGTTTAAAGTTACCATCTTTTGTTTCTTTTCTATTTGTCCCATCTATTTTTTGTTCACTTTTTCTTCTTTTCATGCCTTCTTTGGCATTAATTATTTTCCACTATTCCATTTTATCTCCTGTATTGGAGATTATTTGTTATATCTCTTTGTGCTCTAGAATTTACAAGATGCACTGTCAATATATAACAGTCTAATGGTAAATAACATTATACCTCTCATGGATAATGCATATTATAACTGCATCATATAATAGTATGCTTCCATTTTCTCCCTCCTGTCTTTTGTGTTATTGTTGTTCTATACATTTTACTTATACAAATATCATAAATTCCATAATAGATGGGTATTATTTTTGTTTTAAACAGTCAACTGTCTTTTAAAGGGATCTAAAAGTGACAAAAAATATTTAAATTTATTCACCATTTCCAGCTCTCCTCATTCCTGAGTTTCTATCTGTTATTGCTTTGCTTCAGCCTGAGCAATAGATTATTTTTCTTCTTGTTTATCTGAAAAACTCTTTATGTCACCCACATTTGGAGAATATTTCTGCTGGATAGAGAATTTGAAGAATTTTTGTTTGTTTTTATTTTCCTTTTAAGCTCATTCAAGATGCTGTTTGATTATTTTCTAGCTTGCATTATTTCTGAAAAGAGGTTGATGGTTTCTTATTTTTTGTCCTCTTGATACACATACTGTGTGCCCTTTCCCTCTGGTCACTTTAAGATTTTACTCTTTGTCATTAGTTTTCAGTAATTTGATCATGATGTACCATGGTGTGATTGTCCTTGTTTTTATCCTGCTTGGGGTACACTAAGCCACTTGGATCTGTGTATTTATAGCTTTTATTGAATTTGGAAAATTTTAGCCATTATTTATTCAAATTTTTTTTCTGCCTAACTTCCTCTCTCCCTCTCTCCCTCTCTCTCTCTCTTACACACACACACACTCACACATTTCAGATTTTAAAATCCAACTTGATAAATCACTTCATGCCCACAGGTAACTGTCATTTTCAGCCATTTTTTTCTGTGCTTCAATCTCTAGTGCTGTGCTATCAGGTTCACTTTTCTTTTTATCTACAGCATCAAATCTTATGTCATGACCATCAAGCAATTTTTAATATTAAATATTAAACTTTCAGCTGTAGAATTTTATTTGCTTTTTAAATAGTTTCCATTCTTTTGTTTATTGTGTTCATGTTTCCCTATAATTTATTGAGCATATTTATAATGGCTACATGAAAGCCCCTGTCTGCTAATTTCATTGTTCCTGTTATTTCTGCTTCTATTCTGTGGACACTGTGAGTGTTATGTTGTAGAATTTCTGGATTTCATTTTTGTCTTTTAAGAGTTTTGAAGTTTTTTGTTAGGCAGATAAGTTACTTGAGAACCAGCTTTATCCATTTGATAATTTGCAAAGCTTTTTTAGGGTAGTAGAGAGCTTCTATTTTAATGCTATTTCAGCTCTACTGCTAAGGTACAATCTACCTGGGTCTCTACTGTAATCCCAGGTGTTCTCTCTCTCTTTTTTTAAAAATATATTTTATTGATTATGCTATTACAGTTGTCCCATTTCCCCCCTTCATTCCCCTCCACCCTGCACATCCCCTCCCACCCACATTCCCCTCCCTGTAGTTCATGTCCATGTGTCATAAGTTCTTTAGCTTCTACATTTCCCACACTATTCTTGCCCTCCCCATGTCTATTTTCTACTCACCGCCTATGCTACTTGTTCTCTGTACCTTTTCCCCCTCTCTCCTCCTCCCACTCCCCTGTTGCTAACCCTCCATATGATCTCCATTTCTGTGGTTCTGCTCCTGTTGTAGTGGTTTGCTTAGTTGGCTTTTGTTTTAGGTGTGGTTGTTAATATCTGTGAGTTTGCTGTCTTTTTACTGTTCATATTTTTTATCTTCTTTTTCTTAGATAAGTCCCTTTAACATTTCATATAATAAGGGCTTGGTGACGATGAACTCCTTTAACTTGACCTTATCTGAGAAGCACTTTATCTTCCCTTCCATTTTAAATGAAAGCTTTGCTGGATAGAGCAATCTTGGATGTAGGTCCTTGACTTTCATGACTTGGAATACCCCTTTCCAGCTCCTTTTGCCTGTAAGGTCTCTTTTGAGAAATCAGCTGACAGTCTGATGGAAACTCCTTTGTAGGTGACTGTCCCCTTCTCCTTTGCTGCTTCTAGAATTCTCTCCTTCATTTTAATCTTGGCTAATGTAATTCTGATGTGCCTTGGTGTGTTCCTCCTTGGGTCCAACTTCTTTGGGACTCTCTGAGCTTCCTGGACTTCCTGGAAGTCTATTTTCTCTGCCAGATTGGGGAAGTTCTCCTTTATTATTTGTTCAAATAAGTGTTCCACTTGTTGCCTTTCTACTTCCCCTTCTGGTACCGCTATAATTCAGATGTTGGGATGTTTAAAGGTGTCCTGGAGGTTCCTAAGCCTCTCCTCATTTTTTTGAATTCTTGTTTTTTCATTCTTTTCTGTTTGGTTGTTTCTTTCTTCCTTCTGGTCCACTCCACTGCTTTGAGTCCCAGTTTTCCTCCCATCTCTATTGGTCCCCTGTGCATTTTTCTTCATTTCACTTATTGTAGCCTTCATTTTTTCATCTAATTTGTGAGCAAAATCAACCAATTCTGTGAGCATCCTGATCACTAGGGCTTTGAATTGTGCATCTCATAGGTTGTTGGCTATCTCTTTATCACTTAGATAAATTGGCTCTGGGGCTTTGATTTGTTCTCTGGTTTGAGCCATTTTTGTTTCTGTTTTTTTTTTTGTGTGTGTGTTTGTTTGCTTGTTTTGGTCTAGTCATGGCTGTTATGTAGTGAGGGGTGGAGCCTTAGGTGTTCCCCAGGGCGGGGCAGCCCAGCTGCTGGGTAGTGATGCTGTATGTGGGGGCAGGGTCCAACAGGGAACAATGGCACTTGCTCTGCTCTCTCTCAGATTCCAGTCCCTTCCACTGCTTCCCCTTTGCCTGGATTATCTGCACGCAAACGTGGGACCACCTGGTCAGCCAGCCGCCTTTCATGGCCTCACTAGGTCTGCACACTTGCCACCCCGTGCCTGGGGTCTGCTAGCTGCTGCTGCCTGCATGCCTGGTCTGCACCTCCACTTTTTCCTGCCACAACTCCGCCCCTCTTACTGGTCTGGATGAATGGTTGTTGGACTTTCTATGAGTTTTGGTTGTTTTCTTGTTTCTAAATCTTTGTTGTCCTTAATTTTGGTTGTGAGAAGAGGCACAGTGTGTCCACCTATGCCTCCATCTTGGCCGGAAGTCAGGTGTTCTCTTTTTATTTAAATAAATATTTTATTGGGGAGGGCTGGGGATGAGCTGGGATGGGAGTAAAAGGCAGAAAACTGTACTTGAACAACAATTAAAATAAAAAATAATTAAAAAATAAATAGATATTTTATTGTTATTCTATTACTGGAGAATATTATGTGAAGTGAAATAAGCCAGATGGTGAAAGACAAATACCATATGATCTAACCTATGAGAGAAATCTAATAACAAAACAAACATATGAGCAAAATAGAACCAGAGGCATGGAAAGAAGGTACAGACTGGCAGTGGCTAGAGGTAAGGAGGGAGGGGGATAAGGGTGGAAAGAAGGGGGAGGGACTTGTCAAGTTACATGTATAAATGACACATGGACATAGACAACAGGGTGGGAATTGTCTGTGGGACCTGGTGTCCTCTCACTCAGGTTCATCAGAACTTGAATGTCTTCCAGTTCTTTCTTACCCCTAGAAACTGTTCAACTTACAGCTCTCTACCAACATTTTGCCTAACCACATGGAATTTCATCCTGTGTATGCACATCTTAGTTGTCAGTCAGTAACTCTAAGGAATCCCTATAAAGATATCCTCAGCTCTTTACCTACATAGCTCTCTCTTTTCACATTTCTGATTGAAAAATTCTAGTTACCTAAGCCTTCACAAACTCTCATTTCTGTCTCCGCAAGTCAGTGGGACTACTGTGCTCTGTTTTGGGTCATTTTCCATTTATAGTGGTATGGAAAATGCCTGCACGCAGAAAGCTGGACAACTGTAGGGATCACCTCATTTGTTTCTCTTCTCCTGTGGATCACAGTCCTGCATCGGCTATTATCTAATTACTGAAAATTTGTGTATTTTGTCTAGTTTTCTAGTTGTTAAACAGTTGGGGCATAAGTCGGTACTAGCTCAGAAACAAAAACCCCTCAGCTTTCCTTTTTCATATGAATTTTCACAGCATTCAGAATTCGATGTGGACAGTTAATTTCTTTTAGACTGTTAAAAATTATATTAATGGTTGTAAGTTTTATAATTTTGAGAAGTCATCTGTTTTTCCTCTGAAACTTGTGTGTGTGTGTGTGTGTGTGTGTGTGTGTGTGTTTGTGTGTGTGTGTATAAAGGAGAGTGGAACTGGCATCTTTTAATATTTTGTCTTTGGTCTATAAAAATGTAATTATGATTGCCTACGCGTGGTTTTCTTTGTATATATCCTGCTTGGGGTTTCTAAAACTTCCCAAGTCTATGGCTTAATGTCTTTATCAATTTTGGAAAATTCACAGCCAATATTGCATCATTCCTTTCTTTCTCTCCTTTCCTTTTAAGACTTCAATTATGTGTTTGCCTATTCACCATGTTCTGTGTATTTCTTAAGTTCTTTTCTCTATTTTTCATTCTTTCTTCTCTTCATAGTTCAGTAGAGTATTTTCTATTGACCTAACAGTTCATTAATCTTTTCCATTTTATCTAATCTGCTTTATATACATGTATTGAGTGCATTTTTTGTTGGATTTCAGAATTACTATTTTATTTTTTAAAGTAAATTCTTCTTCCTTGATGAATTTCTGTCTTGTCGTTTATTTTCTTGAGCAGTTATTGTAATTGGTTTATGTTTTTTAGTGTTTGTTTTCTATAATTTTAATAATGGATCACCTATGTCTTTATTGTCTGTTTTTTCTCTTGATTTTTTTTTTTTATTTTGGCCCTGTCATCTGGAATGTTTGTAAAAGTTTTATTAAATGTCAGATGTTATTTTTTAAAAATTGTAGTGGCTCCACATGTTGTTCTCTCCCCTCAGAGAGACTTTAATTTTCATCTGGCAGGCAGTTAGGATTGATGTAGATTACCCTTTGCTAATCAATAACTGAAGTAATTTGAAGATAGATATGAATCTCTGAAGGCTTTTGGCTTTCACTTAGTCTTAGTGGATATAGTCTGTCAAGAGCTTCAGCTGAAACCCTGGGCTTATCTGTGCCCTTGCTGCTTGGGAGGTTCTAAACTCCAGTTTTTGTTCTGTTGGCATTATGAGATTCCCGAGTATGCTCCTTCACTGTACAGTCACTTAGCTGTTGCTTCATTTCTTTTCTTTACCTTTCACCCTGTGCGGCATCAAATGAGCCAAAAGTCGGTAAGGGAGAAAATGGAGCAGAATGATGCAACAAGTTTTCTGAGGTTTTCTTTCCCTTGGACTTTAGTCCCTCAGATCCCGGCTGTATTGGTAGCCCTGAAACCTGATTATTTTTCTCTCTTTGCCTACACTACTCTCAGGATCTCAGAGATTACTTTCTTTTTGGCCATTTGGTCCAAAGTTACTTGGAAATCAGCTCTTCCAAAAGGATAGGCAGCAGAGAATGTCAGGCTAACACCAAGGACTTTCTCTTCTCTCTGGGCTCTTGGCATCATTCTTGAGTTCTTAACTTTGATTCCATTTTTTTGAAATTGGTTAAGACGAGTCTTTGAGTATTTTTTTTCCAGAAAAAGTAAAAAGCAATCTATTTTCTCACTGGTTTCATTAGAAAGATACTTTTCTCTTACTTTCATACATGATAACCACCTCAGTGAATGTACAAGTCCTGGATGAGACAATTTGACCCTTTAAGTTTATTGGTTCTTTTTCTTTTGTGATCTGTTACATACAGTTCCTGAAACCAACCTTGATTTCTTTCTTTGATACCTTGTTTTTTCTTAGTTGGTAACTTGAATTTTTCTGTAGCCTAGAATTAAAAAAATTATCACCATATATGTCAATATAATCTCTTTTTATTAATAATCATGTAACAGAGTGAACCATTAGTTTTTTTGTTATTCTTGTAGGTATACTCTCTATATTTATTGCCTTGAAATAAAATAAATACAGGACTTTTTTCTCATGTTTTAAAATAGTAAACCAATATTAAAAATATTTATTGCAAAACATTCGTATGAAATATTTCTAAAAAGTAGAAGTCCACCAATACTGATTCTCCAGAGTTAGTCAGGAAACTGGTAGCATTTCAATGATAGTCCATGCAGATATATTATATTCATATGGCTATAAAGCTTTTTTTTTAAAATAAATGGTATCATCCAAGTTGTTTTGCAACACTTCACAATGTAGTTTGAACATCTCACCCAGCCAGCAAATTTTTCTGGTTATTTACTGCTGCATAACAAATCACCCCCAATTAAGTAGCTTAAAGTAATAATTTATTACTACCTCTTTTAGTCTGTGGGTCAGGAATTTAGCTAGGGCATAGTGGAGATGGCTAGTGTCTGTCCTATAATATATGGGGCTTCAGCTCAGATGATTCTATGGCAGGTGCTTGAGTAGATGGGAACCAGACAGATCTCTCTCTCCCCCCCCCCCACTCCCCCATTTCACTGCATTCACACATCTCCACACAGCTAGCTTGGGCTGCCTCACAGCCTGGTGGCCTCAGGGTAATTGGACTTCTTACATGGTGATTCAGGGCTCCATGAGTATTCCAAGGGACAGGAAGTGAAAGCTTCAAGTTTCTGAAGTTGTAGGCCTGGAAACTGGTTGAAATAACTTTATTCTATTAAAGAAGTAACAGATTTTGTTCAGGTTCAAGGGTAGGGAGAGACAGATCTCAACTCTTTATTTTTTAAGATTTTATTTATTTACTTTCAGAGAGAGGGGAAGGAAGGGAGGATAGAGGGATAGAAACATCAATGTGTGATTGCCTCTCACATGCCCCCAACTAGGGACCTGGCCCACAACCCAGGCATGTGCCCTGACTGGGAATCAAATTGGCGACCCTTTGGTTTGCAGGCCGGTCAGTGCTCAGTCCACTGAGTTACACCAGCCAGGGCAGACCCCAACTTTTAAAAAGAGAGAATTTGTGGACATATTTAATTTATCATAGTAAAAATTATTTACATTATTCCAACATAAAAAAAAAAAAAAACAAAACCCAACCCAGAAACCTCATAAAGCCTCAAAAATTCTCACCTCCTGTTGAACAAGGCTCCGGCTTGATGTCCTGGACCCATTCCTCTACAGCAGGTTCAGTTGAATAAATCTCCTTGGGTGAAGTTCTCAATCTGAAGATCCATGAACTGAAAAGAGAAGCAATCTCCTCCCTTGTCTTCCCTAAACACCCAACATACACCAGTGAGGCAAATATATAATAACTGTAATAAATACCTCATTCAATAATGGAGGGTATGAGAGGTATTTCTTGTAGCAGTGACTGGTTCATAGCAATTTTGAAATAAGTCTGGGAATATGTCACCCCTTCCTTAATTCAAGCCCAGTCCTGCTTCCTGGGAATAATTCTCCATGACTCTTGACAGGACCGTTTGGGCTCTTAGTTCCCTTACCTGAGTCATTCTCCCCCTTCCATTAGAAATGGCCCCTGTTTACATCTTGTTTATTGCCTCTTGGATTTAGGATTCAATACCTCCTTTCATTTTTTACTGTCTTTGTCCCTTCAGTCCCAACTGAGTAAACTTTATTTAAAAGCATTGAAGGCTTCCTGTGATTCAAATTATAATCCACCCGTTAGGCAAAAGCCATACTTACAAACCTCTTTAAGAATATAACCTTCTCTATCTTCAGTCCCCAGTGAGGCTGCTGCAGGACCATGTCTATAAGATCCTCAGAAACTCTTTTAGACATGCCCTTAAATATTTGTGAAGTCTTAACAAAGGACCTTATAGCCTCATCCTTAACTTCATCTTTACCTGGAGACCACATTTTATTGCCCTGGATTTGAAGTTTTCACCTGGAGATACCAGAATGAGAAAGTTATCCTTTCTAGTTCAGCAAGTCTTAGTTCTTTCTATTTCTACTAAGTTCTACTCGAAAACCAAAGTAGTTTCTTCTTTTCTGTCCTTGTCTTTTAGCATAGGCAACTAGAAAAATTCAGTTGGCACTTTCTCATTCAACTTGGAAATCTCCTTAGTCAGAGGTGTGAGTTCATTAGGTATCCTTTCCATCTGTCACATTTTGCTGTCATACCAGTATATGACTCAGGTGCTCTTTTCTCCAGCTTCCATCAACAGTTTTCTTGGTGTTCTCCAAGTCCCCTCCCAGAGTCTCCCATTATCTTGTAGCTTTTGATAAGGATCTTTCAGGGTACTTCTAGCTTCTCCCCATTTTCTAGTCCCAAAGTCAGTGTTTTAAGTTTTTGTTACAGCAGCATTCTACTTCCAGACACCAAATTTTGTTCCAGTTATCTGTTGCTGCCTAACAAACCACTCTAAAACCTCTTGTTTTAAAGCAGAGAATGTGTTGGAAAGAATCCAAAGTATTCTATGCTCTGTATTTAATGGAATACAAGAAAAACTTTACCCTCCAACATATGCTTGCCCAAATAATTTTTCCCTTTCTGCCTATTTCCGTTTGGAATATAACACACCACTTTATCACTCCTACCCTTGGCTGTCTTGGGCACTGGAAGTAGATTTACTGTATATTTAGGAGTATAAGATGCACCTAGAGTTTAGAGGAAGAAAATAGGAAAAAAAATTGGAGCAAAAAAATGTGGTAAAATATTTAAAAACCTGTGACCCTGCACCACTGCTGCCCGCCCCCTGCCCCACAGCGAGCCAGTTAAGCTACATTCAGACTATAAGATGCACCCCCATTTTCCTCCCAAATTTTTTTGGGGAAATGTGCATCTTATAGTCTGACAAATACAGTACTTACTGAAGGTAAAACGAAAGAAGAAAGGCTAGGGGAAGGGAAGAGGTAGAGGCAGGAATGACTTTGGCCATGTGGTAAGGTAGCAATTGTCCAGGTGTCTGATTTGTGTGCCTCTGAGTCCCAAAGCTAGAGGCAGGTGGTTGAACAAAGTTAATGTTTATTTCTAGCTGTTCCCTGGAGGGTTGAATTATTCTGGGTTGGACAGAATACTTATCCTAAATCCAGTTGGAAACTTTTCATAAAGGAAAGTCCCTCTCACCCATTTTGTTTTATGTTGATTTGAGCTCCAATTCTTACAATGGAACAAACAAGATTTTCTTTGGTATTTTAATAAAAAGGAGCAGACACATTTTGACCCTTAATAAATATATATTGAGCAAAAGAATAAAAGTTGGAGCAAAGGTATCAGGGCCTTTGACCCTGCAACTCCCTTAACGTGGAAGTCTCCACATCATCATAGTTGGTGAGGACCAGTAAACTGCATTAGGCGTGCTCACCAAGGTTTGCCACCTGGCTTCTCTAGTTCTTGAGGTCCCTTGAGCTTAGTATCCTCAATTCCCCCTTCTCCCCCCAAGGTAATGTCTTTGATATATGTCACTCACTAATTTATGCTAACATTTGTTGAAAGCTTACACTATGCCTGGAACTGAGTTAGCTGAGGGGACTGCTATTCATGTCATCACACTGAATCTTTACTACAACTTTATGGGGGGATAAGTACTGTAATTATTCCCATTTTACAGATGAGGACAGTTGAGCTTGGAGAGAACAACTTGCCCAAATTCACACAGGCAGTAAGTAAGAGCAGAGAACTTCTGCCAGAGGTATCCCACCCTGGTTAAATGGTGACACCTACATTCTACCATGTGTGTATATATAGACTGGCCAAGGGGCTTTGGTGACACAGTTGCCATCCAGAAAGTGACATACAATTGCTTACATAAAAAATAGATTGGTACAAGATGCAGCTTTCATCCAGACTAACAGATAAGAGGGAAGGATCATACCAAGACACCACTAACTCTATCAGTTCATCTGCCCACAACCCTTCATGGAAACTCTTGGGAACACCTCCTATGCACATCTCTTAACTATGTACATAAGATTCAGCCAGTGGCTCAAAAGATTATTAGATAACTTGGAAAGTGGAGCTGTTACAAGAAAAGGTAATAATAATACAGAGTAGCAAATGCTAAATGACAAAGGTGTGGTATCCTTCATGAGTGCTATGGGGACTCAGGGACCACACCCAGGCTGCAAGCCAGGAGATGCAGATAAGGAGGGGACCCTGATTAACTTGTGCTGCTGGCTGGCTGTGCCAATGCCCACACTTCCTTGGCAGCTGTACCAGCCAGCAGAAAGGTGACGGCTGAGCTGTTTGGATGAGATGCTTGTGGCAGTATTGCCTGCTTCATTTCTGATTCGTGTAAGAATTTTTATGCTCCATCTTTTCTTTGATTCTGGGAATTGGAGTTGTCTGAGCTGGTGAGCAGTCTTTCTGCCACCTGGAGCAGACAAGAAATGGGAGAACCTGGAAAGGAGAGTGCTGTGAAGAAAGGCTAACATGCCCCAGCCTGGTGGATTGTTCCTTCTCCAACGGCACACTCAGGGAGGAGCAGAGAGGAACTGGCAGGCTTCTGAGTTTGTCAATGGGACAGTCTGAGATCCACCTTGCTTTTTTTTTTTTTTTTTGCTTAGAAGGCAAACCTTTGTTTCACTGTGTATTCCCTCAGCCTCCGGGCACATGAGAGGTAGACAAGTGGGGACTAGGAAAGGTGATTGGAGACTCTAAATTAAACTAATATGCTGTCCTTGAGGCATGGGGCAGAAGGGGAAAAAGGGGTCTGTCAGTGAATGGACTTGACAGAGGTCAGCGCTGGGCAGGTTGCAGATAGTCTTCAAGATTTCTAGCTCACACCTGTGTCCCAGCACCCTCTCTTCCTCATCAATCTACTCTTTGACCTTGGAGGTTGGCTGGCAGCGGCTAAAGACGTGCCTCCCTAGATAGTGGTAGGGGCGGGCACGCCAATCCTCCACTTCCTCCACCCATTTCAGCTGCCCCAGCACGGACGCAGGTGTGATTGTGGCCCAGGGGTGTGGGCGCTGGGGATGAAGTAGTTAAGGTGGGGGGCGCCTGGGTGAGTTGTCCAATACCGAGGAACAGCAGTTTGCCAGAGTTAACGTGGGCAGCTTCTTTGGGTAGGAAAGGAAGGAGGACCGTCTGCCAAGCTCCAGCTCGCCCCCCGCGTGTGCCAGTGTGTGCGCGCGTGAGTGTGAGTGAGCGCGCCGAGGCGTTCCTCAGGTTGCGCTGCCTGGAAACCAAGGGAGCTTGGTTATTGGCAAGGCGACGGAGTGGGGGGTGGGGGCTCCCGACCCTGAGAGAAGCACGGCGCGGGCTGCGGAGGCGAGCTGAACCCCGGCTCCCTTGTGCGCTAGGGCAGAGCGGGGCGGGCACTGCAGGAGGCCTCCAGAGGCCCCTGGGGGCCCGCCGGGGAGGAGCTGGGGAGGAGGCCGAAGCTGCATGGAGTTTCTAGGGCGTGCAACTCCAGCGGAGCCTCGGCCACTGGGCTCCCCGGCGCAGCGAGACAGCCGCGCACATGGGCTGAGACCGCGCGCCGGGGCTCTGCACGGCCAGCGGGAACGGGAGGGGTAGAGGAACGCGCGGTGCCGGGGTGCGGGGCACGCGTCCCCAGACGGGAGCCGAGGACAAGGACAGGGAGGCACGCGCCCAGATAGCGCTCCTAGCCGACGAGGGGCTCGTGCCGGCTCGGCGCGCGCTTGGGGAGCGGCCTGGGGTGCCGTGGGAGCCGGCGGCAACGAGGATGCCGGCGCGGGGACGCGGCTGCGGGCTGGGTGTGTGAGCGTGCAGCGGAGAGCTGCCCGCCGGCGCCCGCAACCGCGCCACCCCCTCCCTGCGGGCCTCGGAGGGAGCCCCCAGCACCGCGCCTCGGCGCTACCGAAACCGGGCTTGGGGGCTGCGGGCCAGTGCGGCCGGCCCTGGCCCATCGAGAGGTGAGTGCTGCCTCCCTCTTGCCCCCTCCCCTAGTCTCCTGCCCTCGCCTTCCCCCTGCGTTCTCGCCCCTCCCTTCAGTGCCTAAAGCCCACCGCTGTAGCGGCCCGGGTCTCTGGAGTGGGCGGGCAGGCGGGCGGCGGACAATGCTTCCCATACCTGTTGGCCCGGGCAGAGAGCATCCTAGCTTGCCTGAGCCACCTTGCTCTCCCTTGGGGTGGTTCCTGGACTCCCGCCGGGGGCGTGGGGCTGGGAAAGGGGCAGTGGGTGTCCCACTTGGGTGTCTTGGAACTGTGCGAGCTATAGGTTGGGAGCTCGGCGCCTGGGTGGTGTGAAGGGAAAGGAGGGCAGGGGAGCCGCACACCGCAGCCCAGGTGGGTGAGCAGCGAGGCTTCCAGGTCTTCGGGAAGCGGGGAGTCATGGCGATCAGGCGAGGCGGGAGGCGGGAGGCAGGATTCCCTCCACCTCCAGTCCCTAGCGCTGGCTGCTCGCTTTCCTGGGCGCACGCTCCTAGCCGCCACCGGATCGGGGTCTGGGGCCCTGCGGATAACTGGGAAGGCCTCTGGCAGCCCAGAATGGGACCTGGTTACTGCTAAGCTGGCCCCTGGGCCCCAAGCAGCTCCGTGGGTCCGGCGCCTGGGCAGCGGCGGGCTCCGGCTCTCAGGGTAGTTCGGTTTGAAACGCGCGTTCTAGCCTCCCTGGACTGGCGCCACGGGGAGTGAACTTCCTCAGACTTGGCCTGAGGGCGCCTAGGCAGCAGCAGGTAGTTCTGGGACCCGGCTAGGGGCAAGGGCGAGTGAGAACGTCTCACATGGGGGGCGGCATGCTAGTGCTGAGGGTAAACTAAAGGGTTCGTTTGGCTTCTCAGGCGCCAGCCACGTGCGCCCTCTGCCCCCATCCGCAGCAGCATTTCCCACTGCTCTTTTTGCTTCGGAGAGGCGAGTGTGAGGAAGGCGCCTTTCTTACGGTTGGTTTGAAACCCTTAGCCCAGGTGAACTGCTGACTGCAGTTCCTTGGGTGTAAAGACTGGGGCGCCATCCCCAACCCCTGAGCCTGGTTTTCGCAGAAAAAGGAGAGTTTCCTGGACTCGGAGAACAGCGGCTCCGTGCCGACTTTGTGTGGCTGTGTTAGGTCGTGAAGTCTGATTAGTATTAATAACTACATTGTAGAGTGAATAAGAGCAACCTCGTGAGAGAGGTGACGTGACCTTATCTAGAAGAATGGTTAGATCTCACTGCCCTCTGTATGTCCACACACACATTTGCGCAAATGCGAACACTCATTACTGTCAGAATTTTCATATTCTGCTCCTTTAACTGCTGACTTTCAGTCAAAAAGATAAACTCTTTTTCTCTTTCAATTCAGGCATCAGAGCTTTGGAAAGGGTTTTAAAGCCATTTGGTGTGAAATTGTCTTGAGGCTAGAGCAGGACAGTTTTTTTCTTTTCCTTTTTAAAATCAAAGCTCAGGTCCAGCTCGCCTCCTTGGCTTGTTGATGGTTTTTATTTCATCTTCTTGGGGTGGAAGGAAGTGTTGGTGGAGTCTCCATTTTATTTGCTCCTTAGGTCCCTGAGGCTTCCTAGATGGCAACTGAGACCTCCCCTGTGCTTGCAGCTCTGTTGTGACACCCAGTTTAGGATGCATTCTTGGGCTCCAGGAGCTGCATGCCTTTGCTAGTCCCTTAGGCAGTGGGTGGTGGCCCCTGTGAGTGCCCCTGGGCTGCCTTCCCCAAGGGGCCTGCTCTGCTGGAAGCCCACGGGGCCCTCCTTTCTGCGCTCACTGCAGAAGTGTGGGTTTTTCATGGCAGGAGCTGCCTGAAGAACAGCTATGTTTACTGAGAAGCTGGTCTACGACACTGAAGTTGGTTACTGGATACATCCAAGTGGAGTAATGAAAACAAAACTCCAGAAACCCAATCCCGTGGCTATTTTATTGGAGGAGCGCTAAATCCTCTTAGAATTGTTCATCAAGATCACCTTTCTCTGAACTCAGAACGGAACTATTGCCAGTAATCAGGCCTTCAGTGAGGGTGCAGAATAAGGGCTTTTTAGAAGGAAAATAATTTAATTCAGCTGGTTCTGTGGAGAAAATGATGGGCAAGACTTGATGAAAACACACCACTCCCTTTCCTCTCTAAAGGGTGGTGGGGTCTGGGGTGGAATGAGGATGTGTGAGCGTGGCAGCTGGGTGGTTGACTTACTGAAATCCAGTCAGAGGCCTCTGATCAGTGCTTAATGTTGGGGAGGCTTGGGTTCCTATCTGGAAATTTCTTTTTCATAGAGAGTGGATCGTGGGCTCCTAGGTCATCAGCCAGTGAGAGAAGTGTCTGTGCACTGGTTCTTGAGCCTGCAGTCCAGGCCCTGCCAGCCCAGTCCACTACTGTGGACAGCCCATGTCATGCTCTTGGGTGGCAGAAGGGGGCACTAGTTCTTACCTTGAGAGGAATTCTCAAGGCCCTGCTAGAACTTCAGACGTTTAAGGTCTTCTAAGGCCCTCTTCTGAGCTGCTACTTGGTGCAAGACGCTTTCACCCATTTCAGCTCACATAACCTTCATTTTTTCATATTTGGAAACTGAGGCTAAGGGAGGTTAAATAACTTTCCTGAGGCTGCATAGCTTGTGAGTAAGAGACAGAGTTACGGTTTGATTCTAAGAGGCTGAGCTTTCAACCTTTGATCTTTGGTGCCTCTTTAGAGTCCAAGCCATAGTGGGTGCCCTGTCTGCGATTGCTGAGTGAATCTAGGTCAGCGTCTCATTCCTCATTCCTGATGAGGAAGCTCAGGCACTGGAGGAGCTGGACTGTCTGCAGTGGGTCGTGGGAGGAGGCCCTGCCCTCCAGTGGTGCCCATCCTCCAGTCATGTGAGGTTTGAGTTCAGATTTGGCTTGGTTATAGGCTACTGCTTCTTTGTTTGCACTTCCCCATCTGTGCTCACATTAGTATGGGGTGGGTGGCATCTTGGCCCTTCACTTTAGGCTTACACTAACATGAAGTGTCTGAACTGTCCTCTCATGATGAGCCATTAGGCAGTGCAATGAGCAATAGTCTCCCATGCTTGTTAAAACCGTGTGCGTCCTGGTTCTCAAGCAGTGAAACCATCTTCAAGCCAGTCAGAGCCTAGACTGATCCTGCAGTCACTCAGTTTGAGAGTAACATTGAATTATGTTTAGAAAGGAGGAAAATAAAAACACGACTGTTGCATCTGATCTGCATTTTCAAAGTAAATTATGTTTTTAATCATTTAAACAAAATCATGTAACAAATGGTTAGTTAATACATCATCTAACAAAAATATATTTAGTGCCTGTTATGTGGTATGAATATTAAGATAAATATGACACAGCACCTGTCATCAAAAACTCACAGATGAGTGGGGAAGGCAGACCACGTATTAGGAGGTACACATCTGTGAGCAGAGGCAGAAGGTGGCCAGCCTAGGATGGAAGTGATGTGTGAGCTCAGCTTAGAGGGTGATTGTGAAGTAGTCAGCCTTAAATGGGTGTTTCATGGCATAGGAAATAGGGTGCACCCAGGGTAAGAGGTTAAAAAAAAAAAAACAACCCAACAACAACATATAGAAAATATGAGGAAGCAGCTGGTAGTCTGGAGTTCCTGGAGCTTAAAGGTTGAGGCAGGGACTGTCAAGAATGATAGGTGTATGGAGGCCTTTGGTCAGGACCGGGGGGCTCAGCATTTCTCCATCAGGGGTGGGCAGCATGGTCAGATTTGAGTTTTAGGTCAGTCTGGTTGGAGACCTTGTGGAGAACGGATTTGGCAATAAGAAGAGCAGAGGTGTGGGTACCAGTGAGGTGGCTGGTGCTGAGGCCATGTGGGGTATGGAGCAGAAGAGATGGATTGGGCAAACATTTAGGAGAATTCTCAGGACTCCTAGATTGCAAGCAACAGACGCCAACTCTGTGTAACAACCAAAGCAAAGACAATGTATTAGCATTACTGATGGGAACTCACAGGACTGAGGACACACATGAAGAGCCAGGCTTGGAGCAGACAGGAACTAGGCAGTCCAGGGGATCGTGGTGGTAAGAACTGTCTATGGTTTCTCTTAGCTGATGCTATGGAAGAAAATGATCTCTAACCTTTTCCTCCTGCTCCTCCATCATCATCACCATCACCATCATCATCATTGTAATTGTTGTCATCATTATGGCATTATTCTGCAACATTCAAAATGCCCAGAGGAAATGTCTCCTTGGCATTGCTTTGGGTCTTCATGTCTAGTAGCGGTTTTCTGAAGGGTCAGTGGAACAGGGAGAGATAGTTTTCTGAAGGAAACTGGAATGATTCTGTGAAAACCCAGTGACTTAAATGTTGAGCATGTCCTCCATCGGAGGGGATATTGGTGAGACTAATTCCTTAATTGATGTAGGAGTAGGAGAAAGGGAAGGGTATAGTGTAACTCCTGAGTTTCTGATTTAGGTAATGGGGTAGGTTAAAAAAAATGAAACTGTGCCCAAGGCCAAATTACTCACTCCCCCCCCCCACTGGCAGAGCTGTGGGCAGCTCTCTGTGACCAGGCTGTCTGAGAAGGTGACAACCTATTTTTTCAAAAGTCTCATTAAAGTGCTATGTGGCTGTCAATAAGACTGTTTAAGTAATTAGGTACTTCATCTCATGCCCCACAAATATGGGTACTTTGAATACATTTTCATTCATTCATCTAGTATTTATTACATGTCTCTGGCTTACATATGGGGGAAAATGGTGAATTACGCAGAGGTAGTATGCTCGTATTCTAGTGGTATAAGACAATAAAAAATAGAAATTAAAATTAGTTGATATAATAGAGACAGGTGCAGTGGCTCCTTCAGATAAGGTGGTTGAGAAAGTTCTTACTGGGGACACATTTAAGTAAGGGTAAGATGGGGAATGATCTGGAGAAGAACTTCTGGGCAGTGGGTGCATCCAGTGCGAAGGTCTTGAGGTATGAATAAGCTGGATGCATTAGAAGAACAGGAAGGAGGCTGGTATGGCAGGAGATGAGTTCAGAGAAGCAGGGGCTAGTTCGTGGGGCCTCAGAGGTCACCCTATAGAATTTGAGTTTGATACTGAGTTTGGTGGAAGCCACGGGGGGCTTTTACTGTAGATGGGAGAGTGAAGTGACTTAAATCATGTTTTCAGAAGACCATACTGGCAGCTGTACATTCTGTATGCACTATCTTGGTGCGATAAAGTGAGTCTTTATCTGTTCCAGTGTAAAATGAAATGTGTAATGTTTAAGAGTAACAGATGGAGAGAAAATGCTTTGGTGACCTTAATTTAGTGGTTTCTAATGTACCAGTTAAATGTGGGTACAGACAAAACCACATTTTTGAAGAAAAATGGAAATAAGTGGACTAACAATGTTCCCACTGCTTGTCCAAAGATACTGCCATTTTGAATAATTTTTATTTTTTGAAAATGAGCACACATTTATTTATAATCAGGAAAAGATTGTTTGAAAATGTAGATACTGATGACCACAAATGTTTTGAATGGGGTGTTGTGAGAAGTATATCTACGAAACACTTTTTCCTACCATTTTATTTCTGGAAGTATTTTGCACCAGCTGCCCCAATGGCTGGCTCTTTGTTTTACTCTTTAAAATATTTTTAGTTATGAAAGCAAACATTCTTTTTAAAAATTAAAGCAATACAGAAATGTTGCATAAAAAATGATAGTGCTTTTTTCTGCGCTCTCATTTCCCAGACTACTAAAATTTCTATACTATATTGTTAGAATCTTTCCCTATGCATTTCAAATATACATCTATATTTTGTTGAAGGATTTTGGATTATTCCTTTAACAAGTTACTCTATCTCCAAATTACTCTCCAAAATTCCTTCTACAGCTCGAAACCTAGATGACCTTTTCCCCCCTTGAAAACAAGTCATTAACTTGGAAACGTAATTTAGTTAAGAGAAGCTGAATCTTCTCTTTTTGGTATTCTGAGTGTTCACTGAAAGCATACTTTATACTTAGAAAGAATAGAGCAATTACATATTCATTAAAAGTTCATTTCTGAGCATTTAAATATATTACTCTAGCATTGGAGCCCAAAAGTTGGTATCATGATTACAAATCACTTGCAGTTTTTCATGAACAAAACTTAGCCAATATGAAAACTCAGAAGTACAAATTAGAGAGCTTGGCTAATTATTTTGGTGACAAATTTATTACAACAGAATACTATCCTTTGAGAACAGGAAAAGAAAAACATTCAATGAAATGTTACTTAGAGCCGTTGCTGTGTTTGGGGAGAGCTGTACTTCTGTGTGGTCTCACCGGGCAGACGGGGGTTGGGGCTGCAGTGCAGGGAATGAAACTCAGTGTTGGTGTAATAGAACAGGGTCGCTTTGGTCTCACTTTGCAATTCAGCAGAAGTACTACGTTCCCATCACTATTTTAATTACACACATCCTTTCTTGGTGAAGAGAAGCAGTATGTGCTTAGGAGAGAATGATTGTGAAGTAACAGAACCATGGAATTTAAGGGGGAGCAGCGATCTTGCTCATTTCATTTTATAGATGGGAAAAATGAGGACCAGGGGGAGTAAATAACATGTACTCTGTTGAACAGAGTCGATTTCCTCATCTTAGTACCTCTCCCCTATTCTCCTCTGTGACTCTGTGTTGTTAGAAAATGTATTCATTTGGTAAACCCAAGACTTAGGAAAGCACTCTGAATCTAATGAAAAATGGGAGGGTTTTTGAGCTGTTGTACATTTATTCTGTAAAATGTAATTTGTTTGTGTGCTGATAACAAGCCTAACTACTGTGTAAACATTTTTATAGCTGGTAAGAAAACCCAAACATCTGTACTGCACATTGATGTAGCGTTTCAGCCTCCAGCATCCCTAACTGCTTGTCCTTAGAACCAATTGCTCTGTTGTTTAAACTGGTGCATGGCTGCTGATTCATTTAATACACAGACGCATAAACTTACATTCCATATCCAGCAGGAAATGACAAGTGTTAATCAACCTCTGATTATTGACATTTCTCCATTTTACAGATGAAGAAATGAAGATGCAGCAAGGCTGGGTAACTTGCCCAGGATCCCAGGTTAGCCTGTGGTAGGTGAGATCCACCTCCACCATTGGCCAGCTCCAGAGGCACGTGACATACTACCTAAACACTCCACCTTCTCTTGCCTCTCAAAGACTAGCAAATTTTCTTGGAGGAAGAGCAGAATCTGACTTTGTGAAATTGCTTTTACTAGTTAAGTCACTTTTTGTCTGGGTAATCACAGATGTAGAACTCTAAAGATCTCTTCTCAGGGATTGTGTTTTCAAGTCTGTTTTGTGGGTTGTTCCCAATCCCTTCCCTTCATGAGTCACTTTCAGGTAGCAGGTTGAGGACAGATCATCTTCCCTCTGCTGAGTGTGGTGGTTCTCTTTTCATTCCAAGACCCAATCCTCAAGTTAGTTGCGTGGATGCCAAACCACTTCTGAGCTCTAGTAGATACAAATACTGTGGATTTCTAGCTTGGCTCCTGTGTTATCTTTTAATAAATACTAAGGTTCTCTACTTCTCACATGCCAAGAGATAAATGTTTCTTTCAGAAACCTAGAGGCACAGAATCCAGAGGGCCCTCAAAGGGCAGGAATTCTAAAATTAAAAAAGGAGGGAAATACAATTGCTGGCAGATACTGTCAATGGGTCCTCACTCAGAGATCTTAGCCTTAAGTTATTAGTTATGGTGCAGGCTGACTCAGTCTTGCACAGCAGAAGGGACTGAACTAAGGAGCACCGGCCATGGACTCTTCTCCTCCCTCCCCTGTATTAGCCTTTTCCCCTGGGGTCCCTGTGCTTGGAGATCCCTGCATGAACGGTGTTGCTGAAAAAGAATGTTCTGTCCACTGATTTTGAATGGTGCAGTTGCCATGAAAGTGAGTGAGTGTGTGTGTGTGTGTGTATGTGTGTGTGTGTGTGTGTGAGTGTGTGAGAGAGAGAGAGAGAGAGAGAGAGAGAGAGAGAAAGAGAGAAATGAGAAGCTAAAAGGTGGCTTTCTCTGGGAATGACCATGTCCTGCCAGAGCTTGGAGGTCCAGGGAGAAACCTCAGACACGAAGGTAAACGCAGGAGGCAGGTCCTGATTTGCGATGCTGACCCATTATCAGAACTCCAGTGAGTGGAATGGGTGACACTGCTCTGTTCTCAGGAAAGGTGATTCAGACCTCTCCAGAAGGAAGTCAGCTGGCCCTGGCTTTGAGTTTTAGAACCTGAAATGGAGAATGTAGTTCAGTGTTTCTCAAAGTTTGCCGCATATTAGAATCCTCTGGGTGTCCTTAAAGAAGACCCAGTGCCCTGTCACATCCCAGGCAAGTGATGTCAGACTCTTGGGAGGGAGGGGACCCAGTCCCCACAGGTGATTCCACCGTATAGTCAACTTTGAGAACCAGGGCTCCAGACAGCTTTTTGCAAACTGAGATACCCTGCAAATTCCCTAGGGATGTTGTTCAAGTACAAGTTCTGATGCCCAGGTCTGGAGCAGCCCTAGAGACTGCATTTTCAATAAACTCCAGGGGCTGCTGCTTCTTGTGGGCTGCCCTGGGAGAGCAAGTCCTAGTTAGGAGAATCAGGTTCCTGCCTTGTTGAGCTTCATGCGGAGGGCTTCTGGAACCATTGCTTTTTCATGGAATTATAGCATCTTTGGTTCATTCAGGGCAGGGTAGGAGAACAAAGAGCTCAGGCCCTACCTCCTCCCTTTATATTGTAGAGACTAGAACAAAAGTTGGTATCAAGATTATAAATCACTTGTACTTATTTGTCCTTCAGAATCCAGTGCATGCTCCTACCCCTGGTCAGCATTTATAGACTCAGAATCAGAGGCTCAGAGAGCTGCAAAGGACCTTAGCAATTATCCACTTTAAACCCATAGTTTTGACAGGGAGGGAACTGATTCATCCAGAGTCACAGATCATCAGGCCAGGGCTGGGGTGGACCTGAGACCAGGAGGAGGGACATGGCAGGATGAGCCCTGGGGAGAAGGCACCCTGTGCTGCTCCCCATGCAGGGGAATCATGAGACACCCAGAAAGACTGAGGGTGTAGTCATATTAAAAGCGCCTGTGAATTGAGAGACATTGCTGTTAATTATACCTATGATTTTCCATCCCCTTCCTCCAGCCAACTTTAGTTAACTACACAGAAGCTTGATGAAGTTCTTTGCTTCTGTGCTTGGAGTTGACACCTTGACAGATGTTTAACAGCTTGTTCCCAGGTGGGATGCTGATGCAGGCTGCCCTACTTGATGCAAAATAATTACATTTACTATTTTCACTCCAAATATTTTCCTCCTGTCACTGAAACAAATAAAGAACATTTTCAACATGTAGGTTTCTTGATGTCATGGTGAAACTTGTTGTAAGAATAGTTCAAAATTGATGATCTTGGCATTTATCACCTAGCTGTGACATGTTCAGCATATGATGACTAATAGATTATATTTTGTTGGATCTTTTTTTCTTTCTGCTTTTTTCAACTCAAGGCACCTGTTTCAGCATGCCAGTATTCAAGGCACCTGTTTCAGCCTTTCAGCATTGATGGGGACAATCTCCTACCTATCACTTTATGCTTTGGACACTGACTTGACACGAAGGCTCCGGGACTGAAAGGGACATTGCTCTAGAAGGTCAAGTCTTTAAATAGAGTAGGAGGAGACTTAGGGGCACATGAAAGTTAGCATAAAGATTGAATCAGTATAATTATAGCTAATGGTTATATAAGTACTCCTTTCTGAGTACCTCACATATGTTAATCCTTTCGACAATCCTGTGAGGTGAGGTAGATAGCACAAGTACCTTGCTGAAAGTCCCCCGCTAATGAGTAGTAAAGCTTGCCTCAGGACTAGAAGCCATGCCCTTAGGCCCCGAGGCAGTATAACCTCTGTACTGCTGACTGTTCAGGACATGCTAGAGGCTTTAGAGAACTTCCACAGAACATTTTTCTGTAGACTCCGACCCTGACATTCCCTCCTGGAACCCCCTTTACCTTCACATGGATGCCTGCTCCCTCACATATGGGAGTCAGTCCTGCTGGTGCTGTCCCTATCCTGTTTCTCTAGCCTTTGCTTTTCTAGCTCTCTGTAGATGTGTCCATTGAGGGGCCCACATACGGGCCAACCCTAGTTCATAAAGAAGAGGATCCGCAGCAGTTAGTAAGGTTGGAATGTGAGTTGCCCCAGATACCTGTTTTGCATTTGACTTAAAGGCTTCACTCCTGGAGTCAGTTTTGTCCTTCATTCTTCTTTGGTGGACACCATCTACCCCTGTTGTCCTAGGCTCCAGGGACGGTGCCTCTGCTGTGCTTTGAGTGTGGTAGCCTCTGTCTCATTCTTGCTGGATTGTTCAGCTTGGTTGATCACACTCCCCCAGTAATTGTCCCAATATGAGTTGCTGGTGTGGGTTCAGCAGGTGATGGACAAATGGAACTCCCTGAGTTCTCTCTCACTGCAGGTCTGCTCTCTGGACTGGATTTTCTGAGTCTGGTCCTTATGTTAATTGCTCTGCCCTTGATCATGGGCTGAGGGCTCATTGTCCCCAGCTTATGCCCATTGTCTTGGTCATCCGCTGGCCTGGTCTTGATGCTCCCTCTCTTCTTGTTTGCCTGATGCTATTGCCTGATTTTCACACTGCAGCCTATTCTGTTAGTAGTTGGCAAAATTTTTCTATAAAGGAGCGGATAGCAAATATTTTAGGCTTTGCAGGTCATATGGTCCTTGTTGCAATTAATCAGTTCTGCAGTTATAGCTGGAAAGCAACCATGCACACATGTAAATGAATGAGTGGGGCTGTGTTGCAATAAAACTTTATTTCCAAAGTCAGAGGCAGACTAGATTTTGGCCCATGATTGTAGTTTGCTGATTCTGCTTCTAGGTAGCTAGTCACTGCCTCTTTCTGATCTCCCACCTGAAATGACTCTGTCTCTTTAGAGGTCATTAGCAGGCCTAGTCTAGTATCCCAATCATATTTCTGAATTCCCTAGAACTCTTTACTTGGTATCTTTCTGGCCTATTGCTGCATTTATTCACTTCGCAGCTCTCAACCTAGGACAATATTAACCATTCACTTTTTCAAGTATTCAGCTAAACTGATTCCATTAAAACTTTATGTTGTTCAACTACAGTTGTGTCCTAAATTATTTTTACTAATCCTTTCATTGAACTTTTGGCTGATTTCTTCTCCTGTTCACTATGGCTTTGTTCCTGAATCTTTTGTACTTTTCTCAATTTTCCACTACCCTCCCCCACATTCATTTTTAGCAGAAGACCTTGCCTCTGACTTTGATAGATTGAGAGCAAGATTTCCATCATCTCTTCCTTTGACCTCAACATTCTCCATCTTTTCTACTTCAAAATTTCTTTCTTCCTGTTTCAAAGAAGTGTCCTTACTCTCTTACAAGGAAACCATGGCTGTGCCATTAATCTAATCAGTTATCGTTCATCCTCAGCCCGAATCTCATATTTTTCCTTCTTAAGCTAATAAACATAAGTCTCTCCAAAACTTTGCTTGATCTTACAGCCTCCTGGGCTGCCATCCCATTTCGCCCCCTCTTTACTGCAAAGCTTCTGAAAAGGAAAGTCTGCCCCTGCTGATCTCACTTGTTCACCTCATTTTAGTCTTGTCCCTTAACTCTTTGCTGTTGGCCAACCCCACAGTTGGTCCCGTACTATGTTAAGTCTCAGATACTTACTAAATTATGAACTTGCTTTTCAGAGGTCACTGCCATCCTCACTCTGGAGTGTAATGAAGTGAGCTCATTTCTCATAGTTGGCAATATTTGACACTGCTCACCAGCCTTGCCTTATGGAACTGCCCTGAATGAACTCTGCCGGCTTATCCTCACCTCTTAGATCTTGGTACTAGTTTCTAGGGCTGCTGTAACAAAGCACCACAGTCTGGGTGGTTTAAACAACAGAAATCTATTTCCTCTCGTTCTGGAGTCTGCAAGTCTAAGATGCATGTGTCAGCAGGATGGTTCCTTGTGAGGCCTCTGAGCGAAGGACTGTGCCAGGTCTCTCTCTTCCTTGGCTTGCAGATGGCCATCTTCTCTGTGTCTTCACATGGTTTTCCATTGTGTGCATCTGTGTTCAAATTTCCTCTTCTTGTAAGGACACCAGTTATGTTCAACCAGGGCCCACTTGACCTCCTTGTAACTTAGTTATCTCTTTAAAGTCTGTCTCCAAACGTGGTCACCTTCTGGGGTTATGAATTCACCATATGAATTTACTGGGAGACGCAGTTCAGCCCACAACACTTTTCTATCTCACGTGTTCCTTTCCAACCCTCAAATGTAGGTGTTCCTGTAGTTCATGCATTTGCCTCTTTCTTTTCATGCTCTCTCTAGTTTCTGTCTTTGAACAATCTTTTTTCCTCTGTACTCTATCTCTTGAACATCACATCTTATCAGACTTTTACTTTATTTTTTATCCTCACCTGAGGATATTTTTTCATTGCTTTTAGAGAGAGACGAAAGGAGAGAGGGAGAGGGAGAGAAAGAGAGAGAGAAAAAAATGTTGATGTAAGAGAGAAACATTGATGCAAGAGAGAAACATTCGTTGGTTGGCTTCTTGTACCGCTCTGACCAGGGATTGAACCCATGACCTTTCAGTTTACAGGATGACGCTCCAACCAATTGAGCCGCACCGGCCAGGGCACACCTGATCAGATTTTAGATGTAAATTGTCCCCAGGCACTCCAAACTCAGCATGGTCCAAACAGAATGGACCATGTCCTTCCCATCCATAGTGTGTTCTCCTGCCTGACCCAAGGCCTCCAGCCCCACAGACACTCCGAATAGGAAGCTTGTTGTCATCTTTGGCCCTCTCTCCCCACCCTCCTGTGCTTGATCCATGTGTCAGTTCTGTCGTTTAGCACCCATGTTCTGACCCCATTGCCACATCCAGCTCCTGCAGGTTTATCCACTGAAAACACAAGGTGAGTCATGCCACTCTGGTCTTCCAGAAGCTTCCACTTGCATTTTGAATTCTTAGTGGCTTTCATTTGGCTTCCTTGGGCATTGAACACTGCTACTTCTGTGTCTTCAAGTACCACTGATGACCAGCCTCTGCGTCCTTGCTGGTGCTTTTTCCGCTCCTTGTCATGCAGAGGCAGAGTCAAATCTGACCTTCCCTGTGAAACTGAATTTAATTTCTCCCTCCTTTGTGTTTGTGTGATACTTACCTAGACATTTACCCTAATGCTTATTGGCTTGTGCTAAGTATTGCATTTAGAATGAGCATCCTGGAAGAGTAAAATTAAAGGGATTTTTAGAAGGCATCTTTTTCAATGAGAAAGTAGACCCTCCATGAGCTCACTTGCAGTTATGTCTCTTCTTCCTCTTTTAAATTGTGAGCTTTTTAAAGGGGCTTGGTGTGTGTGTGTGTGTGTGTGTGTGTGTGTGTGTGTGTGTGTGTGTTTTCTCCATAGTTCTTGGCACTGTGCTTTGCCTGTGAAACATGGTTAGAGATGTTTCTTAAGTTTAATTGGAAGGCAGTACTGTGGGGATCTAGCTGTGATCTTAAGACTCAGATTGCAGCGTGGGAAGAGCAACCTGCGCTGGTTCGCGAGGTGGTCTCGCTGCAGTGATCTTTGTGTCCATCATTGGCCCTGTGATCATTTGCTCAGTGTGAAGTGGAGATAATAAATCAGACACTTCTCCCACTAGGGAGGTGACTGGTAGGGGAGAACGTGAGTTAAATGAATGACTTCTTTTAGTACTTGAATTCTTTGGAGAAGAAGCAGGAGAGGAAGCAATGTAAAATCAAGGTATTTCTTAAAGGCATCCTTTAGGTAGATCGGAAGAGATGAGTAAGGGAGTGATTTTTGTATTGCAGTTGAATAATTCACTGTAGGGGCCTCTTAATCAGGGACTCCCCTTTTAAATTTGAATGGAGTTTCCAGATCATTAGGTAATTGGCAGAGGGAGGGGAGGGCAGATAAAATCATCTGTGTGAACAGCAACAGAAAGTACAGTGAGATGTAGCAGTGAGCAGGTCAGATATTATAATGCAAATCACTGGGAAATAGAGATTGATTTGTTGTGCAGAGTAGAATGTTCTTTGGGTAGGGTGTGGTGGTTTAATGTTCTTTTTTCTGCCTTTTCAATACATAGAATCTTCACATTTCACTTTTTTCAAGGAAGCTCTTTGGATCCCTGTATTTCTCAGGACTGGTAAATGGTGCATCTTGGAGGGGGCATTGAGCCTTTAACCCTGGAGAGGCTGGAAGTAATGCCTGCTGCACACCCTCAGCCTTCTTCCCCTCTGGCTTAGAGCTCTTGCATCGTCTGGGGGCGAGGTGACCAGGCCTGTCTGGATACCACAAGGGCCCCACTGTGGTCACAGCTCTGTAGATGCTAGCTGTCACCAGTCTCCTGGTGGAGTTAGCTAGGCAGAGAATACAGAATTTCGGCAATAGTTGCAGCTCCAAATTGCCCAGCACCGATCCATTCAGCTTGTTGGGGAACAAACTGCCCCGTGGGGCGATGGGCACTCCGACGTACCAGCGCAATAGGTCTTTCTGAAGGAGAAGACTTCTGCCATCTGATCAAACGCCAGAAAATAAGCAAATAGAGGAAAATAAAAGTTCCTTTCAATCCCATTATTCCAGAGATAACCCTGGATCACGGATTGGGGATAAAATCTCCCAGAGTTTGCATTTATGTGTACGCACGTGTGGGTGTGTGCATTTATGAAGCGTTCCTCTCTTTGTTAGTAGGGGTTGTGAGTTGAATGCTCTTGTACCAGCTGCCTTTTAACTTAGTATTTTGTGGATGTTTTTCCAGGTTGTTACATATGCTCCTACCTCATCATGTTTCATGAACACGTTCTGTTCTTCAGATGGGTGTGTGTTATTTTTGACTTTGACTTAGTAAACATTATATATCGGTAAGTATTTTTCTAAGGATAAATTCTTAGGAGTGGAATGATCAGGTCAAGGATTTGGGTCCCTTTCCTCCAAAAGTTTTGCATTCCCACTTCCAGCCGCAATAGAGCAGGGCTCATCTCCGTGCATCCTCACCAACATCCAACAGTGGCATGAACTCTTCCTCAAATTTGATAGTCAAAATGCTTTGAAATTGTAGTTTTATCCTGGATTTCTGGGTTCATAAACAAATGCATTTTATTATTTTTAAATATTTATTTATTTATAATCCTCACCAGAAGGTATCCTTATTGATTTTAGAGAGAGAGGAAGGGAGGAAGAGAGAGCAGAAGAGAAACATTGATGTGAGAGAGAAACATTGGTTGGTTGTCTCCTGTATGTGTCCTGACTGGGGATCGAACACACAACCTGGGTATGTGCCCTGATCGGGCATCAAACCCCAAACTTTCGATTTCCGGGATGATGCTCCAACCAACTAAGCCACACTGGCCAGGTTGCAAACACATTTTTGTTTAATATGCTTATTGGCCATTTGATTTTTTTTTTCTCTTGTGGATTGTGTATTAAAGCTTTATGTTTATTTTTCTTTTTTAAAGCAAGATTTTATTTATTTATTTTTAGAGAGAGGGTGAGGGAAGGGAAAAGAGAGGGAGAGAAACATCAGTGTGTGGTTGCCTCTGGTGTGCCCCAACTGGAGACCTGGCCTGCAGCCCAGGCGTGTGCCCTGACTGGGACCCCCTGGTTCACAGGCCGGCACTCAATCTGCTGAGCCACACCAGCCAGGGCTTATGTTTATTTTTCTATTGAGGTGTTGTCTTCTTAAAAAAAAATGACTTGTAAGAACTCTAGTAAAAAGAATAGTATCCTTTGTTTATTAAATTTGCAAAAATTTCCAAATTTGCCGTTTATTTTTTCTTTTATGTTATTTTTAACTTTTTAGTTTTTTTAAAAAAAAATTAATCAATTGTTGTATCCATCCCTTTTAAATATGTAAGTCTTGGAGTCATACTTAGAAAATCCTTTCTCATCCCCAACATTATGTAAATACTTCTAATTTAAAAAATTTTCTTTCAATTAAACAAAGCTTTTTTATTAATGTAATGTACTTCAAATAGCTTCAACATTGAAGAGCATTCAACAGCTTCTAACACCAAGCAGCAGTCCCTTGCCATCCTGGGGAGGCCATGCTGTGGGGCAGGGTTCCCAGTGGCTATGGGTACATGTCCAGGAATTCTGCCCTTAGGCTGGGGTGCGGGGGCTGAGGGCCCCCAGGTTCTGTGCACAGACTGGACCCGCTGAAGGCACCTCACCCTGCACTCAGCCCTGCACTGTGCCCTCTTTTTCATTTTTGCTGAGGCTGACCTGCTGGGTCCCAGGACACAGGACACAGGAGCAGTGTGCTAGCTCAGGGCTAGAGACAGGACTCTGACTGTCTCTCTCTGACCAGGGCCTTCCACAGCATGGACACCACCACTGTGTGCTTCTCAGGGTCCTGGCGCCCACTGGCTGGCTCTTTCCTAGTGTAGACCCATGGCAGGCGCAGAATCCATCCTCCTCTTGACTCCGCAAGGCGGTGACCTCCCCTGTGCCCTCCTGCTTCCAGATCTCCTGGAGGCCCCTCCCTCCCCTCCTCTTGGTCCTGGTGTCTCACAGAGGAATGCCCCCTGCCTCCTGTCCTTCCTCCTTCCTTCCTGTTTGAGCAATGTCTGGGAAAGGAGAGGCAATAAATGAGTGACATCGATTTGCCAACTTTTACCAGAAGTCTAATATATATTTTTATTGCTAGATTTAAAAATCTACCTAGTATTAATTTTGGCTGTGGTACGATATAGGGAATCTGACTTTATTATTTTTTTCAAATGATTTTCAATTTTTCCAGTATTACTTATTGAATAGTCCATCCACTGATTTAGAAATGCCAGTTCTGTACTTTACCAAATTACCACATTCATTTGGGCTGAACTTCAGATCTTTTGGCTCTGCGCCACTGTTATTCCATCCTTTCCCCGTGCCACCCTGGTTTAAATTATGGCAACTTAAAAAATCTATGATAGGGCAGTTTTTCCCTTATCCTTTCTTATATTTTTAAATTACAGTTTTTTTTTTTTCAGCCAGCAAACAATTAAAATCTTTATGGCCACTATCCAGATTTCCCAGAGGCAACCTGCCAAAACCATTAAAAAATGATGCCGTTGTCATTTTTATATCGACTGACTTTCCTTAATTTTCTCAACCTAAAGGGCCATAACCTTTAAAAAGTTATATGCATTTTTCAGGAAAAAAAAAAAAACCCTGGAATGGGGATTCTTTTTAAAAAAATTTTGTGACCATAAAAGGAAATTTCTTTTTTAAAAATTATAGTTTATTATTTCTCCCATACCTTGCCTATGATTTTCAATGAATATGGCAAAAATGATCAGAAGAGTAGACTCTTCCGAGAATGACTTAGGATTCTGAGGCTTGTGACATGCCCTAGGGCAGCAACCACGGGCTGAACCCAGTTGTTTTTGTCATTTGATTCTCCTCCACTGTTAATATTTGAATGTTGGCACATGGCTTTAAAAACCAGTATGTATAAGAATCTGGGATTGTACCATGCTTACAACTTTTATTATACTATTGCCATACCATGTCTTTTAAACAATGTTAATTTTACTTTTTGTTCAAGTACAATTATCTCCATAAACAATGTTTCTTAAAGGCTAACTCTTTAGGTGCTTTAAATGATAGTAACTTAATGACACGTTTTAAGAAGTTAAAGATTTAGATGAAATCAAAATTGTAAGAAACTGATGTCTTGTTTACTGCTTGACTGTATGCTCCCATTCTCTGAAGTTCTGTGATGGGATGTCACCTATAGCAGGGCCTGCCACTCTGGTGGTGTTCAATTGCTAAGAATACCTTATTCAAAAAGCAGAAGCTTCACCGTGAAAGAAAATCTTCCACTGATATATATACCACTTTAGAATGATAGGACCTTTGAAAGAAGACAAGTCCTTCAAAATTCAGACGTAATATATCTTTAGCCAAAGAATTCCATCAATAGGTTCTCCCATTTAATATCAAGAATAGAAGAAATTTAAAAGGAAAGAGATTGAAATATTCAGCAGTTGTATTTGCAATTTACTCTTATTATACATGGTTAAAATTGACTTTCGCTGTTAACTGGGGATTTCTTGATGTGTGTGGCTCACCTGTGATCCAATTTCCTGTCCCCTCTCCTTCAAAGTGGCAAAGGGTTCTGTATGATGGAGGACACAGTCTGTGGCTACCCCCGAGTCAAAAAGCAAAAGCACAGCAACAGGGGAGTGAGTCATTGTGGCTGGGCTTCTCCTTGTGGTCTGGAGCAGTGGCCCTGCGCCGCACTGAGAGAAGTCAGCTGTGTGTCCCAGGGCTGAGTGGCTCTTCCCTTCCTGAGAACGGTGCCTTGTGGCAGCTGGCCTCTGTCATCTTTGGTTTGCCCCTGCCCTGTTTCCTCACCACTTTCCTATGTACATCTCTTGAGTCTTTCCTATTTCCTTGAATCATTCTGAGTTTTCTTGGAAGTCTGGGCCCTGTTGTGACCTCTAAACCTGTACAGATCCCTTCCCCCTCTTAAAATATATATATAGTCCATGGCCTTTACTCCTTTCATAGACCGTCCTCACTTTCCTGTTGGCCACTTCTAAAACTTCACACTCTGCTGTTGTGTTTCCATGCTGATGGTATCAGATACATCAAAGAGCCCCACTGCTGTCCCAGCTCATGACTGAGGTGTGCAACCACCCAAGGCATTGTCTCAGGTGGTGCCAGGGTGGTAGCAACATTACAGCCACCAACATCACACTCTTTTGGCTTCATCTTCCCTCCTGGGCCTGGGCCTTCCTTAGCCACTGATGTTCCTGAGGGCTGCTGTGCTGAGGCCATAGCTGTGGGTGTTTGGCAATATCCCGAGTGCCAGGAGCTGGATGCATCTTACCATGTGCCAGGCTCTGTGCTAAGTATTCTCTGGATAATTCCAGTTAATGCTCATGACCACTCAGTGAGGTAAATACCTTAACAACTTGAATTTTATTGACAAGAAAATGAAGACTTAGAAGAGTTGCATTGTCTAGGGTTTTATAGCTGGAATGTGGCAGAGCCTGGAGCGGACCAGGACTGGGCCAGGGGTCTTTAGCTTGAAAACTGATCTGCTAGGCAGCTTCCCTTTGTATGTTTAGAGCCTAAGGGTTGGGAAAGGCCTCGTTCCTGAGCGTGTCCTTGAGCTGGACATGGAAGAAGGGCCGCCATTAACAGTTAGAGGATGAAGGGGTGGTGAGTGGGCATGGCTAGAAGAGCGTGGAGGTGGGAGAGGGCTGGGAGGGGACCCTCTGGAAGTGTTGGCACCTTGACCGCAGTCTGCATCTTTCTTCACACTCTGGTCAGCCTTGAAGCAGGAAGTACAGGCACAGCTCCTCCTTCAAAACTGGAACATCTCCCCAGACCCGGTGAGTAAGGTCATTTCAGGAGAGAGTGGAGAGAAGATGACTAAATTAGGTTGGTTTTTGCACCTCTCTGGCATGGAGTGGAGTGTGGGAAGCAATCCAGTGTAGCACCTCCTGGCAGACTGCGGGGAAGAAGACAGCAAACAGTGGGGGACCTTGCACTTGTGTTCGTTTTGCCTTTTGGTGACCTTCCCTGCCTGCCACTCTGATCTGACATCTTGCCTCTGATGCCTTCAGTCAAGGGCTTGTGAAGGTGGCCTTCCTCTCCTCAGCAGTGGCTCCTCCTTGCTTTCTGTGAGTCCCTACTTGTATAGCTGTGTGAACATTCCCCTCCCCACCTTTTTCTGTAGGGCCTCTCACACTCCACATTACCTTGTCTCCAACTTCTTGCTTTGTTGGAGGAGAGGGTGCCATTCCTCAGACCCTTTCAGGTCTCACGCTGGTCCCCAGTGTCCTTGTTTGCAAACAGATCTGTGTGTCTGTTTCCAAGAGCAGAGGCCCAGCCTCACGCTATGGCTTCAGAAAGATAAAGAGGGCCAGCAGTCCACACATAGTTCTAGGATGAGTAAATGCCTTTCGCTGTTGCTCCCTATCCATCCCAGGGACAACCTCGGTAGATGTCACCTTAGGTGTTGCTGCTGGAGCCAAGACACTTGGGTTTGACTTCCTGCTCTCCCTCTTGCTAAGTCTGCAGTTTTGGATCTGTTATTTAATTGGTCTGTGCTTCATTTTCCCATCTGTAAAATGGGGATAATAGCAATCCTGCCTCACGAGGTTTAACAGAGATGTTACTTAACATTGCTTAGAATTACCTGGCACATAAAAATATTTTTCCTCTAAATTGTTCACTATTTTTATACATGACCTATTCTTAGGAATTTTCCTTTGGCATATCATGCCAGGTGTTCATGGTCCCCAGAGAAACTTCGAGCATCATCGTGACTTCATGAGAGATTTTGCTCCCAAGGTTTATGTTTCTGCTGCCACTGGCCCTGGGGATGTGTTTTGCTGCAGGCTTACTGTGGAAGGGAGAGTAGTTCCAGGGGAGGGATTATCTTATTTCCTCTGTCTTGGTGCTTCTCAGAAGGACAAGCTCCTTATCATTCATTTATGCATGTATGCATTCCACAAACATTTTTGAATTTACCTCATAGGCCTGACTCTGGGCTCCATGCTGGGGGAACATCGTGTCCAAGGACCTCATAGTCTGGTTGCACTCTGTGGACTTTTGTTGTTGTTGATGATGTTTTGTTTTTTACGTCTCTTGAATACAGAAAGGCTTCTCATTTCATTTAGCAGATTCCTCTCCATCACACATCTTCGCGAAGGTTAGGTAGAGGCTGAGAGACCGCACAAGGTGACCTGCTGGTGAATTCACCATCTTAGCTTGTGCTTATTTTTGGTTTCTGCTTTTTGCTTCTCCCCTCAGCTGGGACTCTCCTCTTGCCAGATGTCCCCAAGGTGACTGCCATCCTACATTCACTGTCCTATGCCCAGCTGTTGGGATGAACTTGTGTCCTGTTTTTGACATTTCTAATGCTGCCCAGTGTCTTGGGTGTGGTTCTCTGTGGGGAACCAGTGTCTGGCCTGCAGGTGAGACATCTGTGCATCCTCACATCACCTGGACTGGCAACTCAGCCAGCTGCTTGCTTCTGGTGCCACTCTTCTCTGCCCTAGTATGCATAGTTCTCATGGTCGCATGGCTCAGATAGTAATCTCTGAGACTCGTGGCCCAGTGGTTTGTAACTTTTTGAGGACGTGAACTGTGACTTCTGCTGTAATATCACCCTGTATCAAGGCATACTAGATGCTTTAAGTCCCTACCACCCAAACAGCTGAAGGAATTGACCTCTTCTGTGGCTAGATTGGCTTCAGCCTTCCCTGGGCACACCCTCAGTTTTGTGGCAGATTGAGAAGAAAGCTCAGAAAAAGATGAAGACCCTGTCCTCTGTGCTATAGTCTTATTTCCAAATATTTCTGCTGTCAAGTACAAAATAATGGGTAAAACCCAAACCACTTTTCATTTGAATGATAGAGTGAATGAATCCAATTTGTGTGCTTTTCATTCTATGTGAATTGGACAAAATGAGGTTAAATCTCCAGGGGTCCTATACCTTTCTCTGTGAATCTCTTGTAGCCTGATTCTGGTAAGGTAGGGCTAATTCAAATTAAAAAACAAAACAAAACAAAAAGCACAGCCTTTTAGATGCCTGCTTTGTTTTGCCCATCTTCAACCATATTTACTGTCAACTTACCCACTACTATAGACTGAATTCTGTCCCTTTTTAAAATATATTTCATTGATTATGGTATTACAGTTGTCTCATTTTTTCTCCCCTTTATTCCCCTCTGCCCTTACCCACCCTTCTACCATCATTCCTCACCTTATTTCATGTCCATGGGTCATACATATAAGTTCTTTGGCTTCTCCATTATCTCTACTATTCTTGACTCCCTCTGTCTACTTTGTACCCACCATTTATGCTTCTTATTCCCTGTACCTTTTCCCCCATTATCCTCCCTTCCTCTCCCCACTGATAACCCTCCATATGATCTCTATTTCTGTGATTCTGTTCCTGTTCTAGTTGTTTGCTTAGTTCTCTTTGTTTTCGTGTTTGTTTTTTTTTTAGGTTCAGTTGTTGATAGTTGTGAGTTTGTTGTCATTTTACTGTTCATATTTTTGATCATCTTCTCTTTCTTAGATAAGTGCCTTTAACATTTCATATAATAAGGGCTTGGTGATGGTGAATTCCTTAACTTGACCTTATCTGGGAAGCACTTTATCTGCCCTTCCATTCTAAATGAAAGCTTTGCTGGATAGAGTCATCTTGGATGTAGGTTCTTGCCTTTCCTGACTTTGAATACTACTTTCCAGCCCCTTCTTATCTGTGAGGTTTCTTTTGAGAAATCAGCTGAAAGTCTTATGGGAACTCTTTTGTAGGTGACTATCTCCTTTTCTCTTGCTGCTTTTAAGATTCTCTCCTTATCTTTAATCTTGGGTAACTTAATTATGGTGTGCCTTGGGTTGCCCCTTCTTAATGGCATATGTTGAAGCTCTAACACACAATGGGATAGTTTTTAGAGGTGGATCCTTTAGGAGATCATCAGGCATAGATTAAATCCCAAGGATGGGTCTTCATGGTGGGATTAATGCCCTCCTAAGAAGAGATATAGATACCAGAGAGCTTGCTTACACTCTCCCTCTTCCCACATGTGACAACAAAGCAAGAATGTGGCCATCTACAAACCAGAAAGAGGGCTCTTAACAGAAACTGACCATGCCGACACCTGTTACCTTGGACTTCTTGCTTTGATAACTGTGAGAAAATAAATTCCTGTTGTATAAGCCACCCAGTTTATGATATTTTGTTATGGCAGCCTGAGCAGACCAAGAGAGCTAATGAAGAACTGAATGTGCCATTCTGGAGAACTCTGCACAATCAATGTTGGGCACTTTGTGCAGGTATTTCCCACACCCAACAATCTCTTGCTTCCACCGTCTTTGGGAGAGGGCTCCCCGCTCAACCAACAGAATGGCCCACCTTTGCAGAAAGTTGCCTAGGGGTCTCAGTTTGGTACAGATGCCTGAGCAGCCGGAATTGGCTAGAAGAAGTTAGCAGGACAGCCTTACATGAGGATCTCAAAGGAAGATACATAGAAATTTATTAAAGTTAAATCCTTTAATATTCAACTTCTTAATTAAAGCAGATTATAATAGCCCTAAGGAAGAGCCTTAAAAAGCAGCTGAACTTTTTGTCTAATTTCAGAACAACGCAGATCATCTGCCAAAAACTCTGTTGGCAGGCAAGTGCCAGCATCCCCATGACGCTGGTGTAGAATCCCTTCCAGCAGGTGCATCCACCTAATTACCTGCAGACCTTTGATCCTTGGAGATTCTTGGGGAGACAGATCCACTCAAAGTTGAAATTGTTATAGGAGATGCACATCTCTTCTGGTCAACATAACCAGTTATTAACACTGGCCCTTAACTTTCTTTTTTTCTTTTCTCTTTTAAAAGATTTTATTTATTTTTAGAGAGGGAGGAAGGGAGGGAGAAAGAGAGGGAGAGAAACATCAATGTGTGGCCTCTCACGTGGCCCCCACTGGGGACCTGGCCTGCAACCCAGGCATGTGCCCTGATTGGGAATCAAACTGGCAACCCTTTGATTTGCAGCCTGCACTCAATCCACTGAGCTACACCAGCCAGGGCAGCCTTTAACTTTCTCTGGCTAAGGCTATCTCTTCTGAAGATAGCACTGTAGATACAATACGTACTGTAGACACAATGTGTGCTGGCACATGAGGGCTGTGGGTCTCTTGAGCCCTGGACTTGAAGCAACCTTGGTCCTGTCTTTGGACTCTCTGGGGCCCAACCCCCACGTGGAGGAAATTCTAGGCAGGCTCTTTAGTTTATAAAATCATGTTAGCTTTTTTCCTAGCTATAAAATGAATTAGACCCATGGTACTAAGTGTGGAAAGTTCAAACAGATAAGAATGCAATTACAGTAAATCCATCACTCAGCAATAAGTACTATAGTATTTACATTTTGGTTTATTTCTTTCTGATAGTTTTTTCTATGAAAATATATATACACACACATCTGAATATACATATATATGACATCATATGAATATACATGTGACTAGGTGATTGTATTTACATAGCTGTGGTATGCTCTCTGTATAACTTTGTGACCTGACCTTCTAAAAATAATACATGTCCCCATCCTCCTTTCTGAAAGACAAGGAGGTCCCTGCTGCCCTGTAGCTGTCCCTCTCCTTTCACCTTCCAGTCTCTGCCAGTCACATTTTTATTTCCAAATCTGTGTATTGAGATTTATTGCTTTAGCTCATATTCTAAATCTTCTTTCCTCTGTTAACTTTAAACAGTACCTTTGATCTCCCACTGCAAGAGACTTTGCATCCCTCATTCCTTTGCTCTTCCTTCTTCTCAATCAGTCTTATAACACTCTGTTCTCTATCTGGAATTGACATTTCCATGATTCGTCTATCAAGTTTGGATTTGAAAACAAAATAATTAGTGTTAATAATACTGTGATTATGTCGATATTATTCACTGCAGAAATAGATGTTGTATCATTAATCCTGTGCCATTTCTCTGTAGGAGAGATATTAAAAAAAATCCCATGTGTTGGAAGGGAGAGTGAAGTAGGGAGGGGGAGCCCACCTCACTTGTATTTGACATTTGATAGTGGCATTTGGCTTCTCCTCTCTTTTTGCTAAGAAGACCCAGCTTCAGCCTGCTGTTTGCTGCCCCAAGTCCTGCCCCCCTGCCCTCAGCACTTGGCACTGTGGGTCCGATGTGCTCCCACAGTGTTCTTCCAGCAGCACACCTCATTGGTAGGTTTCACCCACGAGTTGGATCCCAAGTTCTCTAATTTCTTGAATTCCTTTTGTGTTGCTAAAATAATTCATTCAGCAATTCTGTTAGGAAGTGTCCATGACTCATGAACTTGCTAGGCCCCTGCCTTGACTGGGTATTGACTGGGTGTAAGTCATTCTTTCTGTGAGGTTTAATGGCTTGCTCCACTGTCATCTAGTGTCTAGTGATGCTGAAAGGTGTCTAATGAGTCTGATCGTCATTCATTAGAAAGTTGTCTATTCTTCCCTGTAGAAGCTTTAGAGTTATTTTAAAAAAATTAATCCTTGTTTTCTGAAACTGTGTGAGGTTTTGGACTATTTGACAGGCCTTTCCAGTCTGAAGGTTCATATCATCAGCTCTGGAAATTTTTCTTTCATTATTTTCTCTCCTCCATGTTCCCTTTCTCTTGTTCTGAAATGCTTATTAGGTAGATGAGGCTCTTCTGAATTAATCCTTGGTACTTACTAGTTACACTTTCTCTCATATTTTCTACTTCTATTTCTTTATATACTGTGTGATTTCCATGACTTTTTCCTTTAGTCCTTCTATAGATGTTTTTTTTCAGCCGAAATTTTAACTTGTCTGAATTCTTGATTTCAGACTGCTCATTTTTTGTAGCCTCTCAGACCTCTCTGACGTGTTACATTAAAATTCTTCCAAGGTGTCTTTTCTTTGCAGGATCTTCATTGTTATCACTGGAGTCATATTTCCTGTCCTGCTCTTTGATGGTACAGATTTTCTGGCCATCCTCATTTGGCTATTGTCATTCTGACATTTCCAGATGAAAGGTGCCAGTGAGAGTCAGGTTTCTCCTCAATACCAGCTTTCCCCCCACTCAGAAGAATAGTTGCACACCATTAGGTGGGTGGAGCATGTTGACCAGCAAGATTCATTTTAGGCTGTAAGATGGGGACAGGGTGAACAGGTACCCACATGCCAATCAATGTTAGAGGAGGAGGGCCCACCCAACCCTCAGACAGAACACTCCTTTAATAGAAGGGGTAGGAGACCCCTTCTGGCTGTTCTGTGGTGTTCCGTGGCCTTCCCCTTGACACATTTCCAGCCCGTCCCCCCTCTGCTCACCCTTGTCCATCAGGATGAGCAAAATAATTCTGCTTTCCAGAGGTTCACCAGTTTTTTTGGACCAATGATTGCCGCCCTTTTCCCTATAATAAACTTTTATAAACTTACTCCATTTTGTTCCTCTATCCTATGATTTTTATGGGATTTTAAGAGAGAGAAGTGCATTCAGTTTTCCTAGTTGAAGTGGTTTTTAGAGTTAACAGTTTATTATAAAGAGTTCTGATATCATTAAATTGAGTAAACATCATTGATACACAACATACTGATATAAATGTTCTTCGCTTATAATTTCTATATTCTTGTCTTCCTTTCTTATCTTTGTTTTTCCATTTTAAATATAAAACAATGCACACATCTTTGACCATATCTCAGGATAGAGTTGAAACAATAGTTACTGAGTCCAAGGGGCCACCATTTTTAGACTCCATACATAATTGCCTTCACACTTTCTCTAAGCTTTTTCTTCAACTGCTACAGAGTCCCAGTCCCATTACATTCTCAACAGCATGTTAAAAACAAAAAATAACACCTTTCCATGTTGAAAAAGCAGATAATGGCATACAGATTATATTTCTTTGGTTACTCGTGAGACCAAGTATTGTTTTCAAATATTTTATTACTTGTTTGCTTTTCTAGTTTTGTGAATAGTCTGTTCATGTCCTTTTTGTGTTCCCTCTTTGCCTGTTACTTTTATTTACACTGTTTGGAATTAATGTTCAGAAGTTTATATGTTTATGCTGGCAAATCTCTAGGTGTTTTCCTCTGTAATTTCTTTTTTAAAAGATTTTTATTTATTTATTTATTTTTAGAGGGGAAGGGAGGGAGAAAGAGAGGGAGAGAAATATCAATGTGTGGTTGCCCCTTGTGTGCCCCCTACTGTGGACCTGGTCTGCAACCCAGGCATGTGCCCTGACTGGGAATTGAACTGGCAACCCTTTGCTTCATAGTCTGGTGCTCATCCATTGAGCCACACCAGCCAGGGCTCCTTTGTAATTTCTTGCAGTGACATTTCAACTTTGAATGTCCTTTTACTATGAAAGATGAGCAAAATCTTTATATCTGTTTCACTCTAGGTTTTGATGGTTTGATTTTTTTTCTTGGTTTATCCCTTTTAAATGGTCTCTTAGTTTTGTTCATGTTTTACTGCATTAAGTAGAATTTCTAGGAAAGTGTTAATTATAGAGGTAATGGATATCTTGTCTATTTCCTCATCTTAATGGATTATCTCCACAGGGATTTTCAGAGTGGGGTATGTAAGGTGTTCCTCAAGGGTGTAGGAATAAGAGGAGAGGAAATAGTGCTTCACTAATTATCTACTGCATGGAGGTCCCACACACATGCCATTCCCGTGGGTGGGAGGGACATGTTCAGGGAACGTGGACCTCCCACATAAGGGGGCAGTGGCAGTAGGACCTTCCTCATGCACTTGTTTTAGTGATTTGTGGCACAGGTGCCTGGTTAGGGGGATTTACAGATTATGCTGATTAGTGTTAGGTAGACTGACACTCAGAAAATGGGTGAGATGTGTGCCAAGAAGCCCAGCTTTTGGATCCTGGTCATGTAGACCCAAGTGGACCTCTTGAGAGTGTGGCCAAGTTGGCATCTGGTGTAGGTCCCAAAGGAAGCTTTTGTCAGACACTATATGAATGAAAACACTGACAAGCCCATCAACTTGGACACAATGCGGCCAAAACAATTAAAAAACTTCAAAAAGACTTTAAAAGTCAATCTGTATTCTCTCTCATGATTAATGAAGCCTGGCTGCAGTCTTTGAAATCAGATGGGCAATGACTGCCAGTGGCCTTTATACCAGAATAAAGTGTGGGGCATATTTCAGGGCAAAGTGCTTAAAAGAGTTGTCAGACACAGAGAAGGGTCACACACTTCCTGCATAAGCAGGCACATGATGCACATCTGCTGATCTTTTCTGCGATGGCAGGCTATTGTCTGCCATCTTAACAAAGACTGAGGAGAAGTAACTGCCTTTCGAGGGAAAGTCATGCTATGGAAAGGGCATTTTTGAAAATGGAGCTTTTTTGAGGTGTTTCAACCATTACATGATTTTTTTGTCTAAAAAAATGATGAGTGTGCTATCTGCAAACCCATATCTGTGGAGTTCAAAAAGTCTAGTACCAAAATTTTTTTTTAATTGGTTAAGAATCTTCCCAATGAATTGATCAAGTGTTTTGAAAATGAACCTCTGTCAATCAGTTCGCAAAATCAGCCATTGACATTAGAGAAGATGAAACTTTACCAGCCAAATATCAGCAAACATGTTGGCATGCATGGGGGATGGGATTTGAAAATGCATATTGGGATTTAGTAACGACTACCAGTGACATTTTTCTTCCATTTGGATTTGTGTCTTTTCTGAGGTGTGGTTTTGCTTATGGCAGATGTTAAAATCAAGTATGGAAACACACCCAACATAAAACTAGCTCTTCAAATCACTGAATGACAAAGTGTTATGTCAAGAATTTTAATAAGCATAAATAATATGAAATTGTTTCTAATAAGAAAATCCAATTTCTATATGCTGAGAGAAAAAGCATTCATTTAAGCTGTTTTAAATTTATTGGTCTAGATTTGCACATAGAATTCTCTTATTTCAGAGTGTTATGTATTTGTGCTTTCTCTATTTGTTTTAATAAACTTGTGAGAAATTTGTCTGGTTTATTGCTTTTGTTTCAGAGAATCAGCTCCTTTAATTTATCTATTTTATAATTCACCTCTTTCATTATTTCTTTCCCCTCCCTGTTTTTATTTTGTTGTTAATTTTCTAAGAAGTTAGCATGGAAACTGAATTTAATATTTATTTTTCTTTTCTAAAATAATGAGAGCATTTGATACCTCATATTTTGTCTGAATAATACACCCCATCCTTTTTAAATAAAAATTATTTCCATTTTTTGTTATTTTAAAGATAACCTTTAATTTTAATGTCAACTTTCATCTAGGAAGTGTTTATGAGAGTGTATTGAATTTTCAATTTTAATGAGTAACTTTGAGGTCTAATATACAGAATGGTGATTGTAGTGAATAATATTGTAGCATATACTTGAAAGTTGCTAGCAGAATAGATATTAAATGTTCTCATCACACAAAAAATGCTTTGATGGGGGTGTTAATTAAAGCTAAGGTAGTAATTGTATCACAGTATATCCAATCAACATACAAAGTTTATGTCAAGAATATCTCAGTGAAGCTGGAAAAATTTTCAATTTTACCTTTTAAAATATTGAGTTTTAAATTGTTTTTACTTATCTTTAGCTGTGCCAAACCTGTTTTCAAACACCTTTACCAAAGTTTGATAATTTTTTGAATGTTCTACAGACATCTGAAAAACGACCTCTGGGGGTTATACACACACACTCAGAAAAATGTGGACTTTATTCATAGCCTCTTTGTTTTCACTTTTTCTCTTTAAAGTCCTCATTAATTTTTGTCACTACTTTTTAAATCAGTTTTTCTTTATACTTATTTTTACTTTATAACAATATAATATATGATTCATAGGGGTTTGTGACTAATACATTATCATTTTGGGTTGTACCCTTTTTAAACATAAAATGACGTTCATTGTAGTTCAATGCTTTTTATTTTGAATTATTTTGAAGTTAGAACTTTCTTTTCTTTTGTCTTAAAGCCTTTTCCCATAATTTAACTTGTAAAGTTCTTTACTCATTTCACTCTCAGGGACTCTCCAAAGGCATCAGTGGGCAGCCGCTTGCTGTTCTGAGCCCCACTTCGTTAGCTCCTCTGTGAGTGGCCTGCATTTTCTGCATGGATGCTCAGAGGGCTTCTTTTCATCTTCAAAATTGAAAATGTCACGAGGATATCTAGTTCTGTCAGTATGGTCACTAAGCTAACGTGGATTCTCTTCCTGCTAGAAACACAGAAATGCTGGATAAAATATAACAAGATTTAAATGCATAGCTCTGCCAAGTCGTTTGGCTGCTTGCTTACATATTATGCTTCTCCCTGCCTCTGCTCCAGTCCACCTTGTAGGGACCCATCCCTGCAAACTCCGTTTCCACATTCCCTGGTCGGAGGGGAGTGCCGGCAGGAGAGGAGGAGGCAGGTCTAACTGCCTTGGACAAATGTCTCCAGCAGTACCTATCTCTCAGGTTCCTGCTGGATCTTTGCAGAGCAAGATCCTCCCTCCATGGTTCTAGCTCCTGTTTGGTAGACCCTACCATGGTTCTAGCCTTTTCTGGGCACCCCAACCTTGAGGTTCTGGTAATCCTACCTTCTCCATATGTCCCTCCAGACTGTGATGAGAACAACTTTCTGCTATTGCTCATTCAGCCCTTCTAACCACTGAGGAGATAGCTCACTGGTTTAAATCCTTTTATTGAACTAACTGACTTGGGCTCTGTTTTCCTGATGACATGGGCTGGTAAAACAACTTCATGTGAAAGGAAGGAAGAAGAAACACAGACTGCCACTGAAGTGTGCTTGCTGCTCCTACACCTTTCTCTGACCCCCCAAAGAATGAGCCCTTGAAGCTGTGATCTAAAGATTCAGAAGCCACTGCTGTTCTTTTTGGCTTTACCAACACTGCTTCTTCACAGGCAGGGAGCTGGAGAGTGCACAATGCAACATTGCTTCAGGAAAATATCATGTTTCCATGACTTTTCTTTCCTGTAGAAAAAGCTAGAAGTGGTCAGGAAAAAGGCCTTTGTCCAGTGGCATGCTGGAGTCAGCTCATACCAGCTTGTGAAAGTTGGTTAAATTTTCAGGAATTTTATTAGTGGGTTCAGAAACACAGCCATTCTTAAATGATAAAATATAAACTTACATTCTTAAAGCATAAACTTACCATTAAATTGTATTAAAAACAAAGGTAATAAATACTAAATCTCTTCCTCATTATTTGACTGGATTTTATTATCTAATTTTGTGGTGAACTTAGCCTATGGCAGTGTATGGTAGAAATACTGTCTAGTGGTGTGCTGGTGTACAACTGCATAGCCCTTCCCAAGTCCATGTTCAGTGACATCATGTTGTTAGCTTCAAAGTGGCCATTTGGGAGTATTTACACCAGTAGGCAAGTGCTGCAAATGAAGACTTTTTTCAAGACCCAGATGGTATAACATTTACCAGTATAATACTGATTTCATCCCACTTCTACATTCCAAACTCATGAAAGTCTTTTGCATATGGGAGCTGCACCTCATCTGGAACTCTTGTAGCAAGGGAGTCTGGAGAATATTATGCTAAGCGAAATAGATCAGGCAGTGAAAGGCAAATACCACATGATCTCACCTATAAGAGGAATCTAATGAACAAAATAAACTAATGAAAAAATAGAACCATAGGCATGGAAACATGGAGCAGATTGAAAGTGACCAGAGGGGAGGGGAGAGGGGGACAATGGAGGAAAGAAGGAGAAGGGAATAGTCAAAGAACATGTATGAATGACCATGGACATGGATAGCAGTGTGGGGATTGGCTGTGGGAGCAGGGGGTGGGAAGGGTGGAGAAGGGCAAAGAAGGAAAAGCTGGGACAACTGTAATAGAATAACAATAAAATAATTAAAATACAATGTGGTTATTACCTCTTCAGCTTCTTTAATCACTGGAGTAGGAATGGGTGCTGAACGAATCAATCAAGAGTATCAAGCCTGAATGGAAAGGTCCAACGTACATCTTATAAGAGTTTATAAAAGAGATGTTATAAAGATTGGGAGAGACTTCCAGCCAAGATGGAGGCATAGGTGGACACACTGTGCCTCCTTGCACAATTAAAATTAAGGACAACAAAGATTTAGAAACAAGAAAACAACTAGAACTAATAAAAAATTGAACTGTATGGAAGTCTAACAACCATTCACCCAGACTGGTAAGAGGGAGGAGTTGTGGCAGGAAAAAGTAGAGGTTGGTGGATCTGGGCACACAGGCAACAGTGGCTGGCAGACCCCAAGCGCACAGGTGGCCACTAGCAGACCCTGGGCACAGGGTAGCAACGGTACAGACCCAGTGGGGCTGCGAAAGGTGGCTGACCAGGTGGTCCCACATTCTTGCTCAGATAATCCAGGCAAAGGGGAAGTGGCAGAAGGGTACGGAATCTGAGAGAGAGTGGAGCAAGCACCATTGTTCCCTCTCGGACCCCGCCCCCATATACAGCATCACTACCCAGCGACTGGGCTACCCTGCCCTGGGGAACACCTAAGGCTCCGCCATCACTACATAACAGCCTCAACTAGACCAAACAAGACAAAACAAAACAAAACAAAAAACATAACCCCAATGGCTCAAAGAGGAGAACAAATCAAAGCCCCAGAGCCAATTCATTTAAGTACCAAGAGATAGCCAACCTATCAGATGAACAGTTCAAAGTCCTGGTGATCAGGATGCTCACAGAATTGGTTGATTTTGCTCACAAATTAGAAGAACAAATGAAGGCTACAATAAGTGAAATGAAGGAAAACACACAGGGAACCAATAGAGATGGGAGGAAAACTGGGACTCAAATCAATGGAGTGGACCAGAAGGAAGAAAGAAACAACCAAACAGAAAAGAAGGAAGAAACAAGAATTCAAAAAAAAAAAAAAAAAAAAAAAAAAAAAAAAAAAAAAAAAAAAAAAAAAAAAAAAAAAAAAAAAAAAAAAAAAAAAAAAAAAAAAAAAAAAAAAAAAAAAACAATGAGGAGAGGCTTAGGAACCTCCAGGATATCTTTAAATGTCCCAACATCTGAATTATAGGGATTCCAGAAGGGGAAGAGGAAGAGCAACAAGTGGAAAACTTATTTGAACAAATAATAAAGGAGAACTTCCCCAATTTCGCAAAGGAAATAGACTACCAGGAAGTCCAGAAAGCTCAGAGAGTCCCAAAGAAGTTGGACCCAAGGAGGAGCACACCAAGGCACATCAGAATTACATTAGCCAAGATTAAAATGAAGGAGAGAATTCTAGAAGCAGCAAGGGATAAGGGGACAGTCACCTGCAAAGGAGTTCCCATCAGACTGTCAGCTGATTTCTCAAAAGAGACCTTCCAGGCAAGAAGGGGCTGGAAAAAAGTATTCCAAGTCATGAAAGTCAAGGACCTACATCCAAGATTGCTCTATCCAGCAAAGCTGTCATTTAGAATGGAAGGAAAGATATAGCGCTTCTCAGATAAGGTCAAGTTAAAGGAGTTCATTATCACCAAGCCCTTATTATATGAAATGTTAAAGGGACTTATCTAAGAAAAAGAAGAAAAAAATATGACAGTAAAAAGATAGCAAACTCACAGATATTAACAACCACGCCTAAAACAAAAGCAAACTAAGCAAACAGCTAGAACAGGAGCAGAACCACAGAAATGGAGATCACATGGAGGGTTAGCAACAGGGGAGTGGGAGGAGGAAAGAGGGGGAAAGATACAGAGAATAAGTAGCATAGATGGTGGGTAGAAAATAGACAGGGGGAGGGCAAGAGTAGTGTAGGAAATGTGGAAGCTAAAGAACTTATGACACATGGACATGAACTAAAGGGGGGGAATGTGGGTGGGAGGGGTGTGTAGGGTGGAGGGGAATGAAGGGGGAGAAATGGGACAACTGTATAGCATAATCAGTAAAATATATTTTTAAAACAGACTGGGAGAAAACCTACATATATCTGGAAATGTAAACATAGAATTGTCCAGAATGAGTCTTGACAGGTGAACAACAATCAGGCTTCTCATCAGGGACAAAATACTCTCCGAGTACTAAAAAAAAATACATTTATAATTCTCTGCCAAGTAAAAGTCTAATTCAAATGAAGTAGAAATCAAGAGTTTTTTAAAGACAAAGACTTAAAAATATTTCCACTTACAGTTCCTCAGTGAAAGAATTATAAATTCCACTCATTAAGGGAATTGAACCTGAAGGAGAGAGTGCCCTGCAAGAAGCAACAGTGAGCAGAGAAACAGGCAAATTTGTGGAAAAGTCCAGGGGAGCACTGGTTGTGAGATGTACCAACAAGAACAGCAGCAACAACAGCAGTAATGACTAATTTGGGGGGTTAAAAGTAAGGCCGAACTGAAATATTGGACAACAATAACATGGAAGAACAAAGTAGTCCAGAGTTGATAAACAACCCACTAGATAATGATGAAAAGCAAATGTATGGAAGAGGAAATCAGAATGGCCCAAAACTATAAAACATGATGCCTAAACTAGCAGTCAAGGAGATCTGATTTAGAAGAGTGGAACAGTTTGAAAATACCAAGTGTTGGCAAGGCTGTGGGGAAATAGGCATGCTGTTAGAATTATGGTGGGTCTGCAAATTGCTACAACCACTCTTATGGTTTCAAAATATGTTCACAAATTCTTTGATACTCTTTCAATAGGTAGAGCCTGATTCCAAAAGTGTGGGCTGCACTTGGTGACTCGCTTCTAATGAGTGGAATGTGTTGAAAGTGATGGTGTGTGATTTCTGAGACCAAGCCATAAAAGTTCCCTGCTTCTGTCTCTTGAGTCACTTGCCTAGGAAAAGACAGCTGCAAGTAGTGAGAACATTTCAGCAGACCTATGTATGTGGGGGGCGGGGGCATGAGGAGTGAGATTCTTTGTGAACAGTCAAGTGAGTGGACCATTTTGGAAGTAGATTCTCCAGCCCCAGTCATGCCTTCTGATACTCCATGTCTTCACTGCAACCCCTGGAGCCGGAACCACTCAGCTAGACAACTCCTGATTCCTGACCCACAGAACCCATGAGGTGACAACTCTTTGCTAGTTTAAGTTGCTAAGTTCAGGAGTAATTTTTTAATGTAGCAGTAGAGAACTAATCCTACCACTTTGGAGCAATTTGACAAAATTCTGTAACATTTTGTCTGGGTACATAAACCAAAGACATAGGCTAAAAGACAGACATAGGCTAGAGAAGTTCCTGCAAACTTATACAAGGAGACACAGGAGGCTATTCATTGCACAATGCTTTTTCTTTCAATTAGATAATGGATAAATAAATTGCAATATATTTATATAATGGCAAATTATGGAACAGTTAAAGATTAATTAGGTGTATGTGTGTGGGTTTGGATAAATCCATACCATTTCATAGAGGGTGCAGTGTGTAAGTTGCAAAAACGTATGTATGGTGTGATATTACTGACGTAAATTTAAAGATATATATATATATATATATATATATATATATATATATATATATATATACCAACACTATAATATATTCACATGGTTACATCCAAATGTAGGAAAATTTAAAAACACAGCAGGAAAGATACATTCCACTGCAGAACAGAGTTGTCACAGTGGAGGGAAGGAGGTAGAGGAATAGAATAGGTGAGCTAGGGCTTCAATATGTAATATATTATTTCTTTTTAAAAATCTAAAGCAAGTGAGGCAAAATATTAGCCTGTGTTCAATCTGATTGGTGGGTCCATGGGTGCACTATATTATTTGCTGAATTTTCTGTTGGTTTGAAACACTCTTTATTGCCATTAATGTAGATTTCCATTCTGCTATTATTTTCAAATTTGTTCTTTGCTTTGCAAAGGCCTGCACCTTTTCCAAATTAGCTTGCCTCTCAGCAAGGTCTCTTTTCTTTTTGAGTAAGGTACTCTGATATTTCCTCATGCATTTGCATTCTTATTTCATAGACACAACACTCTCTGAACTTGTTTTTTAAGGACATAACCAGAAGCTTTGTAAAATTATCTTCTTTCCCATATTATTATTGGCAATATGCTTTTTTGCTTTACATCCTCTTGAAAGGGCTTCCTCCTCTAATGATGCAGAACTTTTAGACAGACCCCCACATTGGTGTTTTCTGCTTACTCATTCCTGTCTGATTTGAGCTCTATCCAAACCTTGTTTGCCAACTGGCATGCCCCTGCGGGATCGTAACAAGGGAACACAGTTGTTTTATAAGTGCTTAGCCAAGTGCCCAGTATCTTTGCTGGATCTTCTTGTCCCCATGACTTAACTCTTGGACTCTGAGGAGGGGATGTACATTTCTGAGGGTATCTGAGGTCTTCTGCAATTCTTTCTTAATCAGAAGTCATGCATGAAAAAAACCCTTAAAATCTCTATAAGTCACTGTTTCTAGGGTCCTTCTCATTGACACCTTTGTCTGCAGCAAATTTCACATCGGGGCCCCTGCCTCTGACCCATGCCATATATTGGTAGGTACAATCCCTGAGTAGCCAGAGGAAGGGGTTCGCTGCTTACCAGTGGTGCTAAGGAAGCAGGGATTTGACCTTGGCTACTTTTAAAAAGCAATTCCAGTATAGTCTGAAGGGTGATTGATTGTCTGATGTCTTAGTTGGTCATCCATGCCAAGAAATGGAAGAGAATTTGGGTGGATAAAAATCTCTTCTCATCCCTTTACTATCGGGCTCTATTATTTAGTTTCCAAATCCAAAATGTGGGTCTGCCACTAAATGTCATCAAATCCTTCTAATCCTTACTGTGCTGACTTAATGGAAGCTTCATCTACACCATCAGGAGTATCATTAATTTTGTGTGCCCTCAGGAGTGTATTCCGGGAAATTTGACAAAGGCCCCATCAGGGTTGGCTGGGCTCTTTGACTTTCAGAATAGGAGGTCAGTGTTGCCCCTTGTATGTCTGGCAGTTAGAGGACAGGGATTCCTGTGAAGTTGGCAGTGCATTCAATGCGTACTGTGGGCACCCTACAGGAACGCCCGCACTTCAGACGAGGTCTTGTACCTCCTTTCCGAAGTCCTTCCCTCTTCTCTGTGGTCCATTACCAGAAATCTGTGCAACTGAACAAAGTACTTTAGATAGTGCTTCTCATATGAATTGTGGGGAAAAACTAGTTTGTTGTTTTTTTTTTTTTAATTCCAGTTTTTGGCAGACTGATACTTTTATAAAATACAGTAAGAATGAATTACTGGAAAAATAAAAAAGCAGAGATATAAAAATCAAGTCAACTGGTCACATGTGTAGGTATTGGGACAATGCTGTGGATTACTATAAAAATTTCAATGCCGCCTCTCAGTTCCTGTCCTTAGCACATTGCAGACCAGCAACAGTGTCTGGCAGTGGTCCACAGAGCACACTTGGAGCAGCCCTGCTATAGAGGTCCTGCAAGGATTATGTTTGGGTACATTCTTTGTTTTTAGTAATAATATCAGCCTATAGCAATATGAGTTGGTCTTTGGTACAGGAGAGAGAAAAAGGGAAGGTAGATTAGTCTGGCTTCTCCAGAGAAACATAACCAATAGGTATATAGAAATGTAGAAAGATTTATTACAAGGAATTGGCTTACATGGTAATGGAGGCTGAGAAGTCCCACCGTCTGCAGTTGGCAAGCCAGAGACTCAGTAGAAATGATGGTGTGAGCTCCAGTTGAGTCTCAGTTCCAGTCCAAAGGCAGAGACCAAAAACCCAGCTTCATAGTCAGACAGAGAAAATGAATTCTCCCTTCCTCTGCCTCCAGCAGATTGGCTGAGGCTCACCCACAAGGAGGGCAATCTGCTTTACTCAGTCTATGGATTCAAATGTTAATTCATCTAGGAATGTCTTCCCAGACATACCCAGAATAATATTTAACTACATATCCAGGCACCCTGTGGCCCAGTCAAGTTGACATGTAAAATTAACTGTCACAGGAGGGCACCATCTCATGTCAATATGAATGGGGCTCTTTGGTTTATTGCTCTGCCAAGAAATGCACCAGTTCCTTGACCCTAGAAATAGGAACCACCCTTTTTATTTTTAACCTCCTGACACCTTGTCCATTATGTGAGCATAGAATCAGGCTCCCTGGTGCCCAGGAAATAGATTCTTCTTCAACTCCTGTGCTTTCTGTTCAAATAGACCCCTCCTCCCGATAGGGCCAGCTGCTAGCTCACCAGGACCCCTGGTGCTACTCAGCTACTCACGCTCCTGAACCCTCAGAACCATAATGCAAATGCCAGCCAGCTTCTCTCTGAAGCTTGCCCTCTGCCACGTCCTCACGCACTCTCCTTCGTAACTCAGAATGTTTGCCTTCAATCTAATAGATCTATGACCTCTTCTTTTCCCTGTATGTTGCTTCATATAATCCTTAACAAATAATTACTGATATTTATTGAGAATGTGCCTAGTGCTAAGTCCAATGGTTTCCATACCTTATTTTATATTTACAAAAATACTATTCAGTATGTATCACAACCCCATTTACAGAGGACGAAACTTATAGAAGATAAATAACTTACTTACATGGCTATTAAGGGCAGAGCTAGGATTTCAATCTAATGCTGTTTTTGCCTCCAAAGTCCTGATTCTTAATGACAAAATTGTATTGCCTTACAAAAGATACAGAAAAATTGTCCACACGATAAACGGTCACTTAAATAATATTTCTTGATGAGTAAAATTGCCATTGAAAATGTTTATGTATTTTTTGTCCATTGCCTTCCATATAAGGACCCATCTTTAAGTTTTAGTTCAGGACCGTGTTTGTCTTTGCTGATGAACTTACATGTTTTCCTTCCTTCGCCAAAGCGAAAATCTTGCTTGGGTTTCCCCAGGTGGCTTGGAGTGAAATTTAGTCCTTAATTGCAGCAGCTGTTTTTAGCTTACTTGAGATGATGTTCTTCCCTTTTCTGAACATGACTTTATTTATCTGTATGGATGGTTCAATTGCACATGTTTTCTTTCCTACTAGACTTGGAGCATTTTGGGTGCAGAGGCTGAAGAAACTGAATATGTACCTAATTTTGTAAGCTGCTTTTTCCAGAAGAAAATTATGTTGATATATCAAATGAGATTCAGTTATGACTAGTTTTTTTTTTCTTTCTGAAAAGTACTAAGTGTTTATTATGTTGCTATGTGGGGGTATGGCTTAGATATGTTCGTTTGAGTATAACCATATTACTAAGCTGTACAAGTTTGTGTGGCAGATCCAAAGCTTCAGACAATCAGGTAAAAGGTGGTAGTGGGAAGCTATTTATAAGATGCTTAGAAATTAGGGGATGAGCAGTGAAATGGGAAGGAATGTTTTCAGTGCCTGTACCGATCTGAGTGGGGCTCCTCCAGGTAGGGAAATTAGATAAGCTTAGTATGGGGTCTTCCCATGTTTACAAAGAACTTCATTGAATGAGAAAATAACAGCTGGTGAGGCAGCCTGGGTCCTGGGGCCAGTGCTGAGAGAGACAACGCACACAGGGAGCATCACCCAGCGTTGGCATCTCATTCCCTGGCTTCTCATTCCCATGGGAATCTAGTCGTTGCTTAGATGATTACGGCACCTGGTCCCTGTCACCAGGATTGGCCTTAGGAAAAGGGAGAGTGTCTCCAACTTATACAACTGGTACTTACTTTTATTTTTATAGATTTATTTAAAAAAATTCCTTTTATTGATTCTAGAGAAGGGTTAAGGGAGGGAAAAAGAGAGTGAGAGAAACATTGGCATGAGAGAGAAACATCACTTGGTTGTCTCCTGCACGTGCCCCAACTGGGGATCGAACCAGCAACCCAGACATGTGCCATGAGCAGGAATTGAACTGGTGACCCTTCAGTTTGTAGGATAACACCCAACCATCTGAGCCACACTGGCCAGGGCTGATACTTATTTTTAAGCCTGTTTAATCTGCAATTTAACTTGGAGAAAAGAAGAGATGGCAATTGAAGTGTTCTTCCAGAAAAAGATTCTAGTTTTCTATTTGTGTGTAAGGATAGATTTGGCTTGGGAGGGGGAAGTCTTACTTATAATTAGCTGAAAATGTACATCTTATAATTGGCAAATGTGTGTGCACTTTGTGACTAGCATCCTGCCATTTACAGTGGGCCTGTGGATGTGTGTTTTGTGGGTCGTGGAGAGTTAGGATGGTTTGGAGGCTGATGGCTGGCTCTGGTTTCAGCCATGTGTCTGTTTTACTTTTTGGGGCCCAGAACATTTGTGAGAGTTGCCCCAGTTGTTATAATGAATGAAAAGTACCTTTGATGGAAATAGAGAAATCAGGAAGTGTGGCCTATTTTTTAGGAAGATAATTAATTCGTTTTTAGACATCTTGAGTTTAAAATGAGAGTTTGACATCCGGATGGAAATGTCTTGGCTCAGCTGTGGCTGCTTAGTTGAAACAGCCACTTAGAAGGCTTATGTTCTAGAAAGGATTTTTTCACTAACCAGTTTTGTGGTCTTGGTCCAGCAATGAAAATTTTAGGAGTCTCATTGGTTGATCTCTAGTTGGCGGCTGTTGGCCCCAACAAGGACGTGGCTGATGTGTGCACTAGACTGGGGAGAGTGGGGGAGTGCCCAGCTGTACCTGTCACTCAGTGGTGTCCCAGGGAAAAGAAAGCAGGAGCCCCCATCCCCAGGTGCATGCCAGCTCCAGTGTCCCATGAACATGGACCGTTGCCACCATGTGGATTATTTTTCTCAGTGAGGTTTGAGGGTTAGCAAGGTTTGGGTGTTTTGAATAGTCATTCTCAGAGACTGGCCTTCTGTTGGCTATCTTGTAATGTATACCTTGTTACTCAGTGGTCCACTCCAGCTTATCCTGCAGACACAAGCTTAATGTTGGAAGGGCCTCTGCAAATGATTTACGTGGAGAATGATAGGTGTGTGGGAAGAGTGCGCAGAGTCCATCTCTCTCCCACAGAGCTCCTGACAGGGAGGCCCTCGCTGTCTGTTTGAATGCCCCCAGTGGCTGGGGACTCCTTCCAGTGCTACCCAGTTCACCTTCTAGGAACTCTGTTAAGAAGATGATCTTTACACATGCCCTATAATCAACTCCCTATTCTACCTACCTATTCCTGAACTCTGCTCAGCGGCTTATCAATCCTCTTCGCCTCCTTTCCAGATGGGGAAGTGGAACCTGAGATGCTCAGTGGCTTGATCACTGTAACAGAGAGACATGCTCTTTCTGCTGGGGAAAGCCCTTCTTTCTAACTGCCTTTCCCCTTTTTCCTAGGTACCTGCTTTTTCATTCTCCTTACCACAACCCTTTCCCTCCCCTTTCCCTTAGCCTGGAGCCTCTGGCCTGCCTTGCACTGGTGGAAACTTCTAAGGCTCAGTGCTGGCCATCTGGGCAGAGGAGCTTTGGCTAGAGAGTTTGCTAGTTTAGGCAAGGGGATGCTTTAATTTCCTGAGAGGATGCTGGAAGCTGCTTAGCTTTGGGATACTGTGAGGTGTCATTCACTTTTACAGTAGGGCACATATGACAGGGGTCTCAGAGGTGTGCTCATAAACCACTGGTACAATCTGGACAGGTGTGGGGGCTGCTTCTCAGAGATGCAGACTGTTCTGCATATTTATCAATACTTAGCGCCTGGCTTTTCCTTCCTGCTTTGAGTGCTGTGTGAGTGGAACACCTGCTTTGCCTGGGAAAAGTGAAACACTTGGATCTTTTCAGGTTCACAGCCAAGATGCCCGGTCCCTGGGCAGCCCAATGTTTCTGGGCTGTGCAGTCATTTCCTATGAGAACTGGGACAGAGTTTGTCAGGCAAAGGAGAGGAGTACACTCCTATGTACATGGAGAGGCAGCCTGATGATCGCATGGTGTCCCACAGCCTGCAAGGACAACAGGTTCAAATTCATAAGTGAACAGGAAAAATGAAGTAAGACATAAAATGAAGTAAGGGACAAAACTTGAGATCCTTTAGGAATTGTGCAGGCCATGGGCACCCCGGAATTTTGTGACTTTCCCTCTAGAAATATTATTTTTTAAAAGAGAACACTGGCCATCTGAAAATGGGGGTGGTCCTGTAGGAAGGGAAGGAGGAATGAATGATGATGTCTATTTCTCCTCGCCTCTCTTCTCTTGTGAACAGGGAGAAGATGCCTTTCCACCATGTGACCGCTGGCCTGTTGTACAAGGGGAATTACCTCAACCGCTCTCTCTCTGCTGGCAGCGACAGTGAGCAGCTTGCTAATATCTCCGTGGAGGAGCTTGATGGTAAGGAGCCCGCCCTGTCTGGGAGCTTAGCCACCCAAGAGAGCCATTTGTGGCTATTGCGCATCTAAGGGGAAAGTGCCAGGCTCTGGCCACCAGTTGTGGCCAAGTCTAACTGTGGTGTGACGGGAAAGAGTTCAGAGATAAATTCTGCCTGAATGACTTCTTTGTGTGGGATAGACCTTGTAACCTAAAATCTATGGTGGCTGTTTCTGTTTCCTTGGATACTGACTGGAATGGCAGCCTTCAACTCCCCAGGTGTATTTTCCAGTTTATGGAAGTTTTATCACCAATGGTGTTGTCCTGTGTCCATATTGTCATTTATGATGGTACTCAGCTGTAGGGGAGGGTTAAGCCCTGCTAATGACTGTCTCTTGACTTGTGGCCATGGTGCTTTGAATCCTGCCCAGATCAGAACCATCTGGAAACTGTGTCAAGGTAGGAATGGACAGCAGTTATTTTTATTGCCTCTGTTCCTTCATAACACAGTGCAGCCCTTGGTGCTCAGGCAGGGTTAGGGATGGTAAAAACTGGAGAACACAATGACTAAATTTGTCCTGGGACAGCTCCGCATTGTATCCCCACTCCCACTGGTAAACCAACCCCCAGTAAAAAAATTAAGACAAGGAAGAAGGAATTTTTTTTTTAGAATTGAGAATTGGGTTGATTCAGCCAGATGTTTGCCTAGGTGCCACATCTGTTGAGGCCAAACCAGAATCAGTTTTACCTAGTGTTTTGGAATGCCATGTTCCTTATAACACATCTTAACACATGAAGTCTAAATTTACTTTCTAAAAGAGAGAAGTCAAAATTAACCCCAGAAGGCTCACAGCTTTGCTTTTAAGTGTAATGATCCGAATGAGTACGCTTTCTAGTGCACATCTCTCACACGGGCAAGGTGGGCAGACTCAGCTCTGGGCCAGGGAAGCCGAACTAGCTTCGTGATGGGCAGGAGATGAGAGAAGCAGAGGACAGGGCTGTCCATAGCTTTCCCTGCCCTTGTTTATTTTGTGGGCATGCTTGTCTAAAGACTTGCTTATTTACAAGAGCGAGTGGCAGAGGCTGGACGGCTGAGTCTGGAGGAGAGGCTGGGATGTCAGGGGGAATGGGAATAATGTGAGCAAGGCTAGGGTCCTTAGGGCCAGCTGCTGCTCACTGAAGTCTGGCAGACTGGTGGCCAGAGAGGACCTCAGGACCCTCAGAAATCCTGGCCTTCAGTTGGCCAGAGAACAGTTAGACACAGGACACGGATGAATGCAAGAGAGCCCTAAGTACCTCTAAAGTGACCCGTCCTGGTGACCACAAAGAAGGATGAGGCTGGGCTGGCCATGTTTGGCAGGAGAGGTGAGGGTCACACTTTCCCACACCCCAAGGAGTCCCCCCACCCAGTGGAAAATAGGGCAGGTGGTTCATTGCCCTATTTGGTGGGTTTGCACCTGTGTTGTGTAGGGCCCCTGGGTTCACCAGTTAGCAGGAGTCCCCGTGTGGGGCCCTGCTGAGCAGAGGCCCTGAGAACTGTCAACTCTCCAAGAAACTGAGATCACTCACCAAATGAAGGTTGAAAATCATCTCTGGCTTTCCCATATCCCACTTTCTGTCTTCCTTTCTCCTCCTTCCTCCCTCCCAACTTTGCCATAAATAATAATAAAGAGACAATTTCTCCAAGACTTCTCAGCAATGACTTGGCTTCCCCGCCCCCGCCCCCCCCACCCCCCCACCCCTCCGGCCCTGGTTAAATCTGGGACGCATGGCTTTTCAAGAGGATGGCTGGCTAGAGTTCAGCCCTTCTCCCAACTTTGGGCACCTGGCTGAAACACCATCCCTGTTCTTGGGGAAACATCAGAGTTCACTAGCTGTTTTACCCAGGTCCAGGCAGCTGAACAGGGCTGAAATTTGCCTTCTTAGCAGGGTTGATGAGCAGGGAGTGACTTGAACAGTCCTCAAGCCCAGGTGGGCAGGCTCAGCAGTGAAGCCCTGGGGGAAGGGTAGGGGCTTGGTGGAATGAAGCAGGACTTTATGGCCTGAGGACCGCTGGGGAAGATGCTGTGTTTGTCCTTCAGGAGGGTAATCCTGGCTCTTCTCCTGGTGAGAGGCTGTTTATTTTCTGACAGAAGACGTCTACTTCTTTATTTTTTGCCAAGGTGACTCCTGAGTTATGACTGCTTCTGCTTTCTTACCAGCATTGTAGGATTCGGGCAGGGCTGTGCAGATGTGTGCTGAGTTTAGAGCAGGCAGGCAGGGTCTGAAAACCAGCTGGTGTGGATCAGTTCAGAGGACTGCATGTTGGTGCTTTGGGAAGCTAAGGTTTCCAAGGCTTTGCCCGGTTGCTGTTCTCTTGGGGCTGCCTCATTCCAAGCTGAGTCCTAAAGTCCTGCCATTTGAGGCCACCCATTTATCCTCAGAGGTCTCATGCTGTTGCACAGGAAGTTGATGTGGTAGACACTGGCGAAGCATCCTTTGTGGACTGTCGACCTCCGGAGCAGACTTTAGTTGGGTGCCGTCCTCACTCCCTGCTCCCTGCTCGTCACCCCGTACAGCACTGAGCCTCTGTTTCAATGTAAGGGTCAAAGGGGCCCAGTCCACAGGTGAGTCCCTCTGAGAACAGGCATGACAAGAGCCTCCCTCCATGCAGGCCATCTCCATCTGACATCCACAATGGGAAGTTTCTGTTTCTTTTTTTTTGCACAAAGCTCAGGGGGAAGAAATGCAAAGCTGTCTCAAGTAGGTCAGGTTGGAGGTGGAAATCACCCAACAAACTCAGCCAGGATGAATCGGTCATTCATTCATTCATTTCTTCATTCCTGCTCATTCATTCATTACAGGAATGTTTACCCAACTGCTTTCTGGGCAGAGGAGGAAATCAATAAGTGTATTTGTTTCCTGTCCCCAAAGACTTTGCCGTCTACCTAGGGAGTTCATTTATATACACACTTAATTAGCAGTATCTTGCACTTTTACAGGGTGCCTTGTGAAATTTTATTCGACATGTGAATTATAATTAAAAAAAAAACAGTTTTTGAAATGCTGTTTATTGAATGATCTTGTGATGCCATCTTAATCTTAAACTAATTTCACCTCTATCTGAAGTTCATTCATTTTCATTAATATATGGTATATTCCATTATATATAACTCAATTTCCCTAGCCATTCTATTCAGGATGGATATTTGGGTTTCTGGTTTGAAGCTATGAGGATTTCACCCAGCTGTCTCCCTTCTTGGAGCCGCTGTGATGTTAGGGTCTGCTGTCCTCATGGCTTCCTTGCAGCAGTTGTGAAATGTCAAGCTGTAGATGCTTCTCATTATTTTGCCAATGACAGTGCTAGCCCCTGGATTGCTTTCTCGGGTCTTCCTTTGAGCTTAGGTTTGTTTGCTCTCACATCTTTGATGGTAATTATTTCTGTTTCTTCTTCAGGATTGCCTCTCATTTTAATACTAGATTTTTGTTTGTTTTTCACATTACGTGTCTCTTCTCTCATCATTTTTCTCTTTTTTGCACTTGTACATTCAGCATTGCTTTTTGTGTGTACCTTCCACAAAATCACTGATTTAGTTGTCTGCCATCATTTAAAACTGCTAAAATTATTTATTATAAAATTTTAAGTGATTTATATAATATATAATATATACATAAATTTTGTGTATATATAATATACATAATATACATATAATATATATAATAATATATATATACATATAAAGGCTTTTAATTCAAGTGTCCTGACTAATGCTGCCTTTATGTTGCATCAGATGTTTCTATATGGTCCCTTTTGCTTTTTTCTGCTCTGCTTTGCAATTCAGCCATTATAGTTCTTTGTAGGACCAGTATCTGTGAGCAAACAATGTTCGTAAAGAGTCTTTAACCTTTTTTGTTCTATCTTCGCTTTATCCCAAATCTGGGATAATTTTCCCCTTTTTCAGCCAGATTGGAGAGTCCGGTTTCTAGAAGACATTTATCTCTCTAGCCCATGGCTGCTGGGCAGAAGTGGGGTCTTGACTGCCCCTCCTGTTGGGTTGGCCCCGTGGGCCACACAATTATATAACTCCTTTGTTCTTCCCCTCTCCTGCTCTTCTTCTTGTTCCCAAACTATATCCAGCATTCAGGGATCGCAGGTGCATTCTGGTTCTCATCTACTCTGCGGATAATCCAGAAAGGGCTGCACTAACTCATGGCTCTAGTTACTCTCAGAGTTGTGTTTCCTGAAGGAGCTTGAAAGAGAGGTGCTGCCAAAAAGAAAAAGGACTCATAGACCTGGACAGCAGTGTGGTGATTGCTGGGGGGTGATATGGGTAGAGGTGGAAGAGGGTAGAAGGGGGATAAATGATAATGGGAAAAATGCAATAAAAAATTATATAAAAAAGAAAAGAAGTGCTGCCAGAGTGGGTTTGGCCTGGGAACTGGATCACCACAGAAACAGTTGCTACGAAATAAGAGAGGGACTGCTTGCTCTGCTGGCCAGTGTGGCCTCTGGGTCCCTGGCAAGGGTGAACAATGGTGGTAAGTCAAAGCCTTCTTTCGCGATGCACCACTGTAGTTCTCGGGTGGGTGGAAGTTGCATTTCTCCAGTTTCGCTAGTGTTGAGCGATTAGTGAACATTCTTCAGGCTCTGACATGAGTCCATATCTCAAAATCAGTATCCCTGATGATGTGCTCATACATATATTTTGGGTGGTATTTTCATTTCGGTTTGGGAGTGCATGTCTTGGTCTGCCACTCTTCCATCATGAAGCTTCATTTTAGTAGTTGTCTAATACCATTGGAAATGTCTCAGAATCTTGGCTTCACACAGCCCAGGTTCCTCAATGACCCACGTTTACCTAATGCAGTGGACACTCAGTATCTATTCTGGACTTCTGCAGCATAGGTCAGTATTTGTCACACCTTTGGTTGTGAAGTTTGTCACTGCGTTGGCATCATGTCACTAGCTGGCTCTCCTCCTACCTCTTTTCTACCTCTTTGTTATTTTCACTCTTCCTTGTGCGCCCCTTTGTACCCTGCTCACTCCTTACACACGGCTATCCTTCCTCTGGGTGTCTATGTGACGATCGCCTCAAGGTCCTCAATTTCCGCCTCCCTCCTGAGTTTTAGATTTGCTACCAATAGTCCCGTGTAGATGTCCCACAGCTTTCTTAAACTCTAAAGATCCAGAGCCCTATGGACTTCCTTTGTTCTCCCAACCTGCCCTTTCTGTGGAATTTTTCCCAGGAAATTATATCACAGTATACCCAGTCAGCGCAGTGGTAATTTGGGAGTCATCCTTGGTTCCTCTTTTTCTCTTACTTCCCACGTATAACTGGCGAAGTGCTGCCGATTGACTTATTTCATAAGTATTCCTTCCTCCCTGACCACCTTGCTGTTCTCTTCAGCCAGGTCCCCGCTTCCTGGACAACGCAGTCACCAGGAGGAGAGCCCCTCATACCTCGTCTATGATATCACCTGTACCAATCAGTTCCATTTCATCGGAGGGCTGCTCCTCACTTATGCACTTGATTAAGTTTTCCCTCTTCTATAACTTTTTTCTTCGTGTCCTGCAAGTACTTGTATATAAATATGTACATATTTAAGATTTCTTCAACTTTTAAAAACATTTTTAAATCCACAGAGGTTTGGAAAGTATAGTGAATACCTTTCATTTGACTGTTAATATTGCACTGTTTGCTTTTAAACTTTGTTATCAATGACTAATTTGCTTTACTCAAAACATGAAGTTCACTGTCCTATTTGTTTTTTCTGAATGGAAGCCCCCTGGCCAAGCTACACCTGGATGTCAGTTGTATGTTGGTGAGGGGAGAGTGGGTTTGGGGGAGCATCTGCTTTCTTTCTCTTTCATTCTCTCAACACTCACACAAATAATTTTTTCAGTTTAGAATAAAGAACCTTTTTTAAATAGTTTCCATTTCTTTAATGAAATACTCTATCTATTTACTCATTAAAATAGTGTTTTAAAAATTCTTTGGACAGGCCCTGACTTGTGTGGCTCAGTGGATTGAGTGCCGGCCTGTGAACCAAAGGGTCACGGTTCGATTCCCAGTCAGGGCACATGCTTGGGTTGCTTGCCAGGTCAGGCTTCCACTAGAGGGCATGCGAGAGGCAACCACACCTTGATATTTCTCTCCCTCTCTCCTTCCTTTCCACTCTCTCTAAAAATAAATAAAATATTAAAACAAAATTCTTTGGACATATTTTCATATATTTATAATAGCCCTTAAAGTCTTCATGTATTATATCCAACATCTAGGTACTAGGTCATCTTGGGGTTAGTTTCTATTGTCTTTTTTTAGATTATGATCAAATTTTTGTTTGTTTCTTTGCAGGTCTGCTAACATTTGACTGTACACTAAACATTGTAAATACTATGTTATAGAGACTCTGTGTTCTGTTTTCTTTCTCTGAAGAGGGCTGATTTTTGCTCTACTACCTTAGTTACTAGCTGACAAACCATAAATGTGTGTGGGTTTGGTTTTGTGCTTTGTTTAGGTAGATCTGTGGAAATCCCAAGGTAGCTCCTAAGGTCCTTGAACTTCAGCCTCCAAACTCTGCCTTCCTTATGGATCTGGTCAGGGTTTGGTTAGGGTGAGTCTAAAGTAGGCTTCTATAGTGTGGTCCTTACTCTTACCACGTGATCTTTCTAGTGTCCCAGCTGGATGCCCAGGTATGTTGTTAGTGAGGTTTTTCAGACATCTCCTAGGGCTGCTTAAATTCTAGTATCTGTTTTCTCTTCTCAAACTCATAGCAGCTGCTTCCTGGTAGTCTGGTTTAATCTCAACTTGTATAGCCCAGTCTTCAGCCAAGTATGTGTAGGGAACCCACACATGGGCTTCTGGGACCCCTGTCTGCATAGTTTTCTTCTTTTTGCTGTCTTATCCCACAGATTCCAGTCCCTTCAACTATCCCAAAGTATGAGTTGTTGTTGGGCAGTTGTCCCCAGGCAGAGAACCAGGGTGAACATGGGCTTGCCCTGGGCATTTCCCGTCTCCCTGCAATTACAGTTTTGTATTGCCTGTTGGGTAGTACCTGAAAACAGAGGCTTTACATATTTTGTTCAATTCTTTGGTTGTCCAGCTTCCATTGGGAATGATCTGTCTACATGGGAAACTCATATTCATCTTTTAAGTTTCAACATTGTCATCATCACCATCATCATCACAAATGAGTGCTTATTACATACTAGGAACTGTTCAAAGTACATTATATGAATTAACTCATTTAACCCTTTCAATAATCTTATGATGCAGGTACTATTATTAACCCTATGTTTGCAAATGTGGAAAAGGGAGAGTTTAAATCACCTAGTAGCATCACTAGCATGTGTTGGACCTCGGATGCAAACTGCCACCTGTCATCAGAGCTCATGCCTTTTCACTTTAATGCTCTGAATCCTCCTGCCTGATAGATGAGACCCTTTGTGCCTTCCCTGCACCCTCTGCCTCTATCATGCATATCACTGCCACCACTGTGACACATGGGTGAGAACTTGGCTGATTAGTCAAACTTCCTGTGGGTGGAGAGATATTTTTAAAGCTCTGTGTGAGCCCAGTGTGCTCCTCACCAGGAGCAGAGATGCCCTGCAGCCTGGGAGGGCTGGGGATGGGCATGAGTTCATGCTGGAAGGGGGCTGGTTTCTGTGCCAGACCTTTCGAATGATCTTTCCCCACCCCCACCCACCTGGTTCATCATATATTTTCTTGTAAAGAAGACTCTCCCCCACCTCCCTTTTTCTCTCCTTTACTTTTGCTCGTTGATGAAAAAAACCAGAGGCATACCCTACTTGCCTTTTATGAGACACTTCCTTCTGCAGCCTCTTCAAGAAGGGTTTTAAGGAGGCAGAAACATTAGTGTCACAAGAAGAGAAGCTCATGACTCTTATATGAGAAACCTGGTGGCTCAAAGTTCACTCCTCCAGAGAAGGCAATAAAACCTACACAGTGAACCCCATTATCCAACCAGGGTAGGAATCCCAGATATGCAGCTCTGTTCCCAGGCTGGGAATTAGCCTTATAACCTGGGTCTTTTATGTGTGTGGGTACTGTCCTCCTGGGGGATTGACCTGCCTTTGAGCTTTGAGAGAGAATTGTTGTGTGGAAAGTTATGAAGCTCTGATAGCAGAGTACAGAGGGACTTCTCTGATGGTAGCTGCTTCCAAGGCCCCACTCCTTAAAGGGACGTTTCTCTAAATCTTCTTGTAATTTTCTGCATCTTGTTCAGAAAATATATTTTGATAGCTGTGGTCAAAAGGAAGCCCGAGTACCATCCCTGCCACTTTTATTTTATTCGTTTGTAATCTATATGCTACCTGTTTTTCCAAAAGTGATTGAGACATTGTGTGATAAAAGAAGAAACATGAACTGCAAAGACTGTCAGAATAGAAGTAAAAAATAAAGACCCACATGTAAAGAGGAAGAAGAACTATGACAGTCCCTAAAACAAATACATGTGGATAAGCATTACATTTGGCTCCAGGCCTTTAATTGGCTGGGCAAGATGGTAACATGATTTTCATTATTCCCATGAAGGCTGTAATGTGTCCCATGAAAAGAATAGTCTTCTCATTTATGTTCTAAATAGGTGCCCTTGGCCCATAGTAAAAATACCCAATATAAAAGCATTTTTAAAAAAATCTATTTCTACTTGTAGTAGTGGCTTCTGATAGTGGTGGTTGTTGATGAAGGATGAAGTGTTAATTTTTAGACTCTCCAGCTGCAGAGAGAGGATGGCAGATCGTAATCTATAAAGCCTTCCCATCAGATGATTCTAAGTATGCTGTAGAACACATTTCTCCAATTCCTACTCGTAAGAGGCCTGCTTGAGAAAGCAGGAAGAAGTGTTATCTTGCATGGAAGTTTAAGAACCTGCATCACAAAGCATGAACTTGACTTGGGATATTTGAGGAACAGGAGATACAAACCACTCCTTTCTATTACAAACTAACTTTGAAATTGTTCCTGTGGAACCTTCCACTTTCAGCAGAAGTGCCTCCTAATAGATCTAAAGTAGTTAAGCCCCACAGTGCTTCCCCAGGTAATTCAGTTAGTTGACCTGTTGAGTAGAATTGTTCAGCATTATTCATCTGGTTGCTGAAGAGAGTTTGCCAAAACTCATTGTTTTGATGTCAGCTTTATCGATTCCGGGTTGTCTCTCCTGGTGGTAATTGGCCCACAGCATCTTCAGCTGTTTCCTGGGACTACTTAGGGATGTGATGTCAGCAGTATATTCTAGCAGGGCTGTTCACCAGCCTTTCTCTTCACAGTGGCATCCAGGGCACCTCATCTAATCACTGCTTCAAATAATTAAAAAGCAGGTGATGAGTTAGAATATGGCCATTTAAATTACAAATTTTCTCTGTCAAGGCGGTCATTTCTAATTTCTCTAATTCTCAAGCTGGAAGATCACTGAATTTACATTGAGGCTTGTATTGTTATATTGCTGTGTAACAAATTACTCCAAACTTCTTGGTTTAAAGTTAAAAAAATTATCTCACAGTTCTGTGGATCAGGAATTCGGGAGTGGTGCAGATGGCTGGTCTTACCCAAATTCTTTCAAAAGGTTGCAGTTAAGACATTTGCTGAGGCTGCAATCATCTGAAGATTTGACTGGGGTTGGGAAATTCAATTTCAAGTTCACTCACGTGGATCTTGGCTGGAGGCCTCAGTTCCTCCCACGAGGACCTCTCCATAGGACTGGGATTTGGCTTTTCCTGGAATGAATACTCATTTTATGATCTTGTCTCAGATGTCACAGATTGTCACTTCTGCCACATTTATTTGTTAAAAGTGAGTCACTAAACACAGCCCACACTCAAGGTAAGTGGAATTAGGCTCCATCTTTCTAAGGCAGGAGGATCAAAGAATTAGCAGATATATTTTAAAAGCTTTAAAGACCATACAAATTGGTTTAGAGATGGCTCCTTGCTATTGAATTGAAAGCTAATGAAATGTTATAGAAAGTTGTAAAATAATACTTAGAAGTTTCTTTATGCAGTGAAGAAGAGAAGGCCAATGGTCATTGCTATAAAAACAGGAATTAAAGCCTATCTGATCTTTTTTCTCCTATTTATTTATTTTTTATTCAGTGTATCAGGGTAACACTGGTTAATAACATTATATAAATTTCAGGTGTACAGCTTTATAATATAACATCTGTGTACTCTGTGTGTTGTCACCACCCAAAGCCTAGCCTCCTTTCATCACCATATATTTGATCTCTTTTCCCTCTTTGCCCTCTCCTCAAAGCTTGTCTGATCTTCAGGGAGTAGGGTCTCTGGAGTCCCTCAGACCAGGGTTCCCATCTCAGTTGTACTATTGAGCAGCTGCAACAGAGGTGGTTAGCTCTTCCCCCAATATAATTTTGTAGTAGCAGACATTTTAGCTGGACAAATGGATGCTAGAATAAAGACTACATTTCCCAGTCTCCTTAAGAGCTAGGTGTGGCCATATTAGTAAATTCTGGCTAATGAGATGTAAGCAGCAGTGACATTGGGTAACTTTGGTGCACTTTGTTGCATCTTTTTCTTATCCTCTTTTTATTACTGGATGGGAGTGCCATCATCTGACACCAAGGGAATGTCACCCTTGGGTGACAGAGTGGTGAGTTGGAAGGAGCCCAGGTGCCTGAAGATAGTGGAATGGAGAGAAAGTAACTTCTATTTTGCTTTTTTTGTCATATGGACCTAAACCCACCAAATGGGCAGCTGTGTGTCCACAGATAAGAAATCCAACCTCTAACCCTATTTTCCAATATTTAGTGTCTTACATATAATATTACTTTTAGGAATCTCCTGCTTACTATTTTTGAAGAGGAAGTATTGTAAATGATTAGGAATGGTGGATCTATAATTTCAAAGCATTGGAGACTTGTTATTTTTATAATATATACAGACTATATTTCAAATTCATCTGTGAAAGGAAGTTCAGCAGAGCCAGCAGGGAAGGCCGGATGGCACAGACCCTGGAGGCCTCCAGGAGAATATTAACTTCTGGTCAGCTGGTCCCACCCTGGAGGGCAGGGCCTATGTACATCAGGTTCATCCCTGTGAGCAAACATAGTGAAGGCATCGGCACATAGTGACTACTCAGAAATACCTGTTGAATAAATGAATGCCAGGTTTTCTGATAAGAGGGGTTTGTGGCAAAGTGAGCTAATTGTTCCTGATTATTCATTCTATAACAAGAGTGGAATTGGGATGATACACATGGCAGTGAAACATGGTTGATCATACATGGCATTTAGAGCCAGGTTACCTACTTTAGGTCTCCATGAGATTTGGTTTTCTCACTTGAGTAATGTGGATAATAGTATATACTTTACAGAGATAATATGAGGGAATACAAGCAGAGTGAGTTACCGCTGTGTATTTGGCATATAGTAAGTGCCCCCCCAAAAACAATGGTATGAATAACAGTAATTGTTGCAGTTGTTGTTATGATGACAACAGTGACGATGATGATGACTGTCATGACAAGACACACCCAGACAAAGGGTTATTACTCCAACCTTGGGGCAAGTTGGCTCTTCCAAGGAAAAAGCAAAAACACTGGTCAGTTTTATGCAATTGTTCTGTTAGGACAGACACACTTCAGAATGTGAGTGCCCCTAATTGGAAAGGCCTATTAAAGTGGAGGTATCTGGACACCCCATAGTGATTCTCTGTGTCTTAGCTCTAAGCTTATCAGAACACCTTTCCTAGTCCCCTTGCCTCATCCAAAACCCTGTCCTCATTGGTATGGAGGTCAGGGTCTAAATTGTCAAAGAAAGGAGAGGAAAAGGGATCCAGTGACACTGACTTCTAAACCTTGTGTTGTCCTGAGAACTAGAACAGGGGTGTCAGACTCATTTTCACCAGGGGCCACATCAGCCTTGTGGTTACCTTCAAAGGGCTGAATGTAATTTTAGGGCTGTATAAATGTAACTACTCCTTAACTAGGGGCCAGGAGCTCAGCGCTGCTGCTGGGTAGAAACAAGGTCCCAGGCCAGATAAAACAAGGTGGAGGGATGGATTCAGCCGGCGGGCCTTGTGGTTTGCCACCAGTGCTCTAGAACAAGGATCCTTAAGACCTGGCCTTTGACATGGGAAATATCCATGGAGGGTCGGAAATTTAAACCTTACAGGTTCTCATTGAGATGTTCCCAAGGATGAGGAGTGCACATGGCCGTATATGTCCTTAAAAACAAAGAAAAACCTGATGTATCCCACAATATTTATTTTATGGGTTGGAGGAAAAATGGTGATGGGAAAGGGGGAGGGCCTGAAATCACAGCTCAATGACCAGAACTCACACCCCCTTCAGAAGGGGACATCGTCAGCTCTTTGGGTTCAATACATTAGAAGGAAGATTTCCATTCCTTCCTCTCTGAAGTGGGAGGCTGTTTCAGGATAGTGATGTTTTCTGGAAATGAAAGAGCCTGACCATTGGTTTGTCAGGGTGTAGCTTTTGCGAACAGTGGCATCCCTGTCCCCTGCTGTTCCCTTACCCAGCTTCTTCTCACTTCCTCAGGGTTTCCCTGACCTTATTTGGTTAAAATTCAAGGTCATTTTTTGTTTTAATGTTTCTTCTAAACTCTAAACATCAACTTCAATATTGTTTCCTACCCTAACATCTTTCTTGTGATATGAGAAAGGTACCTTTCTTTTTTTTCATAAAGCTGCTAAAATAAGTGGCCCTAGGACCTGAAGGAATGCTGGCCTAGGGAGTGTGCCACCATTTGCACACTCAGGTGTAGGAATGGTTAGGCTGGTGCCAGTTGTCTGTGCTTTGCCGGTAATTGCTCTGCTGATATCCAGTGAAATGGGCCTCAGGATATGTAGCTGGACCATCTGGGTTGCAGTCTAGCATCTCTGCCTAGAAGCATGGTACCAGGGATGAGTCCTAAAATTCTTGGTCTGGTGCCTCCATGCAATTTGTAGGAGACTTCAGAGAGCTTAGTCTCCCTGCCATCTGGTGTCCAAGTAGGAGAGGTGGGGAAGGAGAATCGCAGGGAGGAACCTGAGAACTGTTTCCTGTACCTCCATGGGGCCTCTCTTCAGACAGCCATGTGCAGTTTCTCAGCCAGCACCTACTGGAGCTGAAAGAACTTCTGAGACTTTCAGGTGAATGATTGATCATAATTTTATGCTAATCTCTTTAAGAACACTTCAGAGGTGCCATCTATTTCTGGGAAAAATGCCTTGAGCTTCCTGCTGAATTCTCTTGCTAGATTTTGAAGACCCTGAATATGCAAATTAAGAAACGTGTTGTTCTGAATTTTGAATCCCCAGAGACTGAGGTTAGTTAGCCTAGAGGACAGGCTTCTGAAGAGCTTCAAAGTTGCTAAAGGCCAAGCCAGAGAATGTGCTAAGTCAGGGGCTTTGAACCTGAGGCCTGTGCTTCTCTTGGAATTTCTGAATATTGTGTATGTTTATGAATAGTGCTTTTTTTCTGGGGTGAAGAGATATAACTTTTGTCATATTCTTAAATGGGTTCAATAGAAGGGGTTGAACAAAAGTCATACCAATTGCTGACCTACACCTTGTGAACTCGGCTCTCTTATATTCCTTAGTACACAAAGCATTTGTTTGGTTTTGGTTTCTCTGGGGAGACAGGACAAGGTGTATTGTTGCATGCTCATGAGGCTCTCCTCATCTTTACAGAGATTGCATTGGTTGTAGACTGGAGAAAACATTCAAGGGAGTGGATCTAGAGGCTGGCGCACCACCAGAAGCCCATTCTCATAGTCAGGGGAGAAATGGTGAGGGCCTAACCTTAGCAGGTATCCCAAACTGTCAGAGAAGTGAGTTTGGGAAGTCAAAAATGTAGGCACTTGGCCATGTTCATGTTATCCAATTTAATACTTGCATTGCCTCTGGGAGGTGTCATTGTCCCCATTACACCCATGAGGGAAATTAGCGTGAAAGGGATGATGTTACCTGCCCAAGGTCACACAACTAATAATTGATAGATGAGATTCATGCTCAGCTTTCTCTGACACCGAAGTTCATGCCCTTTATTAACTCCATGGCATACCGTCTCTACCAGAGCAGGTTTCCATGTATGCATGTGGGGTGGGCAAGGCAGAAGAGGAGCACATCTACCTAATGGTGCACAGCTACCTAATTAGGTAATTAGGTGCAGGCAGTGCCAGTTACTGAGACCAGGGACATAGGGGTTGGAACAGGGTAGGAAGAAGGTGATGAGAACCACTGGATGGAGATGGCCAGTGGGCCCTTGGACATCAAATTCTGGGGCTCAAAGTATTTAGGCAGGAGGTAAAACTTTGGAATCTTCATTATATTGAAGAGATGGATAAAAGAAAGGACCAAAGACTGACTCCCAAGGCCCATTAGGCATTCATTTCTTTGATTTCAGAAGGTTGCTAGTGATGGGGTTTGAGAGGCACCGTGTCTCCAGCTAAGCATCTTCATATCCTTCAACTGTGTTTTACATGCCACGTGTGGTCCCCCTGGTTATCATATTCTCAAAAGCCAAAATCCACTTTCAGAAGGAAGAACTCTGTATTGAAAATAGGTCACCTCTTTGCGCCCAATTAATTTGTTTGCTTGATTGACAGGGCCCCTTTCTTTCAAACTTTGTTTGAGTCAGGAACTTGCCTAAACTCATTGGCTGTGTTAGATTTTCAAAGTTTGCTCCAGCTGCTGATGATGCTAAGTCTCTTTTAAGGGTGTCATAGAAATACACTGTAGTTTACTCTGCTAAATAGACCTAAAAGAGACTGTGCTACTTCAAAGGTCGCTTGCTTATAGTTGGGACTGCCCCAGGCAACCCCCAGGCCATGGATGAAGAGCTGGACTTCCTGCCTGCAGTGGGGAATGCCAGGGATTCTGGAGTGAGACTGAACTCGATGCAAGTCCTGCATCTGTCATTGACCATCTCTGTGCCTTTGGGCAGGTTTTAAACACACATATGTCAGTGTCCTCATCCTCAAAGTGGGACACATAGTACCCACCTCATAGGAAAAGCATGTGGCAGGCTGCCCATGGTGCCTTGCACATGGCAGAGTGCCCTGTAGGGGCTGGGTGTTAATCTTACTGCTTGGCAGGCCAGGGGGAAGCAGTAAGAGTAGAGGGAAACCCTGAATTTCTTTTCTCTTTCTCCTGCTTTGGCCAGTTGAAAAGGAGTTGATTGAACCAAACTGAAAAGTGCAAAACATCCATTTCATTTGAAAGTGTAAGAACAAAACTAAACCTTAGTTGTGAATCTGGAATTGGGTCACATTTTCATCTTTGTCTGGGGTATGTGTGCGCGCGCGCGCGTGCGTGTGTGTGTGTGTGTATGTGTGTGTGTGTGTGTGTAGAGGGCAGAGGTGCCAAGAACCCTGATTCTGGCCTTGACCATGAGCTTTCTCCATAGAACCTCTGGAGGTCCTCAGACCCCAGGGGCCCTTCCACCCCGACATGCCACCACGGTGGTATGAACTTAGACGTCAACAACATTTTGCTGACATTATTGTGCTGGGCAAGCAGGGATATCAGGGGAGAGGGATCACGTTTCCTGAGCATTTATTTTGTGACAAGTGCTTGTACTAGGCTATTTCACTTCCCCTTTTTCCTTCTTCCTTGTCACCCCAAAGAATTACTCTCCTCCCTTACCCCACAGTCATTTTCACCTTTCCTTTCTTTGCTCTTCAGGAATATGCTGGTTCTGCTGCAAGAGAGAGGTCAAATGGGTAGGAGTATTGGAGAGGAGGGTACTCTCAGGTTTAAAGGGCCTAGGGTGTATTTCCTTATCCAGCTGTGATCAGGGCCAGGTTTGCCCATGGTTAAGGCAAGAATTGTTTAAGATGGAATGTCTTTCTTGAAGTAAGAGGCAATAAAGTCTACCATCTGATACAACACTAATGGTGTCCTCACAAGTTGTTAAATCTTGAAAGTTACCCATATGTTTAGTATATCTCTCTTTAAAGGATATTTAAGTTCAATAAGATGTCAAGATAGGTGCTAATGGCTTCGGGTTAACTTGTGGCACATGTCACAGCTGTGAGCTCAGAACAGATGCCATCCCCTCTGCAAACAGACAAACAGCTGTAGAAGGGATGTGTTTTCCTCTGAGCCACCAATGATAGCTTTTTGTTATAATATGTTTTTTGGTACTAAAGCATTACCCACTCATGTCTCTATGAAGACAAATGTCTTCATAGAGAAAGAGACTCTGTGTGCTTGAGATGCTCCAGGTCACTCGGGAAGCTGAGGAGTGGGGACAGCAGACAATAGACCCAGGGCAGGGAACTCATACATCATGTTGTGTGTTCATGGCCTTAACAAATTACCAGGCAGAGACAAATTGAGCACACTCTCACAATAATGCTCTTTGCATTCTTCCCAAATTTGACCCAGTTCTGAGCAAGTTCTAAGGAAAAAAATAGAAAAAGGTATTTGTAGAGAAGACAGCTATAAAATTGTCCATTGCCAGGCTAAGGAAACCCAGTAAGAAAAAATACCTCATAGTGAGATTCCACAGCACAGTGGGTAAGAAAGACAGCATGCCAGGGAGAAGGCTGAGAAGCTTCCTGTGTATTCTGGGCATTGGTTGGTCTAGTTTGCAGTCAGGTACTGTGGCACAGTGGGTGGAGCCTCAAAGAGGAGCAGAAACGGAGCTTCAGTTTGTCTCTAAGTAAAATAGGGGTCATTATCTCGGAGTAACACCTTGCCTCACAGAAGAAAATTGTGAGAGCCAAGCTACCAGTTACATACCACTAATACATACATGAGAAATAATAATGGAAGTTGTTAATTACATTTTAATAAATAGATAAAAAGTTGCATTCTTTCCATCCTGCAATATCCAAGCCTGAGGTCAAGATACTGAAAGTCAGAATGATCCATCAAGGGGAGGGAGGACTGATTGAAAAATGGTGACGGTAGTAGCCAAAGAACATATATGAGTGACCCGTGGACATGGGCAACAGTGAGGGCATTGCCTGAGGGAGCGGGGGCGTTGGGTGGAGGGGAGCAGAGGGGGCAAATTGGGACAACTGTAGTAGCATAAACAATAAAATACATTAAAAAATGATCCATCAGGCATGGTCCTGCCCTTAAGGACCCAGCTAAGAGGCTACTTTTAGGTAGAGCAGGGTGCACGAGACATGGCTCTCAGAATAGGGGACCTGCGGCCCTCACACTGTGCAGGGCCTACTCTCTTTCTCTGAACTGTGTTTTCCTCACTTGTAAAAAAAAGAGAGAGACAGTAATGTTGACCTCAGAGGTGTTTTTTTTTAAATATCAAAGGCATAATATTCATTCATTTGTTCACTCATTCCATGAATATTTATTGAGTACCTGAGATGTTTCAGATACTGTTCTGAGCTCCAGGACCCAGCATGGAATGAAGCAGAATTCCCTGCCCTTGTGGGGCTTCTGCTCCTGTGACAGGAGACAAAGTTTATTGTATGACAATGAAATAGAACAGAAGCAGGAAAGGGGAGTGTTGGAGGGGGCTGTTGTACTAATCTAGATGAGAGATAATGGTGGCCAGGGACCGGGGTGGTGGCCATGGAGGTGGGAGGAGTAGTCAGATTCTGGATCTGTCTTGAAGGTGGATTGACTGAGATTTTCTCAGTATGTGAGAAAGACTGGAGTCAGGAGTGACCTCAAGATTTTTGGCCTGATCAACTAGAAGAATGGAGAGGAGATCCATTGGGGTGGGGGAGCGCAGGAGCTCAGTATAGGACATGTTACCTCTGAGATGCTTGTTACCCAGGTGAAGATTCTAAATAGGCCATTGGATAATGACGTCCAGAGATTAGGGAAGGTTTGGGGCTCATCTAGGTAAATGTCTTGAGTGGTGAGTGGTGAAGGTGGGTGCTGAATAAGCTATAAGTTTATATTAACTTTTAAATTAAACTTATTGTAAGATAATTGAGAGTTACCTGAAATTGTAAGAAATAAAACAGAAAGGCCAGCTGTAGCCTTTACCCAGTTCCCCAATGCTGACATCTCGCACACCTGTGGACAGTGTCACAGCCGGAATACTAACCCTGACACTGTGCTCTGCACAGCCCACGTGCAGAGTATCTCCACCCCTGCAATTGATCCACATGAACTTAACCCATTAAATGCCAAAAACACAACACAAAATGAGCTGTAGGATTTCAGCGGGAAGAGCGATTGTGTACTGGAGTGGGGGTGGCATCATTGGTCAGCGGAGCCTTCTAACGGAGGGAGACACTTGAATTGGACCCTGAAGGATGGGAAAGGCTGTGACCTATGACAGAAAGGGCAAACTGGGAAAATATCTGGGGATAGGAAAGTTTGGTGTGTGCTGAGCCTTGGAGGCTGTTTAGGGTGTCCTTTCCTTTCACTCTTATGATCAGTGTGGAGGGTGAGAGGTGGGCGTATCACAAAGCAGGGTTGAAAGGTTGTTTAGGTGCGAGGGGCTCAGGAGGCCAGGCCAACAGGTGGGACTTTAGTGGGCAGGCAGTCGGAGGAGCTATGTTTGGAAGTTATGTAAACTAAGCTCCAGGAAGTTTTGTCTGGTCTCTATGTCTGAGTATGCTGGAGCAGAGGGAATTTTAGGGGGCCGAGAGAGGGCCAAGGGAAGGTGAGGCCCTTGTCATCAGAGAGGAAGGAAAGGACACCCCAAGGATGCCTCCATTCCATGTGTGAGTGGTTCAGAGTGCAGGCTCAGGAGCTCCACTGGGCTTTGCATTCCTCTCATTCAGTTCTCATGACTGCTCTGTCAGGCCTTTGCTGTTACGATTCTCATTTCTGGAAGCACCGAAGGCACCGAAAGGTTAGGTGACTGTCTCAAGGTCACACAGCAACTGAGCTAAAGCCAGGTCACAGACCCAGGCTGTCTGACTCCTGAACCCCCAGATTTAACCTCTAATGGTTCAGCCTCTCATGATACAATCATTTTAAGGAGAGGAGTCACGGAATGGAAACAAAACCTGAATGCATCCAGATAGAAATTTTTAGTTACTTTTAGGGAGTGTCTGAGAGAGCAGAAGGGAGCTGGAGGAGGATAAGGAGGATTTGGAATGAGGATTGTAGGGAATTGTGGAGAAGGGACTGTTTAAGATAAAGGAATGATCTTAGCAGGATCAATCCAGGTTCTTTGAAGGTTTGTTTTATTGGTGAAGATTCCGTGGTTGGATTTGATGGCTACTAAAGGGAAAAGTGTACCCTCTGGACTAGTTCTGCCTCTACTCATAATTCAGCGTGTGGCTTTGAGCAAGGTTCTTGACCTTCTTGAGTTGTGATTTCTTGATGTGGCAAAGGAGGTGGAGTGCCTGGGCAGCCTCTCTGCAGGGCTGGGATGATGGTCTATGAAATGTGCATGAGCAAGCATCTGGTGCTTTGCACAGGAAGATGGTGCCCCTGGGACTTGCAGCTGGTTTCATGGGGCTGACGGGTTCCTTGGATTTTCAGCCACAGGGACACTGAGCCAGGCAGGGGTGGCCTGAGCCTGCCCCACTTAGAGGAGACACTGGGCAGACTGATGAATCTGTATGTCCACATCTAATCAGGTCATTTGGAACTATAGGGTTTCTAGGTGCTTTTGAGCGCAGGCCACGTGGTTCTTCAATATTTCTTTATTAAGGAATCTGTGATTGACCTCTGCTTTTGTGTTTTATCATTATTTTGTCTAGCTTTCCTCTTACCATCTTTTTTTTGAAGATTTTATTTGTTTATTTTTAGAGAGAGGGGACTGACAGGAGAAAGAGAGGGAAGGAAAATCGATGTGTGAAAGAAACATTGGAAAGTTGCCTCGCACACACTCCCAACCGGGGACCTGGCCTGCAACTCAGGCATGTGCCCTGACCAAGGAATTGAATGGATGGCATTTTGGTCTGTGGGATGTCGTCCAACCCACTGAGCACACCAGTCAGCACTTTCCTTTTTATCTTCTTGATTAAAGAATTTAATTTTTGCCTTTCTATTATATCTTAGAACACCTTAAAACTGAAAACATCCTTTTGAAAATGTTTCCCTCAGCAACAAAAACATATTCTATTATAGACTACCCTGATTCTTAAAATGCAATTTTGACTATATTAAAAAAAAACATCAGATTGAAATTTAATGGCTGTGTGGTAGACTGAAAAATGTCTCCCTCGAGAAAAGTCCCCCAGAGATGTCCATGTCCTGATTCTTGGCACCTGTGAGTACACTGCCTTACATGCCAAAAGGTACATTGCAGGTATGATTGACCACATTAGGGATCTTGAGATGAGGAGATTATCCTGGATTATCTGGGCAGGAAAAATGTGATCATAAGGATCCTTTTAAGAGCTAGGTATGGGGGTCAGAGTCGGTAGAGACGTGAGGATGGAGGCAGAGAGAGAAGGATTTGAGGATGCTTTGTTGCTGGCTTTGAAAATGGGGTAAAGGCCACAAACCAAGGGATGTGGGTGGCCTCTAGATGCTAGAAAAGGTGCAAAAATAGATTCTCCCCTACAGGCTCCAGAAGGAATGCAGCCCACTCCACACTTGACTATTTTTCTGACCTCCAGATCTATAAGAGAATATGTTTGTGTGTTTTAAGCCACTGAGTTTGTGGTAATTAGTCCCAGCAGCCCTAGGAAACTAACGGATGTCTCCTGGGGCACTAAGTTGCCACATCTGTATAGGGAATATGATAATTATGATTTATTGTTCATTAGAAAATGGTCTGTTGAAACCCTCGCAAGCTTCAAGACTCCAGATTCTCACTCATATGCTCATAAAACACCACGTCGTCTCAGCTCCAACTACACTGCGACAGGGAAGGGGAGGAAGATGGCCACTGCGGGTGCACTGGGCCGTGATTACGCAGGATGTAATTGGTAGGAATGAGAACAGTTTGCCTGACGGTGGAGAGGGGGCATCCATCAGATAGTCCTGGCAGAACAATAAGGTGGCTAAAGGGCCACATCCTTATTCTGTGTCTCTTTTCCTCTTGTCACTTTCAGGCACTTAAAATCCTTTTCCTCCCCAATGCTCTCATATCAAAACGAGCTCTCAGAAGAGTATCTGATCATTGTACTGTACACCTTGTATGAATTCATGAATTCCACGTCCATGGAATTGTGGGTTCACTGAATGTCAGCCTGGGAAGTGATATTGAGAACAGTGAGGCCGACTCTTCTGTGTTCAATGCGCGCAGCACTTGCTAAGGGACGTGACTCGACCAGGCCCAAGTCTTCACACTTGGAGTCAGTCCAGAGTGGTTTCCAGGAAGTCTCACCAATGGTGTCAGCATTTAAAGGCCAGCTCCTAAGTTTGAAATGAGAGCTTATGTCCTCTGCCAAAGATAGGTATTTCAGTAAATCTGAGAGAGAGGGGGTGGTTTCTATGGTCCAGGGGTTGCGTTGCATAAGAAGTTGCTTACTTTATTCCAAGACCCAATGAGAGTGGACCCAGGAAGACATCCCCTTAATAAGAAGATATCTGAAATTACTTTTGTCAGATAACAGGAAACTGTGGGATTGGGGATCGGAGAGGGATCTGTGTGTGGGCAGGAAAGACACAAGGAAAGTCTAGGTACATCTTATGTCTGAGTGACATTTTATAGTGACATTTTTTTCAATTAAAAAATGTGGAGGAGGCATAATGATATGAGCGCTGCTGCAGGACTGGGGAACTTTGTGGGCAGCTGCATTTCTCTGCCATTTGTTGCTGATGGAACAGGAAAAAATGTAGAGACAGTAACTCAGAATGTTTGTGTATAGTTCCTATTGAGAGGAGAATTGGGCTTTTGAGTTTTGTGAAGCACCAGCATAGTTAAGACTGGGCTGAGGATTCACTTGGACCTGGGTGAGGATCCCAGCTTTGCCTCTTGCTTAGTGTGTGACGTCTGACAAGTTACTTCAGCTCTCCATCCTTGGTTTATTCAACTTCGAAACGCAACACGTCACAGTACACCACATGTGGGTGTGGGGGAAGCCTGGCACATGGCCTCTGCCCAGTAACCAGTGGCCAGGATGCCGACAGTACTTTCTCCATGATTGACTGGGCTGTTAGGCACAGGGAGTGCAGGGCAGCTGGAAGACTGAGGACTGAGGAAAGCAGTCAGCCCCCACACCTCCTCTGGAGGAATTGGTTTGTCTGCCTCACCTCATTTGAACACTTTCCTCCAATAAACGGATACGTTTATTGATCTGAGAGAGAGAGATGAATGTGAGAGAGAAACATTGATCAGCTGCCTGCCATATGCACCCCGACTGGGGATTGAACCTGCAACCTTTTTGGTGTACTGGATGACTCTCCAACCAACTGAGCCACGTGGTCAGGGCAGAATTACATCACTTTCTATTTCCATCATGTGACAAGCACGAGGCTGGTGAAGTGTCATTTCCATTGCTCTATCCCATGACGAGGATAAAGCACCGAGGAGTTGGCGTTGGAGTGAAAGGCAGAGTCAGAGGGTTTGGTATAATTTAATTAACTGGAATTTGAATTTTCTCTCTTCAAAGTCAGTGCTAGGTTGCACAACTTATTGCTGGATATGGAGTTGAGAAAGGCAATGATTATTCTCTCTGTAAAGCGATATACAGAAAAAACACATTTTTTTTTTTATCTCCAAGCTGCTTATAAATATGTTTTCTCTGTCTGGGCAGCCCTTTCTGCCCATTTTTGAATCTGCTGGGATCCTACCCCACCCCTGTCTCTTTCAATCGCCGCCTCTTCTATGAAACCTCAAAAACCCATCCCCAGCTACACAGAATTCATTCTCTGTGCTCTGGCTTGGTTTATTCCTCACTTATATCACAATAACAGATTGTAGAGCTTTTTTATTTCTTTTGTATGTCTTAGTGTTTCTGCTAGATTATATCCTGGAGGAACACATTTATTTTTGAACCCCTGCAGAGTTTACAACAGAGCCTCGCACATCGTAGGGGCTTAGTACATTGTAGGGACTTGTCAAACTGCTTTGAATTGAAATATTTGAAATGACTCCCCAAATTCTGAAATGATCTTATTTTGAGGGATCTTTACCTTGTCAATTTTATTAGAGTCTAGTAAAGATTTGCTGAGTACCTGCCACATGCCAGGTGCTGGGAATGCAGGCATGAAACACTCAGGGTCTCCATGACTAAAACCAGAGATTTCTTTAAATACGTAACTTACGTTCTCTTCTGGAGTTCTGTAAAGGTTCAGACCATCTCTTGCACCTTGTAGGTCTCTAGTCATAAGAAAGGAGATTTAACCTTCACCGTGGTCTGGTTTAATTCAAGACAGACTCTTCAATAGCTCCTGAGAACATCATCACATGGTACGTGGAGGTGGAACAATGGGCACTCCCAGTGGCCTTGGACCTGCAAATAAAGGTTAAAGAGAAGGAATAGAAGAATGTAGTATATTCTGGAAACATTTTCATTCAAATTTATTAGATAGAAATCATCTCTGGACCTTGGTGAGGTAGAAAATTCACTTATGTGGAATGAGTTCTTCCCCATGGATCAGTCAGGACCCACAGCCCCATGGCCCTGTGCTGTCCACATACAGGATCTGGTTAGATCAGACTAGCACTTCTATAGGCTCAGAGAGGAACAGCCACCTCTTTGTTTTTTAAATTGCTGTTTCTCTGGCACTCAGCACTGACTGAGCAGACTCAGCCCAAGATGCAGGAAAGATGCAGTGTGGAGACTCAGAGGAACAGCCCCCAGAGAAGGAGAACACAACCCCTCAACCCACAGGACTCTGTGGTTCTCCTGGCTGGGTGAATGACCTTGGGCAAGGGCCTTGACCTCTCTGAGCCTATAGAAGTGCTAGACCAAAGCGGGGTAGGGTCAAGGGGAGGAAGTGGGGATGGCTGGGATGGAGGAAAATGGAGACAACAATAAAAAAATGTGAAAAAACCCAAAGTGGTAGATTGATGATGTCTCCCAGTTTTGGTAGGGTGGCTTTATGTACTAGGCCACCCCACTACACCTGAGCTGGGTGCTCCAGGAATGTCCCTTGTGTGGGTTATGTGAGCCTTCCTGTTATAATCGAATCTTGATTGCTATTGGCCTGACTGTGCATGGGATCAACCCTCAGGCTGGCTTACTATGAGGATGGACCCCAACTAGTACATGAGGAGGCTGAGTACTGAAAACATCAGGGGAACACTTTGTAAAGTATATGATTGTCTAGCTACTATGCTGTACACCTGAAGGTAATACAATATAATATTGAGTGTAAACTGTAATTGAAGAAAAGTTTTTTAGAAGAAAAATGAAACAAAACAGTAGAAGAAGGAAAATATCAAGTTTTCTTCTCTTTATCTGGATTATTGGTTAGGTTTAGACAGTTGAGTAAAATTGGCTTTTGGGAATATCTGTGGATGTCAAATGCCCTTACTAACCTTGGTATCATTTTTCTGGCAATAGTTGAGAGCCAATTAGTTTTAAAATTTCAAATGTACTTGTCCAATACTTCTAGAAGTCTCTGTATGATCATTTCATTTATTTGAATTATTTATAAATAAGTGAAACTTGACATTTCCAAATTCACCACTAGAGTGGATTTTATTTTCTCAACAGTGTATAAAAATTTATGAATTTTATCCTCTTACTTCCGAAGGTTAAAAATACATTTAAGATTTTAACCTCAAACATAGAATTACCATATGATCCAGGATTCCACTTCTGAGTATACACCCAGAAGAACGGAAAGCAGAGACTCACACAGACATTTGCACACTCATGTTCATGGCAGCATTATTCACAGTAGCCAAGTGGTAGGAACAACCCAAAGGTTCAGCGACAGAAGAGCAGATAAATAAAACGTGGTCTATGCATGCAATGGAGCCTCACTCAGCCTTAAAGAGGAAGGAAATTCTGACACATGCTACAGCACTGACAGATCTTAAAGACATTATGCTAAATGGAATAATCCAGTTACAAATCACAAAGACTGTATGATTCCACTTACCTGAGGTACCTACGTCTTCAGATTTGCAGAGACAGAATGCTGGTTGCCAGGGGCTGAGAGAAGGAGAGATGGTATGTTATCGTGTAATGGGTGTGGGGTTCAGTGTGGGGGAGAATCCTGGGTGTAGATGGTGGTGATGGTGACACAACAGTGTAAACATACTTAAATGCCACTGAGTTATATACTTAAGATGGTTAAAATGGTAAAAAACAAATGAAAAAGAAAAAAAAAATCTTAACTCATAACCTTCCATGATGCTGGCCTGTACTTTTCAGACATCATGTGCTGCCTTTGATTGTGGAGAAAGTAGGTTTGAGTCACAGTCTCTGTCATTTTAGACATAGAAAATGTGTCTCGCTGTATGTCTTGGAACCTTCCTTCATTACACATGTGAGGAACAAACAGAAAGGTGCTCTTACCTATCTTGACTTTTTAAAATAATTAAAAACAGAACAAAACAAAAACATCAAAAACCTGCGATGGACAACTCTAGAAGATGTTGTTACCACTTCATGTAGGCTCGAGCCTGGCGCACATCCGGTGCCCAGCAACTGCCTGTTGAGCGGGTGAGTACTAGACATTACAGAAGGCTGGACTATAAAGCCATGTGAGTGAATCCCAGGCAAATCTACTGGGACTAAACTATTCCAATCAACAAATACTAACTGAGAATCTACTTTGCAGTTAATGCTAGATCTGAGTTGAAGGGGTTCAAAAATAGTTAAACCCCATTTTAGTCCATTGAGAGAGGCAACTGTGGTAACAGAGTATGCAGTGAGGTTCATGCAGCAGAAGTAGTGTATGCACAAGGCCAGAGGAGGGAGATAGACTGTCTCATAGGAGGCTGGTGGGAGCACTCAGGGAAGGTATCCTGGAGGGTCTGATGACTGAGCTGGGTTTTGAAGGGTCAGGTGTTTGTCAGTGTAAACAGGCTGAGGGAAAGGGCATCCCCTAGGCAGAGGGAATGGCAGGGCAAAGGCTGGGAGGCAGGATGTAGTTGATGGGCACAGCACCCACTCTGAAACACAGATCAGCGGGAATGAAGGACCCGCACAGTTTTCTCCAAGAAAGCTGCCCTTGCTCCATGAATGACTAGATCTTTTTTGTGGAAACTGACTGCAAGCCCTTGGGAATATATATACTCGCTGGTAACAAATCTCTCTCTTTGAAGAGTGGGTATAGTTTTAGCATCAGCTAATGGCTATTTAGAGTCCAGTTGTGTGGACCAGTCGACTGACAAAGCTGGAGATACTGCCTGTGTGATTATGACCAGGTGGATGTGTGTTCCTGGGACACTGGCTTTCAAGGACATTCTGAAGAAGGCTCCCCCAAGTGTTTTTAGCAGCAATAAGAGTAGTAGATCCTGTGAGGCCTCCCTAAGTGAACCCCCAGCTTGCCAGAGAGTCTGTGGAAGACATCAGCCTCACGTCATTACAGTTAAAACTTTAGGGGAATACCCTATCCAAGATTGTTTAGTCATGCATGCAACAAAATGAGCTGGTTATAAGGGTGTCACTCGTATTGAAACTTGAAATTTGATTTCAGTGCTATCGTGGACTCAGGCAAAGCCCAGACTTGGAATGGAAAACTCTAAGTCCTGTCACCCTTGGCTTGAATATGCATTTCCCTATGTCTGCTGGTCTGCAACTGCCCCCAGGCTGGCCTACTTTTGGTAAGACAGGCACTTGGAGGGCTGTCCTGTTGGTTTTAATATGGGGGATGGTGGTGTCTATGCTATACGTGCTGGCTGGGGCTGGGCATGCTCAATCATCAGACAAGCCATGTTTTTGGTTTTTCAGTAGAATTGTGTTAGCCTACTGAGCCAGCTGACCTACAAGTCCACTTACCTGGGGGACTTAGAAAATTAACACCTTAGAAAAGTGAAACTTGGAGACTTTGGATTTTGCTGTTTTCATATAAAATATAGTAGTGCACTAAATTTTTATTGTATGTTGATATTACGACTGTGTAGGATTACCACCTGCAGGTTACAGCAGTGTGAGAGAATATTATACCCATGTTTGGAGTGTGTGCAGAGCTGAGAGAGCAAAACACCACAGAGTATTGTAATGGGAAGCACCAGGAAGCATGTTAGAAATCATGGCATGCCCTATCTTACTGTAAGATAAGGAAATGAAGACATAGATTGGTGTAGACCCTTGCACAGCTGTTGACTGTCTGTATGGGTCAGGGGTAGGAGGCCCCTCGCTCTTGCTCCATAGCCCTGACTAGTTTGGTGGGAGGTACCACGCTGTGATGGGTTTCTCTCTTATTATGATCTGTTTTTCTGCAACATCCCTTATACCAGTGGTCCCCAACCTTTTTGGCATCAGGGACCTATTTGTGACCCATTTTGTGGAAGATGGGGTGTGGGGGTGAGATGGAGCTCAGGTGAGTGCCTGTGGCCCAGCCCAGTTCCTAACAGGCTCTGGACCAGTGCTGGTCTGGGCCCTGCAGTTGAGGACCCCTGCCTTATACCATGAATTCCTGTAGAAAGGTGTGAGCAGCTCACTCAGGTCCTGTTACTCATTATGGAAAATTGTTTCCTTGAGTGGAGAAGGCTCTAGTTAAAATTAAAAAGGCAAAGAAAAAAAAAGTTGCGGTATTGAAACTCAGTTTCAGTGTGCCCTTATAACCAACACAAATTCTTCCTGAGCAACAATTTTAACATTTTCATAGGCCAGTAGACACATACCCCAAACAACCAGCCATTCCCTAGAGCTTTGGTGAGCCCACCTGTCTTTCATAGGGCTTTGTTTCTTTGGGGGTCACTTTCCTCACAAGCTTCTGGAAGCTATCTCTGTTCTCGAGGTGCTAATGCACATGCATTATCCTGGCAAAAATCTGTTTCTTTACATATTTGTTGCCAAGAATTCCAGGCAGGGAGGGCCATGGCAGTGCACGCTGTGGTAGCATTTCCCTGGCGCTGCCTGTTGAATGGTTCCCATTCCCCTGGCGCCTGCAATCACAGCTTTCTTACAGATTTCCATGTGAGTGGCCAAAGGAACTCTGATTTGTGGAGGGTCTGGGGAAGGGGCCCTCTCCTTTTGCCTTTGTGGTAGGCATTTTGTTGAACTCCTAGGAGATGGAGTTTCCAGCTAAGTTTCCTGATGGATCTTGAGTGAAGCAGGCCACTTATGAATCAGCTGGAGCAACCACCTCAAATGCCCAGCTGTCCACAGGTGGTTCTCTTGTCCCTCTGATCTGGCATCTCATCTTCTCGGTCTGTGTGCTGGTCCCTGTATCTCAGCTCCAGCCTCTGCCCCTCCAGGTCTGTGGCTCTGTCCAGTCCTCTGTTCAGCTGCCTCTCTGGCCCTGTGTTCTCCCCATCATCTCCATTATTATCCAGAACAAGGAGCCCCGACCCCAGCTCCTGGGCAGGGCAGCAGGATTCAGACCAGCAGATGTTTGCAGGATGTTTGTGAGACTGCACTTTATCATACCTCAGATCCATTTGATAGCCTCTTGTCAGCATCACTGATGATTTCTCCAACTGGTCTCCTCTGTACACCAACTAAATTGTGCAGAGTACTGCATGGTGTCATAGGATGTAAACCTGCCCCTTTGATATAGACATGAATATTGTGTATGAAATAGTAATAACTAACATTTGTTGTGTCTTTTCCATGTGACAGATACTCAACAGCACCAGCATTATATCATTTAAATCAAAAACTAGTCACACCCCTAGTTCCCCTCCCCCTCCCCTCTCACCACCCCACTCTACCTTGGCACAGTTAGCTCTGGGACACTTGATTCAGATGGTTCAGATAACCCACTTGTGGAGATAATCTGACTTTTAGAGAGAGATGGGTATTATTCACCATTATGCAAAAAGAAAAAAAAATCTGCCATTCTTCACTTTTGATGCACACAAATAAATAAGACTTGGATTCTCATTGTGTCTTTGCTACTGTCTTTATGGCAAGTTTTTCTTTCTACTTTCCTGGGTGATTCAGAATACTTGAACCTCTGTATTGTGTCCCCAGGAGAACTGCCTTGGGGAGAGATCACCTCTTATGTTGGTTTCTTCTCTAGTTGATATGGGTGGAGGATAAGCCAGGTGAATAAATCTAAAGGCTACTTGAGTATTTTGACTTTGAGCATTTTGTATGTTCCTATTTGGCTTTATAAAACAATCAATTATTCCTTAAGGACTTAACAGAAATACTGAATCTTAATGAGCCCTTACGTCTATTATATGTGATAGACGTTGTATGCATAACAGCCCTTCAAAGTTGGAACAATCACTGATCGTTTTTAAAGATTAGGTAATTTTTCTGAGATTTAGCAGCTAGTAAGGAAAGAGTGGGGCTGAAATGCAAAATCAGGCCTTTTGGACTCCAGGGCTTTGTCTTAATCAGGATGCTATCCTCCCTCCGTGCTGGATTCTCACCTTGCAGGGGGTGTGAGTGCAGGTGTGTAAGAGTGGGGCGGAGGGTGGGCAAGGTTCAAAGGAAGAGGCCATCGTAACTTGACCTTCCAAGATTGTATGGTCAAGTTGGGGAGACCAAGCAGAGATTTGACTGGCATTTAATAATAACATGAGACACAGGACGAGAGATATTGTGGTGGAGTCCAGGGCTAGGGGAAACTGGGAGCTTTCCCACATGTTTAGAAGTGAGCCAGGTCCCCTCAGAGGTGTCTGAGTACTTTCACAGTCAGCCTCAGGAGGGCTGCTTGACATCCTCCTGCACAGCAGTGTGGGGCTTCTTCTGATGGTCCTGTGAAGGGCTTCATTGGCAAACCTGTCTGTACTGCTGTCAAATAATTTTTATACTATGGAAATATTTCTTTAAGGATTGCCTCCAAAATGAATTTTATAAAGCACACTTTTTTTAATCCTCACTCTAGGATATGTTTATTGATGTTAGAGGAAGAGGAAGAGGAAGGGGGGGGGAGAGAGAGAGAGAGAGAGAGAGATCAATTGGTTGCCTTCCACATTCACCCCAACCAGGAATTGAACCTGCAACCCAAGTATGTACCCTGCCTGGAAGTTGAAGCCACAACCTTTTTGGTGTATGGGACAAAGCTCCAACCAACTGAGCTACCTGGCCAGGGCAAGCAAACTCTTTTGAAAATGCACAAAGGGAGCTCAGCATTTTAAGAACTTCTATACGGCATGGCCACACTAATTTTGTCCATTTTATAAGTTTTCATCTATTGTGTTTTTTCAAAGCAAGTTTTAATCAATACGTTGGGAAACTCTGAAGTATTGCTTCTCCTTCATTCCTCCCCTTCACCCATCATGGAGCTCTGATTGGACATTTACTGAGACCCAGGATATGGGGTGCATGCAAACTCAAATTAGAGATGGTCTCTATACTCAAGAAGCTGGGAAAATGAGACAGTATTTAAATAAGAATGGAAGCAACAGTTTGGGGTTTATGACAAGGTCACCCTGGCGGATTTGCCACAGGTATGTTAGACCTTGAGAGAGATAAATGAAGGGCTGGAGGTACCTAGGTATGATCTCATTGTGTCTGGGTTCTCAGGGAACCTTCTTCTCTTGTTGACATCCAAAGCTTTTCCCTCCTCTCTGTAAGGCTCAGCAACCTCTCTCCACTCTCAGTTAAAGTCCGAGGCTGTCCTGGCACATCAGCCCCTCCACGTGCCCTTCCCCATGGTCCAGCACCTCCCTGGCTCACTGTTCTGGTCTGCAAGCACAGCATCCTGCCTGGCCACCTTACTCCCTTTCTCCTGCTACTCCAGTGCCTCTTACACACTGCCCAAAACTTAATCTCACAACAATGCAGCTCCAGTTTATCACTCCAGTCCACTCTTACCCCGGCAGTCAAGCTTTCTGCAGTATGGAACCTGTATTAGTTTCTTATTGCAGCTGTAACCTATTGAAACAAATTTAGCAGCTTAAACAATACAAAGTCTTATAGTTCTTGAGGTCAGAAATTTGAAATGGGTTTTACAGGGCTAAATCAAGGTATTGATAGATCCATGTTCTGGAGATGCTGGGAGAACATCCATTTGCTGGCCTTTTCCAGCTTCTAGAGGCTGTCTCTGCCTTCTGTGGCTCATGGCCCTTCCTGCATCTTCAAGTCCATCAGCATCCTCCAGTCTTCTCTCTCTCTGACTCTTCGACCTCCCTTTTCCACCTTTTAGGAACCCTTGTGATTACATTGTGCCCACTCAGATCATTCAGGATAACTCCCCTTCTCCTGATCCCTAACTTAATCGCATCTGCAGAGTCCCTTTGCCATGTGCACAACATATCTGCAAGTTCTGGGGGTTAGGATGTCAACATCTTTGGGGAACCATTTTCCTGCCTACGACAGCACTCAAGCTTTCTTTCACATTATTTTTTTTCTTTCCCCAGTTGTATCTTTAGTGCTAGACTAACAACAACAAAAACAACAAAAACAACAATAATACAATGGAAATAGCAGCCAGCACTTGTGGAGTGTTTGCATTGTGCTAAGCACCTTCCATGCATAATCTCATTTAACCCTTACAAGTATTGTATAACATCAGTCATTGTTGTCTTAAGTTACAGATGAGGAAACTGACACCCAGAGAGGTAATTTGCTCAAGGCCATATACTAATGTGTGATGGAGTTTTTATCAAATAGCTTGATTGAGGTATAACTTAACCTGTGTCAAAAGTACAATTCAATGATTTGTCGTACGTTTACAGAGTTGTGCATATGTCACCACTATCCAGTTTTAAAACATGTCTGTCACCCTCAAAAGGTCCCTAGAGGAGCTCTCAGTCCAGTGGGGAAGCCAGACATTTTAACTAGTGGTCATGTAATATGCTAAGCCCAGGAATAGTTACTTAGGTGTATTACAGAGCATGGAGGGCAGGCATGTGGGGGGAAGGGAAAGCTTTCTAGTCCCTAGTCACACTACTTCGCCTCTTTGGCCCGTCTACCATGGACCACAGACGTCTCATCCACTTGAGCCTAACCCTGATTAGGCTGCCGGCTTAACCCAAGTTCCCACAATAACAGAAGGCATTGCTGACAGCATTCACTGCAGGGCCTCAGTGCTCCAAAGCCTGTTCTGAACAGCTCTGGTTTGCTGTGAGCCGGAAAGCTGACACTGGAGGAGCTCAGCAGAAATGAGACCAGGGGTCATGGAGCATGAAGCCCCTCAGGAGAGGAGGTGGGTGAGTCCTGGGACACCACACTTGCCTGGCTGACCAAAGACCTTCAGCCTGGGACCCATGGCGTAACCTAGGGAAAGCTGCCCCAGTATCTGCGTACCCCGAGTCTCATTTTCATAATGGTACAGTAGACTTTCTGCTCACTCTCTTGTTTCTGTGGGTGGTGTGGTTGGTGATGATGACTTTCTTCTTGGCCAGGTGAATCTTGAAAACACTCAGATGGTGGAGTCTGACCTTGGATGATACGTCTGAGGGGGAATCCTAATGAATGATGTCTAGGGTCGAGCTGGGTCACCTGGTATAGCTGTCTCCCTCCTTGACCCTTCCTTGCACCTTTATAGGTGAGGAAACAGAAGCACCAAAGGGGCAGAGAAAGGACCTACAGATGTTCTGGACCCTGTTCCAGGTGCTTCTGTGCATTATGTCATTGTGTCACCCCTGAGAGGTAGGCGGCATCCTGCTCATTTTGCAGTTGAGAAATTGTGGCTCAGAGAGGAAGCCCTGCTTTGTGGACAGTTTTCCACTGCTGTATCTCTCCCTCTACCCTTTCGCCCAGCAGGAAATGTGCACGGTTTAAATTGCATGCCTCAGACATTGTGGGTGCTTGCTGAGTTCAGAAGCAGCCGAGTTGGATTTTCTAGCAAAGGGTGCATGGAAGTGGGGAACAAACAAGATGGTGTGACATTTCATGCCCTTTTAGTGTAAATTCCACAATATCATCAAGGTAGCATGAAGGCTTGGCTTTAAAATAGAATACACGCTGAATTATCTGCCTTCAGAGACTGAGTGGTATATGATCTCCCTGTCCAGCCACTGGTCTTTGGCACAGAAAACTGAAAATGACCCCTTACACTGTCTGCTCCTTAATGAAGATCGATAAACAGGGCTAAAATTTCCTGCTCACGTTTTTGAAAATGGTCCTTTTGGGGTGTCATTTCCCACTGCCATCCCAGAGACTGAAAATGGGCACTTAGGATAAAGTCAGTTGGAGGAAGTGGAGACATGCTGAAGGATGGCTCCTGCCTGAAGTTTGCCCTGGTACCCAGGGAAGGAACCTTCCTGAGATGAGAAAGAGACGTCAGAGTCTGAGCTCACTCACTGGGCAGGGGCCTGGGAGGCACCTCAGAGGGTCTATGAAAGTCCAAGTTCAAGGAAAGCGCTGGGAATAACCTGCTCTTTTGAAGCAGCAGAACTGAGTCTACCTTCTGTGCACTGGGTTTTATTTCTGAGCATGTGTAGCAGCAGTGAGGGAAATCACTTGTTTCATTTTTCCCTCCCATAATGTCCATCAGAAAGCCCATCACCTTCCGGACCACTTCTAAGCTGAAGGAGCAGTTTCTTTGTGTGGGCTCCGTGTGTAGACAGTATTTCCTTTGCATTTTCCCTCCTCTGGGACTTAACAAGCCACCCTCTGGTTTTAGTTCTTCTGGTAGTTTCATGGTGTGCCCAGCTCCAGCATCAAACTCAGACCTAGTTCAGCTCTGCTGTTTCCAGAGAATGGGATCATCTCTTTCCCCTCAGCCTGATGACAGTGCACCTGGCAGCTAGGACACCCGCCATTCTCATCCTGTTGTGCTGCCTCTGTCCTGGTGCTGACTGTTTGACTGGGAGCCCATAGCCCACCCAGGGCAGCAGGCCACTGTTCCCTCTTCACAACCTATATGAAGAAAGGTCCTAAACGGTGGGTGAGAAATCAGCACCGGCCCCTCCAAACCAGCCACCCATGTGGTAGGGATTAGGGCAGGCACCATAGGATTATTAGAACTGGGGAGCTGCTCCTAATTCTGTAGGCCTGGCCGTGTGCCCCAGATTCTGGCACGGTCTCTAACGAAGCCCCAGTGTGCATATTGGCATAAAGCCTGAGCACAGACAACCAACCAGCCAAACAAAAGTCCTTTGTAGTTGGTTTTGTTTTGCACCTTGGCAGTGAAGCATACTTTTTTTCAGAAAAGCCTGTAGCATTTTGGTGGTAGGCACTGAGGCTTCTGTCCTCTGGCAGGGTGGGCAGGGCTGGGATGGGATGGGGCATTAGGGAGAGTTTGGTGGGGTCAGCCTTGGCTGGGGCTCCATTGGTCTTGGCTGGCCTGAGAATGCCGCCAGCTCTGCTTTCCAATCTCTCACGGTCTGCCTTGCAGGTTGTAGCAATGCCTCTGTGTTAGAACTTCATCCTTTGTTTCTCCAATGGAACCTGGAGGGAAATAGAGACTGTCGCATAGGCAGCAGCCAGATGGAACCAACTTTCACTGATTGAATACCTAGTACATGCCTGGCATCCCTGTTTCAGCTAAGCTCCCAGGAAGCAGGCAGAGGGAGAGGAGAAAGCACAGGGATGGGACTGAACTAAGGACCTTTCTTCCTGCTGAGGCCTCACTGTCCAGGGGAGGAGACTCAGGACAACTGGGAAGGTGGAGAGTGTGGGTGCTTATGTTTGATGAGGCAGGAGGGAGCTTCACCCATAATAATTCTCAGCCTTTCTTATATAAAGTCATATACAAAGGAAGCATGAAAATTGCTGTTTTATTTCAGTACTTGATAATAATGAATCTTTTCAACGGAACCAACCTATCTTTTTTTTTTTTTTAATTTTAAATCAGACAGTAACAACTCTATTACCCAAAGTGTTTCCTGCTCTGCTGAAGCTGTCAGAAACCACAGTGTCTACATTCAGTACCTGATTGTAATGTAATAATTAATCACTCTGTGGTGCCTGATGGCAAATATTTTTCAGACCCTTTTATTCCTCCCTCTTTCATTCTTATTTTTAATTTTTCTACCTTGTTTTGTGGATTTAGTGTTTACAGTGATATCAAGTCATTTCAGCCTTTGGGAAGAACATAACTGTAGAATAGAAATCCTAAATGACTAAAATTTATTGGCCAGTTCAATATCCTACATACATAGGATATGAATAGAGGAAGGAAGTGTTCCTTCCTTCCTCTATTCATTTCCTCCTTGAATGTTTGGCTCCAGGTTACATAATTCATCTCACGTTCAGAAAATAAACTCCCCGTCTTGGTTAGCTGGACTGACTGCAACCCCGAACAGGAGGTGCAAAGCTGGTTCCGGTCAGATTCTGCCCGGTGGGGCGGGCACAGGTCAATGGTGGAACGGACAGCACGCCCCGGGAGCACTGCCGCCGATGGAGTGATGCCTCTCCCTTCATTTATTTAGTTTCCTCCTGTTGTCGGTCATTTGGCTGTGCTTCTGCTTTGCCCTGATCAGAAGTAATGCTGTGATGAGCCGTTGTAGAAGAAATTTTTGCCTGTATTTGTGATTGTTGTTTTAAATCCAGACTTGTGCAAGTGAAGACACTGGGCCAGTGTGGCGCTGTTATTAATGTATTTCCAAATTGCTTTCCTGAAAGCTTGTGTCAAGCTTTATTCCCACTGACTGTGTATGAAAATGCCCTTTTCAGCACACACCCAACATTGTATTTATAGTTTTAAAAGTTTTTGCAAAAATTTCATAGTTTTAAATAATATTGTATTTTTGTTTTACTTTGATTACTAGTGAGGTTGAATTTTTTTTTTTCTATGTAGAGTTAGAGTATTTTCCTGTATTCTCTGACGGCTGTACTGTTCTGGTTCAGAAGGTTCTCTTGCCTGTTCCAGGATTTATTTCTCAAATGGACCCTCTTGGCAATTCCTCTGTGGAAACTTTTTCCACTCACATAAGACAGTTCCTATTCTGTTGCTTGTGTCTGTGTATATGTGTGTATATGTATGTGTGTGTATGTGTATTTGTGTGTGTGTTCATGTGGTATATGTATGTGTGTCTGCTTGGATTTTAATGGAAGGTTGAATGGTCAGGGGTTACTACCTGTGTTCTCCATGTTGACTCAGAAGTTCAACTGACTCATCAGTGAAGGGCATTTGACTCAGATACAGATGGCTGCACGGCCGTCACTAAGGAGGAATTCTTTGTATTCTGTACTCATGAGTCCGATCTTCGAGTGACTAAGAAATTCCATAGTCAAGAGCTTATTTAATGAATTCACATTTGTTAAAAGGGCATGTCCTTAGAGTCAGGATGGTAAATATAGGTGGGCACATTTTCCTATGTCAGTGTGTGCTTCCTGTGGCATCTGCAGTTGTCTGCATCTCTTTGTTCTTCGAACATGAAAATCGGCACCTGTCTCCCCCATGACTTTTTACCTGCAGACTAGGATACAGAATTCACAAAAGTACTACTGAGTGGATCATGAGGCACACTCCTCCTACAGAGGAAAATCAAATGGTGGACACAATGTCTGTTACAGACTGAATGCTTGTGTATGTTCAAACCCTAACCCCAAGTGTGATAGCATTAGGGAGAGAGGCTTTGGGGAGACAATTAGATCTAGATGAGGTCATGAGGGGAGGGCCCTCATAATGGGATTAGCACCTTTAAAAGAAGAGGAAGAGACACCAGAGATTCCTCTTTCCACCACATGAGGACACAGCAAGAAAGCGGCTATCTGAAAGCCAGCAAGAGAGCCCTCACCAGGATCTGAATCTGCTGGCACCTTGACCTTGGACTTCCAGCCTCCAGATCTGCAAGAAATAAATGTCTGCTCTTTAAGCCATCCAGTCTGTGGTATTCTGTTACAGCAGCCCGAGCAGACTGACAGTGTCTTCCAGTTATTGTTTTGTAGGGTCACATCTACTCATGTCCCCAGTGAGCATGCTGCACCTGCTGTCCCCAGTGCTTCCTCTTACTTCTTTGAAGGGCAGTTATGTTTATTTAGACCTTGTGTACTAAAGCAAATTGATGTTTAATTTTTGGAAATTTTTTCATTGAACAAGCTGTTCTCTACATGACCAGGGTAGGGATTCCCACCAGTTCCCTCCGCAGAACAGAAAACCAACAGACCACCACCACAACAGACACAGTCCCAGGCACTTCACTGTTGCTTCAGGATGCTCTTGTTTGGACCTAAAGATGCCTCTTACATCTTTCTTTCCCCAGACCTTCCTTGATGCTGACCTCTGAACTTTTATGTGGCTTTGTGATCAAGTCAGTCATGTAGCACTACTTAGTGCCTTCAGTTTTGAAAATGTTTTTCCAGTCTCCGCATGTTGGCCTTTGAAGTGCACCAGTTGCCATAGAAGTGGTGATGTGTCATGGCCAGGGCAAGAGAGCTTTATTGGCATGGACAAGTGCTGTATAGAGTTGTTTTCTGTAATAATGTTTGGGGCTGGTGTTGGTCATACTACGAGCATCAGGAGGCCTAGTTGCAGACATGCTGCCACCTGAGGCTCCTAGTTCTGCTACTCACTGGGTGCTCTGCTCTCCTACTTTGGGGAGCTGGCTGTGCAGCACTTGTTCCCTGGGATCCTTTCTGTCAATTTAGCTACGTCCTGCAATGTAGTGGACACAGCCTTCAGGGGAGCCTGGAGGTGGGACAAGGCTGTGCTTCCTCAGTGGGGAAGTGAACACCCCTACAAGGCATTTACTGCCACTTCTCCAAGTCCTTTCTGGCATTTCTCACTATTTCTTTTAACATCTTGTCATATTCACACATTGCTTTAAAAATGCTAAAATTGTGCCTCTTTTGGAGAAAGAGCTTGGGGGGCAGGGAGGAACCATTTAGCTGCACTGTCTCCTGCTTTATTCTGGGATCAGAGGAGCACCTGGCTCAGCTTTTGTGCTCAGTGCCCACCAGAGGGAGGATATCCCCACCCCTGGGTTACTGAAGACCTCAGGAGCAGAAGACAGGTGAGGGTGAAAAACTGATGTAAAGGTCAGAGCCGCTTACCCCAGCCTTTCCTTCTCAGGGGATCCATGCCGACCCCTTCCCACCTCCCCAGGGTCAAGGCGCTTTCCACTTGGGATGTACTCTGTGATAGGCAGAGTAATAATGGCTCCTCCAAACACTCCCACATCCCAATCCCCAGAATACCTGATATATTATTATACATGGCAAGGGGGAATTAAGATTGCAGCTAGAATTAAGGTTGCTGGTCAGCTGACCTCAAGATAAGGAGATTACCTGGGTGGGCCCAACATATCAAAGGGTTAGCAGTGAAAGAAGGAGCCAGGAGAGTCAGATTCAACGTGATGATGCTGGAGAAAGACTCATCCAACTGCTGCTGGCTTTGAATAGAGAGGAGGGCCTAGAGCCAAGGAATATGGGCAGCTTTCAGTAGCTGGAAGCATCAAGGAGACTGACTTTTCTCTAGAGTCTCCAGAGAAACTCAGCCCTGCCAGCACCTTGAGTTTTGCTCAGTGAGACCCATTTCAGACCTCTGACTGTCAAAACTGTAAGATAGCTATTTTAAGCCACCCAATTTGTACACAGCCATAGGAAATTGCTGTATACCTCTAGGCCCACTCAAAAGACTTGGCCTCCCACTGAAAGACTCCAGCCCCTTACATTGTCCCCATGGACTCTGTCTTCTTGGGGTTCAGGAACATCAGGACAATAACACTTTCCTTGGAAGGGAGAGTCAGACCAATTGCAGGTTTGGGTTTGGGATGGGCATAGAAAGGGGGCATCACAGTAACTTTTAAAGTCACCCAGTGTGTCAGTTGGATCTTCCTGGAAGCAGATGCTGAGATGGAGTGCAAGGATATTTGGAAGCAGGGAGATAGTAATGGCTCTGAAATATGAGAGGCCCTTAGAAGGAGAACTGGATGGGGGAGCCTCAGATGGTGATGAAGATCCGACAAAGCCTTGGCCAGACCAAGGGGAAATTCTGCAGCACAGATTGCCCATTCTTGAGTCCTAGGTTGGGTAGGTCTGATGAGGACTGAGTCTCATTGGCTGAGGCTGCCCAGAGGGACAGTGGCCATATGTCGCACCGGTAGGTTCTTTCTTGAAGGGAGATCCTGATGGTGCGTCCATGGCTGCCACATGAAGGCAATAAATAATTTTGGAGCTGTCTCTTGACTTTAGTCTTTCGAAGTATTATAAGTAAACAGTGATTGGCATTGGCTGCCTGTTCTCTCCCCTGACTTGAATGTTTGAGAGCGCTGCTGAAGCAGAAGTGGCCACTTATGTTTGGGCCAGGCTTCTGTGTGGCATCATGTGGTAGTGTTGGCATTGCATAGGGATGTGATTCAGCTTTGCACCATGTAGAACCGTGCCCTTGACCTCAGTCTCTGTCACCCCTGACATGCAAGATGCTGTTGGATGATCTCTGGGCTTCTTTACACTCCCAAAGTGCAGGAGGATAGGGGCTGGTGGGAGCATTCTTCTCCCCCTCCCACCCCCATCTGGGACACACAGGTTCGGGACAGAGACCTTTTGGAAGGGGTCAGGTGAGGAGATGGGTCCAAGTGGCTGTCCCTCCTTCCCTGCTGCATTCCTATTTCTCTTCACTCTTGCTTCCCTGGAGATTGTGTCTTCCAATAAAGTGTTAGCCCTAAAGCTTTTTTTTTTTTTTTTTTTTTTTTAAATAAACAGCTTTACTGGAGTATAATTTATATACTGTAAAATTTACAGCACTGCACAACTATCACCAAAATCCAATTTTAGAACATTTCCATCACCCCCCAAACAGCCTTTGGGACATTTACACTCCTTCCTTGTTCCATTCCAGGATCTGGGCAATCACTAATCTGCTTTCTGCTTCTCTACATTAGCCTTTTGTGGCCCATAAACTTTTGCCTCAGGCTTTCTTGTTTAGGGAACCCAGGTTGAGATACAAAGCAAATAATCCAGAAAATTCCTTCATCTCAAAAGATTGCCACTTGGCCTCTTCTGACTCTGAGGCAAAAGTGATCATTCTGGAAAACTTGCTAGGAGTGGAGACCGAGGATGTGTTAACGGTTTTGGGTATTTTTAATTAAGATGTGAGGTGCATTAACGAGGATCATAACAAGACATGCTGGAACACATCTCAGTGCTAGAAAGGTTTCTGCTGAGACAGCCCTATTTCCTGGGAGTGATTTTCATTCTGACCAGAAATTCATCATCTGATCATATGGCCTGTGAAATGAGGGGCCGGCAAGGAGGGCCCTTGGGGGGGGGAGGTTTCTCAGATGGTCCTGCCAGGTCTTTTTAATTTTTTGGCTCCATCATCAAAAGTTAACCTCAAGAACTTTCTCCAGGCTAAGAATCATCCACAAACAGTTTTGTGTTAAGGTGTTTTGCACCATAACTCTGTACAGGTTAATGTGCTACCCTTTTAAGAAATATGTTTCTATTAAGTTAGGTCTTCAACATCTTAACCCAAACACGTGACTGGAGATGAGGAAGACACTTTGGAATGGCTGTGGTGGGGGATGGGGGGTTCCTCAATCAAGGCCTTAGGACTTCCCATGTCACTTTTGTGTTGAGTGGGTTCAGCTCCTTTATGGTAATTAAGAAAAAAACAAATGGTTTTGAAATATAAAACAGATGTCTGGGAACCATAAAAAAGGTTATTTGTCAAGCATCTATTATGAGTCAGTCTTGAATTATATATAAAGCTATTTATTGTGCCTTTGATGTAGGCCAGAATATGTGCCAAGTGTTTGCTCTCATTATCTTCTTCAGTTCTTCTAACAACACTATCATATTTCCATTTGAAAGATGTGGAAACTGGCCCAGCTTGGGTGGCAGAATATTAATTCAAACCCAGAAGTGAACCTATTGCAGGCCATTGCATTATCAGCTGGCAACTTAGGTGAGTACGACAATGCTCAGGGGCTCACATTTTAAGAGCGTGAGCATAAATACGAACAAGCACATCCAATGAAGTCTGATAATAATATCTAGCATTCGTTGACTATTTATGATGTGCCCTGCAGGCACCGTTTTTTTGTGCTTTAGGCAAAGAGGGAAGGGAGCTTAAGGAAAGGGCACTTCAGGCAGAAGGCAAAGCTTCAGCAAAAGCACGGGTGCGTGCAAAAGCATAATGGATTTGAGAAACTGTTCAAGATGGCCCTTGTCTGGGGTAGGGATCCTTGCAAAGACTGATTTATGCAGTGGGGGGAGGGGCAGGGCAGGGACAGCCTTAGGGGTTAGGATATAGGGAGCCTCAGTTAACTTTGAGGAGAGCCTTTGGGAAGATTTCATTAGAGATATAATAACCACATTTTTTATTTTAGAATTTTTACCCTGACAGCACAAACCATGTTAACACAAAATAATTTATTCTTCACATTCAGCAAAACTCCCAGAGGATAGGATACACACAAGAGAAGTCACTGGGGTGCAGGGAAGACCAGAAAAATGGAACTGCAAATGAGCTCAGAGGGCCTTCTCAAGGAACCCCCAGGGGGAAGAGAGTTTGTGCAAACTTCTTGTCCCTACAATTGTCCTTCTCAGGAGAACAAAGGGAAGTGGTGTGCTAAGTGGGCTAGGAAGGAGTACCTCTGCAAGGTAGAGGGGAAGGGAGGGTAAGCGTCTCCAGAAAGGAGAGCCTCAGTGGACCCTGCTGGAACACCTTCTTGGACTTGGCTGTAAATTTTTATTGCTTGGAATTATATATTGAAGTATCCCATATGCACAGAAAAGTGCACAAAGTATAACATGCAACTCAGAGAATTTTCACAACGTGGGGAGACTAGCACCTAGTTTAAGAGACAGAACGTGAGTCTTGAAAACATGATGCAAAATGAGAGAAGCCAGACATGGAAGACCACCTATTGTGTGATTCCATTTATATGAAATGTCCCGAATAGACAAATCTCTAAAGACAAGGCAGATTAGTGGTTGCTTAGGGCTTAGGGGTTGGGGTGATAACTGAAGGGTATGGGTTTTTTTTTGAGGTGATGGAAATGATGTAACCTTTAACGATGTGATGACATGATAATGCACATATCTGTGAATGTACTACCAACCACCCACATGTAGAAAGAAGGAAAGAAGAAAGGAAGAGAGGGAGGAAGAAAACCAGACCAGAATTTCAAAGCCCTGATGGCAATGCCTCCCAGCCCCCAGAATGCCCTGGGGATAGATGCTACCTTCACTTCTAACCCTGTCTTTGCTTCATCTGCCTTTGTATTTGACATAAAAAGAGCCAAGTGGTCTATTGTTTCTGGCTTCTTTAGCTGTACATTATGTTTGTGAGATTCCTCCACATTGCCATACCCTTTGGCTTTTTTAAGAACAATTTTTTCCCATTATAAATTAATATACATCCATCAAAAAAATCTCAGGAAAATACAGAAAAACAAAAAGAGGGAATAAGGATCTCCAAGAGATCTACCACCCAGATACAACCACTGTTAAGATATTGGTGTATTTTTTTTCCAATTTTTTTTACTCAGCACATTAACTTTTACGCAACTGCCAGTAGGAGGTGTATCCCTGTGGTTTTCAGAACACCTTACATGAAACTTCAGTCTTCTGAGGATGTGCTTCTGTGATTGTATATTTTATTCATACTTAGTGTTTTAAATATGTTCCAATCTGTTTAGCGATATAACAAAAATAATACATAGTCAAATGCATAGTACACCAAATTTATTAGAAACTACCAGTGTGAAAATTCATGTAGTTTGGTTAATTTGTGATTGTATAAGCTTAAGAAGACCTTTCTTGCATATACCCTGTTCAACTGGCGAATATCATAAGAACAGGTGACAAAAAAACTGTTACCATTTGAAATGATCCATGTACTGAATCAGGATTTTTCTTAATACTAAAAAGCTAAATTAAAATAGGTGAATGTCATCTGAGGCTGTCATTAAACAGAAACTTTTATCTATAGTTCTCAATTTAAAATTTGCTTTCATTACAACAGCCTCAATATTTTATTGCTTGATTTTATAAGGAGCAAGTGTTATAATATGAACCTAAAAATATGTTGATAATAATAAAATACAGTTTTTATTGCTTTTTTTTGTTGGAAAAATACACAAAGACTTTGTTTAAAGGATTTGCAGCTAAAAGCTTTGAAAACCAATAGGACATAAAAAAATTGCATGGAGTTTTTATTTTAAAATCTACTTTTTAAACTATAAAAGTAATATGTATCCATTATAAAATATAAAAAATGGAGAAAAATAAGAAGAGAAAAATAAAAATCTCCCAGAGTCCTGTCGATCATTATTCACTTAATACATTTATTGTCTGTCTGATACTTACACAAAACTGGTCTAGATTCTGGAGTTAGATTGATGAAAATATGAGAAGGTTCCTGATCTTAGAGCCTATAGTTTTGACAGAGGAGACATACATGTAAGATAACAAACAAGATGATTTTAGTTACTGTCAATACTATCAAGAAAATAAAACAGGCTGGTGAGATAGGAATGACGTAGGAGGGGGGTGATTACAATGGTCATGGGGGGACACTTGAAGGGAAATCAGAAAAACGGAAAGTTGTCTGCCAGGGGAAGATGCCAGGTGGGAAGAAGTTTGCGCTCAGCTAGGAGACAGAAGGCCAGGGTGGCTGGAGCACAGTGAGTTGGGAGAATGTGGAGGAGAAAACACTGGGGAGCAGTCAGGTCATGTAAGTCCTTGCTAGTCATGGTACAAAGTTCTGACCTCATCAACATTTTGAGTGGTTTCTTAGAGTCTTTTTATTCTGGGCTCATGTTAGTCTTTGATATTCTATTATTTATGTTGATACAAGGTAGAGATGGTACAGGAACTGTATCAATAGCTTCCTAAGAGACAGCGAATGCTATAAAGAGGGGCTTCATGACGGGTAATGTCTGCATTTGGGTAGATTACTGGTCTTCACTTCTTATGAAAACGTAAAGGTCTAGGTCATTCAATATGATTCCAATGATGCAGACTTCCCAGCTTCCAGGTGGCCCGGTGAGAAAAATATCATAGAGGGACAAATCTATTTTCACTGCAGGCTGAACAAGCCAGACTCACAAAACCCTCAATATGGGACAGATAAACAAATCTGCCACATGGAAGGAGATAAACATATCCTGCAAGAAGTAAAGGAAGGGCATATTTTTAAAAAGATTTTTCTTCAAAAACAAATTTGATTCAGCATCTGTTTTGGTTGTAAGGAAACTAAGGAAACCATAGACTTTAAAACAAGAGACAAAATAAAAGAAAGATAAGTTTATATGATAAGGCAACAGACTAAGATGGAAGAAAATTTAGTAAAATTTAGAAGAGATATAAGGAAGATTTGTTTGGAACCAAGCCTGACTGTTAGAAGCAGAATTAATATTAGGGTGAACCTGTTTAGAGATAAGAAAGGTGGGTTTGAGAAAACCCCCAGAACGTAGAGGATAAGGACAAGATATTAAAAGTTATTTACAAAGTTATGAATACAGAGGGGCAGATAGTGAACATCCAACATATGGATAATTTATATTTTTAAAGAACATCCCCCAAACAAATATAATAACAGCTGCTGTGTTTCAAATATAACAACAACAAAATTCCCACTGGGCTTTTTGGGAATGTGACAGAATTATTCTAAAGTTCATCTGAAGAATATTGCTGAAAAGAGCCAATTAAGTCACTTAAAAAACAAAAACAAAATGGTGAGTGGGCACTTGCTGTTCCCGATATTGGAACTCACTTTAAAACTATAATGATGAAGAGCGGCGCTCGCGCCAGCACAGGGAGAGCGATGAAGTGGAATAGAGGTGACAGTGGGATGTCGGAGTTCGTGTGGTCCGTATACATGTGGCACAAAGACCTGAAATGGGTGAGAAAAGGATTCAGGAAGCACGGGTGGGAAACTCCGTTAATATTTGGGAAGAAAATTGTTAGTTTACTGCATAAAGCAAATTGGATTTGGATTAAAGGGTTAAATATGAAATATCAAATCACAGAGAACTGGCAAGGATGGCCATGTAGGTGGAATGCATGGAAACATAGGTTTGGGCAGGCCTTTCTAACTGTAACTCCAAAATTATAAATTACAAAGACAAAATTTGGTGGATTTGGTATTATAAAGTTTAAAACATTAAAAAAATCAAGACATTATAAAAAATGTTTGTAATAATGCTAATGACAAATTGAGGCAAAAGATTTTCAATGTACAATATGAATGTTTATCACTAATACATAGGTTTTTTTTGCAACAAGTAGAAAACTACTCCCAACAAAAACTGAGCAAAGAATATGAATAAGTTTTGCATAGTGAAAAAAATAAAAATGATTAATAGGTCTTTAGAAAATATGGTCAGCTTTATTGGTAATAAAAATGTAAAATGAGGTGACAAAATGTCAGTTTCATCCACTGTCTTAGCAGAGTTGTGGGAAAAAAAGTCGATGTGCAGTGTTGGCAAGGCTGTGTGAAAATAGGCATTTTCATTCTTTGCTGTGGGATTGTAAAAGTGTACAACTTTAGTGCCAAATTAGACAATATATACACAAGTTTAAGAATGTGAATTTCCTCTGGACCCAGCAATTCCATTTCTAAGAATTTTATCTTAAAAATAATTGTATAACTCAAAAAAAAGGTACATATAGGATTCCACACCATAGTAAAGAATGACCTAAATCTATAATACTTTTGATCAGGTTGTAGGGGGTGTTCTAAAGCCTTTATATGTGTTAATTAACTTAATTCACACCTCTCTGCATTAAGTACTGTTATAATCCCTGCCATGCTTATGAGGAAACAGACACAGATTGTTTAATTAATTTGCCTAATATTACATGGCTAATAAGTGGTGGAACAGGGATTAGATGTCAGGAAACTTCATTTCCAAACCTAAATTTTAGTTACCTCATCGCATAGTACAATGTGTAATGTATAGTATAATTCTTATAATGTCCAAAATACATGCTCAGTGATCAGGGATTGAGTCATTTGTGAGGCGATTATTCATGGGAATGCTGTATGCCATCTAAAATAATTTTTTGATAGGAGAATTTTTTGAGTCACAGAATACTTTGTAAACAAAGAAAACTACAAATTGTGTACAATTTAAATACATTAATATGGAAAGTAGTATTTATGTAAGAGGATATGTGTGGGAAATGCTGTGTGAACAATATGAAATTTAGCATTGCTTCTCTTTGGGCATTGGGATTATGGGTGCTTTTCCCCCACGGTGTTTTTCTGTATTTTTGGCATTGCATGTGTATTGCTTCTCCATTTAGAAATGTTATTAAGTAAGAAACAGAAAATCAGACATCACGTTGCTTGATGATAAAAGCACACTTTAAACTGTTTATGTTGCCCTATTTTAGGGAAGGAGAAATAAAGTTCTTTGTAGTAATTCTTTAAAAAATTAAAAAAAAATTCAAATCTTACACAGCGTGCAGCAGGGTAAATAATTCAGCATTTGCCAATTAGAATGGCACAGAGAAGAACCTACTATTGTTTGAAGTGGTCTTAAAACTCAGCACGAACTGTGGGGTGCAGGATCTGATGGGGGTGCAGACTGTAATCCTGGGACAGGAATTAAGTAACAAAGAAACCCCAAGGGAGAGGGAAACAGCTCAGAAAAGTAGTACAGAATGCTTGGCCCAGAGCCCCCAGAAACAGCCCAAGAATCCTTAATCCACCTGGGCACTAGAGTTTGGGAACACCCACCATTCCGTTTATAACATGATCTACTCATTTTTGGGCATGCATTTTAAGTAATTTTTAAAAAGAGATGGTCGTCGGTGGTATATATTCTCAAAGCAGGAATAGCCAACGATGTTGTCTTCACAGACTACATGAGTGTGTTTTCAAACTCCTGGGCTACTCCTTGGGCTTGTAATCCTTCTCCTCAGCTGTTAGATGATATTCTGGTGTTTTCTAGAACTTTTTATTGCAGAGAAGTTAGGAGTCAATCTGATTTTTGCTTCTTTCTAAGTATTTTTTTCCTCAGATCTTTGAAGGGTTTTAACTTTTCTGGTATTTTAATAAATATTTTGCCAGGATATGTCTATGTCAGGATCTCTTTTCATAGAATATGATTTTTCCAAAGGTCAAGAAAAATGTTTTCTATTCCTTTTTTCATTACTTTGTTATTTTTGTTCTGTTCTATTCTGAAAAAATCAATTATCTTTATATTGGAGTTTTAAAATTGGTTTTAACATATCTGTCATTCTCATTACTTTGATTTCTTTATCCTTTTCTTCTACATTCTTGGAGAACTTCTCAAGTGTATTCTTAACATCATTGATCTGATTTTGTGCAGAATCCATCTTGCATCGCCATCTAATGCATTTTGATTTCTCACTGTTCTTGTGTCACTCATAGCCCTTTCTATCTCCTCCTCTTTCCTTTTCTCTCAGGCTGTTCTCTCTACAGACTTTTGCATGAAATTCACATGTTTTTGAATTCCTCGGAGGCATGCTCTTCCCCTGGGACTTTAGGGTATGATTCTGAAATAGTTTTACCTACCTCCCTGTCAATTTTTACTTTTTATTTCAAAGCAAGGCCTGTCCAGATGTAGTCCTGGCCAATAGACAGGGTCTGTGGACTGTTATGGACAGCTACACCTGCTTTCTACCTGTTTGATGGGCAGTCAGCTCTCCTTCTAAAGCTACAGATAAGTGTGATGTACATGCTCCAAATTTAGGTTTCATGTTCTAGTCAGCTTTCACCTAACACAGCAACTATTTTGACATATGACATCTTGTCATTTCCCTAGTTCTCTCCTATTTTAAACCAACGAAGCACTTGAAAAACAACCATCATCACCATATACTGTGACCAGGTTGGTGTTTGCTCTGTCCCCGTGTGTCATCCTTTCACCCACGGTGGCAGCACCTTCAAGGAGGTAACATGTGTGTTGATAAAACCCCCTTTTCGAGGTCGGATCTCAATTCAAGTCCCAGCTCCGCCCCTCTTAGCTCTTACCTGGGTGCAGTTACTTAGCTTCTCTGAGCCTCAGTTTGTTCATTCATACAATGGGGTTCAAAGCATTTTTGTGGTGATTAAATAAGATAATATGAGATACTTCTTGTAAAGTGCTTGGAACCTGAGTGCTTATTATGGTCACACACTGTTCTGAGTACTGCCTGTATTTTAAAATATGAAGTAGGCATTATTCATATGTCCAGTTCACAGATAGGAATGAGGCTCTGAGAGGTTCAGGTGTGTGCCATGGTTGCACAGCCAGTAGGAGGTGAGGCCAAGATTCACCCCAGGCATCCCAGCTCCAGAACCTATACTTTTCACTGTTGTGTCCCTAAAAATACTGCCCCCAAATGTATCACTGACACTCTTTCACACTCTCCATGTTTCACATTCATTTTTGGCTCATTTTGAATTGATTTCTATGAACATTAGAATGCATGAAGAAAGACAATGAGATATAGAGGCAAGGGGGACGAGAGGGAATTTGGAGGTGCAGAGTATCCTGTATGCCTCAACCTTAATTTCTTGGCAGCCCAGTGTTCTCTCATGTGAAGACAGAGGGGGGTAGTAAGTAGAGGTTCCCTGCAGCATCCTGCTGACTTTCCCAGCTGGCTTTGCTTCATGAGCAGAGTCAGACCTGGGCAGTTTTTGTCAAACCAGTCTCATAATTGGGGATGGGGTGGAGAGATTGCAGCTAGACTTGGGCTATGATTTGATCATCGGCATAGTTTTTGAGGGTGAGCTGAATTCCTATCCTTTGGGGTTTTGGCCTTTCATGGGAAGCTGGGAGAGTGGGCATTAGATGCTACCAGTTAAGTCTCTGCTCCTTATTCTTTAGATGTTTCTGCAAAGAGCCTTCCATGAGGTGCCCTTGAGAGTACAGAGGTCATCAATTGGATTAGTGCAAGTATGATGATCTGGACACCCGTCTCTGGTTACAGAACCTCTTAGACTACCCTGGCATTAAAAGTCTGCCCAGCTTGAATAAAAGCAAGCATGAGGTTGTAGGATACCTATCTGCCTTTCACTATTGACTGTACAGTATGTGGAGTGAAGAATTTGGTGCCTAAGGACCCTCCTGCTTTTCTCTGGCACAATTTTGATGAGGAATTTTTTTGTGTTTCCCTATTCTTTTTTAGGTTGGTGTCATGCTATAAATGTAGCAGCTGGTGGAAGGCAGAATTGGTGGGAGTGGGTTATTTTAAGGGGAGGGGTGTGTAGCAGGCAGGGAAGAATGGGGAAGAGGGAAGGAAGGGTGGGAGGAGAATGGTTTCTATCTATAATATACTCAGAAATCCTGTTCTGTAGACTTTGGTGTTGGGACAAAGTGATCCTTATTGGAAATATTGTGCATCATCTTAGGAAAAAGCTTGGTGTGGTTTGATAACAGTGATGTTTTTATCTAAACTCAGGTAATTAATAAAGCGAGATACCTGCAATCCTTTGCCAAAATTCGAATGTCAAATTGACTACGTAAAAAGCAGAGGAAGCCAAGTCTTTAACAAGAAGGTTTATTTATATCTTTTTATGGACATTCATTGTGCTAAAGTAAAAAGGTTTCCAAGTATTGAAATATTCGATTACAAATGGCTGGGTTCTTCCTGGCCTTTTGAATTACTGAGACGTATTCTTCTTTTAACTTCTAAGTGTGTTGCTTGCGTTAAGAATTCATTATTGAGAAGGCCATTGCTATTTTTAAAGTAATTTAAGAAGAAATTGGAATTTTCTTTTTTGAAAGTCATTAAATAATAAAATGTATTTACTATATCAGGAGAGCATTAAGCACCTCCTCTGTAAGGATAGAATGAGCTTTCTTTTCTAGAGTCCCTGGGTTTTTAACAAAACTTGATATTACAGTAGAGCACAAAGAAAATGTGTGAAATCCCAACTCCTCAGTGCAGAAACTCTGCAGACACACAGTCTGGCCATCGTGTAGTACAAGGCCAAAGAGACAAAACTACCACTTGAGAATGAAAAACAACATAAGGAAATCAAATATAGAAAAACAAATTATTTAGACAAAAAAGTTATGCCAGTCCAAAGGGCTTATGGCCAAAGTTCACTCAAAAATTACACAGAAGTAATTTCATAGATTTAAGTACTTTCATTATTGAAGAAAGTAATGTATTCAACTGAAGAATTCTAAAAGACCATTCTTTCTTGCAGAAAACCAAAAGGAAAAATCCCAAAGTACCACCAAGTCTATAAACAAAGCCAAGTGGTCCACACTGTGGATTTTGGAGCTATTCTGCTTGGGTTCAAACCCTGGCTTTCACCCCCTACTAACTGTGTGCCATTAAGCAAATATCTGGAACTGTCTGAGTCCCAGTTTTTCATCTGAAAATAGGAATAAACGTATCTAACTCATGGGAACTAAAGGAGAACATGCAGGTGATGTGCCTGGCATAGTGAACAACAGGTAGCAAGAGTGGAGTATGTTATGTGTTAAGTCTTAGCCGCTTCCCTATTTCTTGCCGCTTGCCTGGATGGAAAGCCACCACTAGTTGGATCCATCTCCCATTGTTTCTCTAATCCTTTCCTTTTCATCATTAATAAATCATATCTGGTTCTAAATATGACATATTTTGGTAACAGATTTATTGAGATGTAATTCACATACCATACAACTCACCCATTAAAAGTGTACAATTCAGTGGCTTCTAGTACATTCACATAGTTGTGCATTCTTCAGCATAAACAGTGTTAGAACATTTATATTAACTCGTAAAGAAACCCTGTACCCCTTAGCCTTTACCCCTGCCTCCCCCTTCTTATGGCCACTGCCGCCAGCCCAAAGCAACTAATCTACTTTCTGTCTCTATGGATTTGCCTTTTATGTACATTTTATAGGAATGTTATTTGTGGTCCTAATGAAATCATATTATTTGTGGTCCTTTGTGACTGGCATCTTCCACTTAGCCTATTGTTTTTGAGATTCATTCATATTGTAGCATGTATTAGTACTTTATTCCTATTTATAGTTGAATAATATTCCATGTAACGACTATACCATATATGATGGACAAAATATATCTTACAACTTATAATGACTTTATTTTATTATTCCTATTTCTTCACAATGGACATATTCATTCACCAAACATTTATTTAGAGGCTATAAAATATTAGGTGCTATTTTAGCCACCAAGAATGGGGTTATGAAGAAGGTACTTTTCTTGATTTCAGAATATTTATCTTCCAGCAGCAAGAGAAGTAGGATCTAAGCCTGTTCCTCTGTTTAAGTAATGGGAGCCCTTAGTTCATGATATGGAGAGGGCAGTGGTCATGTCCTTTGGGAACCCCATAAAGGAAGGCACAGAGAAGCAAAGATGCCAAAGGTGAGAATGTGTGCACAGTCACAGTTGGGACAGATAGTCCAGGCAAGGGTGGCAGTATGAGCTGATGCAATGAATAGTGTGTGCTGTATTGGATAACAAGAACTATAAAGTGATTTGACTTGGCCAAAGTTGTGAGTGGAATGGGGTGAGTGGCAAGAAAGATAGCTGAAGACATGGGTAGGGGCCAGACCATGAAGTACCTTTATGTTGGACTGCAGAGTTTATTTTAACCTGAACCATGTGGGACCACAGAAGAGTGAGTGAGAATAGTGGAAGATGGAATAGGGGTAGGAACAGAAAGTATGAGACCAGTAAGGAGAATCCTTATTTGCCCAAACCTGCTCCACTTGGGAGAGTTTTGATCTTGATTAATGGCTTTGTCATCTTCATCTGATCAGTTATCAAGCCCTGTCAGTTCTACTTGTTTCAGTAATTAGATCCTGCTTACAATCCTCACCGTTACTGCTTTGTGCTTATTATGTCATGCCTTAGTAGGTGTGCCCCTGCTCTAGGCTGTCTTCCATATTTCTGGCAGAGTTCTTTCTCATTATCTAATTATGTCACTTTCTTGCTTAAAAATCTCCCATGGCCCCTGATTGCCTGCAGTATAAAACCCACACTCTAGGTAGGGTATACGAAGGCCTTGTGGTTGAGAGAATAATGCTCTCCTCTCCCAATGATTTCCACATCTGAATCCCTGGGACCTGTGAATATGTTACATTACAATGTGATCACAAGCCTCCTTATAAGAGGGAGGTGGGAGAGTTAGAGTGAGAGAAAGAGATGTGATGACTGGTCAGAGGTCAGAGGGGGAAGAAGATGCTACACCACTGGTTTTAAAGGTGGAGGAAGGGGCCACAAGCCAAGGAAAGAAGGGGTCTGCAAGCTGCAACAGCCAGGGAGACATTCTCCCCTAGAACCTCTGGAGAGTGTACAGCTCTGTTGATACCTTGGTGTGTCAGCCCACAGAAACCTGTTTCAGACTTCTGACTGTCAGAACAGGAAGATGATAAATTTGTGTTGTCCTAACCCACTGAGTTCATGTTCATTTGTTACAGCAGCAACAGAAAATGAATTCAGGCTGAAACATACTTTACAAGCCTTATCTGCCACCCTCAGCCTGTGTTCTCCAGACTCCACCCTTCCTTTCTCCCCATGCCATTCTCCTTTTCTCTTGCTAATCTGTAGCCTCTCCCCAAATTGCTGTGTGGTTGTCTGTCAAATTTTTAGGACCTGGAGTCTTTGAAGACAGCACCAGTTTCTCCAGGTTGTTAGTCATGTTATTATTGTCTTCACAGCCTGTTGGCATGCCTTTATTACATCCCTTGTTATGAGGAATTGAAATTATTTTTTTATGTGCCTGTCTCTCGTACTAGACCATGAGTTTCTCAAAAGCAGTAACTTAGCCATTTTTCATGCCTGGTTCCTGCTCTATGGTAGTCACTTCAAATTCTTTGTTCAGTGAATGAATGTGAGAGATAGAACAAAATGAGAAATGAGAATGTGTATATGACAATAGCTATGAAGCATATTTAAACAGGAGAACATGTACTTGAATATGAATCAGGTTTTAATCTTTAAATAAAGGAACATTTTTTTTTTTACTGAGAAAATTATATTTTTAAAAGTAGGATATTTAACTAAGGCAGGGTAAATAAGGGCTGAGTAAGAGTTTATACAATTTATCAAAATGCTACCCTTTCCCATGAGACATTTTATGGAATCACTGTGAATTCTTTCAGATTTTCAAGGTATAAATGGCTCCTATTTTAAAAAAGCCCTTGGAAACATGGACAAGCTTAATAAATTTATTCTATTAGGCAAACACGATCCTGAATCCAACCCTCGATAAAAGGATTTCAGAAACAAACCAACTAAACGAGTGTTGCTCTTTAATTAACCAGCATTTTGCAAACTGGTGTTCTGCAGAATGCCATTCTGGGAAATGGAAATAGATATGCTGGAAAAAAGTTCCATAGTCAAATAAGTTTGGGAACTGTAGCTCCCCCTCTGTCTGCCTTTGAGATTCACAGTGCGAGCCAGCTTCTTAAAGCTTCCACATGTTCCTGCAGTAGAGACCTGCTAATGTTGTTTTAACCCACCATTTCTCAAGCTGGAGAATAAGCCCTTTTAAAAAACCATTGCACATTTAATAACATCTTGCTGAATGGTTTAGAAAATGCTGATATAGATACAAAAGTGCAAAAGAATTTACTAGTGGACAGATTTGGCTGTATGCATTCATAGTATTGCATCTCAAGGTGGAGAGGTTTGTTGTGGGGATGCAAGAATAGTTTAGTATGAAGTAATTCACTAACATAGTATATCTTATTACAAGGTTAAGAAAGAATAAAAATAATCTCAATACATCCTGAAATGATTTGATAAAGTCCAATACTTATTCCCAAATAAAACTTTGTAATTCTAATATAACAAAGTCTTATTTGAAAGCAGGAACCAAATGTTTAGCTAATAGAGAAACAAAATCATTTTTCATAAAGCTAGGAATAAAGCAAAAATGTCCCTTATCTTCATAATGTCATTAATATTATGTGGAATCAGACACACATAGAAATAATATACTACTTGAGACATCAACTCTGAGGTGGGGACACTAATAAACATGCTAATTTCCTGTGATGATAATCCATGATGATTCTCACCCATGACTATGTCCACAGCATTTCTGCAGCTAATTTATGTGTTTAACCGGAACATTTTTGGAGGTTGAAAATTTCTTACTTTTAGCCATGATGCTATATAACAGTATCTGAGGACCACTCATTTCTTCTTCCTGATTTCTTTTTTAGTCTCTGTTTTAATTTTTTTCTCATGGCAGGACCCACAGTCCTGAAGACAGATAGTCTTGGTGGAAAGAGTGCTTAGTTGTCCCTTTGAAACCAGCATGGGGGAATGTCGTCTGAGTGTGGCTGGGAGTAAAGATGAAGGGCCCTCACCACTTACCCACCCAGCTCCTACATCAAGCCTTTGGTTGGTTATAGTTTGGAAAGGACAGTTATGCTGTACAGAGTCCCCTTCCTGGGGACAGCCTACTGACAACCTCATCCTTTGGCAGGTGTCATGGGTTTGATCCTTGCGGTGCCTGATCCTGAGGCATTAACTGTTTGGGGTCCCTCACTAAGGCAGCTCCTGGAAAAGTGGAATGGAACAGACACACGTGCCTTTGGGCTTTCTTAGCCATGTTATAGTTCTGTCCTTATAATATATTACAGGATGAATTTTTGGAAATGTGAAATCATTACTCTCATGCAGATGTAAAATGAACATGTGTCAAAGATTTTATTTAAGTCATCAATTGAGGGAGCCAGTAAGATGATACAACTTGTTCCAAATGAAAAATCCAAGAACCACACTCATATAGGCAAAAAAGGAATGCTAAAGTGAATCCACAAATAGATGCAAAATGGATCCATCTACAGGCTCATAAGTCGAGTTGCATCAGGCACTACAAATCTGTGTCTCTGTGGACAAGAGTCACTTACATTATTGTTAGTTTTCTATAGTTTACAGATTGTGTAATAGCTTGAAGTGGATGAAAGTCTGAGAGAACCCGCAGAAGTGTGTTAGACAAGACACCTGGGAATCCTTCCCATCCATTTCAAAGGGTCACAATTTCCCTCACAAAAGCATAATAATAACCAAATAGGGATAATAACATCTTTGCTATTCCCGAATGGCTGAAGCACACACATTCTTTTACCAAATTTCATCAGGCTCAAATTGTTTCCACTTTCATCTCTTCTGAACACCCTCACCTGCCTGTGTCACTTTTAGCCTCTGGTTTGCTAATTTGTGTACTTCCAACTTCTGCTCTTGCTGCATTCTTGCAGATTCAGGGGTTGTATGTGACTTTGCTTCTAGTGCCTCCTGTTTTTTAACCTTGTATCTTTGTTTCCTATGATTGCTATAACAATTATCCCAGTTTTGGTATTTAAAACAGCACCACTTCTTTATCTTCTAGTTCTGAAAGTCAGAAGTCTATGGTATGCCAGCAGACTAGGTTCCTTCTGCAGGCTTCAGCAGAGAAGCCATCTCCTTGACTTTTTCAGCTTCCCATGCCCGCATCTCTGCTGCCCATCATCACAGCCCCTTCTCCGATTCTCCTGCCTTCCTCTTAGTGAGGATTTGCAATTACATTTGACCCACCCAGATAATCCAGGAGGACTCCCCTGTCTCAAGACCCTTAATTGTACCTACAAAGTCTGTTTTGCTCCATAAGGTGACATATTCATAAGGTGTGGACATCTTTGGAGGGCCACTTCTCTGCCTAACACAACCTGAATCCTGTGCCCTCCTCCGCTCATTTTAGGGCCCTTCCTGGACAGCTTCCTGAGCAATCCTGCTAAATCTCTGGCTTTTCTCTACCTACACCTTGGTCATAGACTCATCCCTCTTTTTTTTCTTTTCCTTTTTTCTTAAGGTAGTCTTTAGCATTTCCAGTAAATGTTCTTTCTTTTTATGAGTCAGTGTACATTTTACCAAAGAGAGATTCCTATGCTGGGGCTCTGGGTGAGCTGGCTGACCCAGAGAAAGGGTCTTTAGGCTTTTTGTCCATAGGCTACAAATTCTAAACACCCATTACGAGTTGCCTTGGGTGGTTCCTCCTGACTGCTCTGTCCCTCTGCAGAATTCTTGGGCATTCCTGAGGTTCCTCTGGGGAACTTTGATGTACATTGGAATATTTTACTATAAAATGGAACAAAGGGGTAGGTAAGAATGAGAAAATCATCCATTTTTTGTATAACAAATGCTATGTGTCTATCTCTTCCAAATTGCCAGAGGACACATGTTACAAGCAATACTAATCATAGCCAAGGGTTATTGAGTACTTATTATGTACCAGAACTGTGTCAGGTACTTGAAGTATATCAATATTTGATACTCACAACACTGTGAGGGAGGGTACTGTTACTATCTCCATTTTAAAATGAGGAAACAGGTACAGAGACATTAAAGAACTGCTTAAGGCCATATTGATAGTAAGGACCAGTGCCAGGATTTAAGGTCGGAGGCAGAGCTTGTGTCCTTAGGAGTACGTGACATGTAAAATTATGGCCCCAGATATGTCAGCCTGTTTGGGGAAGATGCCTGGGGAGGTAACTGCCCAGTGAGGCTGTGCCTCCAGGGTTAAACCAATGAGGAGGGATGAGCTGTGCTGGAATGCACAATATTGAGGATTTTAGATTCTTCATAAGGTGGGGTGCCCCCTGCTGGTTGAGCAAATTTAGTTTTCTTTCAGTGAACCCAAATCATGAAGTCATTTTTCAAAAAATATATAATCTTTATTATATTTTTCCATTACCATTTAGTCCCCTTATATCCCTTCCCCCAGCAATCACCACCCTGTTTTCCATGTCCATGTGTCCTTTTTCTTTTTTGCTCAATCCCTCCACTCCACCCTCCCACCCCTACCCAGTTTTTAATGATCATTTCCCCTGCTCCTGTTGTAGATTTGTGAAAGATGTTACTGGAAAAAAGAATTGTCATTGTTTCTCTGCTCAAGGGGACTCTGGTTGCCAGGCAACCTGTACCTCAAATTTGGGAATCCTCTTTAATTCTAGGGATGGCATACTGGACATTCATCATTTACTATGAATGGAACATTAAAATTAAAAAATGGGGAAAGTGTATATGTTAGTTGCCATGCACGTATTGTCAAAATGGTAGTCCTGACAAGTTTATTTCTCTGAGATGTTTTTTGTGACTTGCCTATTTGCAAATATACTCAATATTAATTCATAACCAATTTGCATTCTGATTTGGCTAGTTAGTAAATGGGATTGCATTTCAACTACTTCCTGTTTATGCTCAAGAGACCCCAGAGTCATCCTCTCTTCTCACATTTCCTTGGTCACCAAGTCCTGTACGTTTCATCTCTGAAAAGCTTCTTGATTCAATCTCTGCCTCCTTTTCTCTACCTGCAAATTCAGGGATGTCTCTAGGTCTTATAATTTTTCATTTGGACTATGATAGGCTTCTAATACATCTTTTTCCTTTACTTTCTGTCCATTTTTGTTCATCTTCCTCCTTCCCCTTCCTGCTTCTCCTGAGTCGTCCTTTTAAAACATAGATCTGACTGTATTATTCTTGCTTAACGCATGGTCTTGACTGACCCCTACAGCCCAATGCTCCAGTCCAGACTTCTTGTTGTGGCATTCAGTGCCTTCCCCACAGGGCCCCCCTGACCTTCTCTGCAACTTGCAAACACATTCTATCTCCTGGCCACACAAAACCCAGAGCTGCTGTCCTTATGATTGCTGCATCTCCATGCCTTTGCAGAAGCTGATCTCCCTGCCTGGAACGCCTTTTCTTTCTTTTCATCAACATGCGTTTTCAGTTGTTCAAAGCCCAACTCATATTTGCCTCCTCACAGAGATTTCTTAATCAGATGCTCATCGATATTTTTATAGCATTGTGAGAATATGTCACATTGTATTATATTTATCTGATGACACATTTCTTTTTCTAGACCAGCATTTTTTTAGACCATGACACAGTTCATCAGTGATGTATATAGGGACACACTGCCATCTACCCCCTGGTCCTCTGCATAGTCTGATGGTCAGCGTTATAAGGAGAAGATTGAACCTGTTCTCATTTCTTTTTCTTAAAAGCAAGTCACTTGTAAACATCCTTACTGTTATCTGTGGCAAGTGATAAATTATTTACTGCAAACTTCCCACTTAATCCTGAAGTGTGAGGTGCTGCAACTCTGGACTGATAGTAGCTCCAGTCCATCAGGCTCTTAGGAATGTGCTTTACCCATCTGCACGATCCAGCTGCCTTATATGGTGCCTGCCACAGAGAGGGAGCTAATGCACTCTCGTGACATTGATATATTGAGTAGGCTGAATATATGTGTTCTTACTGATCATTGTGATATAGGAATGAGTTTAGCTTTTATATAATCATAGGTTAAAGTCATAGAACTCTTGACTAGGAGCTAGATGGTATGCTAAGTTCAAAGAGTAATGGGTCATCCTAAGGACTAGGAGCCACAAAAAGGGTCTCTGCTGCCCCAAATGGGGTAATATAAGTATTGAAAGGAATAATATATGCAACTGGAAGAAACCTGTTGGAAAAAATATATAAGGACTCCTGGAGAACATTATGCTAAGTGAAATAAGCCTGCCAGGGAAAGACAAATGCACATGATTTCACTCATATGTGGAATCTAATGAACAAACTGAACTAACAAGCAAAATACAGACAGGCTCATAGATGGAGAGCAGGCTGACAGCTCTGGTGGGGAGTTTGGGGGTGGAGGGATTGAGCAAAAAAGAAAAAGGACTCATGGACATGGACAACGGTGTGGTGACTGTGGTGGGGAGGGAGGTTAGTAGAGGTGGAAGAGGGTGTAAGGGAGTAAATGATAATGAAAAATACAGTAAAAAAGTTATGCCTCAAAATATATACATATATAAGTACTGATATTTATACGTATATATTTTTCAATGTTTCTACCTAAATATTTATGTATATAAATGCATAAATGTATTTTTTACATATCTACATACATACAAATCTATAGTTGCATCAAGCAAAGGTTATCCATGGAAGAAACTAGTAGAGCACAGGCGGCAAACACAAGGCCCTCGGGCTGAATCCGCCCTCCACCTTGTTTTATCCAGCCCGGCACCTTGCTTCCACCTGGTGGCAGCGCTGAGCTCCTTGCCCCTGGTTAAGGAGTAGTTACATTCATACAGTCCTCAAATTTGCATTCAGCCCTTTGAAGGCAACCGCGAAGCTGATGTGGCCCCCGGTGAAGATGAGTTTGATGCCCCTGTATTAGAGGAATGGTAATGGGGAAGTTTACAATGGAAATTTCAGGCCTTCACCACCTGAACCTGTTGACCTTCTCTATAACTGGGAGATCCAAGTATTGTGGTGTCCTGATATGAAGCAGCATGAAACTCGCTGCACCAAATATCAAGTTATATTCCCTAAAAAACAGGATATGAAGCTAATCAAGCCTCTAGAGCCAACTTCCATTTGTAGGAAATCTGAGGGATAGAGGAAAAAGCTAAATGATATCACCAAGCCTTCCAGAATGTGGGTATATAGAAAAAACTGTTTTCCTTTACTCTCATACTACTACCACACTTACAACTCTTGGACAGTACATGGGATTATTGATGGGTATTAGATAACTCTGAGGAATCATTGCTTATTTTGTTAGTGTGATAAAGTGTTGTGAGTGTGTGGGTTTATTCCCACATCGACCAGTTCTCTGACACCACCTGGCTGTCCTACCATTCAGTTCATTTCTGATCCTATCTACCTGGACGTAGCACCAGATGCCACAGTTAAGGGCTCAGATCCACAAGACTGCCCCCAGTTCAGACACCAGTAGCAAGTCCCAGGTTGTCTCCGGCACTTGTGACTAACTGACTATAAATTAGGTTTCCTTCAATCCCCTCCTTGGGGTTTGATAATCCCCCAATAATTTGCTAAAACAGCTCACAGACTCAGGGAAACACTTCACCAGGTTATTATACAGGGTGGGGCAAAAAGTTGGTTTATAGTTGTTTGTATGGCAAAATAATACAACAATTAATAAATAACAATACAAGAATGAACTGTGTTTCTCATACTCACAGCTGTAAACCTACTTAAAATTATTTATTTTTTTAAAGCAGAAAGAGAGAAATATTGATGTGAAAGAGAAACATCTATCACTTGCCTCTTGCACTCCCCCAACTGGGGACCTGGGCCACAACCCAGTTGTGTTCCCCGACTGGGAATTGAACCAGTTATCATTAGGTTTGAGGAAGGATGCCCAACCCACTGAGCCAGAGCAATAAGGGCTATAAACCTACTTTTGTTCCACTCTGTATAATAAAGGATATGATAAAGATACAGGTCAACACCAGATGAAGAGATACACAGAGTGAAATCTGGAAAGGTCCTGAGGGAAGGAGCTCTGTCCCTTTGGAGTTGGGGTGTGCCACCTCCTGACCTGTGGATATGTTCACCCATTCAGAAGATTTCAAAACCTGTAGTTTTGGTATTTTTATAGAGGCTTAATCATGTAGGCATGATAAATTTCCAGCCCCAACTCCTCTCTGAAGAATAGGGGTGGGCTGAGAGTTCTAAACTTTTCACCATGACTTGGTCTTTTCTGTGACCAGCCCGGTCCAGCAAGGTTGCTTCATTAGAACAAAAGATGCTCTTATCACCCAGTAAATTCCAAGAGATTTAGGAGCTTGGTGTCAACAAAGGGAACCAAAGACTAAATATTAGCAAAAAAAAAAAGAGTATTTATATTGCTTTATTTTCACAGTGGGACTTTCTATAGGACAAGTGACTTTGTTTGTATAACAAGTTAGTGGTTTGGAAAGGGGAAGGCAGGAAGGAGGGTACCTGGTTCTAGATGAAGACAGGTCAAGTGTGATCCTTTTGCTCTGTTTGTACCCTGATTCTATCATGTGAAATGACCTTGGGAGACAAGGAGATGGGATTATTGATGGGTATTAGAAAATCTGAGAAATTATTTTTCATTTTGTTAGTGTGATAACAATATATAGTTATATAGGAAAAACTTTATTTATAGATGTGCAGTGAAGCATGTAGTGGTGAAATGACATGGTGTCCAAGGTGTGCTTTATAAGGCTTCAGCAGTGAAGGGGGAGAAAGCAGAGATTATGTAAATATGACAAAGCCTTGAAAATTACTGAATTCAAATTATAGTTATATGGGGATTAATTTTATTATCTCTGTAATGTTGAGGATGTTTGAAAACTATGATGAGACACCCCTTCACACTGGTCAGAATGGCCATCGTAAACAAATCAACAAACAACAAGTGCTGGTGAGGATGTGGAGAAAAGGGAACCCTAGTGCACAGACTGGGAATACAGACTGGTGCAGCCACTGTGGAAAAGAGTAAGGCATTTCCTCAGAAAATTAAAAATGGAACTGCCTTTTGACCTGACAATTCCACTGCTGGGGTCATACCCTAAGAATCCTGAAACATCAATTCAAAAGAAGCTATGCGCCCCAGTGTTCTTAGTGCCACAATTTATAATAGCCGAGTGTTGGAAGCAATCTAAGTGCCTATCAGTGAATGAGTGCATCAAAAACCTATGGTACATTTATGCAATGGAATACTACACAGAAAGAAAGAAGGAGCTCCTACCAGTACTTCACAACAGCATGGATGGATCTGGAGAGCATTATGCTAAATGAAACAAACCAGGTGGTGAAAGACAAATACCATGTGATCTTACCTTTAAGTGGAACCTAATCAACAAAACAACCAAGCAAGCAAAATACAATCAGAAACACTGAATAAAGAACAAACTGACAGTAACCAGAGGGAAGGAAGGGAGGGGAGAAAAGGGTAGGATTGTCAAGGAGAAAAGGGAAGGGTTGTCAAGGATTATGTATGAAGGACATATGGACAAAGCCAAAGCAGGGTAGGATCGAGGGTGGGAGGTGGGGATGTGTGGGGCCGGGGCAGGGAGTGGTGAGGGGGAAATGGAGACAACTGTACTTAAACAACAATAAAATAAAATAGAATAAATTTATAAAAAAACTAAGTATGCATACACAACTATACATATATATGTACACACATATATGAATATGATATTTATTTTCTACTTTGGCTTTAATTTCCATGGTAATACATTTAAGTTACCTATAAAGGTACAATGAGACAAGACACTCTCTCTGTTAGAGAAAACTTGCCAGTTTGGGCTGATGAAGACTAGGGTCCTCATTAGAGTGTTAATAGTGCTTGCCTTATACCCTGCTTGTTTTTCAGGGGCAGATGTGATCAGAAGGGCCACCCATTAGTCTTGAGTCAGGTATGGAGATTCAAGAAAATGTATGTACTTTAAAAATGAACTTTTAATCTTAGGCATATTAGTCTTCATGCAAATGATATTAATTACTCATGAAATGTATTTAGTCTTCGGAGCTGTCTTGATTAGACATATAAATAGAATATTTTTTTACTGCTACCCATTTTTATTGAATGCCCTTGCAAGTCATGAGGAATTTAGTTTAAAGAATTTTTAATTAATATCAACATTTTACCTTAGTAGTCCAAATAAGGTCTGAGTTCAACTCAGGACTTACTTGCATTTGAGAAAATGTATCAGTTTTACTCTTGTTTAGTCTTAAAAGATCACCAGTTGTCACTTAGCATTTCCTTTTTTTTGCAAGGGAAACTATATGTTGTTTTGAAGTCAGTTACAATGCCAAGCGATTAAAAAAAGTAAAACATGGAAAGCTTGGACTTCAGATTTTATAAAATATAAAAAATTTGATATAAAATACAAGATAAAAACATTTTAGAGTTTACTGCTTATTTTTCAATGAACTCTAAATTTGTTAAAATGAATTTTGCAGTCCCTAATTGAAATAGGCATGTATGATATGCTAAAAAAATATGAACCTTAGGCAAAACAAAATGAGAATGTCAAAGAACCCATTTTTAAATTATTAATCACAGTGATTATGTGTTGGACATCACTCAGTTCAATGTCTTACCCAAAGATTAAGTACAGTCTTTTACAGCAGTCATACTTCCCATTGCCTTTACTTAATCAGAATTTCTTTAATATATGGCCGAACTAATTCTCACTGCAGACTGGGGCCTGACCTGGATTTGCTGGAAAGGGGTCTTTCCTCCTGTGCCTGACCCCTAGCTGTGTTTCTTCAAGGATTCACATTTCTTTGTTCAGTACATGTTGGACTTTATTCTTCCTTGGAATAGCATGTGGAATTTCCCAATCTACTACCAGGATGATATTTGGAAAAGCTAAATGCAAACAGTTCTCCCTATTCTTCTTTCAAGTTGGGGCCAATGAGATCAAAGAAATTAAAAATCCTCAAATCAATCTATTGACCAAGTGACTTCCCTCTGTGACTAAGAGCAGTGGCTGCAAAGTAGGTGGAGTGAATTCCCTTTTTTGCCCTTGCTCAGCACCTGGTGAAGGTGCTAATTAATGATTACTGACCTGCCCACAAAGGAGAGTGCTAGAGCTTGGCCACCTTGTTGTCTGGAGTCCTGGGAAATGACACTTCTTCCTATGATAAAGTAAAATTTCCAGAAAATGTCCCATTTTAATAAAAGTTTGACTTAGAGGATATGAACCCCAAACCTCTCAAGTGCCGTTGGAAATTAACAACAGAAACCCTGAGGTGTTTTTCAGTCTAACACAGAGGCTCTATCTGGTCCTGCATGAAAGTCATGGGACAGCCTGGGAGGTTTACTCATATATCTAATAGGTCCCCTCCTATGAGCCTCCTCCTCCCTAAGTTGGGTGAATCACTTGAAATAACAATGAGAAGATCCCACGCAGTCAATGAGAGGAGAGTGTCCTGGTACAATATAACAGAGTGTTCCCATGTTCAATGAATGACTGACTGACTGCCTGAATGAATGAATGGAGTTCTTATAGTTTTATCATAATGTTTAAGGATTACACTCACACATGTCTCCAACACACCACTTCAGCAGGAGGCAAATTTATGAGTTAGACATGACATGAGGATGACTTTGAGACTAAGCCACCACAAATTATAATAGGTATTTCCATTGAGCCACCACTGTTTATATTAACTTCAGAAAAATTATTCATGACAATATGAGCTTTTGGAAAGAAGCAAAAACAAAAATCATGTATCTTCAGTGAAAGTATGCCTGGACCAAAAGAAAGAAATGGATCAAATGCCAAACAGAGAGGGCAAAATATTCCTCCTGAATTCCATCCTTTTCATTCTCGTTGGGGAAAATTATCTGGTAATGCAGATGATATAACTTTGGGCTTTTCTATGCCAACAACAAACGACAAGGAACTTCTAGTCCTGCAGAATTCTAGAACCTTCAGGTTGGAAGAGGCCCTCTGGGTCATCTCTACTTTTCCAACAATGTTTCTACAAAGTCCTGGTCTGAGCTGCTGCTCCACAAATACCTCCAGTACCTGAAAACTCCCTCTTCACCGTGGCAGCCATTTTAATCGTTGGATTATTTTTCTTGGCTAGAAAGTTGTTTTTTATTTGCAAATGAAGTTTGCTGTCTTCAGATTCTACCAATTTATCCTGGTTCTTGCAGCGAGAGACTGCGCAGAACCAGACACTTGCATTTGAAGGGCTCTCTAGACATCTGGTGGCAGTGATTATATTACCCAAGAATTTTTACTTGTTTTTCAGATGAAATGCTTTCTTGCTCTCTCACCCTTACTATTTCTTATTTTTAAAAAAGTGCATCGAGCCCTGACTGGTATGGCCTGGTTGGGCATTATCCTGCAAAGCAAAAGGTCACCTGTTCAATTCCTGGTCATGGCACATGTCTGGGTTTGTCCTCAGTCTGCGCATGTATGAGAGGCAACAGATCGATGTTTCTCACTTTGATGCTTCTCTCTTTTTCTCCCTTCCTCCCCCTCTCTCAAATATAAAAAATATATATTTAAAAAAAACTGTATTGAGATATGGTTTACATAAGTAGTCGCACATATTTAAAGTGTGCAATTTGATGAGTTTTGATAAAGCACACACCTATGAAACTACCATCATAATCAAGACATCAAGTATTTCCATTACACCCTAAAACTTCCTTATACCACTTGCAATCCATCCCTCCCTCTATGCTCCCTCTTTCCTATTCCCTGAACTGATCTGCATCCTATCACTACAGACTGGTTTTCATTTTCTAGAATTTTATATAAATGGATTCATACAGTATATACTTGTGTGTCAGGCTTCTTTCTCTTAACACAATTACATTGAGATTCATCCATGTTGTTATGAATCAACAATTTATTGCTTTTTGTTGTTGAGTAGTACTCTACTAGACAGATACTCCACAATTTATTTATTGATTCACCTGCTGATGGACCGTTTTGTGCCATTTTTTGACTTCTGTAAATAAATCATGCTTGTAAAAGAATCTCTGTAGATATATATTTCCATTTCTCTTGGGTAAACACCTAAAAATGGAATAGATGGTGATACAATGTTTGTATGCCCTCAAAATTCATATGTTGAAACTCAATCCCCAATGTGATATTTGGATACGAGGCCTTTGGAAAGTGGTGAGGTCATGAGGCAGGAGCCCTCAGGAATGCAGTTAGTGTTCTTACAAACGTAGGGCCCTCTCTTGCCCCTTCTGCTATGTGAGGACATGGTTAGAAGATAACTCTTTATGAACCAGGAATATGAACCCTCACCAGTCACCAAATCTGCTTGTACCTTGATCTTGAACTTTTGGAACTGTGAGAAATAATTTTCTATTGTTTATAAGCTTCTGAGTCTATCGTATTTTATTATAGCAGCTCAAACAGATGAAGCCAGGTGGGTTGTAGTATGATAGATAGATTTAACTTTTTACGAAATTGCCAAACTGTGTTCTGAAGTGGTTGTACCATTTTACATTCCATCATTGGTGTATGAGATTTCCATTGTTCCATATTCTTACCAACAATGATATTGGTAGTCTTTAATTTTAGCCATTCCACTGGGACTGTAGTGGTATATGATTGCTGTTTTTTATTTCCATTTCCCTAATGATTAATGACATGCATCTTTTTATGTGTTTATTGGCTATTTGTGCCTGTTCAAATTTTTTATTAGGTTTGTTTTCTTATTATTTAGTTATGAGTTTTTTTAAATCCTCACCCAAGGATATGTTTATTTATTTTAGAGAGAGGAAAGGGTGGAGGAACAGAGCAAAAGAAAGGGAGAAAGAGAGAGAGAACATTGATTACTTGACTCCTGTGCATGCCCTGGCAGGGCATCAAACCCACAAACTTTTGGCATACAGGATGATGCTCCAACCAACTGATCCACCCAGCCAGGGCAGTTGTGAGTTCTTTATATATTCTAGATAGCGATTCCTTTGTCTGATATACATGTTGTAAATATTTTCTTTCAGTTTATAGCTTGCTTTCTCGTTTTCTTAACAATCTCCTTCAAAAATCAAATGTTTTCATTTTTTATAGAGTCAAATGTATCATTATTTTCTTATATGGTTCATGCTTTTTGTGTTGTAATGAATCTTTGTGTGCCTGAAATCACAAAGATTTCTCCTATTTTTTCTAGTGTTCTATAGTATTTAGCTTTTACATTTAGGTCTATGGTCAATTTTGAGCTCATTTTTATTTATGATGTGAAGTAATGGCTAATGTTCTGTTTTGTTCTATGGAGATATCCAGATGTTCCAACACTATTTATTAGAAAATAAACAAAATTGCAAAACTTTCTTCTGATACTGAATTACCTTACCATGTTTGTAAAATATCAGTTGATCACATATATGTAGGCCTATTTCTTGACTGTTCTGTACCAGTGACCTATAAGTCTATTTTTCATTACCATGGCTTTGAAATCAATCTTGAACTCAGCTAGGGTAAATCCTCTACATTCTTTCTTTTTGAAAAATTGCTTTGGATTTTTCTAGATTTTTTAGCATTTTCATATTCATTTGGGAATCCAAATGATCAATTTCCATATGAAGCCTGATGGAACTTTGATAGAAATTGCACTGCATGTATAGATCAATTTGGGGAGAAGTAACCTCTTAATATTATTGAATATTCTAATCCATAAAGATGGTATGTCTCTATCTAGGTTTTCTTTAAGACTTATATGACCTTAAATTATAGCTTTCAATTTACAGGTCTTGCATATCTTTTGGTTAGATTTATTCTTGCCTACATTTTTTTAGCACTACTGTAAATGCATTTTATATTTATAATTTTACTTTCATTTTTTCCTGCTCCTATATAGATATACCACTAATTTTTTAAAATATGAACCTTGTTAAATTCACTTCTTAGTTTTTAAGTTGTTTTGTAGATACCTTGTAATTTTCTACATAAGCAATCATATCACTTATTTTTTAAAATATATTTTATTGAATATGCTATTACAGTTGTCCCTTTTGCCCCCCTTCATTCTCCTCCACCCTGCACATCCCCTCCCACTTACATCGCCCCCACTTTAGTTCATGTCCATGTGTCATAAGTTCTTTAGCTTCTACATTTCCCACACTATTCTTGCCTCCCCCGTCTATTTTCTACCTACCATCTATGCTACTTATTCTCTGTACCTTTTCCCCTCTCTCCTCCTCCCACTCCCCTGTTGCTAACCCTCCATGTGATCTCCATTTCTGTGTTTCTGTTCCTGTTCTAGTTGTTGGCTTACTTTGCTTTTGTTTTAGGTGTGGTTGTTAATATCTGTGAGTTTGCTGTCTTTTTACTGTCCTATTTTTTATCTTCTTTTTCTTAGATAAGTCCCTTTAACATTTCATATAATAAGGGCTTGGTGATGATGAACTCCTTTAACTTGACCTTATCTGAGAAGCACTTTATCTTCCCTTCCATTCTAAATGATAGCTTTGCTGGATAGAGCAATCTTGTATGTAGGTCCTTGACTTTCATGACTTGGAATACTTCTTTCCAGCCCCTTCTTGCCTGGAAGGTCTCTTTTGAGAAATCAGCTGACGGTGTGATGGGAACTCCTTTGTAGGTGACTGTCTCCTTCTCCCTTGCTGCTTCTAGAATTCTCTCCTTCATTTTAATCTTGGCTAATGTAATTATGATGTGCCTTGGTGTGTTCCTCCTTGCGTCCACCTTCTTTGGGACTCTCTTAGCTTCCTGGACTTCCTGGAAGTCTATTTCCTTTGCCAAATTGGGGAAGTTCTCCTTTATTATTTGTTCAAATAAGTTTTCCACTTGTTGCTCTTCTTCTTCCCCTTCTGATACCCCTATAATTCAGATGTTGGGACATTTAAAGATGTCCTGGAGGTTCCTAAGCCTCTCCTCATTTTTTTTTTATTTGAATTCTTGCTTCTTCCTTGTTTTCTCTTTGGTTGTTTCTTTCTTCCTTCTGGTCCTCTCCATTGATTTGAGTCCCAATTTTCCTCCCATCACTATTGGTCCCCTGTGAGTTTTCCTTCATTTCACTTATTGTAGCCTTCATTTTTTCATCTAATTTGTGAGCAAAATCAACCAATTCTGTGAGCATCCTGATCAGCAGTGCTTTGAACTGTGCATGTGGTAGGTTGGCTATCTCTTGGTCACTTAGATGAATTAGCGCTGAAGCTTTGATCTGTTCTCCTGTTTGAGCCATTTTTTTTGTTTGGTTTTTTTTTTTTTTTGGTCTGTTTGTGGCTGTTATGTAGTGAGGGGCGGAGCCTTAGGTGTTCCCAAGGGCTCCGCAGCCCAGCTGCTGGGTTGTGATGCTGTATGTGGGGGCAGGGTCTGAGAGGGAATGATGGAGCTTGCTCCTCTCTCTCTTGTATTTCAGTCCTTTTTGCTGCTTTCCCTGGTGCTGATTTCCATGTGGGTGGGCTTGTGTAAGTTCTAGGACCCTGTGGGTCTCTCCAGTGAACTCTCCTGTGAGGCTAGGAGTCTCTCCTGGAACCTCAACCCCCACAAGTGTTTTCAATTGGTGTTTTTAGGTTTTATTTCCCTGTGATGGGGCCCTGGGTTGGGAGGTCTGTCTTGCTCCCTGTTTTCACCTGGATTATCTCCGTGCACAAATGTGGGACTGCCTAGTCAGCCAGTCACCTTGCTTGGCCTCACTGGGTCTCCAGGTTGCCACCCTGCACCCAGGGTCCACTAGCTACCGCCTGTGCACCTGGGGTCTTCCAGCTGCCGCCTGCACACCTGGGGCTCCTGCATGCCTGGGTCGCCAACCTCCGCTTTTTCCTGCTGCGTCTCCACCCCTCTTATCGGTCTGGATGAATGGTTGTTGGACTTCCGTACAGTTCAATTTTCTGTTAGTTCTGGTTGTTTCCTTGTTTCTAAAGCTTCGTTGTCCTTAATTTTGGTTGTTCGAGGAGGCACAGTGTGTCCACCTATGCCTCCATCTTGGCTGGAAGTCATAACAGTCATATCATTTACAAAAAAGGGACAGTTTTGTTTTCAAATCTTTATTTATTTATTTATTTATTTATTTAGTTAGTTAGTTAGTTAGTTAGTTATTGTTTCCTTTTTATTGCAACAGCAAAGATCTATAGTCCAACCATGAATAGAAGTGGTAAGAATAAAAATCTTCACTTTGTTTCCAATTAGGGGGAAAGTGTTAAGTCTTTCACTATCAACTACAATATTAGCTGTAGGTTTTATCATATTGAGGAAATGATCCACTATTCCTAGTTTGCTTTTAGGTTTTATCATGAATGACTTTTAAACTTTGTCAAGTGCTTTACTGCATCTTTTGAAATGAGATAGAGGTTTTCTATATTATTCTGTTGAAATGGTAATTTATCTTTGTATTTGAATGTTAAACCAGCCTTACATACCTGGGATAAATCCTACTTAGTTATGATGTATTATCCTTTTTATATATTTCTGTACATCACTGGTTTAATTTGTTAACATTTTGTTAAAAAGTTTTGTATCTTTGTTCATTGGAGTTGTCATTTTTTACTGTAGTTTTCTTTCCCTGTAGTTGCTTTGTCTGCTTTTGCTCCAGCTCATGCTTGAACACAAAGTGTCAGGGCTGTGTGTGTCTGGCTGGTGGGCACCTTTGGCCACTGAGCATTGTCCTTTAGTGGTTGCTTGGAAGAAGAGAGAAATGTTTTGATGTGACTGCAAAGGTACCAAAGTGCTTTCCTGGTAGACGTCTCACATATTGGTGTGGCATCCTTTGTAAGCAAGGATGACTGATCTATTTTTTCCCAGGCAAGTCTTAGAAAGTGAAGGAATTAGCACCCTTGGAATGGTGGCTGTGAAGAACTCAGCCTTTCCAGGGGTTCCCTGCCCTCTGCCCAGTCATGCCAGTCCAGCTTCTGGGGGCCTGCTCCCCTGCAGTTTGCCTTTTTTGTGACTGTGTTGGAGATGGTAGTAGGACCAGCAGCCAGGGACACAGCTGGGGTATTTCCTGCTCTTGTTCTGGTTCTGGCTGTGCTACTTCATATACCCCTGTGTCCTCTTAGTCTTTCTGGACCTCAATTTCTTTGTCTTTCAAATAGGATAGTGATACATTCCTGGCAAGGCTATAAGAATCACAGATAATATGTGTGTGTGAGAGAGGGTCTGTGTGTGTATAAATGGTAACCCTTATTACTACTTCAGTTTTTAAACTCTCTGAACCTTAGTTTACTCATTTGTAAAATAAGTGTAATAATGTGTGAAATGAGAATGATCCAAGTGTTACTTGAAACTAAATGAAGTGCCTGCCTTGTAGACAGTAGGTCCTCAAGCAATTTTTTCTCTCCTCTCCTTTCCTATTTGATTTACTAAGCTGTTTGTGTGGATATCTGTTTTGCAGATCAAATAGATTTGTACTAAGAACACACTAGGCTAAATAATACAGGTTTTTGTTCATTAATTTAGCCGTTCATTCATCCACCCACTTATTACAAATCATCTCTAGGTGAGTCACCATACATTTTAGAAATGTATCTTAAGAGACTTCCGATTGTATGGAGGTCTACAGGTCCCATTAATGACTGAAGTTGGATTTGCTGAGAAGCAAGCTTGTCTTTTGGGGTTTGGGCTGACAAGTTTAAACCTGGCCAAACCCACCCTTGACTATGTGGGGTTCCTGTTCAGTGTCCATCATTATACCTAAAAGTTCTCACAGGTCTGAGTTACATATTTATTCTTAGCTCAATTATTCAGTTCATCCAAATCTCTGATAAAATATAATAAATAGCTCTTCTCTTTCTCTGAATAGAACCAGGAAGCTGGGTATATATGGATTCCTTAGTTGTTCTCAATCCTTGGTAAAGGCATGGCAATGACAGCTGACCCAAATTCAGCTGAGAATTACTCGGGGACCCCACCTTGGCACCTACACTCTGGGGCTCTTCCTTGTACCCAATGTTTTCTGTTCTTTGGGGAACCAATGGGGATGGTGTCATTGGATCTCACATCCAGCCTGACATTCCTGAGATGGTGACTGAGTTCCTTAAAAATGGCCATGAACTTTAAAATCATTTTACCCAAGTGTTTGCAGCTGCTGCTCATCTAGTTGGCTTAGAGTGGACCTCCTTGTGACGGAAGACTGCGTGATGATTGCTGAAAGAGTATGGGGTGCTTTCTGAACTCCCTTCAGAGTCATTAAGGTCGTGAAAGTACAAGAGAGTGGGACTAAATGGCCACAAAAAATAAGTTAGAGGGAGAGTGAGGGTGTAGACAGGAGTCAGGTTGGACCTGTAGAGAGTGAATGAAAAATTTCATTTATTTGCAACATTTTCTCCTCTCCTTTAAGTCCTTTTCATAGGAAGGAAATGCAATGTAATGAGAGTTTGGGTCCTTCATTCAATAATTATAATTATTTATTTCTCTTCCACTACATCAAGTATGTGGAAATGTAGAGGAGAGGGTGATAAAGATGTAGATGTCACTGTCTGTATCCTTGAGGAATTTATCAACAAAACATACTGCTATGAAACTGGCAAGTGAAGGGGTATGATGGTGAATTGTATTGGCAAGTTTAAAACAAAGAAATGTATGAGTCAGAACACTCTCCCTTTTACTTTTCTAGTTATTGTACAAAGTCTAGTTTTGAAAATGTATGTGAAGAGACGGATGGGCACAATATCTAGATTCATGCAAACATTATAAATAAAACATTTTTGTAATCCTTGGAATTGTGTTTGGTGCATTTTAAAAGACCTATATTTTAAAGCCCTGAGCTGCAGATTCACCCGAAAATGTAATTTTCACTACTGATGCTAAACATAAATACATATCCATGTAATTTTCTACAACTTGAATAACTTTGTTTTTCAATTTATTCACAGTCTACTTCACAAATAATCAACTTTTGTACCTTCAGTCCGAAGATTATCAACTTTGTGGATTGTCTATGTGACTATTTCATCTCAGGCAGTCTTCCCAATTCATGGTTCCAGTCACTTCTTGTTTTCTCTCTTTTGTTAATGTGCAAAATAAAAGTATGTATTGAGAAAATGTCAACTAATGTTAACGTTGACTTCGGGTGAGAAATAATTTTGATGTCTAAAAAAAAAAAACCCAACATTGTGTCCTTGCATCAAATAAAAGTGGTTTTTGGCCATTAACGTAGATTGTGTAGCTGTCACAACAAACCCACATCTGAACCTGGACAATAATTTCTTTCTTAAGTTCATGGCTGCTGTATTAACATGTTTAGAGTGCTTAAGAAGTGATCATCTTTATTGACAGGATCCTATCTTCTCTATCCTGCACTGATTATTTGTGCCAAGTGTTTGGAGCTTGGGATAATCAGTTGCAATAGCCCCTGTGACATGACCGAGGTGTTTCCTAAACATTTCATGGGTTCTTACAAATCTATTCAAATTACTTGAGTAAGAGTAAATGGGTTGGAAATTAGAACGCTAGATCTCAAATGGGAAGTTTGTATAATTTTCTCCAACATTTGTCTTTTAAGGAAGAAAAACTATCCCAGAGATAATATTAAGTGATTTCCTAAATTCATTGAGCACATGAATATACAGTCAAAACTAGAATGCTCAACTACTGACTCTCAGCCTGGTACTCTTTTCTCTGTTATGCAGTTTTGGTAGCTTCCCCAGATCCTTGGTTGGCTCTGACATGCCTACTGGCACTGTTTCTTGACATCATCATGGTGTAAAAGTTATCTGAATAGATAATGCAATGCATATAAATGGTTTAGACATTAGTAAGCCACCAATAAATGTTAACAATTCTTATTTTCCTCTTCCTCTTTTATTATTAACTATTATACTTTTACTTTAATATTTTCCTGGTAGAGGTGGCCAGTAAGTAGATTTAGATCTATTCATAGCTCTTGAAGAATATTTGTAATACTTCAATTCATTTGCCACCTCCTCTGTTGCTCATTTTTCTCTCTTGCTTGGTAGAACTCCTAGGTAGGAGGGATAACGTTGTTAGTTTAACGGTTAGGAATGCCTTTGACAGCAAGTAACAGAAATCTTGATGAACAATGGCTTAAATCAGAAAGATAATGTTTCCTTGCTAAGAAAGTGGACAGGTTATAGTAGATGCAGCAACACATTGATGTCCTTAAGTTTTCAGGCTTTTCCCAGCTTTCTGCTCTATCGCAAATAGCCATTAGCTTTTTGTCTCCCTGTTTGGTGCTTCATGGTCTCAAGACAGCTGTCTAGGTCTGTGCATCACATAAGCATCTGAAGCATCAAGGAAAAGACAAGGGTAAAATACCTTTACCTCCTGAGACTCTCTTTGTCTCAGAGCAGAAGCTTTCTCCTAATGCATTTTCTGGTCGGAGCTGTGAGACATATGCAGCCCTAACTGAAAGTGAGGCTAGAAAAGTGAAAACTTAGCTTTTCAGCCTTTGAAGTACAGGATGATAAAGGAGAAGGAGGTTAGGAATGGCTGCTAGGTCAGCCAATTAAAAGGTCTGGCGTAGACCATGACAGTGGCTGCCTGGTGTGATGCACACCCTTCCTTCTTACCTACCTTTTATCTAGTAGGCACCCAACCTTCTGTAATGAGACAATCCTCATTGCTGGAGTTCTATTTATTTTCAGGCAATTTTAAGGTGAGTACTACAGCTAAAGATCTTTCTTAGATGTCATTAAAAAATATCTGATTATTCCTATCAGTTTGTATGACTTTTTGGGCTAGAACTAAGTTTCTGGGCAGTTTCCTTGAAGAAATTTGGAACATTTGGTTTGGGTGAGTTGAAACCATGGAGAATCTATTTTTTTTTTTTCCTATAGGATCTTCAATCTCATGTCTTGGAAGCCCTCTCCTTCCTTGTTTATACTTTTTTAAAGCTTTTTTTTTCTACTACCGGTTTAGAAACAGTGAAATGTATACATCAGTGTACAATTTGAGTTTGTTAAATGTGTATGCCCATGTAACCTTGAAAATATGTGTACCCATGTAACCAGGAGTAGTAGTTTCCCAGGGCTGCTTGCTGTAACAAAGTACCACAGATTGGGTGGCTTCAACAACAGAAATTTAGCATCTCAGTTCTGGATATTGCAAATCTGAAATCAAGGTGTCAGTAGGACCATACTCCCTTTGAAACCTGCAAGGTCAAGTTCTTCCTTGCCTTTTCCTAGTTTCCAGTGATTCCCAACAATCTTTACAATTCATTGGTGTGCATCTGCATACTTCTCTCTCTGCATCCATGACCACATGGCCTTCTGCCTGTCTGTCTCTGTCTTCTTACAATGACACCAGAGATTTTAGGGGTGCATTCTACTCTAGTGTGACCTCATCTTAACTAATTATATCTACAGCAACTCCATTTCCAATTTTGAGGTACTGGAAGTTAAGACTTGAATATATCTTTTAGGGGGCACATAATTAAACTTTTAATTCCATGGGAACATATTCACCAATGTAACTATGTTATGCCTTGTAATATGTTACATATTGAAACAGGGATCAATATACCTTTTTTTCTGTAAATGACCAGATAGTAAATATTTTAGGATTTGTGGGCCATTCTCTCTATTGTACCTACTAAACTCTGCCTTTGTAGTGTGAAAGCAGCTATAGTCAATATGTAAACAAGTGAGCGTGTTTGCGTGGCAATAAAATTTTATTTCCGAAAACAGGAGGTAGGCTGGATGTGACCAAGGGACCACAGTTTGCCATCTTTTATGGTAAGACATTTCCATCACTCCCAAAAGCTCCATCAGTCCCACTTCCTGTTCAGTCCTCACCTGTCACAGGTGAACACTGTAGTAGAGGTGTCCAAACTGTGGTCCATGGGCCCCATGCAGCCCAGGATGGCTGTGAATGTGGCACAACACAAAATTATAAATTTACTTAAAACATTATGAGATCTTTTGTGATTACATGTTGCAATATTTACTGTGTGGATCAAGACAACTCTTCTGTCAGTGTGGCCCAGAGATGCCCCTGCGCATGTGTACCTTTCTATTACCATCGATTAGTTTTGCTTGTAGGTGCAAGTATACAGTCAGTTTTATAGGCAACTGTCAATCCCTTCTCCCAAGCTGTACTATTTTACTGCCTCACCAACTATTATGAGAAATCCAGTTGTTCCATAACATCATTAGTATTTGCTGTTGTCTGTCTTTTTAATTTTAGCCAATCTAGTATACTGATATTCCATTGTGGATTTAATTTACATTACCCTGATGACAATGATGTTGAGGTGTTTTTCTTTCATGTGCCATGGTGCATGGTCTCTTTCTTAGTTTTTATTCTCTCCTTTTGTCTCTCCCTTCCATTCTCTTTTCTTCCTTTCCTATCAATTCCTGAAAGAGGGATGTTAAAATCTCCAACAGTAGTTGTGGGATTTTCTATTCCTTTTATTCTCTTCATTCTAGCTTCATGTATTTTGAAACTCTGTTATTAGATCCACGGGCATTTATCTTAGGATTGTTGTGACTTCTTGGTGAATTTCTTTTCTTTCTTTCTTTCTTTCTTTCTTTCTTTCTTTCTTTCTTTCTTTCTTTCTTTCTAAAGAGAGAGGGGAAGGGAGGGAAAGAAGAGAGGGAGAGAAACATTGATGTGAGAGAGAAACATCCATGGGTTGCATCTCATATGCACCCCAATTAGGGGCCAAATCCACAACCCAGTCATGTGCCCTGAAAAGGTGTTGAACCAGCAACCTTTTATTTCAGATATCCAACCAACTGAGCACCATCAGTCAGGAAAATTAATTGATTCTTTTTAGTATTATGAAATGTCTCCACTATCTCTATTAATACTGCTTGCCTTAAAATCATTTTTTCTGATATTACTTTAGCAACAGCAGCTTTCTTCTTTCTTTTACATATATGTTTTAAAGTACATATCTTGTGCCCTGGCCAGGTGGCTCAATTGGTTGGAGTGTCATCTGTATACCAAAAAAGGTTGTGGGTTCGATCCTTGGTTGGGGTATGTACGGGAGGCAACCAATCAATGTTTCTCTCTCACATTGATGTTTCTCTCTCTCTCTCCCTTCCTCTCTCTCTAAAATCAGTAAACATACTCTTGGGTGAGGATTAAAAATAAAGTAAAATAAAGTTAAACTAAAGTAAAATAAAATATAGTATATATCTTAATGTCATATCATTGAGTCTAGACATTTTACCTTGTCAGAAAATCTCTGCCTTTTTAATTGGAATGTTTTTAGTTCACTTACATAAAATGTAATTATTGTATAACTGGTTTTATTTCTATCTTTTTCATTATTTGCCTTTTATTTGATTCATATCTACTCTTTTTCCCTCTGTTTCACCTTTCTGACCTTCCTTTTGGTTAATTGATTTTTTTGGTATTTAATTTTAATTACTTGATTATATATTTAGCTATACTGCTTTGATTTGTGTATGTTTGTGTGGTTGTTCTATGGATTATAATATACATCCTTTATCATAGTTTAGATTTAATATGATTCCATTTTATGTAAATTGTTAGAGGAATTTGCAACACTGTATTATATATACATATATACAATATATTACTTAGTAAGTCCTCGCTTAATGTTATCAGTAGGTTCTTAGAAACTGTGATGTTAAGTGAAATGATGTATAATCAAACCCATTAATTATGGACTAATTGGTATAAAACAGAGTGAAGTTCCAAGAGCTGATTTCTGGTCATAAAAACATTACCAAACTTCTAAATTAAGACCCAAAACACTTCTAATATTAAAGATGGAAATAATTGGAAGCTATCCATACAGTTAAGAAAGAATAATAAAAACAAATAAGATAATTATTTTCTAATCCAATTATTCCAGGTCATGGTCATGGGTAGCTAGAACCTGTCCAGGAAGCTCAGGGCATGAGGTTGGAACCAACCCTGGACAGGACACCGTTCCATTACAGAGCACTCACGTGTGCGTGAGCACATTCATACAGGGACAATTTAGGCATGGCAGTGAACCTAACGTGCATGTCTTTGGCATGTGGGAGGAGACCAGAGTGGCCAGAGAAAATGAATGTGGACATGGTGAGGGGAGAACTTGCAAACTCCACACAAACAGTGGCCCCAGCCAAGAATCATTTTTTCTCTCATCAACATTATAATGACATGACATTAAATTAAATGACATCATTTGAGGACCTCTCTATATGTATGTGTGTGCATATGTTCTTCCTGTCCTGTTTGCTTATGCCGTAATGTACTTTGTATCTAGAGATGTTCAAACTCCTCAATATTAAAATTTATGTTTTTTTATTAAATAGTAGGGTTTTTTTTAATTAAGAAAGGTAATTTTTCTTATTTACCCAAATATTTACCATTTCCAGTACTCTATTCTTTCCTGTAGATCTAGTTGCCATCCAGTGTTGTGTTTCTTCAGGGCTTCAGGTAACAAATTCATCTAGCCTTATTTTTGTCTACAGATGTCTTTATTTTGCTTTAATTTCTGAAGATGGCTTCACAGGATATAAAATTCTAGGTTGAAAATTCATTTTTTCTTTCTTTTATAGCTTCAATAATTTTATTATTCTCATGGCCTCTATTTTTTCAAATATTAATGGTAATTTTTAATCTTTGTTCCTCTGTACGTAATAATGTAATGTGTCCTTTTTTCTGGCTTGGATGTGTTTAGATTTTCTTCTTTCTTTAGTTCTTTTTCTTTTCTATTTTCCTTCCTTCTTTCCTTCCTTTCCCTCTCTTCTTCCCTCCATCCCTCCTTTTCATCCATTTTTTCTTTTGTTTTTCTTTTGCATTTATCCTGGTTGGGGTAATTTGCTCTTGGATCTGGAGGTTGATTTATTTTTAAGAAGCCTGGGAAATTTTCATTAAGTATATATTTAAACAGTTATTCTTTTCTGTTCTCTCTCTTCCTTTCCATTTTGGATTTTTGATTACATGTATGTTAAATATTTCCATATCTCAATAATTGATTCTCTGTTGATATTGTTCTATATATTTTTATTTTGTCCTTCAGATTGGAGAATTTCTGTTGATCCCTCTTCAGTTCAATGATTTTATTTTTTTGTCATGTCCAATCTCCTGTTAAGTCTACCCAGTGAATTTTTTTCAGTGAATTTTTTTTTAAATTACTAATACTGTACTAGTCAGCTGTAGAATTTTTGTATGGTTCATTTAAATATCTTTTGTTTATCTGTTGAAATTCATCATCTATTCATTCATTAGGACATATTTTCCTTTGAGTCTTTGACCTTATTTATAATTACTGTTTTAAAGTCCTTACCTGCCACTTACAACATCCGAGTCATCTTAGGGTTTATTTCTGTTGACTACTTTTTCTTTTGACTATGGCACATCATTTTTGTTTCTTTGCCATCTCTAATAAAATTTTTTGGAATGCTGTACATTTTGGATAAGGCCTTACAGAAGCCTATTTTCTTTTCCTTGAATAATGTTTTCATTCTAGCAGGCAGTTAAATTATTGGCTAATCACTTTGAACTTATAGAGGTTTGTTTTTATGTTCTTTTATGGCATTTCTGCTTCAGTTTTGTCCTTGGTCCTACGATGAATCCTTTAGTACTAGGATTTAGTCTTTACCTGAAAGGAATAGCCATTCTAGGGTTTCAATGGAAATTCCAATATTTTTACCAATAATTTCCATTGTACAGTACTTGAATTCCACACTGTCTCCTCCCACCTACCCCTATTGGAGGGTGTAGCTGAAATCTCTCTGTTCTCTCAGCCCTCCAGCAACTTTGTTCCATCAGGCTCCTTAGAGTCTTCCTTGCTTGTGCCTGAGTGGTTCAGAGGTCAGCCATGGATTTGAGGGAATTTACTATCTGTAGCTTCTTTTTTTTTGTGGGATATTCTCCTTCTATTTTCAACTTTTCTGGCAGCCTCAAACTTTGTGTCTGGCACATGAAGCCATTTAGACTTTGGGTTGTCCTTAAGTTATAGCTACCCCATGACTCACACAGACTCAGGAGTGTCCTCAGAAGAAAATCTATATAAACATGGATCTCTTTTTATGACTTTTTTCTTTTCCCTGAGTCTAATCTCCTTCAATTTCTGTGTGCTTTGGCCATGAGACTGTACCTTCAAATATTTCTTTTCTATGTATGTTTTTTGGAACTTATTATTGTTATCTGTTGGAGGGTTAGTTTGGTAAAAGATACTTTGTCATTACCGGAATCAGTACTCCTTGTCACTATTTTTATATGTTTTGCTTAAGGCACAGAAGTTGGTTTGTAAAATTCAAGGCAATGAATTATGTGACTCAAAGTTCACTATGATTTCAAGCTGAAGGAGAAGAAAGTCTTTCGTAGAAAAGCTGAATTTTATTCTTTCTGTATTGAGAAGATCTTCCTCTAATATAAGTTTGTTTCTTCCTTATAAAACTTTGATGAAAATTTCTAGAAGGAACTACACATATCAACAACATTTGGAATTTTTTCCTACCATTTCCCTAATATATATACAACTATATGTGTATATATATACTATACACAATATACAATACTTGTAACTTGGTGGATACAAATCTAGGAGCTGAATCTGTATTGACTGATATACATATACAATATATAACATATATTATAATACTATGTTATAATATAATAGGATAATGATGTATAAATATAACATTATAGCACATACTATATATTATATATAGTATATTATCTATATAGTACTAATACTACTATATATCATATCATATATATAGTACTGCAATGCTATAATATGTGCTATATATTTTCCTATATATAATACAGTATATGTAACACATACAATATGCAATAATGCTACACTATCTATAGTATATATAATAATTTAATATGATATGCTATAACACTATCCTGTGTAACACTCTATATAACATATATTACACATCATATATAAGAAAGTATGTTTCATATAATCTAATTATAGCTATGCAATATACATAATTATATATACCATTTATTATGTATTATATATTACATATATATATGCACACACAAATCTAGGAGTTGAACCTGTATTAACTGACATATCACCCACACAGTTTCATCCCCTAGATTTGTGTTCACCACATTATAAGGATTAGGAAATTTTGAACCTCAGATAGTTAAGTTTTCTCTGCCTAGCAGTGCACCTCTTTATTTTGCCACTTTCACATTTTAGGATCTGTTACCTGCAGCTAGCATTTCAAGTACTAAATCCTAGGTAATTAAAGACATTTAGCAATAAGTAACCAAAACTAGTGTCCTAAACAAGTAGGATGAATTTTTTCCTTACGTGGGAAATCTGGAGGCAGAGGTTACTAACTTGGGTTCTACTGATTCATGGCACCACACATGTCTCTCTCTGCACTTCTCCACCACCGCCATATGTCAACCTTTCATTGCTTTTGCTTGTCCCCTCATGGTCACAAGATGAGCTGTTGAAGCTCCAGGCATGATGACCTGACTCTGTAGAGAGAGGAAGAAGGGAAATGGAAAGTAGCCATTTGTCTGTCCATTCTGTCAGAAAAGCAAATGCCATCCCAGAAGCCTCTTGCAAGCACATGCTTAAGTTTCGTTGACCACCACTGGATTTCATGGTTACCCCATCATAGAGTGGATGCTGGGAAAGTGACTGCCTGTGGCTCTGTGGTGAAGAGGTAAGGAAGGAAGATGTGGGAGAAGGTGTGGAGTCAGTTTAGCATCCGTGATGCCTAGTGGAGATGCTACTTCCTTTCTTCACTCAGGGACTTGCTGTCAGCATCATACCCCTCCCAGGCTTTGGGGTCTCAGGCTGTAGGGAAGTGAGATGTATCCCCTTATTATAACAGTGTTTTGAGTCCATGGATTTACTCTATTATTTGTCATGTTGGAATGAATTCAAAATGTCCATATTGGGCAATTACTAAGCCCTTGACATATAACGCTGTGTAAAAATAAAGTTCTCTTTAATGCTGGTGACCCTGACTGATGCCCCCCCCTTCTCTGTGTCTGTCATGAGAACTTGAGGGGAGTTGACCATTTGATGGTGGCCTCATCCCTTGCTCAATAGAAGAACCATGTTCTGGGTTCTGTTGTCATCGTGTAGCAGATTGAAGAGATCAGGAAATGCCAGGTGGATTTGTTTGGGTCAGTTGCCCAGACCATTCCACGCTTTTTGTCCGTTCTCATCTAGCCTTCACTGGGACATCTCAAAGGAACATAGAATTTGTCCATATCTGCTCCTCTTCGGCGTTCCCTAACACAGAGACTGGCAGTTGACCTGTCAAGCTATTGAAGTCACAAACTTCAGAGACATTTATTTCTACACTGACAGTTAATCACCAAGCCCTGTCATTTCTTCCTCCTGAATACTTTTTGCACCTACCTACATTCTTAAACTTCCACTGCCAGCATCCTAGCATTGCAAGTTAACCCACTAGAAGATGGTTTTGGTTGAGATAAATAGAATACTCCCAAAGCAGCTGAAGCTAGAAGAGGTGTTTTGTTTATTTCTTTTTAAATCTCACATGGTAAGAAGTAAGAGGACACTTCCAAGTCTAATTTAGTGAGTTATAAATGTCATGGAGACTCAGGTGCTTTCAAACTTTCCATTCCACTACCCTTAATGTGTCAGTGATGCTACCTGCTTGGGGTCCCAAGATGACTGTGGCAGTTCTTGGCATCACTTGCAGACACAACTACATTAGGCAAAGGGTAGAGACATTTCCTGCTGTGTGTCACTTCTTTTATGAGCAAGGAAAACCTTCCTAAGACACCCCTTTGTAGCCTTATTCTGAGGTCCCAGTGGTCATGATTGGGTCACTTGTCCACGTTCTAGCTAAAGAAGACTGGAAAAGTGAGTTTCTGGCATATTCAGGTGTAACAGTGGATGGCAGGTTCTGCTAGCCAGGAAGGTTGAGATGGGGGTGTAGAGGGAGGGAATGTTATTCTGGGGAGGCATTCAATACGGTCTGCCACAAGCACACTCATCTCTGACCTGGACTGTGGCCAGGGCCTCCTACTGTCTCCCTGGTTCTAGTCTTACTCTCCTTCAATCCATTTTCCGCACACTCCAGCTGCCAGTAGAGTCTTAACAAAGATGTACTTATATGGTTAGTTTATTTGCTTACTTGTTTATGGTCAGTATCTTTCATAATCATGCAAACTGCATGAGGGAAGAGACCTTATTTGTTCTGTTCACAACTTTGTACCCTACAATAGGACCCCACACATCAATGGTATTCACTGGACGTTTCTTGGCTGACTGACTGAATGAATGAGTGAACCTGATTCTGTCAATCTCCTTTTAAAACCTTCAAATGGGCCCTTGCTGGTGTCACTCAATTGGTTGGGCATCATCCTGCAAGGCAAAAGATTGCCAGTTCAATTCCTGGTCAGGGCACGTGCCTGGGTTGCAGGTTCAGTCCCAGGTCAGGGCACATGTGAGAGGCAACCGATTGATGTTTCTCTCCCTCCTTACACCTCTCCCTAAAAATAAATAAATAAAATCTTGTAAAAAACCCCATTGAAATGGTTCCCCATTATCTCTGAGTTAAAGTCACATCTTCTGGAAGTTGTTTGTAAGTCCTTTTCTGAAATGACCTGTGCCTACATTTTTACCTTTCTCCACTCCTCCACTCTTCTCCAGCTTTCCAGAATTTTCTTTGGTTTTTCAAATATACCATGTGTTTCTTTTCCTCTGCCTGCCTAGAACTGTTTTAGCTTCTCACTTTGTCTGACTAAGTCAGACAAAAGTTCTCTAGAAGCAAATTTCAGTTTAAATGCCACCTCTTCTGGGAAATCTTCCAGAACTTTCTCTCACTAGGCATTGTTGGAAGTCCTTAGGTACCACCCATGAGCACCCTGGACTTCTCCATTTATAAGTCATCACAAGCTTTTGTAAGTTATTTAATAATCGTGTTTCTCTATCATTGTGATGTTTTTTCTTAAAATTAACTTTATTGAGATTTATTAATTGACATTTGCCTATTTAGAGTTGTGCAACCACCATCACAATCTATTTTAGAGCATTTTAATCACTCCCCTTTCCCATCCCAACACCCATACACATTAGCAGCTACAATTCCTCTCCCCTCAATTCCCTCAAACCCAGGCAACTACTAATCTTTCTCTGTCCATGGATGTGCCGATTCTGGGTATTTCATAGTTTGGACCTTAACCTCTGTGTGGTCTGGGACTTCTCAGTCCTGTCACCACTTTATGCCCAGAACCTAGCAGAGGGCCTGGTATGTGATTCATGCTTCAGATGTATTTGTTGATTGACTAATTGATTGAATAATTAAACAGTTAGATACCCCAAAGCCAATTACTTTCTTTTCTGTGTATCTACTACATTTTTATATGCATTGCTATTTTCATTACCCAGCATTGATGTTTTTATGTTCTTGTTTATCTTCCTGGATCAGGAGCTTGAAGACAAGAGCTATGCCTGATTCATCTTTGTGTATCTTTGTTGAGTGCAGTACTTGGCATGTAATGTGTTTGACCAATATTTGCCCAATGTGTAAATGAACAAATGAATTAGCTATAACCACTCATTCCCAAATCGCCAGTTGAGGTCTCCAGCTGGGTCGGTGGGCTGAGTTCATTTGCTTGTTCATTCTGCCAGTGTTTGTTAACAAATGAGGATATTAGTTTATACCTCCCATCAGCATTCTGTGAATTTCCATCTGATCCATGATGATCACCCCTCTCTGTAGGCAGAAGCCATGTCTCGGTAGTCCTGGTGTCCTCTCAAGGCCTGCACAGCCCCTCACGCTGGCTTAGGGACTCATCAAATGCTTTGTGATTTAAATCCATGCTTTTGAGTCTCTGAGGCCCTGGACATCAGATGGGGCTGTGGTGTTTAGCTCTATCATTTGCAGGCACTGTAGTAGGAATTGGTGACTTCTGAGCCTCTGTCCCCCTCACCCTGCCCCCCAGAGGACTTTCATCAGGGAAGGTCAGTCCCTCAGAGTGAAGCTGTTGTGACACAGGGAGAACACTGCCCAGGTAGGGGACCTGTGTCTATGGTGGCGGGCATGTCCCAATGTGCTGAGATACCTGGCGTGGGCTGCACCAAACCCTATTCCAGGTCACCTCTGTGGTGAGAGGAAACTGGTGGGCCTGGTCTTACAGCTGGCTCTCTGCTGGCTTCCAGTGGCAGAGTTGGTGCCTCTAGGCTGATAGGTGGGGCATTAGCTGAGCTTTGTGACCTAGGTCCTGGTGCCACCCACCTGAGTGCCCATGATGCTGCTGAAAGAGTGCTTCCTGCAGCCTGGCCTGATGATATACAGTGGGCTCTTCTGGCCCCAGAGGTCCTCGAGCTGCCAGTCCAGTCCTACCCACATCGTTTTGTCTGAAGCCCGATGGCTCCTGGTTTCCCTGGGAAATGATTTCCCTTTGCTTGATAAACCCATGCCCTGCCTTACACATGAACACAGGGACCCATAGCTGGGCCCTGATGGCCTACAGACCCCTGCTCCCCTGCACTTTGGCCTCTTGGACAATCCCACAACCTGCTTGTAGATTAAACATTGCCTGTGGTAGAATGAATAATGACTCCCAAAATATTAGGAGTCTCAACCCTGGAAACTGAATATATTACCTTATATGGCAAAAGGGACCTTGTAGATCAATTATCCTGGATTATCTGGGTGGGTCCAATGTAACCACAAGGGTCCTTACCAGAGCGAGGCATTTGCTCAGAGATAAGAGGAGATGCTTCACAGCCAGCTTTAAAAGTGGAGGAGGGGGCATGCCCAGTTTCTGGAAGCTGAAGAAGGCAAGGATTTTCTCCCGAAGACTCCAAAAAGAGCCAATTCTACCAACACCTTGATTTAGCCCTATAAGACTCATTTCAAACCTCTGACATCAGAACTGTGAGAGAATAAATTTGTGTTGCTTTAAGTCACTGAGTTTTTGGTAGTTTGTTGCAATAGAAAATTAACTTATTGCCCCTGTCCTGGGGTTTCAGCTGGCCTTAGTCTGTCCCTGGTCAAATGGGAGTATTTATTTTTTGAACCCAAGGTGAGGCTATAATTGCCAGCTTGGGCTGCTGTAACAAAGGACCACAGACTGAGTAGTTTAAGAACAGAAATTTATTTTTTTACAGTTCTGGAGGCTCACAGCCCAAATTCAAGGTGCCAGCAGGGCAGGTTTCTGATGAGGGCTGTCTTTCTGACTTGCAGACGAGCACCATTTAGCTGTGTTCTCGCGTGTTCTATGATCTGAGGCTGTGCGCAGACAGAGAGGAAAAAGCTCTTGTGTCTCTCCCTCCTTTCATAAGAACTCCAGTTCTATCAGATCAGGGCCCCACCCTATGACCTCATTTAACCCTGATAACCTCCTTGAAAGGCCTATCTCTAGATATAGTCACATTGGAGGTTAGGGCTCCAACCTATGAATTTAGGGAGGACGCTTTCATTGGTAATACAGGCCCTCTGCAGTTATATCCATACAGAAGAGCCAAATGTTCCTCACACCATTTATATCCTGGAAGCTCAGTTCTCTTTGCAAATAAGAGTGGCATGTGGTTTGGAAGCCAGCACAACAGTGTCCTCAAACTGGTCCCCATGTAAGCATGCCTTGTGCTTCTGTCCTCCAGGGCTTCACAGATGAATTGCAGGTATTTGAGGGTGTGTCACTGAGCTCTTTTGGGCAGTCCTTCACAGATGGCAAGTGTAACCCCTCACTGGAAATGTCTGCTGAGGGCATCGGGGGTTAGGGTGTGGAGTTCTCGGGTGAAGTTCTATTTGAGTTCTATTTGGTGAAATCTGCACTCATGATAATGCGCAGGTGATAGCAATCTGGCAGCATGCCTCTCAGGTTTCTTTTTCCTTTTTTTCTCTTGCTGCTGCCCTCCTTAGTAAAGGAAGCAGTTTGTCTGGTCCTTAGCGGGGATTTAATCTTTCTAGGAGTTAAAACTATTATATATCTTCCTATCCCAGCCTTCTCCAAACTAGCCTGGTGCTGGATTGTTCAAAGGATGCTTCCAACACCATTCTGGGGGCAGCTCATCATGGGAACTGGTCCTAGCAACCTCTATCCTGTGTTTCATTCATGAAAAAGTGCTTCGGGTCAAGTACAATGCTGTGAATTGTTGGTGGTGCAGGCAACCTGGGAAACATAAAAGCCTCATCTCAGGAGAGCTGGACACTGTGAAAGTGGCTGCTAGACTCCAAAGCCTGGATTACCCAGAACCAGCCCCCAGACTGACTCTGGACAGAGTGCTCTAAAGCAGCAGGGGCTGCTGAGTTGATGTGCCCTGGTGGGAGCCACAGGCCTGAGGGACTGCAGAGGCCCCTGCCCGCCACTCTAAGACAGCGTCTCATCTGACGACTTTGTGGAAATGGCACACTGGCCGCAGGCAGACAATTCCTGACCAAGATCTAGCCACCCCCACAGCCACCCCAGAGTTCCCAAAAGGGAGAGTGTAGATGGGGCCTCTCTTGTTGGAAAGTAAGGAGCACACACTTAGGTGTGGTGGCCCTGCAGTAACGTCACACTGGCAGGTGGTACCTCTGCAGCTCAGAGCTGTTATAGGCAGATTCATAAATATATTTCTTGGAACAGAATTTAAGTCTATAAGCATTAAGTATCAGTCTTAACATTCACCATTTGAGACTGATTCATAAGGAAAGTTTGGTGAGTGTCTTGAATGATATTCAGTTATGAAGGGACATAGCTTCAGGCACTGAGAAAATAGCTGTATATTTGGGTTTATTTGTCCAAGTGGATAAGGACAGTTTGGGGACAAACAATGCCTTATTTGGAGTTGCTTGTTTTTTTTCTATAACTCTCCCCCATGGGTGACCTCAGATAACCTTCCCCAGCTTGGGGACACTGAAATCAGCTTCTGCACAGCCTAGGGAGACTTGTCCATAGCTTGGGGGAAGCCTCCATCAGCTTCAGAACCCTGAGAAAAACTAGCAAAGACTCAAGTACTATCCTGGTCCTTCTCCCTTGGCTGGTGGACCAGGATTTTCCCAGGGAACTCCTGGCAGCACCTTCGAGTCCCACTTCTGGGAATATAACCATGGATTTCTCAAGGTGGCTCCTGGAGCTGGGCTGCTGAACTGCTGCTCCCTGTGGTTCCTGAGGCTTTCCTCAGAGTGAATCAGTTGTCTCAAACCCTGTCATTAGCCACTAGATGTTGATGGGGTGTTGGATGGATGGAAGTGTCCCTGGAAGGCTGTCTCCCATTTATTGCTCTTTTGGCCCATGCAAGGTTCAGCTTCATGAAGATTACGCTCAGTGGGGCCCCCATAGAAAACCAGGCACCTACAGAAATGGGTGGCAAATGTGACAGTGGCTGCCTTGAAGCCATAGCCATCTGGTATGAGCAAAACACCCTGGTTTTCTCACTGGGAACACTGGGCTCCCCCCAGGGGAGGCAGAGAGAGGAGTGAATTCCCATCACAGCTTTGGGTTTGGAAAGAACATGTATCTGCTGGGCAGGAACATGGGTCCAGGTACATGGCTGGTCTTTCAGTTGCACTTGAAATGTTCTCTGGATGGTCTGAAACACGTGTCTGAGAAGAGGAAGTGGGAGTGGGGATGGCACTGGACAGGTGAGGCAAGGCTGATAGCAGAATCCCAATGGGAGGTGTGAGCTTGTTAGGGGTTGAATTGTGTCCTCCCAATAAAGATTTGTTGGTTTGCTGACTCCTTAGTATCTCAGGTACCTCAGAGTGTGACTATTGGGAGATAAGGTCTTTACAGAGGTTCACATTAAAATGAGGCCATCCAGGTGGGCCCTAAGCCAACACATCCTTATGAAAACAGGAAATTTGGACAAAGACACACACTCAAGGACAACGCCAAGTGAAGATAAAAGCAGAGATCTTCAGGCCAGGCAACACCAAAGATGGCCAGCACATTGCCAGGCCAGGGGTGTGGCAAAAGATAGACTGCTCCTCACGGGCTTCAGAGAGAACTGGCCCTGCTGACGCCTTGGCCTCAGGCTTCTAGCCTCCAGGGCTCTGAGACAGTAAACTCACGTTGTTTATGCCACCCAGCCTGTGTTTTGTTTCAGCAGGCCTACCAAATGGATGCAGGGTCTTGCAGAATCTTACAGGCAGTGATGGGCTTGTGAGAAACCAAACAGGAGGATGCCAAGGACCAGAAGGCAATGTGGGCCAAGGGTGACAGTGGGGTCTGTTCCATAGACAATGCCTAATGGTTCTGTCATTGGGAGTGCAAGCCTCACAGTGTGGGCCCAGGACAGCATCATCATGGTCATCGTCATCATTGTCATTGTCAAGGCTACTGAGTATCTACTCTGTGCCTGGTACATGTACTTTACATGTCTTATATCATTGAGTCCTTACAACCTACAAGGTCAGTGTTGTTATTATTCTCCTTTTACAGATGAGGAAACTGAGACACAGACAAGGAAGTTACTTGCCCAAGCACTGATAGGTAGAGAGGCCTGAATGCAGCCCCTCCCGGCCCCACTCACTGTGCTCCAGTTCACACCTGTTCTTGCTGTTCCTTCCACGTCAACTCACCCTCGGCATCTTCTTGTTGTCTGCTCCCCTGCCTTGGTTGCTTTCCTATTAGATTCCCACGTGGCCAGCTCCTTTTTCTATTTGGGTTTCAGCCCTAAAGCTTCATCTTCAGCCAGAGCCTCTCACCCTCCCAGTTGTCTCACCACACTGTGTGTTTTGTTTATTTATTTATTTTTACTGTCCGAAATTTCCTTCTCTCTTACTTGTGAGTCATCTATCTTGACCCCATAGAACATAAGATTTTGAGGACAGGGACCTTCTCTGGCTTCTTTAATCCTCTATCCCAGAAACTGGATCCATTCCTAAAGCAAGAAAACTGTTCAGTAACTCAGTTCCCTTTATTTAGTTATTCAAATCATTTGCCACCCACCTCCATCTAATTGGAGCTTGGGCTCCATCTTGCATTGATAATAGACTCACAGAGATCTTTTGCTAAACGAAGGCAGCTACTGTCTGCCCTGATACTTACTCAGTGCCAAGAAACTGGAGGAAACTTTAACACTCAATTCCCACTCCCCCCTCCCCTCCCATTGGTCTGTCAGTGGAAAAGAGAGCCAGGGAAATTGACTTTACCATTGGACGGTTATTGTCACTCTCTCCAGGAGGCAGGAGGGCTGGGGCCAGTGACTATGGCCTTGGGTCAGTCAAAATCTGGCTCAGTCCATGGGGACCGAGTCTGTCGTATACCATACTGGAGGTGGGTGTCCCCTACCCTCCATTGTAGGGAAATTCAGAATGGTGCTACCTGCCTCCTCCTCCTTGGAGACCAGCCACCAGAGGGCTGCAGGGCAAGGCCATTGTTCCCCGGGGTGGGCAGCCATGCTCACCCTGGCTCACTCTCCCTGTCCCAACAGTGACTGAGGCAGCCAGGACTCTGTGTGGAGAGAGGCGGAGCCACATTCTAGCCTGTCCTATAAGTCATTGAGCTCCAACAGGTTGCTCCCTGGGACAGTCAGTACACTTTCTGGGGCTCTGCCGAGGATACCCTGCTCTCCTTGTGCAGAGCCAGCTCATACCGTTCAAATCTACCCAGTTTTGCCTCAATTCTTCGTTCATCCTGCCTTTCAACAATCATTTACTGAGCACCACTGGGCAGTGGGACAGATGGTGGACCAGTAGCTATGGGAGCAGTTATTAGAGGCATTATTTCACTGGGATACATGTCATGGACACCCAGTTCTGTTTGGCAGGTGGTTGCATTCAGTGTCCTCAGCCCCAGCTGACCACACCCTACCTGCAGGGCTGGGGTGCAGCCTCCAAGGAGGCATCTTCCATTGTCCACTCCTGTGACAATGGGGGAGATGCTGTCACCAAGATTTCTTGTGAGAGGACCTCTCGCCGGTAGTGCTACATGTGCCAAAAGTGTTGGGGCAGTTCCAGCAGGAGGCACAGTGAGGTGGGGCTGGGGCCCAGGGCACTTCTGAGTACCCTTTCCTAGCTTCTGCTCCCTACTCTGGTGGGGTATCCCTCAAGATTCCAGAGGAGACAGTGAGCTCTGCTCTTTCTTCCTGAGGAGACCACAGTAGGAAGTCTGACTTTGGCTGTAAATCTTAAAGAATAAATAGAAAAATACCATTTACAGAAGAAAGGGAAGAGAATATTCTGAGTAGCAATACAGCCCATAGTGTTGAAAGAGAGGTCTGCTCTTCATATAGCAGAAAGCTGGGATCTGGTGTGTGGCTTGGGGTAAGGTGGGGTGGGGGGCTGAGATATGGGGAGGAGGTGGGTGTGGCCAAGTTTGGGAAGAGCCTGACATACCAGAGAGGGGGCCTGCCCCTGCCCCTGCCCCTGCCCCTGCCCTATGGCAGTGGGCTCTGGCCTGACTTTGAATAGCAGACCTGTAAGTGCTTGCTGGACAAGGAGTGAGTGGGAGCCACTGAGAGATTTGCAGCTGCTGTGAACCATGGATAGATATGCTGTTTTAGGCCCACAGCTCTGGGTGATGGAAGTACAGTTGTTAACAGATAGGGGCCTGACCCTGAGCGGGTCTGCCTAGGGCCAGCTATAGTGTGTGGGTTCTTGACTTCCTGTAGGAAAGATTTCACAACACGAGTCCAAGTGACTATGAGGATACATTTATTAAAGCTGGGAACAGTGAAACAAAGAAGGGCTTGGCATAGAAGAAGCAACAGGAGAGCCTAGGCTGGGCTGCCTGAGCTCACTGGGAAGTCAGAGGAAGAGGGCTTTGCAGACTGGCTCAGGGGATTGGCCTGGGACAAGCTGCCAGCTGCTTATTGCCTTAGAGTTTAGGAGACAAGTGCCTATGAAGAAAGAAGTGGGGGAAGAAGAGGGGAAAGCAAAAGGCAAAGGCTGGGGCTGCTCCTCAGAGGGGGAACAAGTGCTGGGTCCCTTGTCTTGAGGCTTTTATTTCTTTCTTACAGGCAGGAATCTTAGGGGAGGTCCCAGGGGAGCGTTTCAGCAGACTATTCACGAGTTCTCCAGGTGTGCCCTCTCAGGGTCGTGGTCTCCTCTGATTGGTCAGTGACAGGGCAGGGGGTCTTTAGTTATTGTAACTGATCCTGGTGTAGCCCATCCGATTTTGCTGCTTTTCTGGGCCTGGAGCTGAAATACAACTGAGGCCTAGATGTTACCTCCAGGGAGGAAAGGTTACCCTGGGGTTGATGTCTTTGTTTTCCTAGTTTTACCCCTTGCCAGGCACTTGGGACCTTCCCCCGGTGACCATTTGCACCTGGCTCTAAATTGCTCAGCCATTGTGCTCAGCAATCTGTCTCAGTTTCCCTATTCCATTTGCCAAGGAATTTTCCCAGCTTCTCACTATCCTGTCTCTCAGTCACCAAGAAGGGGAGGGGTCAATGTTGAATTTTTATGGCTGAATTATAGGTGATGTGTTCGGGTAGAAAGAGCAGAGTGTTTTTTGGTGTTTTGTGTTTTTTGTTTGTTTGTTTGTTTGCTTGCTTTTTTAAAATAGAGTGTGTGAACAGTCTTGGTGCACTAATCCAGAGTTAAAACAAATGTCCCAACTTGTTTTTCCATTGAGAGAACCTCATTTTCCATTCATGTGGTGCACCAAGAGAGAAAGGGTAATGAGTGAGAGAGGGAGGGTGCAGGCGGGGAGGCAGGCCTGCCAGTGGTTCATTTACAAGCTGTTTTTATTAGGCATATTGTTGTGAACCAATTTTCATGTTGAAATGGCTTTTCTCCCCCCCCCCCCAACAAATTGCCTTTTGTGTTGTTGAATGGGATAAGAGGTGCCCTCTTCCAGGATTAGCTAACTCTGTTCTCAGCTTGTGCTAAAATAAGCACCTTGTAAACCCATCTAGTGGCAGAGTCTGGGACTGGTTTGGTCCTCCCGGCTGAATTGATGAATATGAGCTGGGAAATAAAGAGTTTCCAGAGAAATTGGGTATAAGAACATATGCCTCAAGTTTTGTGAAAGATTTCCATTCTGAGTCTTCAGATGATCTCAGAAAAAGGCTCCGCAGAATGGAGAGAGTGGCTGTAGTGAAGCAGTCAGTTCATTTATTGCTGTTTTTGTTTTTAAAAATAACATTTGGTTCTTATAAAAATTTAGACACATGGACACATTTGTACATAAAGGAAAGCATAAAGACTACCTCCAACTTCTTGCAGTCATCTGGAATATCACCATTTTACAACAAATCACTTTTATATGTTGTTATTTTTTTCTGACTTTTTCCCCTAGGCACATGTTTTTACAGTTAAAATCACATTGTTTATATAATTTTTATCCTGATTTTTTTTTAAAATAGATTTTTCTCATGTCATTTAGTAGATGTGATTTTTGATTGTGCATAATATTATACCATGTGGATGTAATTAAAGTGACATTACATAGTCTTTTTTGTTTTTACTATTTTATTTTAACTAATTTCAAATATAGAGAAGAATTTCAAGAATAGTACAATAAATTCCTCTGTATCCTTTTCCCAGTTCTTTGATTGTTGGCAGTGTCCACATTTGCTTTACCGTTCTCTCTTTCTCAAATAGCTACATTATTTTTTCTAAACCTTTATAGAGTAAGTAGCAGACAGGATGTCCCAGTACTCTTGAACACTCAGTGCATATTTTCCACACTCTCCTGCATAACCACGGCACAGTCGTCAGAATCGGGAAACATTGTATAGTATCACCACCTAATTTACAGTCTCCATTTCAGATTTTCCCAGTTATCCCAATATTACTCTTTATAGCTAAACCATCCACTCCAGAATCAGATATTTCGCATTTATCTGTGATGTCTTTTCAGTTTTCTCCAATCTCAAGAAGCTCCTTAGTTTTGTTGCTTGTTTTTACTTTCACCACCTGAACATTTTGAAGGCCGTAGGCCACTTATTTTGCAACATGCCCCTCATGTTGGATGTTGGATTTGTCTAATGACTTTTCATGGTTAGATTTCAATTGTGTGGCTTTAGCAGAAGTATCGCAGAGATGATGATGATGTGTCCTCATGAGGTGACACATAATGATGATTTGTCCCATTACTAGTGATGCTAACTTTGATCACAGAATTAAAATACAGTCTGCCAAGCTTCTCACTTTATAGTGACTCTTTCCCCTTTATAGTTAGTTTTGTGGAGAATTATTTTGACAATATATAAATATTCCATCTTCATCAAACTTTCACCCACTAGTTTTTGTACCCACTAGTGACTCTTGCCTGATTAATTTTTTTCTGAATTAATTATTATTATGGTGATTATCAAATGGTGGTTTTTCTAAACCCATCATTCCTTCTACATTTATTAGCATTATGCTGTATGCAAAAGCTTTTTCTTTTCTTCATTTACTCATTCATTCATTCAATCAGTATTAATACAACAGTTCCCATTTTATTCAATAGATCACAATCTCTTCCTGTCATTGTTTATTTTGATGTTAGAATAGCTTCTTCAGGCTGGTTCTTGGGTCTTTTTCGTGTACTCTCTTCATTAAAAATGATCATCATACAGTACAGACTGAGTAGAGATTTATTTTGCCACTTGACAACATATAATGAACATTTTCCATGTCATTAAGAGTCTATAATATTATTTTTAGTAATTTTATAGTGTCCCTCAAATATACCTCATGCTTCAGCTTTCATAGTGGCTGAGATGGTCTGGGAGAGACCCTTCTCCTGTGTGAAGGCCCTCGTTTCATTAGCCAGGGACAGAATGTTATCAGAAACAGAGGTGGACTCCAAGCAGGAACAAGTCCAGCGTAGTTGGGTATGTATTTTTTCCCTGGCCCCCAGTTGTAACCAGCTGTGCAGCTGTTAGAGAGAGGCACTGTCTACAGAGGATGTAAGAATACTTATTGTGGGTATTCCATTCATATGAAAATTGTCAGCAACCTACATATCAATCAACTGTAGTTGGAATATTGTATAATAGTTAAAACAAACTAGTTATATGGATCAATATGCATATATGTGTGTGTATCCATTATGTATATACAAAAGAATACACACATACATGAATGCATATATGTTCAGAATAAAGATGAAAAAGTCCAAGGCAACAATATGTACTGACATCATGATAGTGGTTACTATTGGGATGGAAGGAGAAGAATAAATTAGAGAAGTGATCTATCTATATGGATCTTCAAGCTATTGTATGGAAATTATACTTCCATAAAGCCATTTTAAAAGAAGACCTAAAGTAAATATGGTGTAATGAATATACTTGATAAGCCTGGGTTAGGTAAACACATGTTTATTGTATCATCCTCTTTTCTAGCCTCTTATGTTTGAGATATTTTATGATAAGAAATAAAGAACATGAATGGAAATGATAAGTACGAAGTCAAACATAGTGATTATATCTGGGGAGTGAGAGAAATGAGATCAGAGAGAGAGATATATACAAGGAGTTTCCTTTGTATTTGTAACATCAAATTTTATTTTCCTAAAAAATATTAAATCAAAATGACAAAATGTTAAGATTTGATACAGCTTGGTTGTGGATTTATAGGAGTTTGTTCACATCATTCTCTAGGCATTTCTGCATTTACTGAGAAGATATGCTGTAGAAGTGAGAGAATAGCTAAGACTGAAATTCTCTGGACAGAAAGGAAATAGTGGAATTCATAGCATGCCTGGCATATTAGCTCTGGGAAGCAGAGCCTCAGGCAGGCTTAAACACTGATGGCTTTGGGGAAGTGCAAACCCAGGGTAGCAAGAAGGAGAGGAAAGAGAAGTGAGAGAGGGAAGGATGGAGAGCAACACCAAGTGATGCATTGCTAGGCTGGCCACTGTTTCATGAGGTCTCAGCTATGCAGGATATTTCCTGATAGGCTGTGGAGAAAAGCTGTTTGGGGACAGTCTATTGGAGAGAAGAATAGAGAGGAAATTTATTTCCTAACTCTCTTTTATTGTCTTTCTGATTGGTCAAAACTGAATTTTCGGAACATGAACACCCTTGGGCTTCTTGAGTGTATGTGTCTTCTAGCCCATTTGGCTGCCACTGTGGAGGCCAGATCGCATTCACAGTGTGGTGCATCCAAGGTTAGAAACTATGGGGAAGCAAGAGACCCTGGCAATGGCCTCAGGCCTCAGGGTTGAATGGCCCTAAAGGAGTCTGATTGGATACCTCATGCTGCCAACAGCTACAGCAAAGCAAGTGGCCAAGGGTATGGGAGATGGATGAAGTAGAGAGAATCTGATTCCCATTCAATGAGTCTGATACAAATAAAATGGGATACCTCTTTTGTCTAAAATGAGAGAGGAAATGAGAATAAATTTTGAAGTAGGTAAGTTTACAGGGGACAGGAGGTAAAAAAATTGAAACTATTCTAGACTGATAACCTCTTTTTTTCTGAAGAGCAATTAGTCACTGAGAATTTGGGGATGGATTTGGGAAGTAGGATTAGGAGTTTGTGGAGAATTGTGAAGATCTTGAATGACAGCCATGGGGAAAGGATTGGGTCTGGTTACAGAAGTGAAGAGGCTGCTTGGGAGGCAGAGAACAGGCCTAGCAGGAAGTTAGTAAGGGAATTGGAAAGAGTAACTGAATTGAATTGGGCTCCAGGTAACTTGCCTAGTTGGGCAGAATAGAAAAGGAAGACTGTAGAGGCTGATGGTCTGGAGAAATGCTGAGGAATGCAGGTCTCAGAAGCTTGAAGAACAGCCAGTGGGAGTGACAGGTGGGAAAACACGAGGTCATGGTATGAGAGCAAAATTCTAGAACTTAAGATTTCAGAGCAGTGTTGAGTGAGAACAAGGACTACACTCTTGTCACTTGGGGGTTTCTTGAGTGGAATGGAAGTAAAATCGGTTAGAGAAGCAGTGGTGAAGGAAGTTAAGGTCACTTACAAATAGCAAGATTGCTGTTGTGATGTACGGTCAAAGTTTAAAGTCATGAAGAGGAGTGGTAGTAAATTTAGCCTAGCTCTTCTCTGGAGGACCAGCGCAAATGATTAGGAACTGTTTTGCTTCTGAGTCACCGAGGGAGGCCAATTAACAAATGGGGTCAGCCATTCTATCCATGGCACTGAACTGAATCATCATCATATAATCTGGAATCCAATTACCATCCATCTTTAAGGGTCTTAAGCATTTTCCTGCTGAAAAATTAGTTTCCTCCCATGACCTCTCTCCCTGTCCCCACAGTTTCCTTAAGTTGTGTGTATTATAGTACTTATTACATGTGGCTGTTACTGCCTGTTCGCCTTCGGTCACTCTCCCCATCTACCCCATCCTGAGTGCTTTAAGGGCAGGGTCAGATCTTGTCTAGCACTGCGTTCTTAGGCTAGCCTGGTCCCTGGTGGTCTGGGGGTGCTCAGTGTGCTGGAAGAGGGCTGTGACCTGTCCGGCCTTGAAGAGTCTGTGGGTCAGTCTGTTTGATGGTTGAAATAAGCTCCTTGATTAAGTCATTTCCTATTTTTTCATCCTTTCAAACACAACTTTGTCTCTGCCCCCCGCATTACTTAGGGGATACATGTTCCTTGTAGAATTCTTGGAAAATAAGAATAATCACCCATAACCCCACCCTTTAGGAATAACCACTATTTATGATTTAGATAGTATATATTTTTTACAGACAGTTTATTTGTTTAGTTATTTAATAGATAGCACATTAATTATAAAACTTCAAAGCATAGAAAAGTGTACAATAGCCCCATTATCTGTGGTTTCATTTTCCATGGTTTTAGTTACTTCCTGTCAACTGTGGTTTAAATATATTTAATGGAAAATTCTTTTTTTTCTTTTTTAATTGAATTTATTGGTGCTGTATTAGTTAATAAAATTTATATAGGTTTAGCCTTGGCTGGTGTGGTTCAGTGGATTGAGTGCTGACCTGTGAACCAAAGGGTCGCCAGTTCAATTCCCAGTCAGAGTATATGTCTGGGTTCTGGGACAGGTCCCCACTTTGGGGGCATGCAAGAGGCAACCTACTGATGCATCTCTCACACATCAATGTTTCTCTCCCTCTCTCCCTCCTTTCCTCTCTCTCCAAAATAAACAAACAAACAAATGAAATCTTTTAAAAATCATATAGGTTTAAGGTGTACAGTTCTATACTACATTATCTCATGTCTCTTTCCATCACCATTAAATGGAAAATCCTAGAAAAAATTCAAAATATTACATTGTAATTCATTCTGGATAGTGTGATAAAATCTTGTACTGTCCTGCGCCATCCCACCCTGGATGTGAATCATCTTTTGGTGCAGTGTCTTCACACTGCAGACGCTCCCTGCCTGCTAGTCACTTAGTAGCCATCTTGCTTATCAGATCAACTGTCTCAGCATCTGAGTGCTTGTGCTCCAGTCTCCCTAAGGCTACATCACAATGCCTGAGTTATTCACCTCACTTTATCACATCATGTAGGCACTGTATCATCTTGCATCATCACAAGACAGGTAAGTGCCATACAATTACACTTTTTGAGTGACACCGCATTTACATAACTTTTATTACAGTACATTGTTAAAATTGCTCTATTTTATTAAGAGTTATTGTTGATCTCATAAATTAAATTTCACCACAGGTGTGTATGTACAGGAAAAAAGCATGGCATAGACAGGGTTCAGTACCACCCACAGTTTCAGGCATCCACTGGGAGTCTTGGAAGGACCCCCACAGATAAGGGAGACGGCTGCGATGTGAAAGTGTCCCTCTGTTCCTTTCCCTCCTCCTGACTTAGTTCCCTTCCCCAGGAGAATCGTGGCTACCTGTTTCTCTCATATTCATCCATTCACAAGCAAGTGTTTATAGTCTTCTTTTATTCTTTCATTCACATGGTAGCATTTGATGCACATTTTTCTGCATCTTGCTTTTTTCATTTAACAATACATCTTGCAGGTCATTCCACATTAGGATATAAAGAACATTCTTATTTCTTTTCTAGCTTCATACTCTTCCATTGTTTGGATATACTATATTTAGCCAGTTTTTTTGTTAATGGGTATTTGAGTTGAGGCTGATCTTTTTAATATTTTATTATAGAAGACTCAAGTATAATGAATACACATTACCTAGGTTTAACTTGTGACTAAGCTTGTTTTATCTATATCCCATTTGCCAGCCCTCCTCCTTCCTCTGTTATTTTATTTTTTGAAGATTTTATTTATTTATTTATTTAAAGAGAGGGGAAAGGAGGGAGAAACAGAGGGATAGAACCATCATTGTGAGATAGAAACATCAATTGGTTGCCTCTCACACTTGCCCTAACCAGTGCCTGAACCCATAACCCAGGCATGTGCTCGGGCCAGGAATTAAACTGGTGATCTTTTGCCTCATGGGACAATGCCCAACCCACTGAGCCACATTGGTCAGGGCATCCTTCTATTATTTTAAAGCAAATCTCAGACATTTTATCATTTCACCTATAATTATTCTAGTATAGATCCAAAAAATGACTTTAAAAATACCAGTATCACACCTAATACAATTAACAATGATTCCTTAATATTATGAAATCTGATCTTTAAAACATATATGTATATATTTTATATATACTTGTATATATATGTATATTTATATATATACAAATACACACACACAAAGCTGCAACTAAGGGCTTGGTTCATACTTCATTACACATGTGTGTGAGCATACTGGTAATATGCCTTTATAGAGGGGAATTGTTGTGTTAAATTGTGCACTTGTAATAGAAAAGAGATTGCCAAATTATACTTCAAAGAGATTATACTAATTTATATGTCTTCCACCAAAGTTTTCAAGGACGGTTTTCTCACAACTTTATCCACACACTGTGTTATCAAACTTCTTGAGCTTTACCTGCCTAACAGGTGAAATATATTATACAAATGTCATTTTATTTATTTGTTTTTTCAAGACTTTAAGACATTTTTATTTTTCATATATTTTATTGATTATGCTATTACAATTGTCCCAGTTTTTTCTCCTCTTTATTCCCTTCTGCCCTGCAATCCCCTCCCACCACCATTCCCCACCTTAGTTCATGTCCATGGGTCATACATATAAGTTCTTTGGCCTCTCCATTTTCCATTCTATTCTTAACCTCCCCCTGTCTATTTTGTACCTACCATTTATGCTTCTTATTCCCTGTACCTTTTCCTTCATTCTCTTCCCTTGCCCTGCCCGATGATAACCCTTCATGTGATCTCTATTTCTGTGAATCTGTTCCTTTTTTAGTTGTTTGCTTAGTTCTCTTTGTTTTTGTTTTTTTTAGGTTTGGTTGTTGATAGTTGTAAGTTTGTTGTCATTTTAGTATTCATGTTTTTGATCATCTTCTTTTTCTTAGATAAGTCACTTTAATAACATTTCATATAATAAGGACTTGGTGATGATGAACTCCTTTAACTTGACCTTATCTGGGAAGCACTTTATCCACCCTTCCATTCTAAATGATAGCTTTGCTGGTTAGAGTCATCTTGGATGTAGGTCCTTGCTTTTCATGACTTTGAATACTTCTTTCCAGCCCCTTCTTGCCTGAAAGGTTTCTTTTGAGAAGTCAGCTGATAGTCTGATGGGAACTCCTTTGTAGGTGACTGTCTCCTTTTCTCTTGCTGCTTTTAAGGTTCTCTCCTTATCTTTAATCTTGGGTAATGTAATTATGATGTGCCTTGGTGTGTTCCTCCTTGGGTACAACTTCTTTGGGACTTTCTGAGCTTCCTGGGCTTCCTGGGAGTCTATTTCCTTTGCTCAGTTAAGGAAATTCTCCATTGTGTTTTCAATTTCTTGCTCTTCTTATTCTCCTTCTGGCACCCCTGTGATTTGGATGTTGAAACATTTAAAGTTGTCCCAGTGGTTCCTATGCCTGTCCTCATTTTTTTGAATTCTTGTTTCTTCATCCTGTTCTGGTTGAATGTTTATTTCTTCCTTCTGGTCCAAACTGTTGATTTGAGCCCTGGTTTTCTTCCTGTCACTGATGTTCCCTGTATATTTTTCTTTATTTCACTTTTCATAGGCTTCACTTTTTTCTCTATTTTACGACTATACTCAACCATTTCTATGAGCATCTTGATTACCGGTGTTTTGAACTCTGCATCTGATAGGTTGGCTGTCTATCACCTAGTTGTATTTTTTCTGGAACTTTGATCTGTTCTTTCATTTGGACCATTTTTTTTGTTTCGGTGCACCTGTTATGTAGTGAGGGGCAGAAGCTTAGTTATTTGCTGGGGTGGGGCAACCCATGTCACTGTGCTGTGGCACTGTATGTGGGGAGGGGCATGATATGGAACAGTGCTGTTTGCTTAGTTCTCCACCAGCTTTCAGTCACTTCCTTTGCTACCCACAAGCAAATTTGGTCCTTCTGGTGCTGACTTCAAATTGGGTCTGTGTGCGTTCTAGGACTCTGTGGGTCTCTCCAATGACTTCTCCTGTGAGGCTGGGAGTTTCTCCCACTGCCTCAACACCCACAGGTGTTTTTAGTCAGAGGTTTGAGGCTTTATTTCCCTGCATTGGAACCCTGCGTTGAATGGTCTGTCTCACTCCTCAGTTGTTCTTCCTGGTTTATCCGCATGTGAATGTGGGACCAACCAATCTGCCAGCTGCCACCTTACCTGGTCCACCAGCCACACCACCTTGCCTGCCACCTTGCCTTCCACCCACCACCTTGCCCCAAATCCTCTCCACTCTGGCTGCCCTTCTCAGCCCTTCTATCGGTCTGGATGAATGTTTCTTCTTGAACTCCTTGGTTGTTGGACTTCCATACATTTCAATTTTCTGGCAGTTCTGGTTATTTTTTGTTTTTACATTTGTTGTTGTCCTTCTTTTGATTGTGTGAGGAGGAAAAGTATATCTACCTATGCCTCCATCTTGGCCGAGAGTCCCTCTATTCATTTAAAATTTTTATTGTATCTTTTCCATTATCATTTAACACCCTACACATGTCATTTTAATTTGCATTTCTATTACTGTGAATTGTGTTCAACATTGTTTTACATGTTTATTAATTTGTAATTCCTGTCCTGGGAACTCTCTGATCATATTCTTTGAACATTTTTCTTTTGGTTTATTAGCCTTTTTCTTATTGATAAAAAGGAACTTTTAAAATATGGGGAAAATTAACTCCTCACTTGTAATATAAATGAAAAATATTTTTACTTTATTTCTAATTTCTGACTTAGCTTACAGTGATTTTTGCCATGGAAAAATGTAATTTTTTTACTTAGAATTAGTCAGTCTTTTATTTTATGACTTTTGATGTTTGTTTCCTACTAAGTACAGCCTTATCTACTCTGAGATTATTAAAAAATTTCCTCACAGTTTTTTTCTTTTACAATTATGACTTTATTTTATATAATTAATCTTTGATCCTTCCTGAATTTATTTTGATATAAAGTATGGTGTATACAATAGTTCCACTCTTAATATTTTCCAGAAATATACATAGTAATGAACTATCTTTTCCCATCATTTGAAATGTCACTCTTGCCATATACTAAATTTCTTATATATTCAGACCAATTTCTGATCTTGCTACCATTTTAACTGAATGACATCACTTATTTAGCTACTTACCTATTGTACCCATCTTTTTTTTATTAAAAATCAGGCTGTGTTAAGTATCTTTGCAAATAAATTTTTGTATATACATCTTATTCTTAGGATAAATTTCTCTAAATAGGATTGCTGGTGTAATGGTATGCAAACCTAAAAATATTATAGAAATTGTCAAACATAATGCAAAGAGGATAGTACAAACCCTTGAATAGCCACCACTGAGCTTCAGTGATTTTTTACATTTTACTGATCATATTCCTTCTATCACCCCTGTCCCCAGCATCTTTTCCGGTAGTATTTTAACGCAAAGCCCAGACATAATATCATTTCATCCATCATCCCATCAGTAAGTTAGCTAAATCAGCTTCGTTCTCTCTTATGATTCTCTCAAAAACCTTCATTTCAGATTTTCTCTAATCAGGATCCAAACAAGGTCTATATTTTAAGGTTTTTGGTGCTTTCGGCTATGTGGCTCCACAGACAGAGCAGGCCCATTTGCGCTGCTCTCACCAGCAGTGTGCAGTGTGGCTTGGACCCTGTGTCCTGGACAATTCTGAGCTCATCGTCCAACAGGCCTTGCTCCGCTTCCAGAAACCCTGGGGCCTTCCTGATGTGCTCTGTCTCCCACATCCCATCCGCTGTCTCTCAGGACATTGCTGGCTGTGCCTTCAACTCCGTTCAGGACCAGACCACTTCTCCCTCCTTATTGCTGTCGCCCACTCTCCCCCCACCACTGCAGCCACTTCTCTCTGCCCCCATGGTATATCCCTATGGTCTGTTATCAACCCAGTGGGCAGAGGGGTCTTTTTTTTTTTTGCAGTATATTTGACTTATAACATTATATCAGTTTCTATTGTACAACATATTTGATATTTTTATGTGTTGTGAAACAATCACCATGATGTCTAGATAGCATTCATTATCATGCTTAGTTACATAGTTTTTCTTTTGATGAGCACTTTTATGAACTACTCTCTTAGCAACTTTCAAATACGCAATACAATGTTATAACTGCAGTCACTATGCTGCACATTACATCTCTATGGCTTATTATTTTATAACTGGAAGGGTATACCTTTTGACCCCTTTCACCCATCTTACCTATCTCTGCCTCTGGTGATCATGAATCTGTTCTTTCTATCTATGAGTTTGGGTGTCTTTTTTGTTTGTTTGCTTTAGATTCCACATAGAAGTGGAACCATATGGTATTTGCCTTTCTCTGTCTTTCTTATTTCATTTAACATAATGCCCTCAATTTCCATTGTGTTGTCACAAATGGCAAGATTTTGTTCTTTTTTACGGTAATATTCCATTGTGTTTATGTACCACATTTCTTTATCTTTTCATCTATCACCAGATGCGTAGGTTGTTTCCATATCTTGGCTATTGTAAATAGTGCTGCAGTGAACATGAGATGCATATGTCTTTTCTAGTTACTATCTTTTTTATTTGGATAAATACCCAAAAGTGGAATTGCTGGATTGTATGCTAGTACTATTTTTAATTTCCCGAGGCATGTTTATACTGTTTTCGTAGTGGCTGCACCAATTTGCATTCCCCACCAACAGCGTAGTAGGGGTCCCCTTTCTCCATGCCCTCACCAGCATGTTTCTTGTCCTTTTTGTTGTAACCATTCTAACAGGTGTGAGGTGACACCTTATTGTACTTTTGACTTGCACTTCCTTGATGATTAGTGATGTTGAGCACCTTTTAATGTATGTGTTGGCCATCTGTATGTCTTCTTTGGAAAGGGTCATCCTTGTAACACACAAGTGAGACCATGTCATTCCCCTGCTCAGCAACCTGCCATGGCTCCCACTTCACTCAAAGTAAAATCCAAGAGCTGGCAATGGCCTACGGGCCCTCTACAATCTGCTTTCCCACCCCTGGGCTCTACTACTCCACCCGTTTCCCCTCTCATTGACTCCTCTCCACCCCAGGTACTTACCCTTCTCCAGCACATCAGGTGTATGTGTGCCCACCTAGGGGTTTAGTAATGACTTTCCTCTGTCTGGAATACCACTCTTCCCCAGATAGCCCATGGCTACCGCACTTACCTCCAGATGGTTTCTCACCACCTTGCAATTGCCCTAACCTCCGTATTTACATTATTACCTGCTCCTCGCCTCCCCATAATTCTGCACTTCTGTCTACTCTACTTTATTTTCTTTTCCTTAGCAGTTACTGCATTCCTACACACCATGTTACTTACTTTACTGTCTTCCTCCCATGGAATGTAAGGACGTGGGTCAGAGGTCTTCATCATGCTCACTGTCATATCCTAGCTCCTAGAACTGTACTTGGCATATACTAGACCCCAACAAATGCTTATTGATTGACCATGAATCTGATAGATAAAACATGGTGTAGTGTGGTTCTGTTCATTTGCTCTACTAAAAATTACTGTGGCTGAAAAGAGTCAATAGTGATATACAATTCTATTTTATATAATTTTTGGCTATTTGTAATTTTCCTTTCAGGGGAAGTCTATTTGTATCTTTTTCATTATTCTGTTGGGGCATTCAGTAAACCTTTCACATATTAAAGATTATCTTTATGTCTGCCTTATGTCAATTTACCTTCATTTTGCTTTTTATTTTCCAGGTTGTTTCTTAGCTTTTTTTAAAAATGTATCAATCTGCCTTCAATTCTTTATTATTATTTTCCTAATCCTCACCCAAGGATTTCTCCATTGATTTTTAGAGGGGTAGGTTGGGGTGGGGAAAGAGAGAGAGAGAAACTTTCATGTGAAAAAGACTGATCAGTCCCCTCCTCTATGTGCCCCAACCAAGGATTAAACCTACAATACAGGCATGTGCCCTGACCAGTGATCAAACCCGCAATCTTTTGGTGTACAGGATGATGCTTCAACCAGCTGAGCCACATGGCCAGGGATGCCTTAAATTTTTTAGGAAGAACTTTTTTTTTTTAGTTACCATGTAGTCCCCTTACACCCTTACCCCCCTGCAGTCACTACACTGTTGTCCCTGTCCATGAGTCCTTTTTCCTTTTTGCTTAATCCCTCCACTCCCAACTACCCCCACCTGCCATAGCTGTCAGCCTGCTCTCCATCTATGAGTCTGTCTCTATTTTGCTTGTTAGTTCAGTTTATTCACTAGATTCCACATATGAGTGAAATTATACGGAATTGGTCTTTCTCTGACTGGCGTATTTCACTTAGCATAATGTAGAAGGAACTTTTGTCATCTAATTATTATTGTTTCAATTCTTTGAACTTTTTAATTTCTCAGAAGTAGATTTAAGCATATGGTGTAATGTACAGTTGTAGCTTAACATTTCCCAAGTCCTCAACTGACTATTTTACCCCATTATTTAGTAATCCTTCTTTTCTCCATGGATTAAAATGTGGCCTTTATCATACTGTTCCCCTTCATGATCTGAAAATCCACGTGAACATGCATGGCCCCTTGGCTTCCCCCTCAACTCCCACCCAGGTTTCCTTCACTTCAGCAGAAATCTGGAATGGCTTGTGAGAGTGTGTGCATGGAGGTATGTGTGCATGTGTGACTCACTTAGGATTAAGTTTCTGGGTAGGATTCCTAAAGCAATCCCCCATCTTTTCTGAGTTGCCTTTCCATATTGGAGGGCTGGGATGGGATCAGTCTGCTCCAGCTGATTTCAGTTTTATTCCTCAAGTCGGGGAGAGTGTGAGCTTGGAAATGGTCTTTTCAAAGGCCTGCGCAGGCTCATTCTGATGGAAAACCAGCACATTAAAACAAAATGAGATTGCTGGCCATTGTGAGCAAGTAAATTGTTTCCTATCGATAATGGAATATTTATGCAGCCTGTAGCAGAGAGCAGGTTCTTTCAAATCCAGGCCCTTTATCAATGATCAGGAAGGCAAAGTGGAGTAGGAAGTAACGTGATGGGGAGCAGATGGGAGGGCTGTGCAGGAATTTGGTGACCTAAGGGAGCAATTTCTTTGTGGGCTTCCCCTGAGCAGCTGTGCACCAGTCCACACCTGTACCTTTTGTTTTTCACACTTTCCTGGGGAACTTGGGTGCACACTGTCTTAAATGTCACCTGGCTACCTTTCTATACACAGCAACTCCAGGGGAAATTCTATTTGCAAGGCCATTAGAAACAGCACTTGGGCCATGTTTACGTGTGCTCTTGTGTATGAGAAAAGGAAGAACAGGTTTGATGAGAGTTACAATGGAAACATTAGACAACAGAAGGGGAGTTCTTTTCTGGATTAGAGCCAGTCCCTCCAACTCCCACCATTTGTCATTTTGCCTTGAGCCTCAGTACCATGAAGTATTTGGAAGATGGTTTTGTGAGAAATTTTTTTTTCCTCACAGGCTGAGCTGCGCCAGCAAAATTTTCTGCTGGGCACAGGTAGCTAGGAGTCCTTTGGGCCCCGTTTTAGGCACTGGAGCTGTCTTGGTCTAAGACACTGTACAATGGATGAGTTAAGAGTGGAGAAGTCAAGCTAAAAATGTGTGACCATCACTGTCCTCTTGTTCCATCGGGGTCAGTCTGTATAGCTAGTGGATGATACCCATGGTGGGCAGAATCTGTCTCCTCTGCCCTCTCCCTGATCTAGAGCTGAGGTTGGTTCAGATGGGGCAGAGGACAGAGCAGGCAGTGGCTTTGGGCTGGAGGTGCAGCTGGGAAGTTTTGGACCTGCAAGGACTAAGTCTGTTACTCAGCAGGAGCTATGTCTTAAGATAGGTAGCCCTGTGGTGATTACAAAGACAAAGACCTTTCTGTATCCTTCTGGAATGTAACATCCCTCTGGGAACTCAAGAAAGATGTTAAGTAGATCGTGGTCTGGAGGCAGATACCAGTGTGCTGTTTTGACGGCAGTGACTGGGACCTAATTGCTCCGTGCAGAGGTAGGGATCAAGATGGATGGTCCCACCAGGGAAGCAGTGGTGCAGGAGAGCATTGAGTCACAGGAGGCAGAGAGATGCCAGGGGAGTCCTCAGGCTCTGGAGGCTGCTGGGGGAGAGTCCAAAGTGGTAACCACAGGGGAGAAGGGTACGTGACCGAAAGTAAGAGTGAGCCAGAGGGCACTCTGTGGAAGCCAGGATGTGGGCCAGGCAGGGCTTCTCAAAGTGAGGGTCCTGAACCCTCATGTGTAATGAGATTAATTTAGTGAAGTGTGGTGTGCATTAAAAAAAGAAGAAGAAAGAAATAGACTAGAAAATACCAGCATGTGCCACATATGGAAAGGATATGTACTATATCAGGAGCCGTGTGTTTGAAGAGGTCAATTATGAAGTTTAGGAGTACAGATTCTGGGGCCAGAAGGCCTGGGTTCAAATCACTGCCCTCATACTTACAAGCACGTGGCCCTGGGGGAAGGGTAATGACAGAACCTGCCTGGTGGGTTGTTGTGAGGAGATGAACTAATGCACAAGAGGGTGTAGAGCAGAGCCTGGCCCTCAGTAAGCACACAACAGATGTTAGCTACTACACAGTAGCTGGAACCAGAAGAAATTGCTGATATTGACCATTTTTTAAACCTATACAAAAGCATGAGAGCATGGGTAGGAGGCATCGATTTTAATGACCGAGTATAATATTTCCGTAGGGCTTTGGCTCTGCAGGAGCCTGTGATGAGCTCTTTGCTGTCTCTGTCATTTAAAGCTGGGCTGGGTGCTGGGGTTCCCAGCAGTCCCCCTTACCATGTGGTAGGTCATGCAGGAGGGCAACAGGCCTCCTTCCTGGCTCTCTTTGAGTCCTGTGTGCTGGGCTGCACTGAGTCTTCTCTCTTAGCATGGACTGACAAAATTGGAATGAAGCTGTATTGCCTTCAAAACTACTTTTTTTCTTCATAAAAAAACATAAGCAAAAAGAGCCACTCACGTTTTCTTGGAGTTAGTTGTTGGTCCTCTGTTATAAAGTTCTTTTCCATTTCCAGCATAGAAGAGATTCCAGAGGTCAGGGAAAGACCTGCTTTCTAGATAATAATACTCTTGAAGGGCCCGAGAGAGAATCTGAGTTCCAGCCACCAAGCAGTCCCCCTTGGTCCCTCTCCACTTCAGGCTCAGTGTGGCCCCACCTCTTCCTGCTCAATGACCTGTTTGCTGTTATACCTGGCCCCCACCACCTACTTGGTGCCTGACACACAGTAGGTACTCAAGAAGTATTTGTCAAAATGAATTGAATTGAATCATCCAAAGAAGAATTTAGCATCCAGAGAGGATTTCCAAGACACTGGGAAGGGAAACACGTATGAGCCAGGAGGGAGAGGCCCCCTCCTCCCTTCCATTCATTCTGCCTCTGCTTTACTTCTGGATTTTGGATCTCATTCTTCTGGCCTTCGTATCGGTGCTAAGTCCACAAGATGATTTTATTTTCTCAGATGTCGATTATTCTCTGATCTCTGGATATGGACATTTACAGCTTAGGAATAGTGTGATTTAATGAAAAATTAATTGTATTGATTGTTACCATGTTGTTCACATATAAATTCCCTCAATTTGCTGCTTGTAGATGCATTGGATTTTGTCTTATGTGCCAAATGATGTGATGCCTCTTTTCTGCCTTGGGATATATGGCTTGTTTTCCCTGAGCAGATGCTTATTGCCATTTGAGAAATGGCTCCTTTTGTGAGAAAGGCCAAGCTTGTCTCCATGATGCTGTCCAATCTGCTGGACTCTGGGGAGGGTCCATTTCCTTGTAGGACTACCCAGCATCCTGCCCTAGAAGCAGTCCAGCCTGGTGTCAGGAGAGTGGTTTCTCTCCACTGACCTCTCCTCCTCCCCTCCCCAGGGAGCCCCTTTCCCCTCTCTGAGCATCAGCTCCATCTCAGCCACGTGTGGGCATTTCCTGGGCCCCTTTTTTGGACCAAGCTCTGTACTGAATGTGGGTCCACTCATGGTCCTGGGATTACCCTGCAGGTCTTTTTCAGACATCATGTGAATTGCCTGCCTTTCCTTGGAGGCTCTATTTGTAATCATTTGGGCCTTGAACTTCAGGAACTAAAGCCTAAGAGATGGCTAGATGAAAGGCATGTCTCATGGAGACTGGACTTTTGTCATAAAAGTGATGTTAAATGGAGGATGGTGATCATTGATACTGCCTTTTTGATGTTGTGATATAGTAGGAAATAAATCTCGTATATTGATCTTCTTTCATGGTTCTTGGCCCAGAGCCCCTAAAACCCTTAGAACCTCTAGACTGATAAGTGTCTTCCATGTGCTAATGAGATAACTGGTGACTGGGGTCCCTGGATAAGTCCAGGATGGGGGCTGGTTGCCAGAAAGATCAAGCTGTGAATAAAAGGTTGGAACTTTTAGCCCCATCCTCCTACCTCCAGGGGCTGGAGATGGAACTCAGTTACCAACTGCCAACAATTAATCAGTCATGCTTAAGTAATGGAACCTGCATAAACCCCCAAAACAATGGGGGTTGGAGAGCACATCGAGGTGCTGGGAGTATGGGGCACCCAGAGAGGGTATGTTGGAAGCTTCATGCAGTCCCTGCCCCCGCATACCCAGCTCTATGTATTTCTTCCATTTGGTCGTTCCTGAGTATATCCTTTATATACACTGGTATACGTAAGTAAAGAACTTTCCTGAGTTCTATGAGCTCTTCTAGCAAATCAGCAAATCTGAGGTGGGGTTGTGGAAACCCCTGACTTTACATCTGGTCTGTCAGAAGTACAAGTAGCCTAGCTGGTCTACACTCAGTCTGAGCAGTTAGCATCAGAACTGGATTAAGTTACTGAACACCCAGTTGGTATCCGGAGTTGGAAAATTAGTTTGTGTGGGGGAAAAAAACTCACACATTTGGTGTGAGAAGTGTTCACAGTAGGAACATCATAGAGGGCAACTTGGCAATAGGCATTAAGTGCTTTAAATAGAAACAGAGGCGTGGGTACATGGAGCAGACTGACAGCTGGCAGAGGGGAGGAGGGAGGGAAAACTGGATGAAAGAGGTTGAAGGGATTGGCCAGAAGTCATGTATACACTAGTGTGATGATGGTCAGAGGGAAAGGGGGTGGGCATGAGTGGAGGTGGGCAAAGGGGAGGAAATGGGGTTGGAGAGAGACTTTGTGTGGGGCAATGGGCACACAATGCCGTGTGCAGGCGATGTTTTGTTGAGTTGTACACTGGAAACCTGCATAGTTTTGTGAAGTGATGTCATCCCAACAAATCAATATTAAAGAAGTGTTCCCAACCCAGTAGTTCATTCCTAGGATATCATCTTAAGGAGGTGATCACCAAAATACATGAAGATTTATGTACAAGGTTCCCATTGCAGCTTTATTTAAAATTGGAAATGATCTAAATGTCCCACACTAGGAGTTTGCTGAAGTCGGTTTGGCTGTAGCCGTATTACGGAACACTATGTAGCCCTAAAGTGATGTGTTAAGGTCCAGTTAAACAATATGGAAAATTAAAATGATAGTGTATTAAGTGAAAAAAAAAAGATCATATAAAGCTACGGAGAATGCATGACCCTAATTTAATAATATACATAAAAAATTTGGAATAAACTACCTTAATATGTTGACATTAATATGTTAACATAATACATAAATATATGTCTAGATTTTCATTTTATTTTTTACAGATTTTTTTGGGCAATTATCAGAAGCATAAATGAATGTGAAACCTGAAAAAAAAAATGTAGCATTCCTGTGTAGGTCTAGCTCTAGTCTTTTGAGGTGGCTGTCCCCACCTCTGATGTCAGGATCAGAACCGCTCAAGACAAAGAGAACTGCCCCTTGCTAGGTGTCCCCCCTCTCTCTTCACTCATCACTGTGACTTTGTGTACAGGGATCCTACAGCCATTCCTAGTCTCATACATATTCCAACTTAATTAGTGGTTTTCCTTTCAGTCCTGCCTGGAGCTTGCAGTCCATCACAGGGTGCCCCTGGCCTGTGCTTTTACTGTTGGGAATTTTTCCATTAGCTTTGACTGACCTGACTTGCTATAATCAACTTGGTCTGATCTGTCGAGGTATATGCCCCCAGCTTTCAGACTGCCTCCTGCCACCCTATTTTAGGAAAGAAATGATTATTTTTCCTGAGTTGGGAAATTCAGTCTTTATCTGTATAATTTCACCACCTAATAAGTTATTGAAATACTTTTTCTTTCTGAATGTCAGCTAGAGAAAAGGCTGGCTTTACTTTTGAATTCCAATTGTCATTTGGGCCATGAGGTAATGCAAAGAGTCAGAAGCATGGGGACACCTGAGATACACAGTGTGAGCACTGAGCCCCTGGCTCTCCGGCCTCGATCACTGGACCCTTGAGCTATGTTCCAGCACCACCTTTTGCCTGCTCTCAGGAGAAGTGTGACTTCCACTGAGTCTGGGGCTGGGAGTTCACTGGAGGAGCCCTGCTCAAGCCTGGATTTGAACCTCAGTCATAGATGCAGTTGTGCTCTCAGGGAGAGATGGTCACCATTGCTAGCCTTGTCCTTCTGCAGGCGTCTCCCCACTGGGCCCTCGCTTCCAACCAAGGGCCCCGAGCCAGTGAATGCAGCCCCTTCCTCCCCCTGCTCACAGGAACCCCTGCTGGAAGCCCTGTCTGTTGCCTGGATTCCAGTTCTCAGCCTCCTTCCAGGTTGTGGTACATCTCACCTTCTCCCTGAACATTTCCCCAGTGTTTCTTGTTTCACCTTCTCTCATTCCTGTGCATTCAGCTTTTTCTCTTAGGTAAATTTTAATGTATTTGAACCTCCTAAAATTCTTTGTGGAACAAGAGTCGATCAAAACAAATAGATATATACAGGAAGTGCCCCCACCCTGGTTTAGGACCCCCTCTAATGTAGCTCTTTGGTGTCTGCCGTAGCATTCATCAGATCTGAGCCTGGAAGAAGCTCAATAAATGTGTTGAAATGGATTCAGTCGTACTTAAAACAGCAAATAACCTAGGAGTGAGGGTCCTTTAACCTTTTAAAAATGTACTGAGGAGAAAAAAGCCAGGTTGAAAATGTGAATTGTATGCCGCCACCGCCGCCCTGCCCGCACCCATGTGGCCTGTCCCCAGTCAGCGTTATTAAGTGTTGGGGCACTTGTGAGGTCCTGTTGTGTCCCCCTCCTCCCAGCACATTCCTCCTCCCGAGCCCCCTGTCCCCTTGGTGGCCTGAGCTCTCACCTCTGTGTTTCGTAATTACTGGAACCAATTAGTTGTTTTTGTAGACTGATGGATGATAATTAAATTGGAACTCATTCACACTAAAACTCGCACTGGGACTGGACCAGTGTTTTATATGTGGTTATGGTCATTCTATTCCCATTTTCTCCAAATTCTAGCTGCATGTATCCACAGGCTCACCACACCGACCGCCTGGGTATCTCTCCTTCCCTGTACTCTGTGTGACCAGAAGGCGACCTCCCTCCCCTCCCTGAAAACTTGTACCTCCTCCTGAATTCTCTCTCAGTGTCCTCTCCCCATCAGGCTAACTGGAACCCCCAGTATCACCCTCAAATCCTCCCTCTGCCAGACCCTATACACCAGCAACCCCTCCCCTGACCCCCTCCCTGAGCACTGACCACTCTGCCAGCAAAGTCTCCTGGACCTTCCCACCAGCACCATGTTGCTTAGCTCCAGGCTCCTCGTTTCCCCCTCGGCTCCGTGAGAGCCTCCAGGTGAGGGCCCTGCTCTCCTCTCTTATCATTCTGGTCTTAGCCACCCTGGTGCCAGAGTCCTCCGTTTAAAAAATCAATGTGATCCTTTTTCTTTTTAAAAAAATTTAAATTCAATGAGTGAGAGTTTCCTGTGGCCTACAGTGGGCTTCACAAACTTTCACAGGGCCATGGTGTAAGTATTTTAAGCTTTGAGGACCAAACCATCTCTGCCATAATTTCTCAATTTATTTGTTTAGTACAAAAGCAGTGGACAACGGACAACATACAGACACTATGTCAATGTGGTTGTGTTCCAATAAAACTTTATTTACAAATTGCCAACCCCTGGCCCACAGGGTTAAGCTCAGATGGCTCCGAAGGCCCTTTGCGATTCTGCCCTAGTGTACTTCTCCGCCCTCATCTCTTGGTGTTCCTACACATACCATGCAGCCAGCGTGTTAGACATTCCCATCTTGACCGTTCTCTCCACTCTGCCTCCTCTCCCCCTCTTCACGGTCTTAAGGTTCAAAACATCCAGGGTGACCCTTTCACATAGCTGTCTCTCTGTCATGTCTTTCATCCCCTGGAGGGACTTCCATGGGATTTTGTGCACACTTGTATTACTAAGCTTGTCATTCTGTGTTATGAATATTTGGTCACCTCTCTGTCTTTCCAATGAGAATATAAGCTTCTTACAGCCTGGAAAGTTTCTTTTACTACCTATCTGTTCTGGTATAGCACTGGCACATAACAAGTAAACAGCAGCATTTCATTGATTAATCGTCTCTAAATATTCATTTCGTGTCTTTCTTAGAGAAGGTGGAAACCCTCCTAAATCTCTCTTGTCATTGGCTTAATCCCTGTCTTACTATTTCTTCTCAAAAATGACCTTCAAGTTTGTGCCTTATATTTTCTAGTATATTTGTGTTGTTATTTAATAGTCAATTTTGCCTAGCCTTGCTGAACTGCATCTATCTCCAGTTTTGCAATTTCTCAACAATGTGTATCAACAGAATTCATCTTGTTCATTAATAGAGCCATCTCTTTTTGTGGTTAAAACCCACAGTTTTCCTAAAGATACATTTCTGTGGAGAATACACAGATTTCACATATGATGGGGACTGAGATGAGAAAACTCTGTTCTTTGTTACTAATCTTTAGCATTGTGAATTTCAGCTGAGTCTTCAAAGCCAGACATTAGCCAATGAATATTGACTCTGGCTGGAGTCTGGATTTCATCTGGTACACGCTGTGTTTGGGCAGCCTGACTGATGAGTCTGTTCCGTATGGTTTGTGTGCCCTTGGTGTTGTTATTGCTGGAATTGTCAATGTCCCTAGAGGGCATTCCAGAACTGAGGCTTGGTTCTCAGAGGGCACTGGGTCAGGACACAGGTGGTGCCTCTGGAGGCTGTGGACATCTTTAAGAAAATAGACTTGCTGGCTTAAGAAGAAATAAATCTCTCAGCCTCCAGAGCAAGACCACATCTAGAGCAGGAGCATGTCTAGCATGGGCCTTGCTCCTTTTTGGAACATTGGCATCACTTTATGGAGGAGAAGCACAGGTCTCTGTGGTTCTGAGAAATTCCATGTGCAGAGAGTGGATTGCTTTTTCAGAGGATGTATCTTATCATGTTTCCTTTCACACAATGACTGTTGGGTAGGCCCCGATCACCACTGCAGATGCCCCTCTCGGGCCTGCTAAGCCATCTTGGGGGTGGTGAACTTGCCAGGCTGGTGCCTGCTGTGCACGTGTTGTGTGAGACTGAGATTGAGTTAAAAACCAAAAGCACGACATGCTTATGTAACTCTGAACCATGAGGGATGTTAGCCCAAAGAGGGGATGGATTCCAATAAGAAGCACACGCCATTACTGGGTTGTTCCTGAAAACTTGATTTGTGGTTCCTACTTCCCAAGGATGTGGAAAGTGTCCAGAGTCCCTTCATGCCGCCAGCAGGCCGCCTGTAGCCGGAGGCAGTGGGACCTGGCCTGCTCCTGTGTCTCCGCTGGTTTTATGGGCATATTTCTCACACCCTGTTGGCTATTAAATATAAAATGAGGCACACATCACATGTCTCAGACTGCAAGACCCATTTCCTGCTTATAATAAGCTGCTCGTTTGCCTGGGTTTTCCCTAGCCTAACTCCCCAGAGGCTCCCATTATGGATTTCTAGTTTTGTACTTTTGGGTTTTTTTTTTTTTTGGACTCTGATATTTTGAAAGAAATGATGTTAGTGAGCTTTATTCAGGGAGCCAGGAGCAGATATTCTATGCAAACAGAGAAGGACAGCTTTGTCCCACTTACCTGGGGGCCGCAGAAAACAAAACTCTGAGCTGCTCTGTGCCTGCTGGCCCTGCTCTGTTCTGTCCTGGGCTGGGGTGGGGCCTCCCTGGTTACATGCTGCAGATGGGACAAACCGCCAGGGTTCGAGGCTTCAAAGGAGCGTGTTCCTTCACAGCAGGGCAATGCTGGGGTGGCTCTTATCTTCGTTCTGCCTTACCAAATCTAGTAGCCCTAGCATGAGGCAACTCTGGGAGTAGCCCAGGCAGCTGGGGGAGATCAGCAGGCCCACATGCCAAGGCCTTCATTTCCAGGCTAAACTCTCAAACATCCCCACCCAGGCCTCTTCGGGATGTCCCATGTAAGGATACAGGCTCATTTGCTAGTAAAATCTAGGGCATGCAGGGGGAACACAGGCATGGGACTGGGTCTTGTCGCCCTTTCAGAGTGAGAGCAGCAGCCTGGAGGGTGCAGGCTGGAGTTGGAGGGATGGGAAGTGGAGTTGGTGCCTTGAGAAAGGAGTGGTCCAGAGAGAATGGGGGTCAGGGCTCTGCCTGCAGCTGAACTTCTAGCCAGCCCACCTGGGATCCTGGCCTCTTCTGTGACCCCAGGTGGAGTTCTTGCCATCATCTGACATTTTATACTGTTGTATAGTCTGTGCCGGACCCATGTAAAACCTTGCTATAAAAGCTGGAAGGAGACCCACCCCAACCTATTTTTCAAATGGGGAAATCGAGCCTGGGGGAGAAGACTTGTGGGGCAGAGCTGGTCTGGCTTCCTTGTGTGCTGACTCCCACCTCAGGACACCCAGTCTCTGCACCCTCCTGGCCTTGGTGTCTGGGATCTGGGCCCAGGTGCAGCTGTGGTCTCTCCCCCAGTGTCCTTGAGTGCTGTGAGCCACCGCCTCAAGCTGAGCAGCAGCTCTAAGCTCTTTTCAGGTCATCAGGGACTTGGTAGGGAAACATATGCTGCTTTAGGTTATCTTAGGCATGTTTTGTTGATGAAAAGCCTGAATGTGCGGACAAACCCCTTGATTCAGTATTTGAGCTTGACTAAATTTTTTTTCTATACTATCAATGGAAAAAAGAGGGGCATTTGAACAGCAGATTAACAGGGTACAAAAGAGAACACAGGCTTCCTGTTCTTCTCTTAAACACTTTAATGATGTCCACAGATCTACAGAAAGGAGGGCTGGAAAGTCCTTTGGGATCTGAGTGGCTAACCAGCTCATTTTACACATGAACAAACTGAGGCCTCAGGGTTTGGCTGCAGACTTAATTAGCTAATACGCCTGGCCAGGAGCCGAGGGTCCTGGCTCACTGGCTGGTCTTGTCTGTGCTGGAGCCCACAATTATTCACACAAAGCATGCGGCGTGCTGGATTAGTATCGATGATGAATTTGCTACCAACATACTATCATTTATTCAGACCCACCACCCATTCAACAGCTGTCTGTCTAGCGCCTCCTTCTGAGTGTGGGTGGGAACATACAAAGATGAATGAAGTGTGCGAGGAGCTTACAGCTCAAAGGAGAAGCGCTGGTTTCTACACCAGTCATCTTATTTCTAGATGGGTCGTACTACATGTCATGTGAAAGGAGCAAGTGACCTTCTGAATGGCTGGCAGGAAAGGAGATGACTTTGGCTATGGTGAGCAAAGATGTTTTCGTGGGTTCTATGGCCCCTGGCTTGGCCTTGAAGGGCTAATTTGATTTGGGCAGGTGAAGAGGAAGTCAGGGGTGGCAGGTGAAAGAACTGGATGAGACAGTGCAGTAGTCTGAAAAACAGCCCACGAAAATATTCGGGTGCTCAGCTCTGGAACCTGCAAATGTTACCTTGGAAAAGAGGTTTTTGCAGATGTAATTAATTTAAGGATCTTGAGATGGGGAGATTATCCTGAATTGCCTGGGTGGCCCCTAAATGCAAACACAAGAGTCCTTACAAGAGGGAGGCAGAGGGAGATCACAGACAGAAGGGGAGAAGGCAGTGTGACCACAGAGGCAGAGAATGGAGTGATGTGACCACAAGGCAAGGGATGTCGGCAGCCGCTGGGAGCTGGAAGGAGGCAAGAACAACCCCCCATGGAGTCCCCAGTGTCCCTGTCCACACCTTGACTTTGGTTCAGTGATAATGATTTCAGACTTTTGGCCACCAGACCATGAGAGAATAAATTTGTGTTGTTTGAAGCAACCAAGTTTGTGGTGGTTTGTTACAGCAGCCACAGAAAATTGAAATACACAGGAAAGGGCAAAGCCTGTTTGGGAAAGGGTGTGGTTCCAGGTATTTGCTGGAAGCAAGTCAGATATTTAGAAAAGTAGTAACTAAATGGGTGAGGGCCACATGTCTTGCATTAATTTTCAGGGTTCCTGCAAGTTTCTGTGCGGATTTTACCTTCCTGACTGGACTGTAGGGCTCTGAAGGAGAACCACGATGCCAGCAAGTGGTGGTTATTTCTCCGCGGTACTAACTATGGCACTCCTCAGGTACAGACAGCCAGTACGTGTTGAATGTCCTGATGGATGCTGGCAGCTGCCATACTTGGGCTTGCATCAGGTTGATGGATGAAAAATAAAGACTGGCCAAGTCTGGCTCTCAGATACGATCAATGAACCTCTCATCTTCAGACTGTGATCTTGAATTCACCATGTCATGTCTTGCAGGGATGTGACATGTCAGGAAACGCTCAGCCAACCCCGAACTAATGCCATGGGGGCTCTGGAGGGAGGGACTCTGGTTGAAGCAGAGCAAGTCCTGTTGGGGTAAGAAGATAGGAGACCGCCTGTCCAGTGAAATGGCCTTATTGATAATAGGATCCAGTTCTCTGCTGGTTGCAGAGAATGTGATTAAAGACATCTTTGGGGTTTTTATTACACCCTTATTGATCTGAAGTTGTTTGTAGCCATGAAACAACTGTAAATTAGAGGAATGAAATAAAAACATTAGGATACTTATCTCCTATCCTACTATGATGTTGAAAATGCTTTCTGCACAGCTCCTGTGGCAGCAGGGTGCTGAAACGTATGTCTGTATAGGAATCTCATTCTCCTTTCCTCCTAATGGCCAAAGTTACGAGGTAGCTTTTCTTCTCACGGGTGAAAACTCATCTTCATCCTTGCTTGGAAAGTGCCCTTGGTTGACACGGTTCTCTGCTGGACCACTGTCTAACTGTGTACCTACTACAGGGTTTAGGATGCTCTGGGCCAGTTTCCTCCTCCTGCCAAAGCCCTTTTCCTTTTCCTTTTCTTTTCCTGTCTCCTCCCTTCCCCTTTTTTCTCCTCTCCCTTCCTGTCCTCCCCACTTTTTTTCTTTCATTTTCTTTTTTCTCTTTTCTTTTTTCCCCTCTTTTGGACATTCTTTCACTGACTTAAAGGGTTTTGACATACCACTATTTTTAAAGCAGTTAGGGTTTTTCAGTAGACAATTACCAATAATTTCAATGCAGTAAACTGAGCCATGTGACCATTGAACTTTCTTTGCCTTCTTCTTGTAGAAATCCGAGAGGCCTTTCGGGTTCTGGACCGAGATGGAAATGGCTTCATCTCCAAGCAGGAGCTGGGAATGGCCATGCGCTCTCTGGGGTACATGCCGAGTGAAGTGGAGCTGGCCATCATCATGCAGCGCCTGGACATGGACGGTGAGATCCTGGCCAGCAGCCTTTCTCCTCAGATGGGCCTTGACTCATCAGTGAGACTTTTGATTTGAAGGGCCCTGCACTTGGAGTCAAAAAACTTGGGTTCATGTCTTGGTTAGCATTTGAGAAGTAGACACTTGGATTAGATCATTCCACACAGCTCTAGGGACCTACAGAGGTGGTTCTGGGGCCCGTAGAGGGAGCAGGGTGAAGGGGGCCTGGTTGGCAGAACAGTGAGAGCAGGTGTTTTTTTTTTAACAGCTTTATTGGGATAGAATTCACACACCATGAAATTTACCCATTTAACTTGTGCAATTCACAGGTTTGTGCAACCAATGCCATAGTCAATTTTATAACATTTCACCACTCCAAAAAGAAGTCCTGAACCTCTTATCCATCACCTCCCGAACTCCCCTCTTCCCCTCAGCTTAGGCAACCACTGAGCTGCTTTCTATCTGCATTGATTTGCCTCCTCTGGACATTTCATACACAGGGAATTAGGCAACATGTGGTCCTTTGTGGCCTCCTTCACTTCACATAACATTTGCAAGGATCATTGAAGTGGCAGCATGTGTCAGCACTTCAGATCTCTTTATGGCCAAATAATATTTTACTGTATGGATAGAACAGCTTCTTTTCTGTCTGTTTTACATACTGGATTTCTACATGCACCCTCATGAGGAAAGAAATATCACTGTATTTTGAAAATTCTGTAAAACAATGGCATTACATAATCTTTAAGGTTTTTTCCCACCTTAAAACCCTAAGAGTTTATCCCACACTGGCTGTGACCCTCCCAATATTTATATCCTGCCTTGGCTGAAGGTCCAGAAAGGAGCCTTCTTATCTTGTCTTTAAACACACACACCTGCTCTGAAAAGAAGCTTGATTCCAGGCATAAGGGGTCCACAGTGGTGGGCTGTTGGGACTCTTGCTAGAACAGGAAGTACAGACCAAGTGAAAGAAAGCAGAGGAGGGGACTGGGACATCTTTTTGAAACAAGGCCATAGTAGGGAGAGGTTTGCTTGGTCTGCAGGCTAAATGGAAGGACAAGGCTCTCTTCTATTATCTTGTAGGACTGGTTGGAAGATGGACAGCAAGGGTGACCATGTGGAGAATGAACCATAGCACCAACCTTCAGGTGCATCTGTGGACATTTTTTTTCTAGTTCAGGGTGGACATATTATATCAGGGATGTTTGGTTGTGTGAGCAGAGCCAGCCTTGTCCTTCCAGCTTTGACGGATCATGAATCATCCTGTCTTTTCAGGCTTGATTTGACCTTTCTTTTCCTTTTAGAAATATTTCTGAAAAGCTGGAGCAAAGCATATACTGTCTAGCAAAATCTCTTTCCTATTTGACCCCATCATTATTTTAGAGATACGTTTCCAGAAAAAAAGTTTCCTCTTTAAAATGGTAAAAATTTTAATCTACACCTCTGCATACTGAACCAAGAAGGTCTTGTGCTTTGATTCTCCCCACAACTACCCTAGTGACACTTAGTCAAATGGACGAAGAGCAGATGGAATTAGCAACATTTATTGAAAAATCAACTGGGGCTATTGCCAGAGAGTAACTCCTAGGAGATTTGAAGGGTCTTCATCAAAGTCCACCCTTGTTCTTTGTATATTCACTCAATGTCACCCAGCTCTTGGGGAATTTTTACATTATTGCAAATCCGCCCTAATTCCTGGAGGCCTTGGTGTCCCAGGGGATCTGGTGTGATGGTTATTCAAGGAGTTCCACAGGACTCAGGCAAATGCTCCATATGAGATGCAATTTAACAGACTTCAAATTTCACCAGGTTTTTTTTTTTTTTTTTTGCAACTTATCATACTTTGCCTTCGATGCCCAAAGGCAGAACTTCTAAGCAAATCTTGCAGAGAAATTTATATTAGTTTCTTTAACAAAAGTCCAAGTCATTAGCTATTTCATGGTGACCACATCAGGTAAAACACATTTATTTACTTCTGGAGTGCAGCTTCTTCAAAGTTTTGTTGCCCACAAAAGATTTAATACAGAACATGAGAACAGTGCAGCTGTGTAGGCAAAAGGAGTTGCCTACACAATTTATTAAATGCCTATGTGTATGAAGAGCTAAGTGAAGTCTGCCCAGTCTGAGGCTGAAATGTGAGTCTTTAAGGGTTTTGTAAGTGATGCTGATAAGTGAAATTTCTGGGGTACCAGTTTCTAAATGTGGACAAATAGACTGTTTTTCAGTGTCCTTCTCTTAATGGGGTCTTTTGAGCTGTTCTATTTTTTTTTAAGTCAGGTTCTAATTATATCCTTCCTTCCTAGCTTCTGTAACTGGGAATTCTCCACAGAGATTTGGCCCTACCTAGTTAAGCTTCTCTTTGGTGTGAAACGTAGAATGACAGCAATTTTTATGGGGATCATGACAAAAAAAAAAAACAGGAGTGTTTGGGTCAGAACTGAGGTTTCTTAGCTGTGCATCCTGGCCCAAAGGCCCTGGTCGCTGGTCCTCAGGGGCTTCAGGAGAGGTGGCTCTGTTTTCACCCATCCCAGCTGGCCAGGATTAGGGGCAGGTCTGGCCCCTACACCCATCTTCTCTTTCTGGGGTGCCTGGTTTTCCCAAGTGTGAGATCATGCCTTCGGCATGAGGCCCAGCTAGAATCAGCCTGAGAGCCTGTGCAGCCTGAGCCAACACATAAGGCTTTCATTAGGTGGTTTCTTGGGAGTGGGTGCCTTCTGGGCTGTGCGTGCAACAGTAACCTCCCTGGATTAGGGAGCTCAGTGGGGTTTCCTGGACACAGAGCCCGCAGGAGCCAGAGAGTTCCAGTCTGTGTGTGGAGTTGATTTTCTAGACAACAGAATAGACGATAGGCAGTAGGGTCTGGGATTGCTCTCTTGGCCCATTAGCCAATTTGACTTTAGTGCTGGGACTGACTGTGTGTAGAGGGTTATGTGTGTGTGAATTGCATGGGCTGAACTATTCAGTTAAATACTAAACAGAAAACCAAATGTTTTGCCCGATGCAGAGGGCTTCCTCTTTGGCCCATTACTGCAAATGTTCATTCTTGGAACTTGCCCTCAGTTCTGCACTCCCTGGTGGTCACTGTCCCATTCCTCTTTCATCAGCCTCTGCAGCTGGGTGACTTATGCCCTAAAGCCGCTTAGGGACCAGGATTCACTCTCTCCCAGATGCTTTTTGCCAGGATCTCTCCTTCAGCCCAGGTTCTGGAAACCTGCAATCCTCTCCATCAGGCTCCTGGAGGCATTTAAGCCCCAGTGCCCTAAGGCCCTCCTTACACGTCAGGCACCAACTTCCGTGCAGTGCATCATGGTGCGAGTTATGTATCATCCTTGGAAAGACTGATAAAATAATTGCCCAGAAAGTATCTCCAAAGCTTAAGTCTTCTGTAGAGGTGGGTTGAGAAAGGCTGCTGTAAAGTGACTGTGGGCTCTTCCCCACTCCAGCTGCTCCCCTCAGCTCTATTGTCCCACAGCAGCTCTTGGGGCCCCTCTGAGCCTCCTACATCATTCGTGGGGAATATGGACTTGGTATCTTCAAACCACACTACTGTGGCCATCTAGAGAGGATGCAGCTAGCTTTGCAAACAATTTCCTGGAACAATCAAGTCAGGAGATGTTGTAGTGGTCTGTGGTCCTTCATTGCCCTGTTCCTATTTCCTAATGCATTCTTCTCTCTTTCTTACAGAACAAAAGTCCCTCCCCCTTTGAAACCAATTCAGACTTTGCCCTTTTTCTCCTTAATTTTCCTTCTGCTCCTCCAAGATGTAGAATCTCATGAAATTCCAACAAATTTGGGGGTTTGAAATGAATTCTTATCTCTCAGCAGGTTTGTAGTTAGTTTTTTGTTTGGTTGTTTTAGGAAGCTCACCACTGCCTGAGTAGTGGATGCGATTCAGTTTAGTTCAGTTTAAAAAAGGATTTATCTGATGTCTGTTATGTGTGAACTGGCTCAGTTTAATGGTTGGCAAAATTTACTTTTGGTTCATTTTAAGGCAAACCACTGAGGTGCAAAGAACAAAATGATGGCCAGAGTCACATGGGAGAGCTCGCCTGAATGGCCACATCTTCCTTCTCCCACTACCCATTCACCGCAAGTTTTAGACGTTTGCTGATCAGTCATATGACTATGAACTTTCTATTTTCATTTGGGATGTCCTAGAAGACAGAAACATGTATGCTTAATTCTGAGTAGTGCTCACTTCTGCTTCCTCTTCAGACACGTCAGCATCTTAAGTTGGATGCTCTAGAGCTGGCATGGGTCTCATTTGTGAGCTAGAATGCACACTGCTTTCCTGAGGTGGGGAGACACTTGACCACAGATTGGACATGAGACTGCCAGGTGTGAGCTGGAAGCATCTGGGACTTTTTAGCCAAAAGCAGAGGGTCCCAAATCTGAATGCATATCAGAAAACACTCAAGGAGTGTGTTAAACAAATAAATGGACAAACAGACTAACAAACAAACAAACAAACAAACACAGGCCAGGAGAATCAGAATTCCTAGGATGAGGAACAGGAGCCGGCATTCTTCAGCCAGCTTGTCGGATTATGGACAGCTATGTGTGTGCATTGACATAACTGGGAAACTTTGGTCAAAAGAAAAATCTAAAGAGAAATCCTCAAGCCTGCAAACATTTGTATGAGCCAAGGTCTGAATAGAAGGTTAATGCCTGAAAGGTAGGCATTTTCCTCTGGGCATTTGATGAAGGCAGCAGGCAGTCGGTGGTGGGTCAGGCAGCCCTGATTCTTGCACATGCAGAGGCCGCAGCTTCCTTGCTCCTCTAACTGTGGTCCAAGGACCTGCAGAGTCTGCGTCACCTGGCAGCTTGCTTAAAATGCTGAATCTCAGGCCCATCCCAGAGTGCTGATTCAGAGTCTGCATTTTAACTAGTGTCTCAAGTGACTCCTATGCACATTAAAGTTGGAGATGGGAGCACACAGTGAGAAACGGAGAGCAGACACAACTGTTTCCTTGTTTGAGGGCCTCTCCAGTACGGTGCAGCCCCTCCCTAGCCTCCTGCCGTTAACTCAATGCGTGAGATTTGTAACTCTAAAAACTGGAAGTAATTCACAGAGCCAAAGTACTGGTGATGGTCAGTTATAGGAAAATGCCTCTCTAAAAGTTTGCATTTGTGAATAAGCATGATTGGTATTAAATCATGATGATTAAAAACATCATTCTGTGTTAGTGAATTATTGCTGTACTTTGATCTAACTGTGGTAAGTCTTAACTGGGTAATGATGATGATAACTAACACTTACGTAATGCTCTGCATGCCCCCATAATAACAATGATATTAGCCAATACATTACAGAATCTTCACCATGGGCCAAGCACTGTTCTGAGCACTTTAGTTATTACCTTATTTAGTCCTCATAACAACGGTAGGTATTGTTGTGATCTTCACTTTATAGATAAGAAAAATGAAGGACACAGATTTCAAACAACTCACTCAGGTCATGTGACTAGTAAGAGCCATGTGAATATAAGATCTTTTTTTAAAAGATTTTATTTATTTAATTTTAGAGAAAGGGGAAGGGAGAAAGAAAGAGAGGGAGAGAAATATCAATGTGTGGTTGCCTCTCATGTGCCCCAATGCAGGGACCTGGCCTGCAACCCAGGCATGTGCCTCTGACCGGGAATTGAACCAGCAGCCCTTTGGTTCTCAGGCTGGCATTCAATCCACTGAGCCACACCAGCCAGGGCCTGAATGTAAGATCTTAACCACATATCTTTTATACATTTGTGGTTTTAGTGGCTGTAGGTCATTTAGTAGAATGACAACAGGACACTGATGCTGTGACTGAACAGAACACGTAGACACACAAACACAGATACTCCAGAGTTGTGACACTATGTAGAAATTTCACACCTACATGTGAGTGTTTTGGTTACCAACTACTGTTACAAATAGCCTCCTGCTATCACTTTTGGCGGGCAAAGAACTCTAGCCACTCCCCAGGTTTTCCTTGTATGAGTCAAGCCTGACTCCAGAGCAGAATTTGTGAAATGAAGATGGTGTCTTTGTATTTCTCGTTGTTTTAGTGAGGGGAAGTCCTTTAGGCCTCTTGGGGTATGCAGTGGTGGTGGACATTTGTGATGAGTCCTCTCCAACATCCCTCTCTCCCTAAGCAGTTCCTTCCTCTGTATTATGCCAGGAAAGGCCTGTCATCTTACCCTTACTGACAGTTAGCCACATTGAATCCAGATTTCACCTACAGACCCAACTGTTTGAGCCACTTCCAGTTACTCATGCCAGCATAACCAAAACGGAATTTCTGGGATGTGCATCCATTTTAATAAGACAATGCCCAACTAATAATATATTCTGTCTTTCTTATTTCAACTCCCTGGAGCCGATTGCTGAACTTATCCCCCAGGCTTACACTAATATAAGTTAGCTACATTTTGCACCTCTGTGTTCTCCCATATCAGACTTGAAACTGCTCCTGAGATGTGCCAGTTTGATTCTCATCACAGGTTTAGAGGCAGTGAAATATGGTGGGAATGGGTTTTGAAAATTCAAGGCAGCTGCCTCAGCTGTGTTTATTATGGGTGTACAGGGTCTCTAAGTTCTTCAAGCTGGTCTTACTTGACCTCAGGGAGACATCAGAGATGACATCAGGGATACTTGGGCATTCAGTTTTCTAAATCTACCCAGAGGTCCTTACCCCAAGTCTCAGGTCCCACTCCTTTCCAATCAGTGCCCTAAATTTCATGAGACTTAATGAGCCTATGATTTCAAGTTATAATTCCAAAGACCACACACTTATTTGAGGTCTTCTCTGAAGTTGTAAAGAAACAAGTGGTTATTTTGGGGCACCCTAGAAGCACCCTGGTTCCCTGTGACCCAAGCTGAGAATTAGAAGTTTCAGTGCCCACGCTTCTTTTTTCATTCGAGAGCATTCAGAAGCAGCAACTGTCCTTGTAGTTACTGCTTCCCCCATAAAGGTCAAAGTTAAGAGCTACATGGATCTTCCAAAGCATTGCTTTCAATAATTAGTTTAGTCCAGGAAACTAAAGATGACATTTAATTATGATGAGAGTGCAAAACGTAGATACGATTATCCTATTTTTCATTACCAAGAATGTTAGCACTTCATTTAAGATCATAATAGATAAGCAGATCACTCCTGGAATCTCACTTAGGTAGTTTGTTCCTTTCTGATACCACATACTGCATCATCATGAAAACAGAGACCCTGCTGGATTTCTATAAGTAAGTATTATGTGAACGATGATAAGGATGATAAAAATCCTTCATACATAAATAATGTTTCTCTCAGGCTAGGTTTACTAAAAGGAATATATGAGAATGCCCATTTTAAAACACCCTGACCAGTATTGAGCATTAGTTAACAAATCATTACTAATATTATTGGTGAAAAGTAGAAACTTCCCTGGCCAGTGTGGCTCAATTGGTTGGAGCACCGTCCCATAGACTGAAAGGTTGTGGGCTCAATTCTGCGTCAAGACACATATGCAAGTTTTGGGTTCAATCCCTGGCTTGGGTGAGTACAAAAGGCAACAAGTCATTGTTTTTCTCTCTCACAAAGGAAAATGAAGAAATGTCCTCAGGTGAAGATTTAAAAAATAAAATAAAAATAAAAAAGTAGGAACTTATTTTAACTCATAAGGGAGATAATGTAGTTTTCATATGCTGATTTGGTTATCCATTTTTCCCCTTTGCAGATTATCTTTTGGGGGGATCTTTTTCAGTAAGGATAAACTGCAGTAATAAATAATTCCCCCCAAGTATCAGCAGCTGGATGCCACAAGATAAAAGTTCTCACTCATGCTGTATGTCCATTGTAGGTTGGCTGGATATTTCCTCTTTGTTCCTCTCATTCAGGAGTCCTGGTGGCTTCCATGTCTATGGGAAAGATACCCAGTGAATCATGTAGTGATTTGCCACTCCTATTTCACATCTCATTGGCTAACCAAGTCACAAGGCTGTGCAGAATCTGACTCCATGCCCAGAAGGAAATAGTTGGTGAATGACAATAATGATGACAAGGACTTTAAGCTTCAGAAAAGAATTAGAATGTCACATTAATTGCAAACTTTTTACCTCAGGAAAAACTTTGGAAATACTATGAATATGGGCAAAAACAATTATAGTGGGAGATTTTAAACATTTTCTTTAGGTTGATCAAGTAGATAAAACTAAGTAACATAATTTGATGACATCAAATGCATGTGTATGTGAGCATGTGTGCGTGTGTGTCTGTGTAACATAAATTTTGTGCCCTAAAATTTAAAAAAGAAGAGAATACCCTTCTTTTTAAAGTGATTCTAGAACATTAACTATCTATGGCTATGTATTAGGCCATGAAGACAACTTAATCAAATTTCAAAGGCCAAATATTAGGGGCACATTTTTATTGCCTGCAATAAACAAGAAATAACAAAAGTTTGATTAAGAATCTCACCCATTTAGAAACTTAAAAATTAAAAACCAAAAATCTTTCAATTTAATGAACAGATCCAAGAGTTGATTCTTTGGGGGGGGGGGAAGCAGTATGTTGACAAATATAGCATATTCAAGAATTAAAGAGAGTATCACTAAAATAAACTAGAAATAAAAAAATGGGAGATTTTAAAAAAGAATACTTGGTACAGTTTTGTGTGAATACATTTGAACATCTACATGTAATGGAGTTTTTCTGGAAAAATGTTATTGAAATTGATTCAAGCTGAAGTAAGTAGTCTAAATCGGAAGTTGCATATTTGCAGCCTACCAGCCAAATACAGCTCATAGCCATGTTTTATTTGGTTCACAAATCATTTTATATAGCAGGGAATCTCATATTTAAAATCTTCATTTCTCCCTCCTCTTAAAATATTGGAGAATTTGGCCCTGGTTGATATGGCTCAGTGGATTGACTGCCAGCTGTGAACCAAAGGGTTGCTGGTTCGATTTCCAGTCAGGGGCATATGCCTGGATTGCAGGGCAGGACCTTGGATTGGGGCACATAAGAGGCAACCACACATTGCTGTTTCTCTCCCTCTCTTTCTCCCTCCCTTCCTCTTTCTCTAAAAATAAATAAATAAAATCTTTAAAAAATATTGGAGAATTTGGCAAAACAAATCTTGCATTCCTTCACTGCAATAATTTGAGGGACTTGAGTAGCTGTCCTTTATAGGCAGGGCAATGCCACAGTTTCCTCTGTGCCTTATTGTCTTATACCTGCCTGCTCCTTTCTGACGGACAATCTTGACCCCTGTTGACTTTGGAGTTTGCCACTCTGCCTAAACAAATGGACCAGTGAATGATGAGGTTATCTTCTACTGCTGTGGCAATTTATCTTCATTTCCCATAGTTTTAACTGTAGGATATTCTTGTGTTTGTTTTGTTATTCTGTTTTTGTTTCTGTTTTGCTTATTTGATGTCATTTCTAGCAACTTCAGTAGATTATTTTATTTTAATTCTTCATTATTCCATAATTAAGGCAACTAGGATCAGAACTTTGCCATAGTCAAGAGCTTAATGATATCTCCCAAATTTTGATAGTTTTGTTTTCTTTATAATATTTTATTTTATTTTTAAATTCCCTCTGCTACTGTAAAATTATTTTTTAGGAAATTATTGTATAATTTCCAAGTCATTGGGATTTTAATTTTCTAGTTTACATTTAAATTTTCTATTTTTGTTTCATATTGGAAAATAAATATGACCTAGTATTTGCTAGGGTTTTCTTTGAAAGCAGGAATAAGATGAATTTTTAAAAAGGTATTGCCTCTATGGTATAACTTACATATGTATATGCTTAGAAATTATCTTCATATTACCGGTATCCCATCCACCTGTATTGCTGGTTATTTTATTTGGGATAAATTATTGTGATGGATTGAAGTCTCCCACTGCTATGCTGCTTCTTCAGTTTACTCCCAACGGTTTCTATTTTAATTTCCAAAGTTCTGTCTGCCCTCAGAGTGAATTTTACCCTTTATCAATGTAAATGTCCTTTAAATACTTTTGAATTATACTTTTGCTCTCTGTTGATTTTTGACACATAACCTTTTTGCCTGTGTTTGCATAACTGTTATTGTTATGTGTGATCATTGGGGAACATTCACAGTTATTCAGCTTCTTCCAAGAACACAGTGCACTGTGCTTCGGCCCTTACTTTTGCACAATACATCCCATTATGTTTTTATTTTTAATTATTCTGAGGGCCTTTTTATTGACAAATTTAAGCTATCATCCATTTCAGAACTTTTGGCTGGGTCTTAATTCTGTCATCTTTTTTTTCCACACTGGTTTCCAAGTGTACCTAGTATTGAATTTGTCTTTTTTTTAATATGGTGGGTTTCTTTTTTAATATTATCTTCTCACTTGTTTGAAAGTATATATTTTGCTATTACTTTTTCCATTCACAAAGCTCTTGTGAACTTTAACTCCTAGCATCAATTACAAATGAATAATACTCTTTTTTTATAGGAGATGATAAATTAAATGTTTCTTCTTTTCTCTTTTCTATTTTTTGGTCATTTAAACATATGGCTGTTATAAATGCATTAACCTCCCTTCACCCTTTTTTTGTAATTTTTATTTTCAAGTTAAAAAATATCATCAGTTTTAGAACCCCATTTTGAAACAGTTATTTTGCCTGTACCTTTTATTGGATTCTGTGCCTATACTCACCAATACTTAACTCATTTTCTGCTTCTCATTTTAATTAATAAACATTTGTTACGGCATACGCTTTCCAAAGTTTCTTTTTTTCAGGAAGTGTACTTTAATCCTAAATCTTCTGACTATTATAAATCTTAGGAAATCTTTCTCTAGACACACATACACCCAAATGACAATTTGATTTAGATACAGAATTTTGGGGTTTCAGCCCTTTGCTTTTAAAGTTCTATGATTGCTACTCTGTTATTTTTGTTTTTTAATATTGTGAAGAAGCTCCTAACCAACCTACTGTGCATTCCTTGTGAACACCCTGACCTCTGTGAGGACCTAACCATCATCCGTGAAGTGTGCACCTCTCAGCGGCCCGTTTCCTTCTCTGAGCTGCCACTGCCAGTGGCTGGGGCTGTGGGGGTCGCTGCTGGTAGTTCCTTGACCTATGGTTCACACTCTCAATTTTTAGACTGAATTTATTTCCTAGAAAACATTTCTTTGACTCTTTTTTGTTTTCCATTTTTGTGCCATTTATTGTTTCAGTCCCTCTTTCTAATCTTACATGAAGAAGGTTAGATTTGGGCTGAGGTTTTCACATTTTTTCCCTTCATATCTGTCTTTTCTCCATGTTTTTCCTTAGTCTTCTGTGTTTCTCATACACACACACACACACACACATTTCTTCACTAACAGGTTTTCCAGTGAACATTCTACTGATCACAGGATTTTATTTCTGCACCAATACTGACTCATCTCTGTGGAATTTCATCTTGTCACTTTTCTAATTTGGTTTATATGACATCTTCTCAGCGTTGTTGAGGATGTAAAGCAGATGTTCGCAATTCAGGCAGTTGCTGAGCTCTTAGACAGTTGGTGGTGACTTTTGAATGGCAACGTTCATCCCCAGGTCTCTTATTTTCTGAGCAGAGGCAGGCAGCAGGCTCTAGCAGAGATGGATGCAGGGCAGCAGCCAGATGCCTTTCCTGTGCCAAGGAAAGAATGGGAAGGGACGAGGGAATTATAATCAGCAACCACGGAAAACTGAAGAAGCTGAGTAGGTGTCTCTTATAGTCCCATATGCATGGAATCCCTGTTAAAAAGGCTCCCTGTGGTTTCTGGGTCTATACTATGTGAGGTCCCTCTTTTTTCCATTTCTGTTTTATTTTAGTAGGTACAACTTTTAGATCAAATAATAATGGTACTTTAAGGCACTTTTCCTTTCTTCTGATTTTAATGGAAATGTCCTCAGTTTGAGTTTACATTTGCAAATGGTGTTGGTTGCTATATGAGATGGATGTTATTATGGTAAGGTAATATGTTATTTGAGGTTTACCTTCCTTCTTTTAAATTGATGATGCTATTGAATAGCTTTTTGTCACAATGTCATGCATCCATAACCACTATCTATCACTAAGATTTTTCCATCATCCATCACATATAGAGTTTTTAGAAACAAAAACTCTATAACCATTAAACAATAACTCATCATTATCCCGTGAATCCAACCCCTGAGAACCTCTAACCTACTGGCTTTGTGAATTCGCCTATTCTAGATATTTCATATATGTGGAACCATACAATACTTTTTCTTTTATAATTGGCTTATTTGATTTAGCATAGTATTTTAAGGTTTATCCATGTTGTACCTACCATGTGTCAGAACTTCATCCTTTTTATGGCTGTATAATATTACATTGCATGTTTATATCATATTTTGTTCATGCATCTGTTGATGGACACTTGGTTTGTTTCTGCTTTTGGGCAGAATGGTGCTGGCATGAGTGTTGGCCTTCAAGTATCTGTTTGAAGAAAATGTCTTTATTTTGACTTCATTTCTGAATGATGTGTAAAAGATGCAAGATTTTAGGTGAACAGTATTTTTCTTTTGTTAATTTGAAGATATTATTTTGTTATCTTCTGGCTGCCATGATTTCCTGTGAGACAGCCACAATTTTTTTTTTTTAATGTTGTTACTCTTTGTTATCTAGTGTGTCTTCTCCATTGGCTGTTTTTAAGATGCTTTCCATGTTTTTGGCAGTTTGGCTGTGCTATGCCTAGGTATGGTTTTCTTTGGATTTTTTATGCTTGATGTGTGTCAAGCTTCTTGAACCTATGGTTTGATTTCTTTTATTAATTTTGGTAAATTTACAGCCAATGTATATATTGGAATATTGCTTTTCCTTATTCCCTATCTTTTCTTCTTCTGGCACTTCAATTACACAGTTGTTAGGGTATTTGATACTGTTCCTTAGCCCTCAGTGCTGTGTTCTTTTTCCACTCTCCTTTTTTATGTGTGTGTTTCACTAGACATTTTTTATTGACTGATCCTTTTATTTGCAGTGCCTTGTCTGCTTTTAAGTCTGCGTGATGGGTTCCTTATTTCTATGCTGTGGTTCTTATTTATAGCATTTTATTTGTTTCTTTTGTATAATTTCCTTGTCTCTGCTGAGATTCCCATTTGTTCACATGTTTTCTATCTTTCCCATGAGATCCTTTAACATATTTATAGTAGTTATTTTAGAGACTGAACATTAAAACACCTGGACCATCTCATAGGTCTGCTTCTGTTGAATTTTCCTCTCTGGACTATCAGTCATACTTTCTTGCTTTTTCTTATAATTTTTATTGAATGCCAGGTATTGTATATAAAAACACCCTGTAAGACTGAGCCCTGGCCTGTGGCTCAGTTGGTTGGAGCATTGCCCTTGCATCAGAAAGATTGCAGGTTTCATTCCTGGTCAGGGCACATACCTAGTTGTGGGTTCAGGGTAGGGGAATTTGGTCCCTGGTCAGGGCATATACAAGAGACAACAGATCAATGATTCTCTCTCTCTCTCTCTCTCCCTCCACTCTCCCTTCCTCTCTAAAATCAATAAGCATATCCTTGGGTGAAGATTGAAAACAAACACACACACAAAACCCTATAAGGTAGAAATAAACAAAATTTATCCCTGGAGAATGGCAGGACCCTTCTTCTTTCAGGCACCAAGTCACTCTGACCTGTGGTTGAGTGGGACTGGGGCTTTTTTACAGCTTTAGTTAGACTTGACTCACAGTGACCTCAAAGATTTTGAAGGAGGTGACAAAGACTTTCTATTTACCATGGCCTGTGATCTGAACACTCGTGAGACCCTGCAGATCTCTTTATGCTTCATGGCTGAGCTGCCAAGCTTTCTGAGGCATGGCCACTTTTTGGTCACTGAGGAGCTGCCTTCTTTGCTCTCCAGTTTTACCTGAGGTTATCTCAATTTCCAGGAGTTCTCGCTCCATCATGCCACCTGTTCCTGGTCTGATGGACCTTGGAGAGCAGGTGCAGACACTCCATGAAACCTGGGTGGCCTCAGAGGGATTTCTTTCAGATCTCCTGACCTACCCCCAGTCTTCACCTTTCTTACTGTGGTCACAGAGATAAGTGGGTAGGGATAGAGTCCTCCACCACCAGGCTGCCCAGGCTTCAGATCTGTCCCAGTAGCCCACATGCAGCTGTTGCAAGTTTGTTAAAGGTTGGGCTGATGCCTCTTTCACTTTGTATTGATCATGAATGAAGACAGTTTCCAGACTCTTCTCTCCTAAGATGATCTCATCACTCTCTGGAATTTAGCTCATTTAGATTTCTTAATTCCTCAGTTCTTTGATGGATCAAGGAAGGAAGGAAGGAACCAATGAACAAAGGAAGGGAAGAAGAGAGGGAGGAAGGAAGGAACAAACTGATTTTGTGACTTGTCCCACCTGTTCTCATTAGGTGAGGAGGATGTGACCTTCCTCATTTCATCCATTAAATATACTTCCCCCAGTTTCCTTTTTGCTTGTCTTTCACAGCCCATGTTTTCTAGGAGTTTCTGAAGTACATGAAGTAGATCCTTTCTAAATATTTCTTGTGATTTCTGTAGTAAAATTTGTTTTGAGGGTATGCTGCTCCAGAATATTGTTTCTCTATAGCAAAATCTTTTTGCACTCCCTACGGCTATGACACTGCCATTGCCACATACTGGTCCTTGAATGAGAAACTAATGACCAGGCCTGACCTGACCATTTTCCAAAAGAGAGGGTATGTGGATTGCTTTGTACCTATACTACCAGTGCCTCAGATTACCAAGCATGACCCTTCTCTCATCCCCAGGTGAGGCAGCACTCATCCAGGGTGCCCTGCTGGTTTGAGTGGGCACCTTTCCTTTCTGTCTAAACCACAGCAAACGACCTGCATGTTACCTGCCTGCCCCCATGGCTTTCCAGCTTGCCCTGTTATGCAGGCACTTCTCCACTCCTCTGCTGACATCTCCCCTCCTATGTCAAATGCCTTAGGACACAGTACACCAGTGATTCTCCCTGGTACCCTCCTCACACCCTCTATACCCTACATTCAGAGGAAACATCTAATTCATTAATTCCACAAACATTCACTGAGCATCCTCAATGTGCCCCAAAGGGTTCCAGGCACTTGGCACAGTTCTGTGAGTGACACTAACAAACCAAATCTCCTCCTATGTGGGATTTACATCCTACTGGGAAATACTCATTTTACCTACCTTAACTCATTTAATTCTCGTAACAACCTTATGAACTAGGTTCCTTTATTGTTCTCATTTTCTATGTGAGAAAAATGGAAGTGCAGAGAAATTTAGTAAATTGCCAAAATGATATGGATGATGATTTCTGTGGGAACAGAATTTATTTGTGGTGCAGGAAGGGCTGTTTCCTTCCCAATCATTGTGGCCATTGACATTTTCTTACCCGGAGCACCCTCCTCCAGGCAGCGTGGCTACTTGATAGTCGTGGATCTGGGCTCTGGTTTTCCCTTGTCCTCAGTATAAGTCACTGTTGCCAGTTTTTGTTTATGAATTTTCAGGGTGTTTTAATTAGTAATCAGGTGAGGGTAAGTCAGACACTACTAGCCTGCTGCCAGGACAGCTTGGAAGTCTCTTACCCATGTGGAGCAGAAGTTGGGCTTGCTGCTTGTGGTATAAATGTTTGCTGCAGTTTTCCTGGAGGGACACAGAGTGTGCATAGCTTATCACATGTGTTTTTGTTTAATCCCAGTTCTCTTATCAGGGTCACTGCAGATAAAAATCACTTTATGCAGCTACCAGCAAAAATAATCATTTCTTATGGTGACCTCTGAAAAAAAATTTTAACCAAAATTTCACTAAACATATGCTTTTTTGATACCCCATCCTTCACTTCTGAAGCCCCAGAAAGGACAAGCACTTAGCACAACTGGCAAATAATGAATATAGGTTCTTCCTTCATTTACATACCTATTCATTAGCTGGGATTGCTATGGCAACTGTGCCTTCCAGACACAGACCTGTGGGCCAAGCACAACTTCATTTTGGAAACTGTCTGGGAGCCTTGTACTACTTTCCAGTCCTTGATGGATAAGGAGAATTTTACAGGGCAGGGGTTCTGGGGTTTCCAATGGATGATGTCTGTAGTATCTGTAGACCATAGTCTGTAAGTGGATGTAGGAAGGACAGCATTTTGCTGGAAAACATCTTCCAACTCTGGCTTTGATTCTCCGCCTGTCTGTTCCTGGGTGCAGGGGTGTGAGCTAGTCAAATGCAAACATAATGGGGGTGCTCTTATTCCGGCAGTATCATTTCCTCCATTGGACACCTGCCTACATGTCACATGTGTGAGATCTGATACCCATACACACATCCCTGCAGAATTTTTCCAGGGAAGTCAAGACTCCTTTTGGGGAAAGGAGGGTTGAGATTGGGAGGGAGAGAGAGGGTTGGACACTGTTGGAGGTGTGTTCTAAATGTTTGCCTGTCTCTGGCTGGTCCAGGATCCTGGCCCAATTCAGTGGCCTGGAAGCCTGTTTCCCCAATGGGGAAATGGTTTCATTTCTACAAATGAGAACTTTTGGAGGGAGAGCAAACAACCCCCAAGGGGCCACTGCCTGATGCTGTCTTCTTGGTAATCCTGGGGAAGTGGGTGGCAGCTAGATAGACATCTCAGAACCAGTGGCTTTGTTGCTGTAGTTTTGCATTTTGAAGTTAGGTTCTCAGCCCCTGTAAGCTTTCCATCCTTGAGGATTTTCCCTGGGCTTGATGATCTATTAGCTTAGAACAGAGCCTGATATTTCATAGGTGCTCGAGAAGTATTTATGAAATGAATGAATTAGCCTTATCTGTGCTGGGCTTTTCCCCCTCTCCTCCTGACACCCCCACCCCAGCATGCTAGCCTCTTTAGGCCGTAGGTTCTTCTGCCCTGTGCTCCAGAGAAACCTCTGCCCTCTGATCCTTGACATTTCCACCTTCCACCTCCTCACATTGGTTCTCTCTGTTGAGCTTAGTTTCCTCCCACACCCAGGTTATTCTGTCTGTTGAAATTTCACCTCTGATGGCATGAGACATCTGTTCTGGGTCAGGGGCCTTCAAGAATAGGGCAGGAGAGCCCAGAATCTGATGGAGGAGCAAACTGGATAGTGAAACCCTGCCCATGTCCCGGGGAGTCAGACTAAATAGGTGCAGAGACAGGGTTGATCAGGGGCTGGGCCTGGGCAGGGTCATTCAGGAGACTCAGGGATGATGCTGTAAAGCCAGGGCAGCGCTGGACTGGACGGGCACTGATTTCCCACCAGTGTTTACTAAGTCCTTTCTCTATAGTCATTGCCCTTCAAGGTGGGCTATATTCCTGGTAAGGCACAGAAAATTAATAACAAAGCTCCAAAATTCCATAAAGGAAAGGAAACTTTGCTTCAGCTGAACTAAAGCCTGGGATGTTTCCTGTGTGTACTTTTTACCTTCTACTCCGCTTGCCTTTATTTCCACTTAATGATGGTTAATTTCATGTGTCAACTTGAGTGGGCCACAGGATACCCAGATATTTGGTCAAACTTTGTTTTGAGTGTGTCTATGAGGGTGTTTTGGATGAGATTAACCTTTGAATTGGTAAACTAAGTAAAGCGGATGGCCCTCCTCATTGTGGGTGGGCCTCATCCAATTGCCTGAAGGCCTAAAGAACAAAAAGGTTTACCCTTCCACCAGGAAGGGGGTGCTTCTCTAGCCTGACTGCTGAGCTGAAACATTGGTCTTTTATTGTCTTCATACTTGGACTGAAATATTGGCTTTTCGTGGGGCTTAAGCCTGCTGGGTTTTGGTTAGGAATGACACCATTGGTCCTCCTGGTTCTGAGGTCTTTGAACATGGGCAGGAATTATACCATCAGTTTTCTTGGGTCTCCAGTTAGTCGACTACAGATCTTGGGACTTCTCAGTCTCCATAACCTCATGAGCCAATTTTTTAATAAACCTTTTTCTGTATTTATATTATCTAATAACCATCCTATTGCATCTATTTCTCTGGAGAACAGATGCTGAGCATTGTTCTAGAGGAACAAAATTTTAAGGATGATTTTTCTTAATTCGATCTGAGGTCTCTAGAATTGGCTCTCTAATCTTGATTAGATATAAAAAATGCTAATGATTGTTTCCAGCAGTAAAGAGAGCTCTGTTAGTCCTTGGGGAGTGAAATGGCAATAGAGATAAGGAAAACTTCACCACTGGATACTCCTAATCAACCACTTATAAGAAGCAAAGATATGGGGGACTGTGTGTCTAAAACTTTCAAGCATTCTTGGCAAACTAATGAATATAATGAGATTGTTTGGTCCTGACATTGTTGGACAAAATAGAAAAAGAAAAGGATGAGCTCAGGAATTTAAATTCCCAGCTTAAGGGCTATATACATGATCTGAAAGCTTCCCTGTGTGCGCTGAAGGAAATGCTGATCTGCTGTAGTCCATCCCCAGGTTACAACAAAGGAGCCAATGCCCCTCATTACATCACAGAACAAGGATATTAGCAAATGAATAGGCAGCCAGTTACACTGGTCCCAAGGTTTAGCACTTGCAGGGTGAGGGAGTTTTAGCAAAGAGCCAGCCTCGAAACAGCCTAGGTATATTGCAAATCTGATTACCCAGGAGAGAACCTATCTGTGGGCATGGGTCCTGTGCATCTCCAAGTGGGAGCTGGGCCCACGACATGCAGAAGGGCCTGTCATACCTGTGTGTGTGTGTGCATACGCATGTGTCTGTGTGTGTGTATATACACATAACATTTATTATTTTTTCATTTTTTAAAATCTTCACTTGAGGATATGTTTATTGATTTTAGAGAGAGAGGTTGGGGGAGAGAGGAGAAACATTGATATGAAAGGGAGATATCCATCGGTTGCCTCCCATATGCACCCCAACTGGAGATGGAGCCCACAACCTAGGTATATGCCCTGACCAGGGATCGAACCTGCAACCTTTTTGGTGTATGGGATGACGCTCCAACCAACTGAGCTATCCAGCCAGGGCTCACACTTTCTTTACTCATTTGAAATTGTCAGTTTTTTAAAGGCAGGGAGCTGGCATATTAACATTTGATTCCCTCAGTTCATAACTGATCCCTCATACATACTAAGTGCTCAATAAATATTTCTTGAAAGAGGGACTAAATCCACATCTAAGCACACCTGTTATGTTCCCAGAGAAACACTCTTATGATACCCTTCCTTTCCCCCGACCCCAGAGCTAATGTTTAACACCTCCACTTGTAGTCTGGACTTGTAGGTTCTTGAAGCCACAGTGAACTAGAAAGAAGGCAGGACTGATTGGAGGCTTCCCATCTAGTTTTGTTTTGACCTGCTAGGTGAGCTCAGTCAGGTCTGACAATGGGAACTGCCTCTATTTTATTTTACAGTAAGGCTTTATGAACCAAACTTCCAATAGGACTTAAGAAACTGAGTCATGGGTGGAGGAGAGGCTGTGCTAAAACATGACAAAGTTTGGTCCTCTCAGAATGAAGATGAAGAGGAGACAAGATTAAAACCTACAATATTATAAACTGGAGACTATGAACCCAGGATTTCACATCAAACTTTGAAATTGATGCTTTGGGGTCCTTTTGATCTTGAATGAGAGATTTTAGATACAAAGAGGTTAAGCTCTACTTCTTAGGCACATAATAGGCTCAGGAAACTATTTCCCCTTGAAGAGGGTAGAAGTGGGGATATAAATGGATCCCTAAGGGGTACAGGCAGATTCATGAATCACTTTTGATTAATGTTTGAGGTTGTGCTCAGGGAGGATTTCCTGCCTGAGTCCCAGAGGCCTCTGTGAATAGCACAGTGCTTGGCCAGGTAAAGCCTCATGGGCCCGAGGCAGTCAGACAAACTCTCTGTCCTAGAACATACCTCACATATTATGGCCTGGCATCCTGAGGAAGCAATATAAAAATGATGGCCTAGTATGTTTTTCCTAACTTTTGGCAAGTAAAAAATGAGAATGTGACAACTGTTCTGCATTCCTGACAGCACTTCACCTTCATCTGCCCTCTCCCTTCATATGGGTTGTGGTTGACTGCCTAAACTAGTCTTGACAGAGAGGCTGTTTACTTTGTAGTGACAAGAGTTTTTCCTAAAGCAATTAGGAAAAATTAGGTGGCATGGAGAGGAGAATAAGATGGATGAGGGCCAGGGCAGGGAGGGTGAGCTGCCTGGAGACCATTGGGCTCTGGATCTCTCCTCTGTGCCCATCAGGGTTTGGGAGCAGATGCTATGTTTATGGGAAGGGATGTTCATTATGGGGGCCTCTATACACTGCCAGGAGGCCATGGTTGGGCTCTCCTTCCTTCCCTGACTGCTTTTACATTAAATATGCCACTTACATAATACCTCACTTTACTTGTACTGAATGCTATTGCATATGCATAAATGGTAGGATCATTGGATCTCAGGGTATAAGGAAACTGGGGAGAATTATGGTTCACTGAAAGGTGGCCCCCAAAGATAGCAGGTTCTAACCTTTGGAACTTATAAATATTACCTCATTTGGGAAAAGAATCTTTGCAGATGTGATTAATTTAAGCTTCTTGAGCTGAAGAGATGATCCTATATTACCAGGATGGGTTCCCAGGATCCCCTCCCCTCCAGCCTACTCCTCTCTGCCCTCTCCAACTCTAGGCTCCAGCCCTGAACAGGCTCATGGCTGGCAGGTGGACAGCACGCTGGGCTCTCTCATCCATTTAAACTGTCCAGAGGTAGCAGTAAGTCAGTTTAGAATCATAGTTGGATTCAGCCTTTTATTTCAACATTGCAAACTTTTTGCTTGTAATCCATTGTAACCCATGGGACTAACTGCCATTGTGTATGCAGTCTGTCTTGATGACAACATCCTTTGGTGGAGCATGACCGTACTTGAAAATAGTTCTGAACTCTATTGCAACTTAGGAACAGTCTCCTTCTGAGAGTGCTCAGTGTGTCTTTTTTCCCCAGCTTTTCCATAGTCATCAATATAATAACCATGATAATAAGAATAGCATTGTTTTGCACTGACATTATGGTTTAAACCTGGACCATTTTGTGTGAGGTAGCTAAATGAGTACAGTTCAATAGAAAAATATGGAAAATGAAGAACAAAGAAGAGGAATGACTTGGCCCAGGTCAATAAGTACTTAACGGTAAAGCCATGATTATCATTTGGGATGCTTTCAGCTTCGTCATGGTGTACACCAGTGGGATCCAAAGTGTGGAAAATATCCATTGAGCTGTGGGAAGGAAATACTAGAACTTCCTCATATCTATTTTAATCTAAAATTAAGGGAAAACTGAACTTAGCTAATATTTGACAAGTAAATAGTTATATATGTAATTTATGAATAAATAAATATCATATATGTTTGAAAATCTTTTACAGATGGAAGTGTATGCTTTAAAAAGCAGGGAGGTTTCTCTCCCCCCCCCCTTCATTTTCCTTTTTTAGCCAAAACTGATCATTTGAGGTTTGATTCAGGATGATATTTATGCATGAACATGTAGACACATGTTGGTTGGTGATAATGAGGATACTGAATTCATCTAGTTTAAGTCATAGTCTAAAGGGGAGGCAAATGTGTAAGCCATAACTAACATAGTGCATATTAAAGCAGAGAGGGATGAAAATTAAGATACACCACAAAGTTTGTGAGGTGGAATAGAATTGGCTGACTTTCCTTGCCCCTGACCCCTGGCTTGTAACTGCCCCTTTATGCGGTTGAGAGAGGCAGCAGGAGGTGGCCTGGGGTTGGCCTCTGCTGGATCAGGACCCGTGCGGACAGTGCGCCACCATGGACACGTGGTAGAGGCAGGCCACTGAGTAAATCATTGTGCCAGTTCCTCCCTAGCAAAGCGATTTGTTAACTGAGTCTCCTAGACTTTTTTGTTTGTTTGTTTTGTTTTGTCTTGAGCAATACGTGATATATTTTTAAAACATTTTCTCTATAAAATATTGCTGTCCAGAGTGCTTTGGATGCTTGGGAGCACCATGGAAAAGGAATAAGAGATCCATTCTGATTTCAGAATGGATCCATTCTGAGATCCATTCTGATTTCCTTCTAGATTTCAGGCTCACCTTGAATTTCTGCTTCTATTCCCCTGTCTCCCGATCACTGGACCAAAACACAGAAGAAGCCTCTCTTTCCACTTCAGATCAGCGTTACCTGAGGGGAAAAGTACTTAAGTAATCCCCTCTTCAGGGGCTCTTAACTGCTCTGTGCCTCATTTTCTCATTTGTAATATGAGGGTTAAAAATAGTACCTACCTCAAACGGTTGATGTGAAGATTAAGTGAATTAGATGTTTAAATTTCTTGGACTAGTGCCTGCCACATAAGTGGTCAAAGGTATAAGTTAATGTTATCATTGCTGTAGCCAGAGTGACTGATAAAGCTGTGGATCTCATGCTGCTGTGTTTCCTAAGTCTTTCCATTGGTGGGGAGTCCTCTTCTGAAATAGGTGCTTGGAGTTCTCTGAACCTGAACTCCTCAGATACTGAGAGTTTCTGTCCCTTTCCACTGCTGGTGTGCAATATCCATAATGACCGTCAAGATTCCTTTAGAAGTTTCTAGGTGTCATCAGGCCTCCAGAACAAACCTACGGCCTTAGAGCAGGGGGTTCCAAAGGTTGGTCCTTACTGATTTCTGGCACTTCCACTGGACTTTGCGGAAGACAGATCACCCAGAATTCCATCATAATTTTAGTATCGTTTCTGCCAAAGGTTTGAATCCTTAAAATTCACACAGTGATGGTCACCAAAGGCAGATGAAGTCATGTATGATTGTATTTGGTCAGACAGCAGAAAGAAGAAAAGGATACTTGGTTCCTGGAAACATTTGCTTTTATTGAAAACCTATATATCTACAGAAAAGGAGTGAAAATGGCTGCCCTAGACAGAGTGTGTCTGGGTCTCACCAAGGCATTGGACCAGTTTCCTTTTGGTATGTAAAAGTAAAGGACTTGTTACTGCAATTAGGTATGTAACTGGGAGAAAAACTGTGCTCTAGGGAAGGCTCCCAGTAACATGCCACAGGGCTTTGTCCCCAACTTTACTTTATCCAAAAAATTTTAGCTGTGATTTGCTAAAGCCAGGACACAATGTAATTAGGATCCAAAAAGATTTTGACAGGCTGGAACAATTAGGCTGAATCCAACAAGCTGATATTTAGCAGAAACAACTGTAAGGTCTTGTACTTGCACCTAAACAAGCAACTACACAAGAACAGGAGGCGAAAAGCATGACAAGAGAGGAACAACTTCCAGCACAGGTGCAGCTGCTTGGCACTAGTTGTGGTGTGGAGCCACAGGGTGATGAAATTGCACTTCTAGGCTGTGCTGTTGATGGTATTGAATCATAATGAGAAAATCAATTATGTTTCTCTGTCCTTGCTGTTTAGATCACAGATGAATTATGGGTTCAGTTCTGGTCTCCTGATATTAAGATCCCATAGAAACCAGGCAGAGGACAGAACCAGGATCCCAGATGAACTCCAAAGCATGATCTCTAATGAATCAGAGACAGGATTGGGAATGCTTGCTTTATAGAGAGGGTTCCTTGAAGACAGGATAGTTGTCTTGAATATAGGGTCTGGCAGAAGTAATGCCTGCTTGAGTGTGGTTGGTAGGGTAATAATATGAGTGCAATAATTTATAGTTTTAATTTGAACATTTCACCTAAAATGTCATGTGGTATGCTTGAGTGTGATATTGTTATGTTACAGAATTACCTACTTATCATTTTGTAATAAAAGATTTTATAATAGAAAAGGAACATTATTTGTGCCAGACCTTGTATTTTAGGTTGCCACTCGATATTTGAAGGCTGCCATGCTAAAGAAGAATTCAACAGTTTCAGGGTGGCCCTCAGGACTAGAACAAGGCAGTGGTAGGGGTCTCTTCTGTGAATCTGATGTAATGGAAGGAGTGCCATTACTACCAACACTTCCAGCAGTTTACAGAAGACTGGAATGCAGTGGGAGTGTGCCTTAGAACTCGTAGCTAAGAGTTGAGATTTTTTTTTTTTTTTTTTTTTGGCAAAGCTTGAAGATATATTGTTGTTGATTTAAAGGTGGCTCATTTTTTTCAAGATTCCACATGTATAAGTGACAAAGATCATTACCGTGTAATAGCCTGATGTATGTTCATGCCCAAATTTTAGTGGTCCCAGAACCATGTAAAAGCAAGGCCAGGATTTTTTTTCAAGGAAGAGTTTGGGATGAGCAGAGTGCCTGGTCTAGTATACACTTGGCAGTGAGGGATTCTGCATCTTGGGATGTGAAGGAGATGACCTTGAGTTAAAAGATTTGATGTCAGGATTTACAAACACCACTTTCTATATTAACATAATATAATTATTGCAAAATATATTATTTTCAATGGAATTACATCATCACAGCTTATCAGGATGAGCTGGCTACAAACCCCCTCCTACTTAACTGGATGGGTTGCCTGATCTAACAAAGTTGTTTAGAATTGTCCATCTGGAGAGCAAAAGTACCTGCCAAAAGTGATTAGTTTTATATTACATTAATTGGCTTTGAGTAGTTTTCCCAGTAAAAGGTTCAATTGCACCTGGACAGTTCATAGAAATTTTCATGGAGAAAACCTTTTTTCCTTATTTGCTATTAACAAGAACACATGTGTAAAATTCACCTATAAAAGCTGTGCAATGTAGTTCAATATACATTCAACTGAATCACCAACTTAGATTCTTTTATCTGCCAGTACATGAAATGTCATGGCTTTATTAACTTTCATGACAAGTCTGGAGGTAGGATGAGTTCCTGGCTGGTTAATTCAGCCACTCAAGATGTCAGAATTTTAAGTCAGCAACTCTGCAGTTTTGTTGGCTTCATCTCATGAAGACAAGATGGCTGTCACCTATCACACCTCCACAGGACAAGATTCAAAACAAGGTGCGATCCCTTTTAAGAGAAAGGAAAGTTTTACCCAGGAGACCCTCAACTTCCTTGCCTTATATTGCATCACATGTCAGGCTATTTTGAAAAATTATCACATGGTTTTGCAGATGTTGAAGTTGCTAATTCATGAAGTCTGAGAGGTGTAGCCCTAGAAGATTTCATTTCTTTTTAATTTTGATTTTTTAATTAACATACAGTAAAATTATCTTTTGGGAGCATATAGTTCTATGAACTTTAACATACATAGATTCATGTAACCACTAATGTATTAAACTACGTACAGATCAGCTTGGTCATGCCAAAAACCTCCTCGTGCTCGCCCTTTGTGTCTAAGTTTGTGAGAGTTATTGGACTCAAGGTTTTTGTTTTGTTTTGTTTTTCCTTCTCATGTCTTTGACTGGTTTTCATATCAGGGTAATGTTAGCCTCATAAAATAAGCTGGGAAATATTTCTTTATCTTTTAACTTATGGAAGAGATTGTGTAGACCTGGTAATATTTCTTCTTTAAGTGTTTGGTAGAATAGGTCAATAAAGCCATCCAGATTTCTTTTCCAGAAAGTTTTAAATTATGAATGCAGTGTCTTTGGTGGGACTATTTAGGTTATGTCATTATATCTTTCATCACTGGTGTTATCTTGAGGAATCAGTTCACTTTGTCATTCTCCCTTGCAGTTTATTTATCTACCTACATTGAGCACTCCATCAGACATGTTATAATTTTTGTTTTCAACTATCACAAACCCTTTTGAAGAACAAAGTGGGATAAAAATTATGTATTATATTTACCCAGATATTTATCATTCCTTCATTCCTGATGTTCTAAGTTGTTCCTGTTATTATTTTCTTTCTCCCCAAGGAACTTTCTTTAAAAATTATTTTAGAGCAGGCTTCTGACAATGAATTCTGATGCTCTTGTTCATCTGAAAATTTCTTTATTTTACCTGCATTCCTGAATGATATTTTCACTGGATATAGAATACTGGGTTGAAAGTTCTTTTCTCTTCACACTTTAAACATGTTGTTCCACTTCCACCTGCTCTCTGTGTTTTATGATGAGAAAGCACAGTCATTTGAATCATCAATTGAGATGTTTTTCTTTGTCTTTACTCACTAGCAAGTTGATAATGACATATGGGCATGTATTTCTTTAGGTGTATCCTGTTTGATGTTCGCTGAGTTTCTTGCATCTGTTGATTTATTTCCATTAACAAATTTGGGAAGTTTTCAGTCATTGTTTCTGTAAATATTTTTTCTTCTCTGTAGCCTTTTTCATTTCCTTTTGTGACTCTGGTAGGATGGACATTAATCACAAAAAGAGAGGGGAAAGATCCATAATTTATATTGATCTATCTTCAAGTTTATTAACTCTTTCTTCTGCCATTTCCATTTTGTAATTGAACTCATCTATAGAGGTGTTTTGTTATTGTTGTTGCTGGTGGTGGTTTTTTTCAGTCCTAAAATAGCTATTGGGTTCTTATTTATATCATATATTTCTTTGTTGAGACTTTCTGTCATTTCATTCCTTTCAAGAGCATTTGCCTTCACTTTTTTGCAGTATTTCCACAATGATTTTATTAAAGCTTTTTTTTTTCCTGATAATTCCAACACAGGTGTCATTGGCATTTGTCAATTGTGTTTTCTTGTGCAGGTTGGAACTTTCCTGGTTCTTCCAATGCTGAATAATTTTGTTTTCTACTCTGGACATTTTGAATATTGTGTTATAAGTCTCTGGGCCTTCTTTAGATCCTATAGAGAATGTCAATATTTTTGTTTAAGCAGGCAATTGATTTGGTTGGATTTAAGCCACATTCTAACTGGCTTTCTTTGAGTTGTAGTTCCAGTGTCTGTTTGGTTTCCAAAGCCTTTGCAGTGCAATTCAGATGACTCTGCTTGTGCTCTATCCACTGGCCATTCTTGCACCTGAGCAGTGGTCAGTCCTGTTTTCTAGGTCAAAGTCAATGGTATGCTGGTTAGGGTCATACTCATGCATGAGCAGCTTATGGGTGAGTCCAGGATTCCACAAACAATATTACGCAGTCTCCCAGTTCTTTATCTCCCAGCTCTTCCTGGTACTTTCTTGTTCTTTTCTTTTTTATTCCTGCAGCCAGAAATCTGGTGTTTTGTTTGTCATTCTCATGCACACTTTCCGTGGTTGTACCAGCTTCTTGGTCCAAACAACAAGAGAACAGAAAGAGAAAAAAGGTGTCAGGGTGTTTTTTTCTCCATGAGGCAATGGCTCCTCTGATTAGAGGGGAAGGTTCTGTTATCTCAGAGCTTTTAGGCACCTACAGATTAGCATGGGTTGGTACCTGAAGGGTTGGAGAAGCTAAAAATATTAAGTATTTTTCTCACTTGCTGTGAACATTGGCAGACTCTTTTCCCACCTTGAAGCCAGAACTGGAAGGCTTCCTGGAGCTCTTGCTGACCACACCAGTGCCAATCCAGGCTTCACACTGCATGTAGCCTGGGAATACCAGAGGATAAAATATAGTAAACCTTTTGCTGGTTTGGTGGCGCTTCAAATTCAGGCCTTTTTCCCCAATTCTCCTGCTACTGTTTTCTTCTCAGAACCTTCAGATAGCTGCTCCATGTATTTGGTTCAAGTTTTACAGCTGCATTCTATGCAAGAAACAGTAGAATGCTATTTCAATGACCCATAATCAGAAACCCTTGGAAAATTTTCACAGAAGTTTTCTTCAGCCAAGGTGGTTAATTGAATGTTCTGTCATAAAAGAGGTCAATTATTTCTGAGCTGTGGCGTATCAAGGGTCTATAAGATGCTGAGTGGATGCCATACGATTCAACAGAAACAGGTTGTCAGCTGTCATGGGCCTTTCACTGCTGGTAAACTAAGAACACCCGGGTCTGTGATTGGTAACCATTTGATAGCTCAAATCTTGAGCTAAGCTCTGAAGTCTATTATAATTTAATTTTGTTTTTGAAATATTGTGCTCATTAGAAGATTTCAAAGCAAACTAAATTCCAAATAATTTCCTTTAAATGTAAAGTACTGATTTTACTGGATTTTCTTTTCAGGGAGCTCTTGTCAATGCAAGCATTCTTAGGGAGCTCCCTAGGTATGAGGAATGGAAGGATTTTTGATCAGTCTGTCCATATTTCCTTGGCATATGTTTTTAAAGAAACCGTAATCACAAATATTCTCATTTAAGCATTGCTCATATACACCATCCCTGCAATAGTATTGCTAAGGAACAGATAGGGCTAGTGTTAGGGGGAAGTAATCCCCCTCCTGACCTAGGTTAGGAGGTCTAGATCCTGGAAAGAAATAAGTGCACAGAGACTCTGAAGACCATAGATTGGATAGAATTTAAGAGACTGTTTAAAAAGAAATAAATTCTGCCCTGGATGGTGTAGCTCAGTGGATTGAGCACTGGCCTGTGAACCAAGGGGTCACAATTCGATTCCCAGTCAGGGCACATGCCTGGGTTGCAGGCCAGTTCCTGGCAAGGGACGCACGAGAGGCAACCATACATTGATATTTCTCTCCCTCTCTCCCTCTCGCCTTCCCTTCCCCTCTAAAGATAAATAAATAAAATGCTTTAAAAAATTAAAAAAATAAATAAATTCTGCATATTTCTTGTATATTTTAGAATTTTTTAACTGCTTTTGTATAAATGAAATTGGATATTCACAATCCAGGAAGCATAACATTTACATTTAAGTCTAAATCTAAAACCTTGAATCATCAACAAAATGGAAATGTCATAGTGATTATACTTTCCTTGTTGATGGCAGGTTTTAAAGCCAGACAGTTCCAGAAGTTATTTTAGACCTGTGTTTGTTTAATGCAGAATGTCATACTTTGTTTTGCCCATCACTGTCCCTTCGTATCGAATTGTCTTGGTGTGCCCAATGCTTATGACTTGCATGGGGCAAAGGCATTATTTTTCACAGGGAATTTGGTAAAGTTATTTTTCTCAACTACTGTACTTCAGTTCAGAAGTCACCATCTTCCAAAGTCCTGGATCGCTGGTCTTCTGCCCAGTGTGTGGACACAGTGTCAGGGAGACACCCTTGGGTGTGCTCTAAAGACTCCAGGTGGTGTCAGCCTTCATCGTCCCTAGGAGTCACCACACTGTGTTTACTCCAACTTTATACTCAAACAAGCTAATAATTCAGGAGGCAGAAAATTAAACTAATTAACTAATTATCATCCAGGGACTCACTGGGATGACATGTGTAATGTATATAGATATTTAACGTGCTGTGATTTTTAAAAATATGTAGCATAGCAATTAGGGCCCAGAAGAGCAATTCTAATTTTGAGTGAAATGATCTGAATGGTGGTTGTATGGCATTCTATGTAAGAGCAGTTGACACCAAGTGACATCTTACTTCTGTGCAACTTGGAAAGCTCTGGTACATGCTCCACAGAGGGAGTCCTCTGGATTCAGCTCTACTCTTAATTAGAACTATTTCATATGGACACGCGAAAGCATTAAAAAACAGAAATAACTTACTCTTCTATTGCAACTGTATTACACTATTATAGAAACAATTAGACCTTCCAAAACTAGGGGAGTGATTGGGAAAACTGTGGGTCTTTGTAAGCTGTTATATGACCAAGAACGCTTTAAAGAGTTTTGGTAACGTGGGGTATGTTCTCAATGGAATGTCAAGGACAACAGATGAGCAAACATTATTTCAATTACTTTATTTGTTTGCTTAAAAGAAAATACTCAAATGTTATCTTTGGGTGATGGGTTGATTTTTAATTTTGTACTTATTTTCTTTATTCCTTTTCATTTTCACTATTATAAATGATGCTACTATAAACAACATGACACAGGGATATTTGTCCAAATTTATGATTAATTTCTTAGGTCAGATTCCAGAAGAAGAATTATTTAATAAAAAAAAGAACATTTTTTTAAATAAAAAAGGAATATTTAATCTAAGTGGCATTTTTGAAATGAATATCCAGAAAGGCCGTGCCAAGACCTGTTCTCATCAGTGTGAATGAGAAGGCTCAGTGAGCTGTGCACAGTCCGTCCCTCACTGAGAAGGGAGGTCTCCCCATGCTTGGGATGGAGAGAATGCTATCTCATTATTGCTTTAATTTGCACTCATGTTTATACTATTGAAGTTAGACATTTTCTGCATGTCTAACAATAATTTTTCCTTTGCAAATTATCTGTTTACATGCTTTAGCATTTGTCTTTTAATGAATTCCTTTGTATTTGAAGAGTATTATCCCTTTGCCATATTCATTACATAGTTTTCTTTGCTAAATATTTAATTTAGCTTCTGATGTTTTTAAAATGCAGAGTATGTTATCACGTCTATGAATCTTTACTTTTCTGCTTTTATTTTATTGAATTTAATCTTGGAAAAGGTTTTCCTTATTTTACCTATATAGTTCTCTAATTTATATCTTCAGTGTTTTAGAATAAAATATGAAGTCAGGAGCAAAACTGATTTTTCTTTCCAAATTCTTAACCTATCTTCCCAGCACCATTTGTCAAGTAAACCTATTTTCTATTCAATTATTTCTATTTACCATCTGTATTTACTGTATCTTATTTGTGAACAGTCCTGTTTTATCTATCTGTTCTTGACATCAGTACTTATTTTTCATTATTGTAGTTTTGTAATACATTTTAGTGTTAGATATAGCATTGCTGTTCTCAATTATTTTTAAAGCTTTTCTTATCTGCTCCTTCTTTTAAATGACCTTAAGAGGTATTGAGAAAGCTCCCCCAAAATTCCACAGTGATTTTTATTGCAATTGCATTAAACATAAAAGTTAATTTGTTAAGAATTAACATCTTTACAAAAATCTTTTAATCAAGAACTGTGGTATTATTTCCCATTATCTTTAACAGTTTTTTAAAAATATCTCACTGAAGTTCTATAGATTTCTCCATATGAGTCCCAAATACTATTTTCAAGTTTACCCCTTGTTATTTTGTCTCTTCTTTGTGGCATAAATTAGAGACTTTTCTTGAAATGGGGACATTTTCTCTATTACTTGTTTGAGTATTAATTTGGCTTTGTGGCTAAAACCAGGGACCCTGGAGTGAGACTGCTCACAGTCTGACCCCACGCAGCTCCAGGCCTGGCTGGTGCAGATCAGGTGCAACCCACCCAGGTTTCTGCTTGCTGATACAGGACATGAAGTAGTAATGACAAAGCCTACCTTAGAAATGGTCTGCGAGAGTTAAGCAAATTAGTTCATGAAATTCTGAGCATAATGCATGGCAGATAGAAATTCTCTGGGAATGTTAGGTAGATATCATGAACAACGTTTCTCCCCCACCTGCTCCTTTGCTCTTTCTTTGGATTTCCTGTTCTTCTCAGGTTAAGTCCCAGGGCTCTAGGCTCCAGGCCTGTCAGCTCCAGGCTGCTGCTTCAGCTCTCCACACTTATCACCCTCTATTTCAGTGTGTCTGTGAATTTGTGTCTTTGGAAATCAACCTCTTTGGTTCCTGAGAATCTTTGGTACATCCTAATTCCATTCTGTACAGTCTTTGCTCATCATTCAGTATATGGCTGATAACTGTCATTGCAATTCTATTGCTTAAATTATCATCTTGGATTGCAACATGGCTCCAGTTCTAGCACCAGTTAGTGTGTGTGAATGCATTTTCCCCACACCAAACATTTCTGTGACACCAGCTTGTGTCCTACAATTCAACTCAGATCACATGTTAAGGGAGATCCCACAAGACTGCCCCCACTTTAGATGCTATTTGCCAGTCCAGGATTTCTGTCACCTGGACTTGTGACTGGTCAGCTATAGATTGGAAGTTCCTTCAACGCTCTCCTTGGGTTTGATTAATTTTCTGAAGCAGCTCACAGAATTCAGACAGCCATTTTACTTACTAGAATACCAATTTGTTATAAAAGGATATAACTCAGGAACAGCCAGATGGAAGAGATGCTAGGGCAAGGTGTGGGAAAAGGGAGCAGAGCTTCCATATTCTCTGGGCATGCCATTCTACCCAAATCTCTATGTGTTTGCTAACCCAGAAGCTTTCTGACTCCTGTCCCTCTTGGTTTTTGTGGAGACCTCATTACATCGGCACACTTCATTAAATCATTGGCCATTGGTGATTGATCCAGCCTCCAGCCCTGAACCCTTCCTGCAGGTCAAGTTCTGACCCTGTAATCACAGGGTTGCTTCCTCTGGCAACCAGAGGGGGCCTTAGGTATATCTCCAAAGTCACCTCATTTACATAACAAAAGACACCTTTATTCTTCTTGTCACTTAGGAAATTCCAAGGGTTTTAGGATCTCTACCAAAAACTGGATAAAACCAAATACATATTTTTTATTATAAATCACAATGTTGCAATGGCTTAATGGAAAGGACAAATATTGTGGAATCAGGGTCAACTAAGGTTCAAATCTGAGTTTTTGTTAAAATTCATGCATAAGCTTGTACAGGTGACCTGATATCTAAATCTCCTCTATGCCTTAGTAAAATGGAGACATCAGTCCCTATCTTTCAGTGTTGTTGTGAGAAGTAAATGAGGCCCCTTAAGTAAAATACTGTAGTAGCATCCCTCCTCCACAGTTGGTCACACTAAATGGCAACTCTGATCCTTTATTGCCTATGTGATCAGCTATAGGATGATAGGACAGAAAGTCATCTCTCTCAGCTCAGGAAACTGTCTTGTGAATGTGCTTTGAGTATTCCTGGATACTTGCATTTTCTTTTCTTGTGAAATTTATATATAATTTCTGTCTTTCACCTCTTTCATCTTCTCTCTCACCATTTTATTTCTCTTTTAATTCCTTCTGTGGTTATTTGGAGTAAGTCAGGGCTGTAGGTTATTTATATGATTGTTTCTGCTTCTACTGCTACTTATTTCTGTAACTGCTATTGCTTTTCCCCCCACATTATATTATATTTTCCCTAGAGCATTTATGGTTGCCTACATAAAATGAATATACTAATACATGACTTTTAAGTAACAAGAAGAGTATATTAAGTAGAATTGTATAAGTAGAAAGTTCATAATGTGCAGATTTCAGCTTTTCTAATACACAGTGACCTCTCTTTTCTGCATCCTGCCCCTCCTTGTTATTTCTTTATCATGATATATGCAGGGACTACTCTACTGATATTTTTTGAACATTATGACACATCTCCAAAAATAGAAATTCAAAGGATGAATACAAATAGACATGATGGAGCTTGTAAATTTTTTCTGGCACCACAATGAATGTTCTTGAGCATCCTTAGCTTGCTCCCACCCTGGAGACCACTACCAGAGACAGTATCAACATTTGTTTCTGTGGCACTTCCTCACTTCCTATTTTATTCTGCAATGGTCAATTGATGCTTTCCATTCAAATGTAAAGTGTAAATAAAAGTATCTTTTCTATTTTGATTTTTCTGTATCTATAAGTAAAAACTATGCTTGGTTTAGCTCTCATAGAGAATGGGCTCCCCAGAATGCTGGGTAGCTAGAGATAGGCGTACTGCTCTGGGTTGTCTGGACCTGGGTTCTGCTTTTACCAACAGGGTGAAGATGGGGCAGATTAGGAGCTAGGAGAGCCTGATGGATGTAAAATTCCACAAACAGAAGTAGAGGAGGCACAGACTGTGCTAGTCCTTTTGGGACAATGGCCAAGCTGTGGTGCTGCACAGAGTTAAGCATCTCAGACCTAGGAAGCCCCTACCTGTGTCATTGTTAGCTGTGAGGTCCATGTTAGTGACTCAGAACCATAAGAAACCATGTATTTGTTCCTGCTCTAGGAGGAAATGTTGATTTCAGTAAATTTCTGTGGCCTTGGCTCAATGACTGGAGAGCTTGGAATGAGGATGGGGATGTGTGTGGAAAAGAGTTATCACAGCAGGCTGAGCTTAGAAAGGCCTGCTTGCAAGATTAATCCTACACTGGCATCTGGGAAATTGGATTTGGGGAGGGTTTTCCTCATTCCTAGAATTGATAAGAGGGGCTGACCATGCCTAAACTCTTTGGGCATAAAACATGGTTTATGCTAAGCACCTGCCTTTCTTCTGTAAGTCTTGAAGTTTAGTACATGCCAGGCACAGAGTGCCTATGAGACGAACCCCTAGTGAATACCTTGGACACTGGGACCCTACAGAGCTTTCCTGGTAGACAGGATGTTACATGTGTTGCCACTATTGTTGCTGGGGGAATTAAGCATGTCCTGTTGACTCTGCTGGGAGAGGATTCTGGAAGCTAATGCCTGGTGTCCTCCAGACTTTGCCCCATGAGTCCTTTGGTGATTGTGCTTTATATTCTTTCACAGCAATAAATCATAGCCATGGGTAGGACTACCTGCCATCCTGGGAGTCCTCTTAGCAAAACATTGAACTTGGGATGGGTCTTGAGATTTGTCCAATGAATATACCATCTGAAAAGCTACATCCCCTTCTAACCAAGACACTGCTTCTAAACCCCTTCTGTGGAAAACTTGAGGTGCTGCCATCAGGGCAAGGACATGGTTTTGGCCACCGCCATCCCCAGGTCCAGTGATCAGCATTACAATGTCCCTTTCTCAGCCACCAATCCTCTTTGGCCCTCTGTGGCATTTAACATTGCTGGAGACTAGCTACCTGTCACTTACAGAAGATCTGTCTTGATATTTAGGGTAGCCTAAATATCATTTTATCAAAATGGGACTCTTACATCTCAATTTTAGGTCCTAAAGCACAGGAACAATAAAATATAGTAAGGGCTAAGTTTCCCAAGAGCCCATTGTTCTGTACTTTATGTGTTAGTCACCTCAGGCTGCTATGACAAAATACCACAGACTGGGTGGTCTAAACAACAGAATTTTTTTTCTCTCTCAGTTCTAGTAGCTGGAAATCTAAGATCAAAGTCTAAGCAGGGCTGGTTTCTGATAGGGCCCTCTTCCTGGCCTGCACACACCGCTTTCACTGTGTTCTCACATGGCCTTTCTCTGTGCACACTATCCCGGTGTCTCTTCCTCTTCTTATAAGGAAACCAATCCTATCAGATTAAGGCCCTACCTTTCTGACCTCATTTAACCGAATTACCTTGTTAAAGGCCCTACCTCCTAATATAGTCACATTAGGGGTTGGGGCCTCAACCTGTGAATTTGGGGAGAGGGGGGAGACACAGTTTAGTCCCTAACACTTTATGAATGGTTGAAGTTGAAGCATTGGGTGAAAACAATTTCATTGGAGGAGCTGGTGGTGGGTTTTGGGTGTTTCCTAAACTCCTTGCTGTGGGCAATGGGTGTTTTTCATTCAGTTTGAGCTAAACATATTTCCAAAGAGCCATTTTGTAGAGACTGACCTGTGTTTGCTGGAGTTTAAAGTATTTAGGGGCTGGTGTTTTTACCACATGTGAACTGTCTGAAGGCCTGTGCAGGAGCTGGAGCTGTACCTGCTGCCTGACCAGGGCTGTCTTGGAAAGAGGGTCTACCCTTCAGTGACACATGGAGCAAAGGAGAAGCCAGTTTGGAGTTTAGGGTCACCTAGAGGGTTGATGACACCCCAGTGGAGGGAGATATCACCAGAGGCCCAGGGATTCAGGGAGGGGTAATAATAAGCAGCCAAAGTGATGGAGCCTCCTCCCGAGCCTATCCCATCCCAGGTGTGTCCAGAAACCACAGCCAGAGAATAGGGTGGGAGCTGGACCTAGGAAATCGTGAAGAGCCTTGTCTGCTCTACCCCGTTCCAGGTCACTAGCCTGGATGAGTTCCAACTCCAAGAAAGGAAGATGTTTCTCACTAAAGGAGGTCTGGAGTTATGTTTTCAGTAGCCAGGGCTGGAATTTTTATTCCTTGAGAGTCTATTACAAAGCTATGAGACCAGCCCAGTGCTTCCCCCAGAGCTGGAGGAGAGCATAATCCAGGGTGGCTCCAAGAGGGCCTTGTGAGAAAGTTGTTTCTGCTTGTACCCTGCGGAGTCTGGTAATTACCTTTCAGCCAGGTAATCCATGACATGGTTTGAAAATCATAAAGTGTAAAAAGATATTTGTTGAGATGACTCATTCTTGTACCCTACATGCCCAGACTAACCCATGAATAAACCATTAACAATTTTTAGTCATTCAGGGGAATACACTTCCAGATATTTTTATGAAAATATTTATTCAAGGAAATAGGTATGTATATACATTCTCCTTGACCTTTTAAACCAAAATGTAACACACTGTAAAACAGTGATGGGCCTTGCTTTTGTTTACCTGAGACTGTATTTGAAGATCTTAGAGAGCTTTACCTAGATCCTGAAGACTTTTAGATCCACAGTTTTAGCTGTTAGTTATCCCCTCATTTTGCCACTCTGCCAGCATTTCCCAAATACATGCTCCTCCTGACTTCTTTGTTCCTGATTAGCTCCTTCTGACTTCTTTGTTCCTGATTATCTCCTCCTGATTTTTCCTTTGTTCCTAATTAGCCATCCAGTATCCCAGACTCAACCTCAGAGTCACCGTTGCCTTTTTCCATTTCCTGTTCTTCTAGTCAGTTCCCTGCATCCAGTCTTCTCCACCCCCACTCCTCCACCCTGGCCTTCCTCTTCTAGTGTCTAACCTAACACCATTTTTTGGCTCAGCTCTGCCCCTCCCTTCCAGCCTATGTACCTTGACCCAGCTGATCTTTGGTAGGCAGTGCAGATGCTCTCATTCTCAGATTTAGACACTTTCTCTGATTCCAGATCAATGACAAGTGGGGGCACAAGTTGGGGCATATCCTCTTCTCCCACTGGAACGCTCAATCCAGTGTAAAGGGAGGGCAGGGTCTGCTCCCAGCCATCCTCCATTCTTCCCAGTTTCCCCTGACTGCTCAGGCAGCTCACCCCATCTTTCCTTGTGGCTTGTTAGAACGCTTCTCCCCCTTAAATGCTCACTGGCACACCATTGAGAATTTCCTAATTGTAGCTTTTGCTCCTGCCCTCGTCCTGCCTTAGCACAATGCTTTTAGGCCAATCACAGCACCCACCTGACTCTGTGCTGGGTAACAGATTGCAAAAGCCTGCAGGATAAGCCTACGCCTTATTTACCTCCTGTTGCTCTGCAGTACATGGCCCACTGACCTGCTGCATTGCAGGTATCCTTTTGGAACGTAGTTAATTGATTTGAATGGAGTCTCAGACATTTTTTTCCCTCCTAACCTGTGTCATTATTACCCTTCAGAGCTCATCCTTTCTTTCTGTATATTGTTTACCTTCCTTCTATTTTGCAGTGTTTTTTTATTATTATTTTACCTCTCTGTGGAAGTTTTAGCTAGTTGGTTTTAATGAATGTTGTATAGTCCTGGCCCTCCTGCAGCTTCCTGTCCCAATTCAAGTTCATTACTTTGACTTACATAGCAGTGGGAAGCAACAAAACCTTAGCAGGTTAGCTGCTTGTACTTCCTGCTAAGTGGATCGTGATAGTGGAAGGCTTCTGGAGGGAGAATGAAGCCTAGTGGGGGTGAATTCCATTCTTTAATTCTACAGTTACTTGCATATTCAAGATTGGTAAAAAAAAAATTTAACCCAATAAAATTTTTGCAGTCACATTCTGTGAAAGGTGGCAGGTTTCAGAAGTTGCCCACCCTTTCTTTGGGGGCATGTGAATCCAGATACCCTGCCAGGCCTGGACAGGCCTCTCTCATTAGACCAACTCTTTTAGATGGAAGAGATTTCAGATGCCTGGAGGGTTATATGTGAGACGCCTGTGTCCACTGAGAACTGACCACCAAAGGAGAATTACTGAGGCCCTGACTGCAGGCCAGTGGGAATTTGGGGAATAACTAAATGGCTTTCAGGCAATGGTCTTTTGCATTAGAGCCCTTGAAGGCCATCTCTCCCAATCTCCCACTAAATTTCTTCCTAAATGCCCAGCTAGGAAAACACATTGTCTTCTCGCACTTTGAAAACGGGTATAAACCTGTGCCAGGACTTTTGTTGGAGTCTCTGACACAGAGGGGTGGTTACAATGTGAAGGTTAGTATCAGGATTCCAAGCTGAGACCCTGTGCTGGGGTCTTGTACTAGGGGCACAGCCTTGTTCTGGTTGCTTTTAACCTCTTTTCGCCTGAGTTTTCTCATGCGTAAACATGGAAGAGTAGAACCTGTTCATAGTTTTGGGATAAAATCAAAGATAATAAACATAAAGCCCTGAGATCAGTGCTGGCATAAAGTGTTAAATAAATATTTCCTTACTTTTATTATTACTCCTTTAAATGATCAAGAAAGGCCTCTAGGGGTGGACCTGAAATGCAACAACTAGATCAGAGAGAGCAATGTAGATTTCACTTTGCCTTCAGGTGCTGGGCAGCCATGGTACCCTCTAGCCAGGGAAGGCTGGGATCAGGGGAAAGAGGGTTCCAGACAGGGCTCATCATGACCTGATCTCCTAAGAGACAGCAAAAGCACAGACAGACAGCTGGGTTTGGAATCCCAGCTCAGCTCATTGTGTGAGCTTCTGCAAGTTTCTGAACCTCTCTGTGCCTCAGTTTTCTCATCTGTAAAATGGGATGCTGGAAGAAGCCCATTAAGTGAACTAGTGCATGGAAATGTCTTTAAACAATGCTCAGCACATTGTGAGTGCTTGGTAAATGTTAGATATTTTGATTATCCAACTTCCCAGACCTTGCCTTGGCCTGGGAATGGTTTTCCTATATGGGACTTGGTGAAAAACCTCTCTGAGATTCTATTTATCTTAGTTCTCTTGAGATGGATGGAGTGAGGGGTTGGAGACGTGGGGGTGAGTATTCTGGGACCAGGGTTGATAGCTTGTGGGATGTTCCCAGTTCTGTTTGTCCGTTTAACTACAAACTGCTGGAGAGAGCTTTTCCTTGTATCAAATCTGAAGACAACCTGGTATTGTTGGTAGAACTGGTGTCAGGCTGTGTATTAGCAGGAGCAGCCTTCACTTATGGAAGGTCTGCAGAAAATGTGCTATGTACACACGTACTCAGGAGTCAGAGCTGAGAAAACCCTGATAGAGGTGCAGAGAGATGAGAGCCCCTCCCCATTCCTTCTCCAACTATGGGCCTGCAGGAATCTCCCTTTGCTCAGCGATAGTTAAAAGGGGGGATCATATTTTGACTCATAAAAAATCTGATGTTCTCAATGTCCTCTGCTAAATAGTTAGGAACAAATCCTCTCGTGAACTAAACCTCTCCTCCCAGGAGCAGAAAGCCTCTGCCAAGCCATCTGTACCCCTGCTCTGCAGTTGGTCCTGCCCGTAGGATCCCCAGCACTCCTCCCCCAGTGTTTCCCCTCTGGCCAAGGACTGAGTCATGAATGAGCTGCTGTGCTAGCCGGTGCCAGGATACAGTTCTGAGGCATTGTTTCTGCTTGTCAGCTTCGGGTTTGGTGTTCTCAGCCAAGGGCACCATCTGTAAGCATTCCTTGATGACTTTGACCATGTGGTCCCTTGAGTTCCATGGGACCCTTGAAATGCACCAGTTCCATGTTACTTATTCCCATCACCCTGGGGGAGGTTTTGGAGAGGTGGGTGATCTCTCCTCCTACCTGAAAGGTGGGCTGCCCAAAGACAGCCCCATTTTCCTGGTACTGAGAAGCAGGTGTTTTGCCATGTCCTATGGCCCACTCCCCTATCAGGGTCCCAATGGAAGGCAGCAGTGCCCATTACCATAGTCAGGAGCTTCAGCGACCCAGCCTGGTAGACATATTTTGGTGAAGGTCTCATGAAATCTTCATGAGAAAATGATCCACGTCCTTGAGCTGCTAAGCCTTTATGAACTGTGAGACCTTGCCATGGATGACAGAGAGTTGGGATAATTCCTCACTCCAGAGGGAGGAAAACCTGGGGAAAGAGAACCACAGTTCTTGGAACATCTTCTAGGCCTGTGTTTCTGGACCTTTTTCTTTTTTTAATAGCCACCCTGCTCCCAGGAGCCTTTTAAGACATTTGTTTCCCTAGTTGCCCCACCCTCTTGAAATTGTAATAGCAAAGATACACTGCTTATCTGTGTATGTACTGTGGCCCCAGGAGGGCCACAAACCATCGCAATGTCTGAGATTTTTTTCATCCCTGAAGAATCACTTTTCACTTTTTTGAGGGTGAAACTGTCTCTATTGAGGATGCATATTTTAGTCTGAGACTCTTTGGCCTTCCAGCCCCAGCTGTAACAGCAGGGGTGATTTGGGGTGAGCAGGAATAGAGGAAAACCAAATAGGAGATGGACCAACTCCATAAAAGAAGCCACAGGCATGAGTCTACAGGAGCTGAGCAGGGCTGTTACAGGACACTATGGACATCATTCATTCATTAAGTCACCAGAAGTCAGAGCCAACTCCATGCTGTGTAACACGACACAGAGGGTTAGTGCATGTGTACAACAAGTGTGCCTGTCTGAGACCTGGAGCCACATAGAGGCAGCTCAGTGTGAATTCTAGGAAGACTGGGACATTCTCTTTCTCCAGCATCCAATTTTCCACTTTCACAAACACTAGATGACTATCTTTAGGCAAGCAACTTGGTCTGCATTTAAGATAGTTTCCTTGCTTTTTTAAAAATTAAAAAGGAAAATTATGTCAAAAAGAAGCAACATGTTACAGCACTTAAAACACTCCTAGTCAATATCCAGATGAGTATCCCAGGGATGCCGAAGAGAACCTATCTCTTCCCTGGACCTGTGTCAGGATTTCACAGTATACTTTTTACAAGTATTTGCTAATTTGAAACGCAAGACGGTAACTCATTGTTGCTTGGATTGGCTTTCTTGTGGTATCAGTGAGGGGAATTTTTAGATCCCTTTATCTTGTTGAAGGGTGAAAGATGAATCAGTTTCCTCTCAGTAGCCCACTGACTGCCCCACCCTCCAAAGTGTGGTGGCTGCATCTGTTCTTTCCTGCTGACTTCTCATGCCTCCCTTAATCTCCTAGAAAGTTTTATCTGAATTATTGACATCTTGATGATGACAGCTGCTTGGATTTTTGAAATAGGTTTTGAACGATCACACTTTAAAGGCAATTACACTCGGGGTGGACCAGTTTGTCTGCACTTTGGCAAACTTGGGTGTGGACACCTGGGCTGTCTTCACTGTTGGCAGCCAAGATGTGGTGAGTTCTTGGTGGAGACTCTCTCTTGAGCAGTTATAAGGATTGGAATGCCACACTGAAGAATCACTGAGGCTTGGATAATTCCTTGGAGGTCTGCTTTTGTCTGGCTCAAGCTTACCTTTTGGTCAGTGGCAGCTCTGGCATGAAAGATCCCATGGATGCTGAACTGAGCAAAGAAAAAGCAAGAGGCAATAGCCGTTCATTCCATAAATATATTCTGAAGGCCCACCATGGCGTTGACTATACAAAAATGTTTCAGACTAGGTCCCTGACCTTGCAGGGCTCACAGTCCAGTGGGGAGACAGGCATGCAAGTGGATGACTGAGATACAGGGTGATAAGTTCTACAATGGGTGCACATTAAGTTAGGAGGAGAGATGGATAAAAGCTTGGGCAGCTTTCTCTAGTGAGATGAGGAAGGGTCAGGAAGAAAATGAAAAGAGAACATGATATTGAAGCTCCATCTTGGAGAACCTGATGGTGTTCATCAAGTAAAAAGAGGAGCAAGGCATCCTGCATGTACAGAGGCACAGAGCTCTGAAAGAGCATGGCATTTTGTGCAAAGGTGGGGAGTGAAAGGTGGCAAAAGTGACAGTGGGACTTGAATGCTGTCCTGAGGTGGTTTCCTTATTTTCAAAGATGCCATTGATATAAAGCACAATCAGACCTATTTTAGGGAGGTAAATTCAGAATTGTCTGGAGGCTAGGGTGGAGGTGAGAGCATGAGGGCAGAAAGCAACTCTACTAATAATGTTGTAATTATAACCAGGCAAGTGAATTTTGGGGATCATTTTCCCACCATAGTCTTTGGAAAGGGAGTAGTAATTGGATTGACAAGGAAAATAGAGCAGCCACAATGACTTAAGAGGTATATTCAATAAAACATGGTGACTACATGTATGTGTGAATAACAAAGGTGAAGGAGGAGATCGGGGTGAAGCCCCCTTTCTGTCATGGACAGCTGGGTATTTGAGGTCCAGGAGGTACAGCAGGTGTGAGGTATGGCTGTTTAAGTAGGAGGTGCTCCTTGACCATTTAGATAGAAATGCTGACAAATAATTAGGAGTATGTAGTATTGGAAATACTAATACTTGCCAATAATTTCTTGGGTTTCTTTTGGTATTTAAGAATGTTGCACAATTTCTGGTAATGTTACTAGTTATTTGTTGAGGTGATGCCAAGGAGAAAAACATGGAGATGTTTATTTCATGGGGTACAGGAGGTCAATTTCAACCAATTTTCTACTCATATTCTCATATTTATATCTTCTCCTTCCAGGGGATGGCCAGGTGGATTTTGATGAATTCATGACAATTCTTGGCCCCAAACTGGTGTCTTCAGAAGGCCGTGATGGTTTTCTTGGAAACACAATAGATAGCATATTCTGGCAGGTGAGTAAGATTTTTTTTTAAAGATTAAGTTTAACAGTAAACATGTATCTAGGACAAATTATTGACTCTGAGTTCTTGGGCTTATGTACAGTGCATGAAGATCTCCTCTGGGCTGGAATGACAGACGCTCCTTGTGTCTAAATTGAGTCCCTACTAGGTCCTGTGTCCCTTGTTGTCTAAATTGAATCTGTACTTGGTCCTCTGAACAAAGAATCAGAATTGCACTCGTTTAAAGGCTTGGAGGAATGAAATATCCCCTTATTCTTTCTTTTTATCAAAAAGAGTTTCACATTTTAAAGAAATGAGATTTCTGCACTTCTGATTCACAAAAATCTTTTTCCTTGGGACACTTAAAAAGGATGTATCAGTATTATCTGAGCCGAGTTCTGTCCCTGCATCCGGGAGACCCTTGCTGAGAAGATGTCATGGTTATTTTGTGTATTGGGATGCTGTCGATACTCTTGTCCTTAATAGGACAGAATGGTTTTACCTAAGAATTTGTGTTCAGTGCTTCTCAATTTGCTCCTATTTCTGTCTTGTAAAATCTCTTAGGAAAATTCCCAAAATCTAACTTTGAATTATTAATGTGCTGTGAATCATTAATCTTATAATGTGGCTATCATTTCTTGATTATGGAATTTGGAGAATGGGTTATCAATGATTATGTTAAAAATTGGAGTCAAATAATTTGACAGATTAAATTGACTTATTGGTTGGACACATAAAATACCATGTGAACACAGCATGGTTTCTTTAATTTCTTGATGTGTTTTTTTCCTTAACCAAAGATGTTTCTGTAACTTGGATAAGAATTGCAGTTGATACGTATCTTTTGTCTGATTCTATTACCCATCTTGCATATAACCAACAAGTAGTAAGAACAGGCCATGTGCCCCCTACTCTAACAGTCACTGTGATAACTGTTAGATGACTGATTTTACAAAAGATGTTTAAGGCACAGTCCTGGCTAAGAATTTGCTTGGGGGAGCACAGTTAAGGAAGAGAAAATAAAGAAGTGATTCACTGGTGTTATGGTTCCTAGACTGTAATCTCCTTGAAGCTGGGGACTTCATTGTCGTGACACCCTTGGCAACTGCCGCACTGCACACAGCAGGGCCTCAGTAACATTTTTTGTTAAATAGAAAGTACAGAAGTTTAAAAAGATATGTGGTCTTGAGGGGTCAGGTAAGGCTTCAGGAAATGGGCCATTGTTTCAAACCTCAAAATATGAGGGGGATGAAGTAAGCAAAGACAGAAAAGAGAGCATTCCAGGCCTGTCACAACAAGAGTTTGGAAAGGGTGAGGCTACGAGTGTAGGAAAGGCATTGACCACAACACAGGTGCCACAGTAGTTTAAAGGGAAAGACCTCAGGACCACTGGCAGAATGGATTTAGGGCCTGAGGAAAGAGAAGAGTTGAGATGAGTTGACTCCAAGGTTCCCAGCTGGCTTTTACGGACAGGAATAAGATTATGGAGAAAAGAAGTCTTTGTGGAATTCTAAATTGGACATGTTGGATGTAAAGTGAAGTTCAGATAACCAGGAGGAGAAGGAAAGTCTGTACACAGCTGAAGTCAAGGATGGATCACAGGCAAGAGACTGGGGCTGAAAACCCAGGGGTTCCTCAGAGCTGGTGGGTGAAATCCAAGGCAAGGGTAAGCTCACCAGGGGAAGATGGGTAGATGAAGGCGAGCAGAGTGACAGGACCTGCTCCTGGAGAATCCATGGCAGGGGACCGTGAGGTGGGGCCTCTGATCTCCACCCTGCACAGGAACACTGTCTTCCCTCACTGATTCTTCCTCAGGAAGGACCTCCGTGACTCTACTTGCCATGTGATAAAAATGTTTCACATTAACCCTTCAGGTATGACTCCTTCAGGTATGACTCCATGTTTGGAAGGACAGACAGGTAGAGTGCCCTGGCAAAAATAAAAAAATAAGTGTACAGTTAAGAGGGTGGAGAAACACCTCTTCCTACCCAGTCTTCTTTTAACCCACATGGATCCACTCTGGGTGAGCATTGGGTATTCTCTCCCTCGCTTCCCTTCTCTGCTCCCCTTTATTCCCCACCCGGAGTGCTTTCTACCCTTTGGTCCTGCCTTCAGGGCCCATCCAGCCTAGAAGAACACTGCAAGGTCTTCCAGGCTCTAAGCATTCTTCTTGGCCCCCAAACTGAAGGCAGCGGAGCTGCTGGCACTTACAGCCTTGCATCTTCTGGGTTCTTCATAGTAGAACATCTACATGGTGAGGAAATGTTTCTCTTACAATAGATTGACTGCCTCTTCCATAATTTGGATAGGCTCTTATGCTCACAAAGCCTCTGTGTTTTTGTCTTATCAAAAACCCTCCTCCTCACCCGGGGTGAAAGATGGGATGGGGAAATGAGAGGAAAGGGGGGACATTCCATTCTGAATGTGTAAATGAGTGTGGGAATGCACAGACTTGTGGCTGTGGCTCTCCTCTCCTGCTCTTGCTCACTCAGCTCAGAATTGTTCGACTAGCAAAGGAGAACAGATCCATCAATCAATTCTCAATAGTTAGCTTCCCCCCTCCTCCCACCATCTGTCCATTCAAAGACAGAGTGAAAAATGGTACTTTAACATCTACAGCATCTGGTTCTTCCTGGAAAAAAGTTCATATTTTCAGCGCTTGAGTGATTTTTCAGTTTAAAAGGAAGCTGTGTACGCACATGTGTGTACTTGCATATGTGCATGTGTGTATTTGCACACATACATGTGCATGTTGGCTTTGCTGCAGTGGTTGAAGATGGGATAGAAGAGGAACAGCAGAAAGGCAGCTTACTGTGCTGGATATCCAGGCTGGACATAGTGACATCAGAGATATCAGTATTCCAGAAAGGAAAAGACTATCCATTTAGGACACTCTGACAAGGCTTCTGATCAGGGATGAAGTCAGCTTCCTGTGGAAACAGAGTGGATGGTACACCTGACAGGGTGCATTAATGATCTCTTTGCTGCTTAATTCATTATACCAAAAGCTAGTGATATAAAACAGCACTAAATATTTACTATCTCACACAGTTTCTGTGGGTCAGGAATTTGCAAGCAGCTCAGCTGGGTTGTTCTGGCTCAAGGTCTCTCATGAGGTTTCAGTCAAGATGTTGGCTGGGGCTGTGACCATTGGGAGGTTTGACTGGGACTGGGGGGTATGGTCCTTCATGCCACTGGCAAGGGGATGTTGGCTGTTGGCAGGAGATCTCAGGTCTGGCCACAGGGACGTCTCCATAGTGTTGCTTGTGTGTCATCATGGCATGGCAACACTCAAATCAACGGATCCAAGAGAGGACAAGGCAGAATCAACAATGTTTTTATGATCTAGCCTTGGAAGACAAACTCCATTGTTTCTTCTTGGTTATAGATGTCAATCCTATTCAGGGTAGGAGAGGGCCAACTCTGGAGAGGGCACTGGGGCCCTGCTGGAGGCTGGCTACCACATAGGGTAGAGAATCTGTAATTGAGCTTCAGTTTCTGATCCAACATTGCTGCCACAGGCTTCCATTTCTCCCAGGCTTTGGTTTCTCCTGACTCAGTAGAGACCTGTGACCAGGGCTTTTCTCGGTGTTCTGAGAAGTGATCCTACCAGGCACAAGGCCCATCTTGCTAACGAATCTGTTTCCAGTGCTCCCTCCTTGCTGGCTTTCGAGCCTACAGTGCCCAGGTAAAAAAATCAAATGGGATTTTGCAAAAACAGCTATTTATCAGTTGGTGCTAGTACCAAGAGTTATGAGCTCCTGGCTCTTTGCAGGAAATTGGTATCGGTGAAGGCAGAATGTAACCGGTTACTAATGCAGCCTCCCTTCCGAAAAGGATGGTCTAAGGGCCATGCCACAGAGTCTCCATCCTCCCAGGGTGTTCAACCCTTGGGGTGTGAGACTTGCATATTTCTTGGCAGCCAGTTCAGAACCTAAATGTTCTGAGCCTCCACTGGCCCTTATGCAAGCCAATTGTTATCACAGCTAGTTTACTCCACAGCTGTGCGCAATGGCCAAGACACTGTAATTTACCCTAACTTAAAAGTGTGTGGGACACCCCTCCTCAGATTTGGTCCAGATCAGGGCCTGTTTGTTACACTGGCTTCTCCAGCAACAGATCTGCTCAGCATCCTTTCCAGCAGTCTGCTCCTCCCCATCCGGTGGGACAGCACATAGTGCTGTAGTACAATACCCAGAGCTGCTCCTCAGGCACCACTCCAGGCTTGCCCTCTGTCTCTCCACCCAAACTTCTTGCTCTGATCTCATGTCTTCCCTGGCTTTCCATTTCTGCTGTGGTTCTCGACTCCTGCTTGCTGTCCCATGGGGACATGTGTGTGCTGGCCCGAGGGCCCTGGCTGAGATGGGTGAGAAGCCGGACTTAACATTCATGACTCTTGGGCAGTTGAGAGCACTTGATGTTCCATGTTCATGATATACGAGAGAAACACTACATGAAGCTACAGGCACAGTGTAATCCATACCTGGTTTGCATAAAAGAAGTATAACAGAACATTGACAGTGAGTTTTCATGTATGGTAGGTGATGAGTGATCCTATCTCTCTGTAGTTTGCAAAGTCTTGACAGAGGCTTGGGTTTCTTCTGTAATCAGAAAAATAAACTTAAAAGAAAATGTGGTCCCCAGCTGGTCAGGTCTATAATTTTTTCACCTATAAAACTGGAGATTACCTGCCCCATGAAGTTGACTGTTGAAAAACTTGCAGGCAAAGCAAATTTTTTTTTAAAAAGCAGGAGAAATCATGTTCATTCCTGTGAGGCATTTGTTGCATGGTGTCAAGACATAGAAAACATCAGGACCTTTTTTCCTTACCCAAAGACATTCTTCCATCTCTTTTAGAGAGATAGGAAGGGCGGGGGGGAGAGAGAGAGAGAGAAACATCCATGCGAGAAACATCTGTCAGTTGCCTCCCACATTTGCCCCAACTGGGGTCAAACCCACAGCCTTTCAGTGTATGGGACAACACTCCAACCAACTGAGCCACACCAGCCAGCGTGGGCCTTTGCTTTCTTTTAGGATGACTTTTATAGGAGGCAGCGTCTCTCCTTACATCAGATCTGGCACCACAGGAGTGTCCTCCCCTCAATATGTTGTCAGTGTGCCAGTCTATCAGAGTTTTGGATCCAAAGCTGCTGCTCCTCAGTTCGTGATCATCTAATGGAACCTAAACAGCTTTTAGCAGCGATGCCCATCATGAAGCTGGTTAGATTTACAGCAAGCACTTGAATCCCCAAAACGGTTTTACTGCATTTGAAACATGGAGGGTGGGAAGCATCCATGTCAGCAGTGAGTCTCGAAGTGTGTTCCTGAAGCACCAGCAGCAGCATCACCTGGGACTTGTTAGAAACACCAATGCCTGGACCCCACCCCAGGAACTCCAGTGGTGGGCCCATCAGTCTGGGCCACCAGGAGCCTTCCAGGTGACTGATTTCTTGCCCAAGTGTGAGAGCCACTGAGCCACTGAGATTTCAGTGCCCTGTCCTGTGGTCAGGCTTACTGGTCTGACTCAGACCTTGGTAATTTGATTTTCTTACAAATTTATTCGTATTTATGAGTGCATTTGGTGTTTGGTCTTTATAACACTACATGCATACTTTGAAAATATTGCAGGTTCTGTTCCCGACCATCGTAATAAAGCAAGTATCACAATAAAGCCTGTTGTAATTTTTTTAGCTGGTGGAGGGCCTTGAGTTCAGTTTGTAAAAGTGCAACATGTGTGATGTGCAATAAAGCAAAGTGCAATTGAACGATGAGTACCCGTATGAGTGTAAAGGAGGAAAAATTACATGTCAATAAGTAACTAATTTTCTAACATGGAAATGCCTTTCTAAGCATTAAAGCAATGGAAGAACTCATAAATAAAAACTGCTCATTAAATTAAGAGAACATTTCAGAAAACTAACACACAGGAACAATATGGCAATTGATACACTAAGGCATATGTGAAAGGCATTGTAGGACCACATAGGAGGAGACCTCTTAACATGACAGTTGAGAAATGGGATGAGGAGCAACGCACAATCGATACATACTCTCAGTAAACATGTGTACACAGTTGAAGTTCCCTGGGAATCTAAGAAATGTCAATTAAAATAGTTATTGTATAACTTTTTCCCCTGTGAGATTAGGAAAGAATGAAACGTATGATAATACTCAGTGCTGTCAGGAGTGGGATCAAACGTGCCAACTGGTAGAAATGCAAATTGTGAAATTTCTCTGAAAGCTACCTAGAGATACCTTGCCACAACTTTTCAAGTGTTTCAACCCTCTAATTAAAAATCATTCTAAGTTCAGGACCCTATCATTTGAAATTAGTCCGAGATGTAGCAAATACTGTTACAAAGATGGAATATTGTACAATTATTTAGAATAACATTTTCATTTTACAGTCTGGAGAGACTGACTTTATAGTATAATTACATTGCTGTTCTACATCTATTATATATTCATTCATATTCACAGAGGGACCAAAACTGAAGAAAATGGAATAATTTTGATGATATTTATTATTATGGGCTGGAATAAAGGTGAATGTAATTTTTTTCTTTATCCTTGTTTTTAATTTTCTGAAATTTCCTCAGTGAGGCCATATCTATTCTGTTATTTTCCATGAAATTAACAAGATCTCAAATTAACGAAATTGCATTCTGAAACAGCTGTTTTCAGTGGTGAAAAACAGTGATTAGAGTTTCTGAGACATATGCTCTTTGTATGGTAAACAGAGCACAAAGTTGATATGAGGATATAAAAGTATATAATGAAAATTGCAGTCCCCAGACCCCAGGAGGAAAGAACCTCTGGAGGCTTCCGGATGGCAGTTGCCCACCCAAAGCTGCTGGGCGGCCCTCCACTGTGGAAGCCGCCGGAGACCCACGCTGGGGGTAGTCCCCCAACATGACAGTCACCGCATATCCACTTAGTGTGCCGAAAACTCGCATTTTACAACATCTGAATTGATTTTATAATCAGGAACAAATGAATGTACAGTAATTTTTAGAATTCCTTCTAAGTAAATCCATGACTGCTTCCTGAGTCAGTGGCTGGGATGGACTGACAAGTGACCTCAGCCAAAAAGAGGGAAAGAAAAAAAAAAAAAAGTCATTGGTTATATAATCGGGAAGTCCTGGAACCAGTGGCTTAATTCGTATCTCCAATAGAATTTTCCCAAGTGTAACCTAAAGTTATTTTCTTTTGTTCACTCTGCTTACCATCAGGGGTCTAACACACAGAGTCCGTATAACCTGTAGACTCTCAGAAAAGTGTAGTTTTTATCCAAAGTTACTTAAATGAAGAGGAGAGGAGAAAAAGGAAAAATGGTTGCATTGATTCTATCAAGGGTAGACTCTTGCATTCAAATTCAGGGGAGCAGGGAAAGGAACCAGGGAGGCATGAAAGCTGTAGGGACATCCTGGGGTCAGACCGACAAATCCTATAAAACCCTCAACAAGCACAGCCAAAGGCATGCTTCTGAAGGGGACACAAGTCTCCTGTGCTTCAGGGACAGTCTCTTGGAGACACTTAAAATTTTTTTTATTGAGTTATGATTGACGTGTAAAAAGCTATACATATTTAATGTATACAACTCAATGAGTTGAGGAATGAGTATATATCCGTGAAACCATCACCACCAAGGCCATACACATATCCATTTCCTCCCAAAGTTCCCTTCACTCTCTGTATTATTACTAGCATTACTATGCCGCTGTTATTATTTTGTGTGTGTGATAAGAACACACTTAACATAAGATGTACTGTCTCAGCAAATTTGAAGTATGCTACGTTGTTAGCTACAGACGCTCTGTTGTGCAGTGTAGATCTTTAGAACTTACTGATCTGACATAATTGGCTGTCCAGAATGAAGACTAGCAATGGACAGCTGTGTTCCCTGATTTTAAAACTGAGGGTTTTGTGGCTGTTAAGAAAGAGCGAATTGACGCTTAGGGACGAGCTCTCTGTTTCAGGTCTCGTCAAGACAAGGAGTATGGACAGGATTTTTGTAGCAGTGGTACTCATCGGAGTGATTTAAGTGGTGGAGTGTCATGTAATTTACATGCAAATGACATCATTGCTGCTATGTGGAAGGAGAGTAGGGAGAAAGCATGGAAATGGGGATCCAGGGAGCTATTTCAGGAGTTAGACATGCAGATGGTTTGCACAGGGTGGGAGCAGCTGAGACAATGAGAAGGGACAGGTACAGGCTTTGTGTTGGAGGTAGAGCTAGTCACTGAATAAAACTGTGCTATTTTCATTACATATCCATCACTACCACATATACCTACAAAGACCCTTATTGGCCCATCTACTGTTTTTGCCTTGAATGCTCTTTTTTGGATATTAATATTAACCCTATCTCATATTTTCATTGCCTTTACTGGGCATATTCCTACCCATTCTTTTCCTTTGAAAATTTCCACTTTGGTAGGTGTTTCTCTCTTTATAAAAATCATAGTGTCAGATTTGTCATTTAATAGTATGGTGTAATCTATTGGCAATCCTTTTATAACTGGTGTTTGTTCACAGTTCAGTAGTTCTATGTTATTCTTTTTGGTTTTAAGCTTTGTCCCTTGTTTTCTGTCTTTTGCTATATTGATTGTTTTATATGCTTTATTTTCTAAATTACATACAAAGATTGCTCTTCTTGCTGTAATCATTTTACTGATTTTTACTTTTATGAAATATGTATTTAAAATGATATTTATCTGAATATTGAAGTCAAAAGAATAAATAACTTCTGACTTTTCTTAAAAGGAAATATGGCTTTCATTTATTCTGTCTTTTCACTTCCTGATTTCTGTTAATTTAATCTAACATTGTATATTCTGGTTTTTTAAAAAGTTTTATTGAAATGGTGGTAGGGTTCACATGCAGTTTTAAGAAATAATTCAGAAACAGCCCATGTACACCCCACCCGATTTCCTCTAATGGTAACATTTTGAAAAAGCTGAAATACAATATATAAATGGGATTGTGACCTTGATAAATCCACTAATACTCTCCAGATTGTCCCAGTTTTACTTGCACTCACATTTGTGTGTGTGCATTTTTCTTGCTCTTCAGTTTTATTTTGTGTGCAGGTTTGCTTCTCCACCACCACAGTCCAGGAAGTGGGCACTTCCAGCACACCTCACACCTTCACTCACCCCTGCTGCTGCAAACACCAATCTGCTTTCCAATCTAAAATGTTGTCATTTCAAACATTTTATATAAATGAAATCATACAGCATGTAACCTTTTAGGATTGACTTTTTTTTTTCATTCAGCACAATATCCTGGAGATTCATTCATTCATTCAACTTGTATATCAATGGTTTGCTCCATTTGAGCTGCACATCAATAATAATATATCATAGTATGGATGTGCCACAGTTTATTTAACCATTTGCCTGTGAATGTACATCTGTGCTGTTTCAAGTGCTTGGCTATTATGAATAAAGCTGCTATTAACATTTGTGTGCAGGCTTTTATTTGATAAGAAATTGCCCACTGTTTTCCAGAGTGTCAGTGATAGCTTACATTTTTACCAGCAATGTGTGAGTGATCCAGTTCTTCCATATTCTTTCCAGCTTTAGTATTGTCATTCTTTTTATTTTAGCTACCCTGGTAGGTATATAGTGATGTCTTATTGTTTAATTTGCATTTCCCTGATGGATAATCCTTTCTAGTGCTTATCTACCATCTGTCTATCTTCTTTTGTTCATGCCTTTTGCCCCAATTCTAATTGCATAGTTGTTTTTGTTTTGCTTTACTGTTGAGATTTGATAATTCTTTATATATTCTAGGTACTACTCCTGTGTTAGATGTTTTTTCCAGACAACCTTCTCCTAGTATGTAGCTTATCTTTTCATCTTCTTCACCTAGGCTTTAGCAGAGCAAAAGTTTTTAATTTTGATGAGGTCCACTTTATCAATTTTTACCATTACAGATCATGCTTTTGGTGTCAAGTCTAAGACTTTTGCTTAGCAATAAATCATGAAGATTTTTTTCCCAAAAGTTTTTACACTAAGTATATGTCTCATAATGAGTAAACATTTGTAGAAGTTGTATGGTTTAGATCGCAATTTATTTTTTGCCTGTGGATATCCACTTGCTTCAGCATCATTTATTGAAACGTTTGGACTCTGTACATTGAATTGCTTTGACAATTCTATCAGAAGTCAGTTGAGTGTGTCTTTGTGGGTTGATCTTTGGGTCCCTGTTGGCTCCGTTGGTCTATGCGTCTACCTCTCTGCCAAGAGCACACTGTTTTGATTACTGTAACTATATAGTAAGGCTTCATATCAAGTAAATGATTCCTCCAAATTTACTCTTTCATATCAAGATTGTTTGAGCTATTCTAGGGTCTGTGTTTTCCATACAAAGTGAAGAATAAGCTTGTCTATGACTACTAACACTTTGCTAGAATTTTGATAATAATTACACTAAGCCTATAGATCAATATGAGGGGAATTGACACCTTTCTTATGTTCAGTCTCCCAGTCCATGAACATGGTATGTCTCCTCAGTCATTTCAGTCTCTTTGATTTCTTTCATCCACATTTTATAGTTTTCAACATGTAGATTTTGCACTTATCTTGACAAGTGTATAACTAGGTACTTTATCTTCTTTGGAACAAATGTAACATGTTCATGGTTAGTAAATAGAAATGTGACCTTATATCTTGAGTTTATGAGATGATCTGCAAATAGAGACTATTTTATTTCTCCCTTTCCAAACTGTTTGTCTTTTATTGTCTTTTCTACCTTATTAAGCTGGCTATAACCTCTATAACCTCCAGTATTATGTTGAATAGCAGTAGCGAGAGTAAACATTCTTGGCTTATTCCAAAACTTACAGGGAAAGCATTCAGTCTTTTCAGTCTTTCAAATAAGTATGATGTTTGCTGTAGGATTTTTGTAGTTGCTCTTTAGTAGGTGCAGTTAATTCTCCCTTTGTTCTTGCTGAAAGATTTTGTCATGAATGATCTGTGTCAACTGATATGACTAAATGATTTTTATTCTTTAATATTTTGCCTTGGTCTTAACAAAAGTTACATTGTTTTTAGCACTAAAGTTATATATAGAGCCCTGACCGGTGTGGCTCAGTGGGTTGGACATTGTCCCACAAAGTGAAATGTCCCCCAGTGTGGTTCCCCGTCAGGGCACCTGCCTTGGTTTCAGGCTAGGTCCCTGGTTGGGGGCAAGTGAGAGGCAACCTATCAATGTTTTTCTCCTTCTCTTTCCCTCTCTTCTCCTTCCTCTAAAAATAAGTAAATAAAATTATATATATAGTATTCACTAAAAAGTAATAATCTTTATTACTAAGGATTATATACAGTGTTCACTTACGGATTTGAACATAATTAAGGTTTCTTAGCCCAGAGCTTCTCAGACTCTTTTTAATGTATTGATCTTTTTTAAATTTAATTTTAATAGTGGATGATGTACAATATTGTAGTAATTTCAGCTGTAGCACACAGTGATTCCACATTTGTGTACCTTACAAAGCAATCACCACAAGAAGTCTAGTAACCATTTGTCACCATTCATAGTTATTATGGTATTATGAACTATATTTTCTATGCTGTACTTTATAGCCCTGTGACTTATTTTATAACTCAGTGTTGTATAACTGGATGATATGGTGATTTTTTTTACTGTTGAACTTGCCTTGCATAACTGAAATGGATCTGGCTTGGTCAAGGTGTGTAGTTTTTTTAATACATTATTGGATATAGCTTCCTAGTATTTAGGATTCTTACATCTAAATTCATTAGAGATAATTGGTCTGAAGTTTACTCTTTTTGGTACCATTTATCTGGTTTAGGCCTCATAAAATGATTTGGGAGGTATTTTCTACCTTATGGAAGAGATTGTGTAAACCTGTTGTTAATTCTTATTTAAATATTTGGTAGAATTTTCTCCTGTAACTCTCTGGGTTTAGAGATTTCTTTTCTCAGGAGATTTTAAATTATGAATTTAATTTTCTTAATGCTTCTAGTACAGTTCAGATATCTATTTGTTCTGTTTGAGTTTCTGACAGTTTGTGGTTTCTAAGGAATTGGTCCAATTCTTTTAAGTTGTTGCATTTATGAATATAAAGTTGTTTGGCAGTGTTTCCTTATTATCTTTTTAATGGTGTTAGGATTTATAAAGATATTATAGTGATATTTATAGTGAAATAGTGATATATCATTCTGATATTTATGATATGTTTTCTCTTTTTATTTTTTATCACTCTTGCTAAAGTCTTGCAAATTTTATTCATTTTTTTCAAAGTATCTGCTACTTTTGTTTCATTGAGATTCTCTACCATTTTCCTGTTTCTAATTTCATTGATGTCTATTCTTTGTTATTTTCTTTCTGTCAGCTTTGTTTTGGTTTTTGTTTTTCTCTTGTTTTTCTAGTCTTTTCCTATAGGAACTTATATTATTGATTGATGTTATATTTTCACTTTATTCAGTTCTCCATATTTGTATTAACTTTTGAATCATGGATTACTTAGAATTATGTTGTTAAATTTCCACATATTTAGAGACTTTCCTGGTGTCTTTTTGTTACTGGTTTCTAGTTTGACTCCACTGTGGTCAAAAAATACACTCTGTGTGATTTCAATTATTTAAACTTGAGGTTTGTTTAATAGTCTCAGATGTGGTCTATTTTGGTGATTGTACCATGAGCACTTAAAAAATGGGCTTTTCTTCTGCTGTTGGATGGGGTTTTCGGTATATGTCAGCTGGATTCTACTGGTTGATTGTGCTATTTACATCCTTCATTTACTTGCTGATTTTCTCTCTAGCAATTTATCATTTGTTGGAGAGTAAAGGGAGCATTGAAGTCCCCAACTATAATTGTGAATTTTTTATTTCTCCTTTAGGTTCTATCCACTTTTGCCTTATATATTTTGAGGCTCTGCTTTTGGTGTGTTCACATTTAAGATCATAAATCCTCTTATTGATTCATTTGGTGAATTGATCCTTTTACTGTTATGTGATATCTTCCTTTGCCTGTAGTAATTTTCTTGCTCTTAAGTCTACTTCACTGGATATTAATATAGCCGCCCTGCTTCTCAAAATTACTATTTTCATGGTATACTTTTTCCCTTACTACCAATGTTGTTGAATTGGAAATGAGTTTCTTATAAACAGCATACAATTGTATAGTTTTTTTATACACTCTGTTGATTTTTTTTAATTTCTAAAAAGATTTTATTTATTTTTACAGAGAGGGGAAGGGAAGGAGAAACAGAGGGAAAGAAATATTAATATGTGGTTGTCTAGTGTGCGCCCCCTGCTGGGGACCTGGCCTGCAACCCACGCATGTGCCTTGACTGGGAATTGAACCAGTGACCCTTTGGTTCACATGCTCAGTCCACTGAGGTACACCAGCCAGGGCTTGATCTCTGTTTTTTTTTTTTTTTTATTCACATGCTTAATGGTCATAATTATTGAAATATAATTAAATGTAAGTGAACTATGTCTGCCACTTTATTTGTTCTCTGTTTCCTCTGATTCTTATTCCTCTGTGATTCTTGTTTTGTCTTCCTATGGGTTATTTATGGTAGTTTTGAGTGTATCTCCTTGTATGGTTTTCCTAGTGGTTGCCATGGGCATTAAGACAGGCATATGTGACATCACAGTCTACTGGTGTCAACATTTCCTCTTTGAGTGGAGTGTGAAAACAGCACTTCCATTTAGGTCTTTTTACCTCAACACTTTTAAATATCATTGCCTGGAGTATCACATGGAGTTATATATTTTTTTTGCCTTAGTCATTATATGTGATTTATAAAACTCGTGAAGAAAGGATTGTGTTTTGTATGTGCCCGTATGTCTACTCTTTTTGTTAATCCCTCTTCCTTCTTGCTGCTCCAAAATTCTTTCATTGTATCCTTTTTGTCTGAGAAAACTTCTTTAGGCAGTCTTTAAAAATGAGTCTGATAGTGATAAATTTGTTTTTCTTCATTTGAGAGTATCTTGATTTCCCCTCATTCCTCAGTGATAGTTTTGCCACTTATATCACAGATAATGGTTCTTTATTTTCAAAACATGAAAACTGTGCCAATTCCTTTTGGACTCCATGATTTCAGATGAGCAATCTGTTGTCATATGAATTGTTTTTCCACTATAGGTCATGCATCATTTCTCTCTGGCTACCCTCCAGAGTGTTTCTGAGTTTTTAATTATTGAAAGCTTAATTATGATATGTCTTGAAATGGATTTATTTGAGTTTATACAGTTTGAGGTATGAGTAACTTTTTGAATTATAGGTTTGTGTTTTTGAAACTTGGAAACTGTTGACCATTACTTTTCCCACCACTTTTTGTCTCCTCTCCTGAGACTCTGATGAGTGCTGGATCTTTTTATTGCCCCATAGGTCCCTGAGGTTCTGTTATTTTTTAGAAATCTATTTCCTTTCTGTTGTTTATATTGAATGAAGTCTATTAATCCATCCTTAAGTTCACTGATTCTGACCTCTGTCATCGTTACTCTACTATCCCATCCAGCAAGTTTTTAAAAAAATTTCAGCAATTGTATTTTTCAGTTCTATAATTTCCATTAGTTTTTTTATAGCTTACATTTTCTCATTGAGATTTTTCTCATTTTTCATTTGTTTGAAGAGAAGTTATGACTGATTTTTGAAGAATTTTTATGATGCCTTCTTTAAAACTCTTGTCAGGTAATTCCAACATCTGATTCACCTTGATGTTGATGTCCGTTGTGTCTCTTTTCTCATTCAAGTTGTGATTTTCTTGGTTCTTGATTATATCCTGGAAATTTTGCCTAATACATTATAAGATTCTGCATCCTATTTCAACCTCCTGAAGCACGAACTCATCTTCTTTGAGATTTTCATGCAGGTCTTTGTTTTGTGGGTTGTGGTTCCAGTGAGAGCTTCATTTCAGAGCCTTTGTGGTGATATTTTGGTCTGTTTGGTGCGCCTGGTGCTGTGGGGGCTCCCATTGCTTCCTCCTTGTCCTGCTTAAAGTCTAGAAAGGATTTCCTTAGGCCAGGATGACAAATGTGTCTCCTCAGGGGAGTAGAACCTCAGGCGAGAATTGAGAGACTCCCTGAGACAGGACCTTCTCATGGTGGGATTGTCTCCTGCCTGTGGGCTCACCTGGTGTTGTACCAGGGACTCCCATTCAGTCTGGGTGAGGAATGAGCCTACCCGGGCTGCCATCTGTGGTTGGGATTGAGGGACAGGAAATATCAGATCTGGGTGGCTTCCTTCTGTTGGGTGGGGGAATATTACTGTATTTGCCATGTATAGTGTTCACCCACATTTTTGCCCCAAACTTTCAGGGAAAAAAATCTTTCATTTACATTTTTTATTCTTTTTTTTTTTGTTTATTTATATTTAGAAACAAAACCGATGATCATATTCCAGGGTATTATTTTACATGCGGATATCATTATTGCTTTCTGGAGTTATACTTTTAACACATAAGCATAAACAAAAGAATTAAAAACATTTACATAGATACAGAATTAGTACTGCCCATGTATATAATATGCATCCTTATTTTTCCCTTAAAAATTTGGGCAAAAAAAGTGTGCATTATACATGGCAAAATATGGCAGATATCTTACTGCTATGTTGTTCCTCCAGTGCTGGGTCCTAAACTGGTTCACTTTCCTCTTGGCGTCTTTGAGAGTTCTCTCCTCTGGTCACCGCTGACATTATTTTCATGGGTTATAGTTGTACTTGGCAGAGAAGCAGGGGGAAAAATGTCTGCACACCATTTCGTCTGGGCTAGCAGTGCCATTATTATTAAATAGCTCTTTTTAATCATGAAATACTATTTTTCCAGAATATTTTTGGTCTCTGTATTTACTTTTATGTCCACATTATCAACAGTTAATTTTACTTATCTCTAAATGGTTTTCATTTACATTGTCCTTCCTTTATGCTCTAAATTCCTTATACTTGAATTGTTAATTATAATTCATTTGTAACTGTAATTGTAATTACAATTTCAGTTGGTTGGAAACCGCTTTTGTAATTTTTCCTAGCGGGGGTTGGGGAGTTACTCAAGAAATATGTTTTTCAAGTCCTTTGCAAATTTGAAAGTATCTTTTTGTTAACTTTGCTCATGAAATAAAAATATGGCTGAATATAGAGTTCTTGAGCCATGAAACGTTAGCCTCAGCATCCTATAATCATTTTTCATAGTATTTTACATAGAACTTTACTTTTCTAGATGCCTCCTAGAGCAAATAACAAAGTTTCTTGATGAAATAAATGGTAGAAATGCTTCATATTTCCTGGAGATTCAGGACATACATTAGTTTAGTGAAAACTCTGATACAGCCTTCATTTGAGAAACTTGTTTCATTTTGTGTAGCGTATTGTTTCTTAAGTGATGCAATGATGATAATGGAATCCCTTTTTGTGTTTTTTTTTTTTTCTACTAACATGTATATCCTCAATGCTTTCACTTATGAGTGAGAGAATGGATTGAATATTGAAGACACGGAACTAACTTAAGGAGTCCGGGGTGGCTGTCGTGATGGGATGTAGCAGAGGCTCAGTAACGTCGTCCCAGCCTCTGAGCCTCCCTCGGTGAGTGAGCCTCACTCTGCCTCTCTCGGCCTGTGGGAAGCACATTTCCATCCACGTTGCCTCCTGGCTGCAAGACGACTGCTACATCTTCCAAAATTGTATTTGGAGTGGGGTGGAGGTAGCAGCTCAAGGTCTCGTTTCTGAAAATGATTCTCTTCCTTATAAGCAAAGGGAAGACTTTCTCGGAAGACCCTGAGCAGGTTTTCCCTCTAAACGTCATTGGCCAAAACAGAATCTTGTTTCCTCCCAGGGGAAGGCGAAAAGATGAGCACCTGGAGAAGAGGAGCGTGATAGCTTAAGTAGCTTACTGGGTATCTGGTCCACACTCGCTCGGGGCTTGACTCATTGTTTTCCCAAATAAATCAGGTTTCTTTAGGAAAGGGAGATGGGAGGCAAGTGGCTGCTGGGTATGCCACCAACGGTGCCACCACAGCCTTGCTGTGAGCCAAATGGCAGGGGGAATACATCATCGGAAATGCATTTAAGTATCTGCCCATCGTCTTTGTACTTGGTAGAAAAGAAGTTGGAGGACAGCTTGACCAAACTCCACACAGAGAACCTACCTGGTCTGTTCTGATACTTACAATCTTTCTTAATTATGTAAAATTATACATTGGTCTCCCTTTTTTAAACTTTACCTGGATCTCAGAAAGCTCCTCTGATGAGTAAACTCAGCCTTTCTTCCAACCAATAGTTTTCTTTTACTCTCTTTTTAATTATTGCTTCTACTCTTACTGTTGTTTTCTCCCTGGGCAATAGATAAAATTCTTCACTTAGACTTCTGTTCACTTCCTTGTTACTTGTCAACTTCTCTCGCCCTGTTTCATTCCTTTAGTGCCCTGATTCTGAGAAAGTCCAACACTGGTTCTCTGCACGTTCGCTCTGATGTCGGGAGTGCAGGGTCTGTTGTGTATGACCTTCAATGTAATTGCACTTTTGTTCTTGGCTTTTGAGTTTAACACTGTCTTTTCTCATATTTAAACCCTTTCATAGTTCTTTCTTTATATCAACATTTTTCTCCTATTTCTGTCCTGTAGTGCCCAATCCTCTTGGATGTTTTGAAGACTCTAAACTAAGATACTTAAAGTATCATTATTTTCCGTGAACAGCAATTTTGTTTTCTTTTTCTGAGTTAATTTACTTCCTCTAATCAGAGTAATGCTTATATTCCCCTGTTCTTCATTATCTTTTGAAAACTACCATGTTTACAGTCTTTCCTGATCCCCATTGCCCAGTGTCCTGGGACTTATCACAGAGCACAGAGGTTAGCACAGCTCCCCAGCTGCTTCGGGCCTCTGCTTCCCTCCCATGGCTCAGGCGGTGAGGTTGGTATTCACTCTCTTCATCTATCCCCATGGCCACTGTGAAAGTTCCCCCCAGATTTCTGCCTGTGGTTTTCCCTTATCTTCAGCCCACAGTTGGCACTGTCTGTCTCTCCTTTTTATTTATTTCTGTTTGTGTTCTTTGGGGAAATTAGCAAGTAAATCTAGTTTGACTCCGGGCCAGCACTCATCCAGTTGGTGGACACGGGAAATTCCCAGTGGAGCAAAGTGTAGTCAGAGGGAAAAGCACAGGGCTTTCCAGGCAGGTGGTCTTCCTCCAGCTCTGCCTCTTGCTTGCAGTGTGACTGTAGGCCAGGTACAGTCCCTCTCAGAGCCGCTGCTTCCTTGGCTGCAGTAGGAATATCTGCATGGCAGAGCTGCTGTGAGGATGAAGTTGGATAGCACGTCCGAGGGGCTGTGCGTTCAGTCCCCTCCTGTCCCTGAGGCCCTACATACAAATGGCAAACACGGAGCCGAACTTTCTGCCATCCAGCTCTGCCCTCATGGCCCAGACCCTGCCTGTGCCCAGACCCCATTCTCATGGCCTGGGCCTGCTTCATGTCTGGAGACACATTCCACATGGGTGGTGGGCTTGGGATGAGGAATGTCCTTTCTGAGAGATCCCTCCATCGCTGTTTCCCCACCCAGCAGGATCCCCACATTCCTTTTTGAGAGACAACATAGCGTAATGGTTAGGGTCATAGGTTGCTTGTGAATCCCAAACCTGCCTCTTAGGGGCTGTGGCACCACTGTCAGACTCCTCCTTTTCCTCTCTGCTTCAGTTTCCTCATCTTACAATTGGGATGTTGATGTACCTGATGCGTAGAAATCAGTGAGCTGTGTAAAGCCCTTAGAACACTTCGTGACATGTGGTAAGCATGGTACCCATGTTTGCTGCGGTGAGGATGATGATGATGATGTGGCAGCCATACCATCTTTGCCATTAGACCCTCTTGCTGAGATCACCACATGTGGGCACACTGCGCTCGGCTGACCTCGTGCAGGCTTCCGTTGGTGCAGCTGAGTGTGCCACCCTTCCCCCATACCCCTGTGCCTGTTGGACCCCAGGCTTGGGGCTGATTCCTTTCCTCATCCGTCTTGTCCTATGGTGGTCACCTTCCCCACTCCCAGCTATATTCACTCAACATATGAAAGATGAAGGATGGAGGCTGCAGTCTCTGTCCTTGGAGACATTGAGAAAGAGACAAACCTGCCATCTGGAAAGATTTAGACATTTATCTGCCTGAAGGCAAGAAACTGAACTGGATGACCCTTCAAGGTCAAGCCTCTGCTGAAAATCTTTCAAAGATTCCACTTCTCTCTCAGGACAGGGTCCAAATTCCAAAGCCCTTTATAACCTGCCCTGCATTCCTCCTCAGCCCGAGTCCTCACAACACCCTTGCTAGCCTTTCCAGCCAGCGTCCAGAATTCCCCTGGTCCCTACCACACCGCCCCACTGGCTCTCACTTCTGTCCAGGCAGCCCCTCCCTAACCTGGGGAAACTCCAGGGCACCAGCCAGGGTACAGCCCTCCTGAGGAAGCAGACCCTCTGTGCTGGCCAGAACCCAGCCTCTGTCCTCAGGGCATCATCCTGCGCTGGCTTATGTAACAGCACGTGGTTTCTTGTGGTAACAAGATGCTGAATAAGCACCACTCGTTGCATCGTCAAAGTACCGCTTCATTTTTGTCCTCTGTTGCTCCTTTCAAACGTGTCCAGTCATAGTCACATCACTTTTTTGTTAAGACTTTTAAGAATTAAATATTTCACTCATACAGAAAAGTCCAGAGCAAATGTAGGAAGCACAGTGTTATATAACAAATGATCTATACTGAACAAATGGTACCATGATACAGTATTTGCTTCGGAATTTAAGAAATTAAGTCTTATAGGTCTGGTCTTATGTTCCTCCCTTTCTCCCACTATGCTAAAGTTGTTTTTTATCTATTTTATCCACACTTTTATATTTTTGCTATGTATGCGCATTCTGCAAACAACAATTTGTTTTACAGCTTTACATAAAAGGTGTCCCCGGAGGTGGGCTGCACACCCCTGTGGTGCATTTTAAGATCAACGCTTTGATCTCCACTCCGATTTCCACTCTCTTTGTGTCTAGAACAAGATCTCATCTTAATTGTCTTAAAATTTTATGGAAATGGTGTAACACTGTAACTAACTGGGCTCCCCACCATCCCCCCTACCCACCCCTCCCTCCCCACACCCCCGATGCTTTTAAAGATTTAAGCGTGCTGATGTGTGTAGATCTGGATCATTTTAAGTGCTACAGAGTATTCCACTGTACTGTTATTGATACATTCAACTGCATGCCATTGGTCACTTAGATTGTTTCCAGGTTTTTGGTTTTATAAGTAGTGCTGCTATTAAAATCTTCTTAAGTGGCTCTGCATGAGTTTCTCTAGCGCACATACCTGGGAACAGAATCATGTGTTGTAGGATGCACATCTTCAGGTCTGTTAAGAATTGCCCAATTGTTTTTTTAAAGAGCTAGTTTCAATTTACAGTCTCTCCCATGCTTTATGTGAGCTCTCCTGCTTACTCACATCGTTGGCAACTTAATCTTTGCTAAAATGCAGCATGTGAAATGGTGTTTCATAGTTGTTTCCATTTACCGGGCCTTTCATCCTGGAGAGGGTGACCATTTCCCCCTGAGTGCATTGGCCATTTGGGGCTCTGTTTTGTGATTTGCCTGTTCATATTCTTTGCCAATTTTTCAATTTGGTAGTGTACCTTTTCCAATTTGATTTGTTTGACTCATTCTTCTGCTCCTTCCTCTGGGTGACTCAGTGCTCCTGGGTAATAGCAAAGGTAGAGAGAATAATTTCAGCCAAGACTGCTACAAACTCAAGCCAAATCACCACAGCTCTGGGACAGACAGAAATTCCACCACTCCCCGGTAGACGAATCTAGATGCAATGAGTAAAATATTCGGGAGACTGTAGCTGTGTTAACCGCAGGCTTTTCACTCCATGGCTTGTTTCTTACACTGGCTTAGCCAGCATCGCTGGATGTTGGAACTGGTCGGCATTACCTGAATGCTTCTGAGTTTTGGGGGGCACATTGTTCTCCTTTAAAACATCATTCTTGCTATTTTTGCTGCTCTGGCTCTTAACGGGGACTCACCGAATCTTTCTTCAAATTACTGTTTATTCCGTGGGCTGAGTGGGTCTCAAAGCTAGGGTAACCCAGAATGGGTCACACTCCTTGCAGTCTCGGTCAAGCGTTTGACTGACTACTTTGCTGGATTCCTGCTCTTTTCTGGGCCTCCTCATTTATGTGGTCAAACCATTTCACCCTGCCGCCTGTTCCCGCTTGCTCTCGCCTACACCCTCCGATGAGATCTGACTTCCCACCAGGCCTGGACAACCTGTGTCACTTGAATCAAGTGACTTCACTGGCCAGGTGGCCCTGACATTTTTCTCAATCTCTTTTAAGAGACTGTCCCTTCGATTGTTTATACTTAATAATTTGTAGAGAAGTTTGGAGAAGATTGGTGAGAGATCCACCCATTTCACTAATCTATTCAAATTATTATATTTTGGGTTGGTTTTATTATCTCCTACTTTTTAGATTCTACTTTATTAATGTCTGCTCTCTCATATAGTTCCTTTCTCTTTGCAAAATTTCTGTGTATTTTTTCTAGATTTGTCATTGTAAGTACCATATAACTGGATTTTAAAATCTAATTAGATACCCTTTGTCTTTAAATAGATAAATGGAATCCATTTTGTGAGTGTGTGTGCATGTGAGATTATAGACACGTTTTCTTTCATCTGTATTGGCCTTATTCTTTGTTCTTCATTTATCATGGGATAGATTACATTGTTACCTATTAAATAAATTAACCACCCTCTCTTTTTTTCTTTCCTGATTTGGAAGCTATACATGTATAATTGAATAAATTATATCTCTATTATTTTATGATTAAAATATATGCTTTAACATTTTTTTACAAAGTTAAAAATTATTGGGCATCTGTATGATCCTCATACATTAGAGAGTGACAACCACTCTCATGTCCTGGGCAATTATTTTCTAGAATTTAGGTGACTGATGATGTCATAGGTTTAATGTGACTGCCAGGGCAGCCTGGCCATGTCCTGGGGCGAGGTTTGTAGGCTTCCTCTGCCTCAGCCCCAGGGGGTGGTTGTAACTTTGTGGCCTCCTTCCCTAAGTAGGAGGCTGGTCTCAGTGCCTGGTCTCAGTGGTGAGGGAGCTCAGGATCCTCATTCATGCAGGGCAGTTTTCCTCCTTTTCCACCCAGAGAGGAGCTCCTTGCTACAACTGAAGCCAGCAGGCCCTCAGGTGCAGCAACTTTCTGTGTTACACTTGGGTTCCAATTTTGGCCCATGGAAAGAAACAATTACTTTGTTCTTTGGTGGGACTATGTCTTTCCTTTTTGTTATTTATCCTGGATTGGGTGGGAGTGGTGTCCAAAGCATGACCCTCCTACGGCTGCCCTAACTGCTTCCTTCCTGCTCGATTTTGAATTTCTTGAGGGTAAGACTGTTTCTTTGGTTTATATGCCCCTATCAGAAGCACTGTGCCAGCTTTACCAAGAAGCACTTGCAAGGTTGCAAGTGCGCAGTTTCACTGATGCTGGAGGAAGACACCACATGCCTGGTGAGAGACGAGGAGTATTGCTGACAGCAGTAGCAGTAGCCAGAGGATCACCATATTTAGCTGATTCTCTGAGCCCCAATTCCTGTGAGGTGACACTAGAAGGGCCTGGTGTCACCTGCATATAATGATAGGAGAGGACCCTGAGCTTCAGGAAATTGAATCTTTTATGATAGGCAGTAATCAAACTGCCTTTTGAAGGGATACATTATCTCTGCAAAGGTTGTTCCTCTACAAGCATCCCTGAGAAGGTTGTCCTGAGCAAAGGCCGCCAACGCCTGTGCTGTATGACGTGCACAAATGTGAGACCCAGGGAGAATGGTCTCCTGACAAGTAGCTAGTCAATAAAGGCTTCCCTGTGGTTCCATTATGTGCATAAGCCCATTGTAATAATAGTGATATCATAAAAGCAGAATAGTCATAGAAGTGGAGCATAGTGTGTTGCCTGTGGCTCTAGGAGTAAAAGGCAATGACTGCAGGGAGAATCTGGTCTGTTTTTTTTTTTTTTTGTTGTTGTTGTTGTTTGTTTGTTTTGTGCAGGAGGAGGATAGGCAGTAGGACCAGGTGCAGGCCTGTCAAGAACAGGTGTCAGTCTCCCACAGTCTCTGCTGCTCAGCCCTGGAGCCACAGCTGATTTTGCCTCCACCTTCAGTACTGGGGCCACTGCCGCTCCTCTGCCAGTTCTGTAAAGAGCTCTCTAGAGACCCTGATTTTTTGCAATGCTGGGTCAAGCTTCAAAATCCTGAGTGACTGTATCTGGTTGGACAAACCTTAGGCACAGAAGCTGCATTTTTGAAGATTTATTCTGAGAAGTGGACTCAGGTTTTCATCAAGATGCTTATGGTGAGGAAATTTCCAGACATAAGAAGGGAATTCTGATCCTGAGCGCTAGCACATGTGCTTGTATACACAGACCCAGGGGAAAACCCTGAGACTTAAAGTCTATTTCCGTAAGCAGGGGGCTGGCAAAGACTGAGTAAAGAGGCTGGCCACTCCAGCCTGGCAATTAATAGAGTTTACCAAGGGAAACTTATATGCAAGGCTGGTGTTGGGTGAATGCAAGACAAAATGGATCCCCACACCACTTAGTAGTTGCCAAAGAATTATATATACATACATAGGGTAAAGGGAGGGGGGATTGTCAGGGGTACAAGTACGGGAATGCTACCAGTATGGGAAGTTACTTTTCGTGCTTGACCAGGTCAGGACAACACCTCTTCTGGAACCAGCACAGAGCAGGAGGTGAGGGAGGGGTGCTGATTCATGACAGAATGAATACCAGGTACAACCAGTCTATAAGGGGGTTTTCAGAGAGCCACCTCCCTCTGGCCTGGATCCAGCTTGTGGGACAGATAGCAGTCTCATCATAGAACAGTCTCTCCTCCAAACTCTACCCCTGGTGACTGGCTCTTACAGCCTCACATGCCCCCCTCTTCTGCAAGGTGCCCTGAGTGGTCAGCGAGGGGCTTTAACAGCAGAGACGTAGCTTGTGGTCCAATTGACTACATTGGAGACACAGTTCATAGCAACAGTACATATACATACAATAAGAGAAATTAAAAGAAGAAGTCCAAGTATCAGTAACAATTTTTTCTAGCATGCTTCCCCCCCCCCCACACCCAAACCAGTGGGTTAGTTGATCACCTAAGCTTGGAGCCAGATTATTTAAGGCCTTTACTTGAGTTTTCATATGTGCTAACAAAGAAGAAATATTAGCAGGTTTATCAGGTATAAAAACACAGCATTTAGTTTGGATAATGGCACAAGTGCCTGCCCACCCCCACCCAGAATTGGATGCCACAGGAATAGCAGCACTCTAAGGTCAGAAAGACTTGAACTGGGAATCTCCCCTGTCTGTGAGCATCACATGTGTAACCTGATCTGCAGACATTAATGTGGCTGTGGTCTGTGGAACCAGGCTAGACTGTGTAAACCATATGTGTTGGCTAAGGGAAGCAGGGAGGGGGTGCTCTGTGGCATAAGGAGGTGAGAAGGAGGGGCAGTATGTCAGACTAGGGCCCCTACCTTCTCCCCTCTTTCAACAGTGTGTGTACAGGTCCTTATATAGCATGTCTCCATGAGCCCTGGCTGCTTTAGAATGACAGGGTCCCTCTGGAGACTGAGCAGTTCCTCCCCACCCACAGGCATGAAGTAAGTGACTCATCCCAATGGAACATCCCATTGCAGACTCCAGGAAGTGGTTCCTGTTCCAGGGACAGTGGGGCTTGGAGTCCTCATCATTATAACTTGTTGGTACAGGGCAAGTGTCAGGACTATTGCTATGTCCTTTGTTTTCCACACCTTTACCATCTGGGTGCCTCAGCCTGGGTGCACCTAGCCAGGTGCATGGAGCAATAGGCCCCATGGATTGGTCACTTAAATGTATTAGTGGTTGGAAAGCACCTTTGTCCACCTGGCCAAAGTAGGTTTTTCAGTTAATAACTTAATCTGTTGTTTAAGGACCCCATTTTTCTTTTCTACCAGCCCAGCTGCCTGCGGGTTCTATGGGAGGTATGCCCTGCGTTCCATAACTACACTGACCACGTCACCATATTTTAAAGGCAGCCCTTCCTTCCTCCGTATCCATGCCCCCTCCTACTGGGGCACTACCATGCCCACTGCTCTAGTGAACCCTGCCTGCAGTGTCAACTGGTGGGTCGGTTGCTAAAGTGAGTATTTTTGCCAAGACATTTGCTTCCTGGTCACCTGGAGGTGTAGCTGTCTTATGGACAGGGACACGGAAGGCAAGATCTGCTTCGGGCTCTTGTAGATCAGCCAAAATATCTTTCCACATCTCTGTCTCCATAAAGGTTTGCTCATAATAATCTATCCCTGCATTTCCATTGCCTAAGCCATAAAGTCAATCCCTTTAAAACAACCCAACCGTTAGTACACAGGTTCATGTGTGATCACCAACCAGACAGCACTTAACTCAGCCCACTGACTACTAGTTTTGTTCCTGTTTCTACCCAGAGAGTGTCAGGGAATGGTTGGGTGGATTTGCTGCTCAGGTAGACTGATGGCTTTGGCTAGAGCTGTCAGTGTGTTAAGCCCTAGCCAGAATCTCCCTATTCCTTCTTTGCAGGTTGCAGGGACCAGCAGAGGAAGGGGAGCGGGAGCATTTGGAGGGTCTATATATTCAACAGGGCCTGATCATTGTGTCTCTCTGGAGACAGATGGCTGTTTGACAGAGTGCTCCTCTGCTGTAGGTAGACCTGCTGCTTAGTCAGTGTAGGAGTCTGAATGATGGCAGATGCAGGCTGGTGGAACATGCTGCCCATCCACTTCTTGGAGAGAAGGGACATTCTTACTGTAATTGGCTGCTGTTAGGTAAGAGGCTCCACGTGCAGGAGCCCTGTATATACTGCCAATTGTTGCTGTTCTATTGAGATGTATCTGATTTCTGCCTCCTTCCACAATTGGAACCAAAACCCAAGGGGCACTCTCCTCTTTTGTGGGTTTTTGTCACATGTCCACTCCATGCTTTCTGGGGTTACTGAAACATCTAATTCAATTGACATCCCCACCTGGGAGTGTCCAAGGGCTTCAACCTGTTTGACTAGTATTTTGCTTTATCAAAGGCAGCCCCGCTGTTCAGCTCTCCAGTCTCATATATGCCCCTTTTACCTAGGCAATATAATGAGGAAAGGCATTGTGTTAAATGGGGTATAAATGTTGACCAGTACTCCCAAATTCCCACAAAACCTGTTCCGTTTCACAATTTTTGGTATGGGGTAGCCTCATATTTTGTCTAGGTCAGCCTCAGGGATAACGTGGGTCCTAGCCACACATCTCCCAAGAACTTTGTTGCAGTGCCAGGACCTTGAATTTCCTGCAGACTCATTGTCTGTCTTTTCTGTTGTAGGTGGCCCAGCAAAGCCTGCAGGGTTTTCTGCACAGAGGCAGATCTTCACAGGTTAACATTATGTCCTCAGCAGAATGAGTCCATTGCACAGAGACCAGGAAGGGAAACGGTGACAGGTCCTGAGCCACCAGCTCATGGCATGTGGTGTGGGGCCAAGGAAATAGCCTTCAGGTAGAACGTGGAAGGTGTACCTCAACTGGGAAACACATTTTATGACAGTTTCTCTGTCACTGTGAAGTTGTCAGCCTTGTGGCAGGGGAAAGCTTCAACCCCTCCAGAAAATACACATACAACAAGAACAGATTGATAACCCACAGTGTGTGGCAGTTGAGTGAGGTTCAGCTTAAATGCACGATGGTGTAGAAGGAAAGCAAAGAAACTGCAGAATGGGGCTTGCAGGGAGCTTGGAAGAAACAAGCAGCCATCTTGGGGCTGTTGTGGCCTCGGTTGTTTATTTGATTTACAACCACTGTCTGCTTATCTTAATTTCCCGGATTCAGGAGCAGACTGTTGCCCCATACTAGGACCTGAGGATGGCAAAGTCTGGCAGTGAAGGGTTATTTTTGCAGAAGGGCAATGGACTTCGTCCACATGTGCCATAATCTTAATAGATTTTGTTGCTTTTGCCTTTTCATGAAAGTCAGCCAGGTCATTTCAAACACAGACGTTAGCTTTTACAATTGAGATCATTCAATCTTCTTAAGTAATCAAATCCCTGATTAAAATAATGTAAAACACAGGAAATTATTTTGATACAACATTAGAATCTTTGCTTTCTAGGTAGAAAACTTGTTATAACTTATCTGAAGCTGACCCATAATCCAAGAATAGTTTGTTCCTTTAACAGAGAGAAAAACAACAAGCTCTTACTTTGCATTTGCTTACATGTGATGTTTAAATCTACTCACTTAATTAAATCTATTCTAATATTATCCAGCTTTACTACACATTAAAATTTTTCTGCAAATATTTCTTTTTCACAAAACTTGTACAATTATTGCTAATGTTTTTAGCTAAAAACCTTTTCTTCTACTTAAACCTATTTAATTTATTAGTTCTTAACAGTTGTGTTTAGGTGACTCACAAAATCTTAGTCAGACTTTAGACAAATTAGTCATCATTCTGTTATTATTTTTGCTGAAAATTTTATACTAGGTAAAATAAAGATATATTTAATGTTGACAACTCTAAAGACATTCTGTTTTAATTAAATCAACAAACTTCATTTAGCTTTAATATCATAGATTTTCCCAGATCATGTGATCCTAAAAAGCATTTTGGTTAGTTCCTGTATTTCTGAAAATTTTAGAATACCCAATCCTTAATTTATATAAGCGCTTAATTCCTTTAGGCCAATTAAACACAGCTGTTTTGCAAGTGAGCAATATCATCTGGAGGGAGAAAATACCACAGAAATACACCACATATGTAGACACACATGGCATACAACAGATGCACTCAAAGACCTCATGACTATCATCAAAGAAGTAGAATCTGTTCACAGAACCGTTCCTCCCCCCACCCCCCTTTATCAGCCGGTCCTGATACTGACAGAGATGTAGACATTCTAACATCTTTTTCTAGTTTCAGTTCTTTCCCTAACTTTCTAGTCCTGGCTTCTGCCTCTAACTGATCATTGGTGGCCAACTGAACTGCCCATAAGAGGGACCAGCCCACATCTGAGTCTCTAAGTTTTTCTTCCTTGCCTCAGTGTGTAACATGAAGTTCCTCAAACAAATAAGTAAGACCAGTGGCATTTGGGGGGCATCCCTGTATTCCACGCATCTAGCATAGGGGCCATCCCACCCCACATGGAAGTAGGTGGCCAGTTTGGGATTTTCCTGGTGGTTGTCTCTTTCTCGAGGCCCATTCCTCCAGTCTCCTGGCTCACAGTTGTTCATATACACAGAGGTTGAGAAGAGCCCTGAGACTGAAAGTCTGCAGGGAAAGACTGAAGAGGCTGGCCACTCCGATCTGGCAATTAATAATAGGGTTTCTAAAGGAAAATTTACATATGAAGCGTGTCTTGGGCAGCTGCAAGACAAAATGAATCCCCAAGCCACTTGATAGTTGACAAAGAATTACACAGGGTAAAGGGGGTAAGAGTCACATGTACCAGTACATGAAGTTATGTTACATGCTTGACCAGGTCAGGACAACAGCTGGTTCCAGAAATCAGCACATGGCAGGAGGCAAGGGAGGGGTGCTGATTTATGTCAGAATGAGCATCATTTATGATCAGACAGTCTCTAAGGGGGTGTTGCAGGAAGCACCTCAGTTCTGGCCTGGGTCCATTTCATGGGACAGACAACAGGCACGTCATAGAACAGCCTCTCCTCTAGAACACGTCTTTGGTAGCAGATAATACATGTATGATTAGTCTGTTATGCTTTGACTCAGGGGCTGATGATTCATGAAGACAGATGATTTTGTCTTTATTTGCATTGCTTTTTGTAAGCACCACAGCACATGTATGTATCCAGTGAGCCCCTGCAGGTATCCATCATCCATGGGACAGCCCTATTGGGTTGCATACCATATATCAAGCCCTCTGACTATAAAAATCTGTTGGGGGGAAGCAGATAATCTCTACCTGCTTGTAAATCCTTGTCAAGCACGCTATCAGATAGGATAAGCATCAAAGGTAGGACCTAGCTTACCTCCCATTTGGGGGAACACCTCAGCCCTTCACCCATCTGGCCCTCTTTTCCCAGATGATTTGGACCTGGGCCACATTCCATGTAGGAATCTGTAGAGGCAACTGTTTCTCAAGGACAAAGCCCTTGATATTTCTGCATTTGGGGAGGGGGAAGCTCAGCACTCAGAGTATGTGGTTGCAGATCATCTCCATCAATTGTTTCTCTGAAGGAAGGGCTACCTAGGATGTTTGTCCAGTTGCCAAAATTGCCTTTTCCTCTAGCTCATCGGGCAACACTGCTCAGGTGGACACTATGGTGTCCATGACCTTTTAGTCATTGCTGTGACCAAGCAGGCTGCCTTATTCTTTACTCTCATGTTTCACTCGACTTTATCTTATGACACTCTTGTTCTTGACTGAAATCGTTGTCTAAACAAAATCAGGAGTGACCCACCCATGTAGCTCTCTGTTCTAAAAGAAAAATTTATCTTGAGAATCCTGTAAATCAACTGTGCATAGATTAGCAATAGTCTCTCATGGAGCCCTAAGTCTTGCATAATTAAAATGTACTGGAGATCTCAAATAGAAACATCTTTTTTTAAAAAAAGAGTTTATTTATTTTTAGAGAGAGGAGAAGGGGAGGAAAAAGAGTGGGAAATAAACTACAATGTGTGGTTGCCTTTCACTCACCCCCCACTGAGGACCTGGCCCACAACCCAGGCATGTGCCCTGACTGGGAATCAAACTGCGACCCTTTGGTTCTCAGCCCGCGCTCAATCCCCTGAGCTACACCAGTCAGGGCAGAAACATCTTAATATAGGTGATCATACCATGTGTCATGCTGGAGCAATTATCCTGAAGAGAGGATGAAGGAGCAAGAGGGTGTGAAAGTCTATGCATAGGGGAGGGACCAAGGGGCCCAGAGCCTTCAAGAGCACAAGCGTTTCCAGTAAAGCACATGGCAGATGTTGGGCGTGAATCATGTCAGGAAAATTAACAAGGGTTGATGGATGAAGAGGAAATACAAATATTGATTCTGACACTAGACTTAAACTTTTTTTTTAGTGTTTTATTGCGACGTTACTGATATATAACATTCTATGAGTTTCAGTTGTACAATATTATGATTCAATATTTGTATAATTGCAAAATGATCACCACAATTAGTCTAGTTAGCACCCTTCACCACATGATTATAATTTATGTTCTGGTGATCTGGACTTTTAAGACCTCTCATGGCAACTTTCAGATATGCAATAGAGCGTTGCTGGCTACAGTCATTGTCTGTACATTACATCCCCAGGACTTATTTATCTTACAACTGTACGTTTGTACCTTTTGACCAACTTCATCCATTTTGCTGAGTCCCCATCTCTTGCCTCTGGCGACCACCAATCTGTTCTCTGTATCTGAGTTCAAATTTTGTTTGTTTTTAGGTTCCACATATCGGTGAGATCATACGGCATTTTCTTTCTCTGTCTGGCTTATTTTACTTTGAATGATGGCTTCAAAGTCCATCCAAATGGCAAGACTTCCTTCTTTTTTATGGGTGAATAATATTCCATTATGTGCATGTATACCACATTTTCTTTACCCATGCATCCATTGACAGGCACTCAGGTGTCCATGTCCTGGTCACTGTGACTAATGCTGTAGTGAACATGGGGGTGTGGATATCTTTTCAAATGAGTGCTTAAACTTCGTTCTTCTAAATGGCTGAGAACACAGATGCCACCCACCAGAGGAGCCAATGTCAGACAGTTGCCACAAGAGGGAAAGAGGCTAGAACATGGCTCTAATTCACAGCTAACTGTGCCTCTGCTGTAGCACCACTCTCTGCACCTGCCTGGTTGGGTGGGTCAGCCCAGAGAAGCACATCTGTGTGTACATAGCACCTTTCTTTCCAATGAAAGGAAAGTGAGCAAGCAACTAATTGAATTCACTGGACGGCCCAGCTTAGGAAGCCCTGCTGGGGGTGCTTGGCTTGCGGACAGGACCTTCTTCCCCCAGACAGAAGGTTAATGAGTCCAAAGAGCAAAATACCTCAGGAGCCTTGGTCCCAGCTCCTGCAACTGCTGCCCAAATGGACCTTGTGCTGGCTTCTAACCTAATTGCTAATCTGAGCAGAACTGCCTCAGCCCAGGCAGGGGCTTCAGAGCCAGAGCAGAGCCAAGGCCGGGTTGTTACTGGCTCCTTCCAGCTGACAGCAGGGCTGGGAGGGAACATCTGCTCTTACATTTTGTGACTCACAGCTGTCTCTGCTGATGGCGCGTTCCTTGGAACTTGCCAGTACATGCCCCCTTGTTCTTGCCAACTCATCTAGGTCACAGTTGCCACTGTTGTCCACTACACTGTGCCCTAGAACCTTGAGGCACAGAATGATCAGCTAGTGTAGTAGCAGAAGAAAGCACCCCAAGGGAAGTGCCCAAATGGAGAGAGAACTGGCCACTGGCTCGGACGGGCAAACAGCCGTGGTGCCTCTGCCTTTCCTGAAGGATGACCGAAATAAATAAAGACGGTCGTGTCATTTACTGCTCATTTGGCTGAACTGCATCCGTTCCGACTATGAGGGAAGTCAGCCTACACTAGTTAGAGATACCTCATTACCTTGGCATTTTTAAGAAATGGGGTTTTATGGCAATATAGCCCACATTTTTGTATATGGTAATTGGAAGTAACTGCTGCTTTTAAAAAGTGTTTTTAAAAGGAAGCTCTGAGACACATTGATAATTGACACCCATTTACACCCTCAATTAAACTGCCAAAGTCCCTAGCAGTTTTCTTTTTTCTCACATTACTTAAATAGACCTCTGTCATTTTGTTTACTTGGTTTGTTTACCCAGGCAGCTCTATTTCAATGATAATGAAGAGGAAGACTTAGGCCCTGCTCACATCAGCCTATCATAAATTCTAAATTTGCCAAATCCAAAATTCTCAATGAGGGTTTATAGCTTATAAATGCCACTTTGGTTTTAAAAGCCTACCTCTTGAGCAAGGAGAAGACACGTTTCTGCTCTAACTACACAGCAAGTCTGCTATACATTGGCTCACAAACTCATCTACTAGCTTACACATTTTTTTCCTGCAGTGCAAACATTAGAAATAGGGAATAGTTGTCGCAGAATTCAATTTTCAGGAAATGCATCTGTTAAGTAGTACAGGATTATTTATTTATTTTTTAAACGTATTCAGCACCTACTTGTGCTGGGTGCTATGAGACCTCTGATGAGAATTTATCAGTGGCTGCCCTCAAAGAGCCCAGCATCCTGTGTGGGGATGGTATGAGGGGTTCATAGGGCAAGCATGGCTATGACCTGCTGGAAGCCTTCTGGGGTGCGGTGCTGGCAGCACCACGTGACTGTTCGGAGCTGCAAGTCCTGGGGAACAAATGTGAGGGCACAAGAGATCACGCTGCGGCCAAGTGCTTTGCAGGTCTGCAAACCAGCTTCTCCTAATTGCAGCTGAGACAGCCGATGCTTGATTGCTTTACTGGACTCAAATTAGGGGAGTTAAAACACCTATCAATCACTGCCAAGCACAGGAGCAAATGAAGCTCAAAGTCAAAATCTGTATGGTAATCAACAGAGATTAGCTCATTAAAATACATTAAATTCCCTAATTTGAAAATTGATTGCTGCCGCCCCACACACCTTCTAAATCTCCTGACAGATTTGTCTGGCATCATTCATCACTTGTGACAAAATACCAACAGAGTGGACACACCTTTCACCCAATTATCATACCTTGGCTTTATTTTCTTCTGCACGTGTGGGGTTGACTGAACGCTGTCTTAGCAGACAAAAATAGAAGAGGTAAAAATGTTTTCCTTTCAGATATAAACTAAAACAATGCAAAATATTGATCAGGATTCCATATAACAATTTCCCATAAAGTCCACACAACTCAACTCTTTTGGGCAAAACAACCTCGACGCCTCACTCACATGGTTTCTTTTCCCAGCCACACAGCAACATGCAAACACCCACTAGTGAGACATCCTATGGGAAGTTCAGAGCCAGCTGAATGTCGTCATCACTGAGCTTTGGCCCTGCGTGCCTATGGTTTCAGAGAGATAAGAAAATTATAACATATCCGGATCCAGATGTCTGGAGGCCATTGTGTGGCTATTTGTTGGATTTGTTTGTTGGTTTTAAATCTGCTTTCACCATTTTTTAGTTGAATCGAACTTGGACAGCTAGCTTAAACACTCAGAATCTTTGTATCTTCACCTGTACAATGGGAATAATAATGACCTACTCCTTGCAGTCCTGAGGACCAAATGAATAATGTACTTATTAAACAGCATGGTCATCTTTATTAATTTGGATCAAATGAATAAAATACCTAGTTTGGTACTTTGGCACAGTAGTAGGTATTCAGTAACTATTTGTTGTTTTGAGTTCTTTGTACTTCCCCTCTAGAAATCCTAATATTGCAGTGGAATTTTCCAAGTTCAGATCTATGAAATTCCTGACATAAAATATATTTGCTATGGAGGATTTTCTTTTGGGTTTTGGTTAGTACCTGGTGAGGTTGCCAGGTGCATTCTGATATTGTGAGTGGTCTTTCCTTCCCCAGCTTTATTGAGATATAAATAATTAACATATAACATTGAGTAAGTTTAAGCTGTATGAAGTTATTATTTGCTACACATATATATTACAAAATGGTTGCCACAATAAGATTAAGTAACACCACCATCACCTCACATAGTTACCTTTCTTATTGTTGTTTTTGTGATATTTAAGGTTTGCTCTCCTAGCGAGTTCCAAGTATTGTTAACTGTAGTCACCAGGCTGTGCATAAGATCCCCAGAACTTATTCATCTTATGTCGGAAATTTGTGCCCTTTGCCCACCATCACCCATTCCCCTGCACCCAGCCCCTGGCAATTCTGTTTCTATGAGTTCAGCTTTGCTTGATTCCACATATAAGGGAGAGCATCTGTGTTTGTCTTTCTCTGAGTTACTACAACTTAGCATAATGCCCTTTATGGTTATCTAATGGCAAGATTCCCTTTCCTGCATTGTATGTATTATGTATACACACAGGCACAGTAGGCTATTATATATTATATAATTATATGTAGTACATATAATATATAAGCATATTATATAATTTATAATGCATATAATTATTTAATATACTTAATATATAGTTATTTAACATGTAAGTGTACTAAATAATTATATACACAATCACAATGGACTGTTATATATCATATATAATTATTATTCATCCATATTAATATTATTCAGCTATAAAATGTTTTTTTTTACATAAAACAAAGCTTATATTTTCTTTGTGCATTCATTGCTGATGGGCTCTCAGTTTGTTTCTGTGTCTTGGTGATCGTGAGCAGTGCTGCATTGAACACGGGGGTGCAGTTATCATTTCAAGGTCATGATTTCATTTCTTTCTGAGATATACACTCGGAAGTGGGATTGCTATTTTTAATCGTAGTTCAACTTTTAATTTTTTAAGGTAGCTCTGTCTTTAATTTTTTGAGGAACATCCAAACTGATTTTCATAGAGATTGAACCAATTTCCATCCCACCAACAGTGCCCAGGTGTTCCCTTGTCTCTGCATGTTGGCCAACACTTATCTTTTGTCTGTTTTTTCTCTATTTTTGTTAATATTTAGCAAATGTAGCAAAAAGAAAGGAAAATCAATAGATAATACAAGATAGAATGAATCCTCCGTTCTTTAACATGAAAGAAGGGATGATGCACAAAACGTCAGCATGGAGCTCGAGGCCAGTAATTGGGGCCACATCCCTGGTCTTGCGAACCTTACACACAAGACAGATTACTGGCTGTACAGCATCTCTTTCTCACATGGTGTCATTTCCATAAAGATGGCACAGAAGGAACGCAATGATGAGTGCTTACTTGGATCACCAGGGAAAAGACAGATGCTCATAAAGGAGATGTTGTTGTCAAGGTGAGGTTTTATTTTTTACTTTTTAAATTTTTTTCAATTACACTTCTTTATATTCAATACTATTTGTGTTAGTTTCAGGTGTACAGCATAGTGCTTAGATAGTCATATACTTTACAAAGTGGTTCCCTGACATTTCAAGCACTCACCTGGCTCCACTTAGTTATCCAATATTACTGACTATATTCCCTGTGCTGTACTTTCCATCCCTGTGACTATTCTGCAACTGCCAACTTGTACTTCTTAATCCCCTCACCTTTTTCACCCAGGCCCCCAACCGCCCTCCTCTCTAGCAATCACCAGTCTGTTCTCTGTACCTATGAGTCTATTTCAATTTTGTTTGTTCATTTATTTTGTTCTTTGGATTCCACATATCAGTAAAATCATATAGTATTTGTTTTTCTCTGACTGACTTATTCCACTTAGCATAATTCCCTCTAGGTCCATCCATGCTGTTGCAAATGGTAAGATTTTATTCTTTTTATGGCTGACTAATATTCTATTATACGTATGTACCACAGTTTTTTGATCCACTTTTCTACGGGTGGGCACTTGGGTTGTTTCCATATCTTGGCTGTTGTAAATAAGTCTGCAATGAATATAGGGATGCATATATATTCTTTTGAATTAGTGTTGGGGGTTTGTTCAGATATTTACCCAGAAGTGGAATCACTGGGTCTTTAGGCAGATCCATTTTTAATTTTTGTATCTCTTGTCTGAGGATAGCCATTCTAACAGATGTGAGGTGATATCTCCTTGTGGTTTTGATTTGCATTTCCCACCTGATTAGAGATGTTGAGCACATTTTCAGGTGTCCTTGGGTATTTCTATGTGTCTTTGTAAAAATTTCACTTCAGGTCCTTTGTTTTGGGCCTTTTATTACTGTGTCTTCCAGCAAACACACTCATTACCCACCCCTTCCCTCCCCCTCCCTCACCAGTCTTCTTATAGCCTTGTGCCTGCAGTTTCCAGTAATCGTACAGTACTGCCTTTACTCTATCCTTTGCTCAGTTCCTAGCTTAATTATCAGACCTGAAATGCCTTCAGGGTGTTTCTCACCAGTTACTCAGGCCTGTTGAGAAGGTTGGGTGAGCCCACTGCAGCCGAACCCAGGCCTTTTATCCAGCCTGAAGTTGTTCCCCATCTTGCAGAAGCAATCACCTTCAGGGCCCTCATGCTGATGGCAATGAGTTTTAAATTGTAGGTCTGGCTGCTTTGTCAAAAGACTGGGCTTTGTCAAATGGGAAAGTGTGGGAATGGTGCTGGCTTGAGCTCTCCCATGAATAAGGAGCACTTCTCTCTGCGTATTATTGACCATGTCAGGAGCTTTATTAGCAGAATGTTAAACCACAAGGGCAAAGTGGGAAATCACTTCAGCTTCCATTCAGAGAGGGCTGTGTTGCCCACCTGGCTCCAGAGGACAAAAAAGGACAGCTGGCTGTGCCTGAAAAGGGTTTATTTTGCAAATCCGATTCCCTAAAACTAGTTACAATTTTGTGTTTCTTTTTTAAGGGCCTGATCCTAGAATAGTTGTAAGAATGTCTGCTTGCTACAAACTTTTTAACTGTTGTAACATACTGGGATTATGCTACAATTTAGTATGATAAACTAAATTGGTAAGTAAGAAAATAATGGTGTTTGCTTAGTCAAAATATGTTTGTTTCATATTATTGGAAGGGTATTATTTTCTCACAGGGTTAAGTAACTATCGAATCTTAGAATCTTAGAAGGTATTAGAAGGAAGCAACCATTTATCTAAGTGAATCTCTGTATGAGTCTCAGCCAAGTGGTTATCCAACCTATGTCTAGTTATATCTACTGCCAGAAACTCTTTCCTCAGACAATACATTTCACCCGTGCTGTGCTTCATTAGAAACATGTTTTGTATTAAGCCTCTATTGCTCCTGTTGTTTTTCTGCATACCATTCAGTGTATTTTTTCCTGATAAGGCTGCGTTTGATCCTCATTCCTCACAAAGGGAAGCATCCAGAAATGAATACAACAAATTAGATATTGTGTGATAGTATGCTTTAATGAATGCTTAGTATGCTTTAGGATTTTATGGCATGCATTCGTATTAATGCGTGTCAGGACGAGGCAATTCTATGATTACTTCATATTCCATGACATATTTTTTTATTAGGTTATATATACTATATCTTGGAAACTGCTACTTAGTTTCTGAAAAGTACATAGACCATATTAAGGTAAAACAATTTGCTAGGAGGAAATCAGGTCTAAAAGCAAATGAAAATAGGACAAATAAGATGATGTCGAAGGCAAGGTCAAAATGCACACCAAACACCCAGCTTCCAGCTTTCACAACTCAAGCAAAGAATCAATTATATGATTCAGTGTCTCCAAAAGATAAAAATAAGAGTAGTGTAACCATTTCTGGTACTGAGACATTTCTTCTGTGGCTCCATGGGAAAATGATGCTAGATGGAGTATTTTGAAATAAAATTTTCAAAATGTGTTTTTATACACTTCCATGAATCTTGAAAAACTTACACACTCATGTAACCACCATCACAATAAAGATACAAAATACTCTCATCACCCCAAAATGTTGCCCAGGCCACTTTGGAGTCAGTTCCCCCAGCCTCATCTCCTAGCAACTACTGATCTCATCTCCCTTCCTATAGTTTCACCTTATCTGTAATGTCATGTGAATAGAATCACACAGTATGTGACCTTTTCATCTGGCTTCTTCTTTCAGCATAATGCTTTTGAGATGTATCCACATTGTGTATCGGTCGCCCATTCCTTTTCCAGTATGCACCCAGTCCATTTGTCCCTTCACCAGTTAGTGGACATTTGGGTTGTTTCCAGTTGGAGTGCATCTTAGTTCACTTGGGCTGCTATAATAAAATCTCATTGACCAGGCAGCTTATAAATGGCAGGAATTTATTGCTCCGCAGGAGTCTGGGAATTTAAGATCGAGGCATAGCAGATTTGGTGTCTGGAACAAGCCCTATTCCTGGTTCATAGCTGCTTTTCCAATTTATCCCCTCATGGCAGAAGCATCAAGGGAGCTCTCTGGGGTCCCTTTTAAAAGGGCACTAATCCCATTTACAAGGGCCCCTCCTCAACCTGCCAAGGCTTCACCTCCTAATACCATCACCTTGAGAGTTAGGATTGCAATGTGGGGATTTCTAGGGATATGAACATTCAGTTCATTGCAGAATGATTATGAATAACATTGTTATAAGTATTCACATACAAGTCTTTATGTGGCTATATGTTGTCATTTCTCTTGAGTAAAATACCTAGGTATGGGAATGCTGGATCATATAGTAAGTGTATATTTAACATTATAAAAAAATTATCAAAATGTTTTCTAAGGTGGCTGTACCATTTTCATTCCCACCAACCATGTGTGAGAGTTCCAGTTGCTTTACATCGACATCAGCACTTGATATTCTTAGCTTTTTCTTTCTTTTAAACTTTAAATACTCTAATAGGCATATAGTGATATGTCACTATGACTTTCATTGTTTTCTTTTTATTTGCTTAATCTTGTTTAGTGATATGTATGTTCATATATTTTTCCCATTTTTTACTGTATTGCCTATTTTCTTATTGGGTTTAGGAGTTCTTCATATACTCTGACAGTGTTTTATCTTTAAACAGGCATTTGTTTTACAAATATTTTATGCCAGATTAAGGCTTGTGTTTTCATTGTTTAACAGTGTCTTTTGAAAAAATGTTAAGTTTTTGTGATATCCAATTTGCTATGTTTTCTTTTATGATTTGTGTTTTATGTGTCCCATTTAAGAAATCTTTGCCTAACTCAGGGCCTCTTATGTTTTCTTCTGTGCATTTTATCATTTTAGGTTTAATATTTGGATTGTGTCAGTTTTGAAGTTTGTTTGTTACATTATTAGAATAAACCTATAAATAAACTTCAAAGATATCTTTCCTAAACAGCTTTTAAAGAAAGTCAATGCCATTGAATTACTGAATGTTCCAGAAACAGCTTCTGTTGGGGAAGCTTCACCAAGTGCATAATTTCTTGGTTTTTCTGACATAATTCAATGATCAAGTATAGAGCGTCTCAGGAAAGTATAAGACCCCCTTGGTCGGGGGGGGTCTTACACTTACAAAGTTGCACACAAAATTAATCTACTTGAACTGTTCTGAAGAGAGGAACTATAATTTTCATCAGACTTTCAAAGGAAACAGTGGACACCGCTCACCTCCCAAATGTTGGGAACCATTGACCATGAGTAGGTGTCCACAGCTCATTGCTCAGGGGCTAACCCTAGCCTTCCATCTGTTTTGTAAATAAATTTTACTTCAATGTTGCCATACTAATTTGTATTGTCTTATCACAGCTCTCTCCCTACAGCAGGGGAGTTGAGTCATCAGGGAAGCTGAGACACGATAGGGCCCATCAAACCTGAAATATTTATCAGGTCTTTTTTATAAGAGAAGAGATAAACTACATACTCTTCAGGTTAACCTGAAAAAATAGAAATTTTCTCAACTAGATTTCTATTAAGTTCTATGTGTGTTGAATTCAAGGTTACACTTTTGGATAGTACCTGGAAAGCAGGTAGATGTTGTCGATGGTTACATACAGAACTCCATATTTTAACGGTTGAAAGTTCTAAGAAGCACACACTCTCAACTGGAAAGCTACTCTCTTTTTCCTCAGAAAGAAGACCAAGGAAGATTACAATGAGCTTGTAAATATCAAGTTATCTTTGCAAAGTTATCTGAAGGTCACTCAAATGATGGATCCTGGTGCTCCGTTTTATGCCACAGAACATGGCCGCAATAATTTAAATTGGGAAATATTTTAAGTGGTCATTACCATATGCTCAGCAATGAACTTTGAGCTGTGTGGTTTTGGTTGTAGATATAATGGTCGACAATGGGCCTTCAAAATGAATTAGGTGACTTGCTACATAGGAAGTTAGCTAGAAGCCATTTAAACACACTTAATGTTTGTTATTATTGTTTTTTAATAGTATGTCTGAAGTCCTTCTTTGTAGAATGAATTTGATGTTTGTTAAAGCTACTCCTGACTCATGACAGTAAAATCATGTTGTTGGCAACTGGAAGTTTTTAGTTTTCCTTTGCAGAAGGTTAAATAGTATCTAAGCAATTAAAGGCACACTTCTAAGAATGCGTGAGCCAAAAGACATTTCTCTTTTTCCCTGAATCCTCAAAAACTATTTCTACCAACTCAGATTTTTTTTTTGCTTTGGTGCTGATTCTGAATTCAACCTAATCTCTAAAGCTATCTTATTCCTTACTGATTTTTCACTGGAGTAATAGAATATTGCATTGGTCAGTATTGAAGAGCTATATCTAAAGATCACCTCATTTAGAATATTGTTTCAGAAGCCCAGTCTTTATATAGAGGAAAACAGGCATTCTCTTTTAATGAAATTCTCAATAAGTTAAATGTGTTTATATTTAGAAGGGAATAAAGAGTTGCCCTTTTGTAAATGATATTGATGGTCACAGCAAAAACTAGATAGGCCAGGGCCATACGCCTACTCAGGGAGTTGATGGAAACACTTTTTTTTTGACCACCTTCACCCATTTTGCCCACCCCACCCCCCATCTTTGGTAATTACCAATTTGTATTCTTTATGTATGAGTTTAGGTTTCTTTTTGATTGCACATATAAGTAAAATTATACAGTGTTTGTCTTTTTCTGTCTAAAGGAAACACTTTTACATTGGCTGGACCCTACACTCAATGTGTTAGTTTCCACATCTTTTTTGTCCCCATTTTCTAGTTCAGTGCCTATCACACAGTAGGAATGAAATGAATGAAATGAATGAATGAATGAACAAATGAGCATTTCCTAGACCCAGTTAAAAAGTTACTTGGGCAGGATCCAAGATAGTGGATGAGTAAGTGGAAATTATACTAACCTCCTCCCAGGACCAATCTGGAATTACTACTAAATTGTAGAGAAATCATCCTGAATAACCTACTGAACACTAGCTGGAGAGAAGCCTTATAACCATAGACAAACAGAAAAAAATCACTTCACCACAATGAGACTAGTAGGGAGTGCAGAAGAGGCACAAGAGGGCTGCCTAGACTCCCATGGGTGGCAACTGAAGTTCCAGAGGGATAGTTCAGTGGCCAGGGGCTTCCTCCTGTGAAGTGTGGGGTCTAAACCCCAAGATGGGCTCCCCAGAATATAGCACCAGAGCCAGTAATGAACCCAGATAACATCCAGCTGTGAAAAGTTGCAGATAACAGCCAGTTGAGAAAAGTTGCATTCTGTCTGCCAGGAAGAGACAGCTGGAGACTCAGATAGCCTCTTAAAGGGCCAATACAAAAAATTTTGTTTGCAACCACTTACACCGAGCTCTAGCAGAGGGAGGGCAGAGTGGAGGGGAGACACATGGGGAGAGTCTGGGGTTGGTGGCTCTGGGGAGAGAACTGAAGAAACAGCCACCAGGATCCCTGTACTGAGTCATTCCCCATACTTCAGAGGCCATGATTCTCAGGCAGAGCACTCCTCTCCAAGTGGCATCAGCCTGAGGGGAAGCAATAGCCCCTCCCACAGGAATTATTATGCCCCACCCTGTAGAGGTTAAGCTGAGCTGCTGATTACACACTGAGGCTTTATCACTGATTAGATTACAACCAAGGCAGATCTCTGGGACCTCTATGAGACTTGAGTTGAACCTCCCCAGGGCCGGGCGCCTATAAAAGCCAGCCTTGGTGTGCAGCCTCATTCTTTCTGCACACAAACAGGCCCAGCAGAGGGATCCACACACTGTAGATCACTGATAGCTCTGAACAGGTTAACCAGGGTCAGTCACAAGCCATTTTTGACAAAGGCCTACACCAGAGTCTTTGTAGATCTACCTGACACACAGAAACAAATACAAAGAAGCAGCCAATATGGGATGGCAAAGAAACAGGCCCAAATTGAAAGAACAAGAACATTCCTCAGAAGAGGTAGATGAAATGGAAGCAAGCAATTTGTCAGATAGAGAATTTAGAGTAATGATTATAAGGATACTGAACAGCATGAAAAAAGACATAGAAGCCATAAAAAAGGACCAAACATAAAGAATGCACTATCTGAAATAAATAATAAACTGAAAGGAATAAACAATAGGTTAGATGAAGCAGAGGACTGAATCAGTGATTTGGAAGTCAAGGTAGGAAAAAAACACCAGGCAGAGGAGCAAAAAGAAAAAAGAATTAAACAAATGAGAGATTAAGAAACATTTTGGACAACATGAAGCATAACAACATCTACATTATGGGAATACCAGCAGGAGAAGAGAGTGAGCAAGGGACTGAAAACCTATTTGAGGAAATAGTAACTGAAAACTTCCCTAATATGGTGAAGGAAAAGACACATAAGTCCAGGAAGCTCAGAGAGACCCAAACAAGTTGGAACCCAAAGAGGCCTATACCAAGACACGTCATAATTAAAATGACAAGGCTTAAAGACAAGGAGAGAATCCTAAAAGCTGCATGAGAAAAGCAGGTAGTTACATACAAGGGAGCACCAATTAGACTGTCATCTGATTTCTCAACAGAAACATTTCAGTCCAGAAGGGAGTGTGTGAAATATTCAAGGTGATGAAAAGCAAGGACCTACAATCAAGTCTACATTACCTAGCAAGGCTATCACTTAAAATGGAAGGAGAAATAAGGAGTTTCCCAGACAAAAAGAAGGTAAAGAAGTTTGTTAACACCAAACCAGTACTGCAACGAATGTTAAAGGGCTTGCTTTAAGATGAAGAAGGCAAAGAAGATAAAAAAAGAAAAGAAAAAAAAAAAAAACAGAGGAACATAGTCTAACAATAAAATGGCATAATAGATGAGTGGATAAAACAACTATGGAACATTTATACAATTAGAATACTACTCAGCCATAAAAAAGAAGAAAATTTACTTTTTGTGATGATATGAATGGACCTGTAGAACATTATGCTAAGTGAAATAAACCAGTCAGAGAAAGACAAGTACCATATGATTTCACTCATATGTGGAATCTAATGAACAAACTAAATTAACATGGAAAATTGGGACAGATTCATAGATGGAGAGCAGGATGACAGCTAGGGATGGTGGCGGTTAGCGGGTAGAGAGATTGAGCAAAAAGGAGAAAGGACTCATGTGCATGGACAACATTATGGTGATTGCTGGGGAGAGGGGGTATAAGGGGACTAAATGGCAATGGAGAACAATTCGGGAAAGATTAAATCAAAAAAATAAAATAAAATAAAAAGTTTCTTAGGCAACCTGTAAGTACTTAATGACATTAAGTATACATATGGCCAGAATTCCCATCCTGGGTGTTTTTCTGGAGACATTCTCACACAGGACTGTGAAAGTGCATGCAGGAGGATGCTGATCGTGGTCTGTTTGTGGTACTAAGCTGGAGATAGTCTAGGTGTCCATCCCTAAGGAAGTGAGTAAATATGTATGTATAATATGAAATACAGTGGAACCTAGGTTCAAACTTAATTTGTTCCGGAAAACTATTCAAGAAGTGATTTGTTTGAAAACTGAATTTCCATTGTTTGTCACCCGAGAAACGAGAGACTGATGGTACAGATCCTACAATCATGAAAGCATGAAACCCTTCAGCATGAAAGGGTTGTTGGGTAGAGAATCGAGACCTGAAGTTTTGTTAGACAGCTGAGATCAAAAAAGTAAGAAACACAATGAGATTTATAGCTGACATATTTATGTAGTTTAAAGCGCATGGACATTTAAAACAACACATATCTGGAGGCCATGTATCAGAAGGGATGAGATCATGGATTCCGGAGTCAGACTTCAGGGGTCCAAATCACAGTTCCGCTACTTACACTGCTTATTTTAGGCAAGTTACTTAATTTTTCTGTGCCTCAGCTTTTTTTATTTGCAAATTGGTGATACTCCTTGTGTTGTTATCCAGATTAAATGAGTTAAGGTATGCAAAGTATTTAGAACATAGAGCAAGTGCCCCACAAGTGTTATCTATTATAACTATTGTTAAAAAGGAATATGCATACAAACAGGTATCAAACACTTCAGCATACGTGACCAGGGGTTAAGGGAAAGGGAGTGGTGTTTGGGGATGAAGAGGGGAAGGAGGAGAGAGAAAGTTACTTAGCACCTACTGTTTGAGGCAGGTGATCTTAATTTGTGACACTGGGAAGAATAAACTTTTACATTTCCCTAAGTATCTGAGATTCCAAAACTTCAATACCACTTTCAGACACTGGATACCTATGTCTGGACCTGTCCTCATTATAGTACTTGAAAGCCTATTCTTCCATGCTTCTATACAAGAATTTATTATACTGAATCTTTCAAGGTTACTAGAAATTTGATTAAGTGTTGAATTGATGAGATCTCTGCTGATCTCTTCTGATTTCACTTTTTCCTTGTCACTTTGCTCACCTCATCAGGGTTGGTCTTTTTTGGAGGGTGTGGGGTTCTGGCAACCTCTGACAAGCCACTGGAAGGGAGAGGCCCATATTTGCTATGGCATATACTACAAATAAAACTGGTTTTAAACTTCCAGCAATTTGTAGATAAGCTAGGAAAGAGAAATCTTTTCCTCAAAGTGCCCAATATGCAATTTTGAAAGGTCACTGAATAATGAATGTTTTCTAGTGGAATTTGAAGTCTTCCTAATCAATCTCATTCTTCTGAGCCCCCTATCTCACCAGTGTAAAGGGTGAAATGAGGAGACATATTCAATCTTTATGTAGTCCGGAATATCTATCCAGACGTAAGCAGCAAGCACAGAGGGACCAAATATGACTGGTTCTCAGTCAGCAGTTCCCCAACATGGAGGCAGTGTTGGTTGTGAGGTTTGTTGCAAGTAATTTGCTTCTACTAACAATGTTTTGTGCATATGTGAGTTGATTAAGGTTATTCCTATACTAGTTTTCTTCTCTATCACTTGCATTTTATATCAGAATTTCATGAGGAAGCAGGATGGACCCAGATACATTCATGCCCAGGAGGCATTAATGAAGAGACTGCCTACATAGCATAGACAGGTTAAAGGAACACACAGGAAATTGAAGGCTCTTAAGACTAATGTAGCTGGAAGATAACCCCCACCCACCTTGCCACCAAGGGCTGAAAGGAAAGGGTTATTAGAATTCATTAGAGCTGGAAGAGGTGCCACCTGGTGTAAGCTGTCACAGCCAGTGTAGCACAGTCCTATCAGGAACTGAGCAGGAGAGAAGCACCCCAATCTCTCTCTGCTACAGCCCTCAGATTTCCTGCCTTTGGGTCTCCCATTGGCCCAATCCAATCAGAAGTCAGGAGCAAGGTTGTCTAGGAGATGTTACCCACAAGGATCAGCTTCCCAGGGTCCAGAACAGAGAGGTGCAGAGAATGGGTTAGTGAGGGCAAATGGAGCACTGTCAGCATGCATTTCCATTTTCCTTCCTTGCTTCCTTGCTTCCTCCCTTCCTTCCTTCTTCTTTTTTTAACAAGGAGAAAAAGAAGTTTTATAATTTCATTTAAACAGTTAAATTAAAATATTGATGAATCAAACAAATCATAGTGAAATACCACTACACATTCATTTGCATGGTTAAAATGAAAAGGGGCAGCTATATTAAATGTTGGCAAGGATACAGAGTGGCCAGAATTCTCATTTCAGGCAAGTGGGAAATATAATTTTTTTGGAAAATTCTTTGTCACTGTCTTCTTATGCTGTGCCTACCTATACTCAAGAACACCTCTCATTCTATGCTTTATCGAGGAGAGTGCACGGAACGCCAAGCCCACAAGTGCCAGTGTGAAGGCAGCATTATTCCAGCTCTTAATTAGAGCCAACCCAGATATCCATCAAAAGGAGTGAAGAAATAAATCACGGTGTGCTCCGCGTCCCTGGAATATTACACAGGATGAAAAAGACAAACTACTGTAGGAGATGCAGGGTACAATGATACACACACACATCAATCAGTGCAATCTCACAGACTTCCCAGGCAGGCACCAGAGATCCCGCATTAGATTCAAAGAAAAATTTCCCAGTCTCAAAGTGACAACAGTGCTATTTTTCCTTCTTGTTCAAAAAAATAAAAATCAACAACATCAAAAAAGAAATCCAGAGTATTAACTAGCTCATTTCTGTCTAACTCGCCTCCTAGAAGTTGTGTTCATGTGCCTGAGAACTGAAGTTACTTAACCAGCGGCTTGAGATTTGTAAGCTGAGGAAGGCACTGAGGTTTGCTGTGGTCGCGATGTAGGTGACAATGGGCCGAGGGCCTTGCGCAGTGGGGTTGAGAATGAAGGTCAAGGTTTGGGAGCAGTGTCATTTTGGGCTTTGAGTTTTTAGAGGGTGAACTATTTATTCCTGAGTTTCCTACTGCAAAAGACTATCCATGTGTTATTTTTTAAAAACTTTTGTTTTGCTTTCCATGCTTTTAGATCATATTTCTTCATGTCTTCAACCTTTAAGAACCAACAACAATAAATTTCTTGCAGTCAAGAAAAATATTAGGTTTAATCATGAACCAAAGAGCCATCATCCCACCTACCTCCTATCAACCTTACCAAAATGAGCAAATCAAAATTCTTTCACAGAAATGAAAAAGGATTGTCAGTCAAATCTGGGAGTGGCTGCTAGATTGCTCGAGAGTCAAGATCAAAATTTTCAGTGACATAAAAAGATGATTAATTTTAAAGTCTCTATCACTCTCCACCAATTCATAAAGCTCCCATAAAGGGAGATGAAGGGACTAACTATGAAAAAATAAAATACAACTGCTCCTGGCTCACTGTGTCTGTATTACTAAGTTTAATCAAACCTTTGAAAGAGAGTAACACAGAACCATAAAATGTTCAGACACTTGAATCTGCAGTCTTTGCCTTGGTTGCATCGCCTCCCCCACGGTATACAGTGTTCCAGTCACCCCATCCATCACAAACAGGGTTCTAGTTTGCTATTAAAATTTCAGATGTAGAAGGCTTTCAGGCACACTTTCCAGGTTGGTGGCTTTCACCAAAGCTGCCTGCTCTATAGTCACCTGGGACCACCAGGTACTAGACTGCACAGTTATCTTTCAATCTTGAGCCCCTAAACCCTTCTGAAATATATTGTATTTCTGACTCTCCTCCCTGGGGGCAATTATCCTCATACTTCACCCTAAGTACATCATAGCCAGATCATACTAGAATCTGTTTCCCAGCCTGGTGGCTCTCCTGAGTTCCAGAGTATCATGGCCTCTTGAGCCTGGGCACCCTCAATCTCTTTGGTCCATCCCATATCCTGACCCGACACTGATTAGTTAGTTTTGGAATCTAAGGAAACTGATGTGCATGTCCCATTTCCCATGCAGAATCATGGGAAAAGAACTCATGTGGGCATCCAAGAGACCTGGATTTGAACCTCAGCAGCACCATTTACTATATAATCTTTAAATTCATTCACACACAGTCCTCATTTATAAAATAGAAATCGTGTCTACCTCACTGAGCATTTTGAGACTTAGAGATAAAAACATGTAAGATGTTCATCAGCCTCTCCCTCTCCACTGTATCATTCCCATGAAGATACAAACATGCAAAAGACAACTCTCATTTAAGAAAACAAGAAATGAAACTCTGTTCACCCTTCTGCCCTCTCCAGCTTATAATTCATTTCCCTTCTTCTCTCCAACCCTCCAAACACTAGTCTGTGCTCACTGCTGCCACTGATCGTCTTCTTGCCATTTACTCCTGAAGTCACTCTGATTGGCTAGTTTTCATTCCTATAGCTTCGTAAACAGCCCTAGTCAAGGGCACCGATGCCCTCTATGTTGCTAAATCCAATGGTCAATTCTGGGCCTCTCTGCAGCCCTGGCACAGCTGGCCACACTGCTCTCCTTGACTTGGTTTCTAGGATTTGACTTCTATTCTGTCATCTTCTACTCCATCACCTTTGCTGAGTCCTCCTCACTCCTTGCTGTTAAACCCTGGAAGGCCTTGACTCTTCTTGCTTTGGACTCATTTCACTGTAGACCTCACATGTGATCAGAAATTTAAATACCTCTGTAGTAAATACATACATACCTATATACATACACAACTATATACATACATACCTATATACATACCTCTGTATGCTGAAGGCTCCCAAATTTATACATCCAGACATTTTCCCTAGACCTCCCCAGAGTTCAGTGACATCCTCACTGCTGCTTTTGTCTCTCAAACACCACATCCAACCCATAAACAAGTCCCAGTAAAACCAGTCCAGAGTCTGGCCACTTCTCCCCATCTCTTCCTGGTCCAAGCCACCATTGTCTGTTACCTAGTCTATTAATATAGCCTCCTTGCCGATCTTTCTTCTTCTGTGCTTGCCAGTCTCCCCTACATCAACACAACCAGAGTCATCATGTTACAATGTGAGACAGATTATGTCACCCTTTTGCTCTTTCTTTCAGCCAGTTTAAAAGCCAAAACCCTCCATGGTATGCATTTGCTACCTTTCTTCCTACTCTCGCTGTCATTCAGCAGCATCACACTGGCTTTCTTGCTGCCCCTCAAACACATCAATCAGGTACCTGCCTCAGGGCCTTTGCACTTGCTATTTCCTCCACTGGACAACCCTTCCCCAGACACTGAAGGGCTCATTCCCTTGTTCTCTTCAGGTCTCTGCCCACATGGCAGAGAGATCTTTGTAGCATCTCTTTTCCCTCTCCTGGCCTTCTTTGTCCCCCCTGTCCTGCCTTAAAAATAATATATATTTTTGTTAATTTATTATTTTCCTCCCATCATTAAAGATAAATGCCTTCAATAATTTATGAAACCTATGTCTCAGTTTCCTGTCTAACCAAATGGGTAAAAAAGTCCATTTCCATAGCCAGCACCTAAGGACATTGCGAGGAGCAGACATAATATTAGATATAGAAGTAATTGTTAATCAAATGTAAGGCGTTAGTTCTATCATTATCACCATTAGTAAAGAAAATTCTAGGGTGTTTCCTGCTTCCACTCTCTTTGGGTACCTGCCTGGAGAAAGGCTTCTCTTCTTACAACTGGAGGGAAGCCCAGATTTCTCCTCACAGGCAGCAGAGGGGATAGCTGAGGCTGCTGAGGAGCTGAGTAGGCCAGGGAATGGGATGTGTGGCTGTGAACAAGCCTTGGTGTACTTCAGAACCTTAATTTCCCACTATGTCAAAAATGAGGTATTTATGATACCTCTTATGTCTTGGCTCTCAGAGTTGATACAATTAAAGGAAATGCCAATGCTTCGTCTACACAAAGGTTCTAGCAAAGGGACTGGATGAAGGATGCTAACACCAGCATATTCTAGTTGTCTAACCTATAACCTTGGGGAGGTTGCTTCACGCCTCTGAGCCTCTGTTTCCTCACATGCAAAGCAAGGTGCTAATGCAACCTGTCCCTTTGGGTTGTAGTGTGGTTAACTGCAAAGCACCTAGAATATGACCTGGCTATGCTAGCAAATGTCACTTATCTTTATTATTCAGATTTATATATTCTAGTTGAATGAAGAAAAAAGTAATAGAAAATACAGAAAGACATAGTTTAAAAGTCTGTAACATGTATATAATTGGAGTATCCAAAGGAGAACTGGGAACGAATTGAGCAGAAGCAGTATCTAAAGAGCCACTACTGAAAAATACCAAATCACTTTCGTAAGTCACCTTCCTTTTCTGCATCTCAGTTTTTACATTGTAAATTTGACTTTTCCGACAGTGATTATAAAGCAATGAAATAGACTGTCTAAGACTGGAAGACACTAGGCAGAGTCGAAGCTGGCAACACTGTATTGAAAGTAGATAGATTAAATTATTAAAGGCATATTGGATGCTGAGATCCCAGGAGGAGACTGAAAGATTCTCTGGAGAATGTGTCCAGTGAAAGAAGAAAAATCTACAGATATTAACATCAAATATTCCACAAATAAATGGCCCAGCCAGATCACTGCGTGGTGAACAACGATGAGCGTACCTCACCTGAGGGCTTGAAGTTCACCATCACTATTAGTGTTTTCCTCTTCAGTGTGGGAAGATAAACAAAGATTGCCATTCACCCGAGGGAATGGGAAAATGGAGACTGAAACGAACAATTAGGGGAAAATTAACTTAGAGAAAATAGTTTGTACAAAAGGGAAGAGAAGTTGAAAAAATGACCATGAATATCCTTAGAGAGACAAGAAAAGATGCCGCACCCATGAAATCAAGAACGCAATGCTATTTCTCAAGGAAAATTCAGAGAACAATAAGAACCATTAAAATGTTTTGAACTGTGACTGCAGAAATTTTTAAAAAGTAGAAGAAATGGATATAAAATTGGGGAAATTGTTCCCCCCTTCAAATAGACCAAAATATCAAAGACATAGAAAAAAGGCAAAAAAGTTTTTTTTTTTTTTTTTTTTTAATTACAGAATCAGTCCAGGAGGTACCGCATCTTAATAATGGATTTTCTAGGGATAATTAAAAAGAAAAACAGAGGGGGAAATACTCAGCAATGAAATTACAGGAAATTTCCCAGAGCTAAAGGACATGAGTTTCCTGATTGAAAACACTTGCTGAACACCTGGCACATAGATGAAAATAAATCAACACCAGGTCACATAACTGTAAAATTTTAGAATGGTGGGAGCAAAATAAAGATCTAACCAAAGAAAAATCAAACATAAATGGTCAGAAATCATAATGGCTTTGGATTTCTCAAATATTGACAGAAGACAATGAAGTAATACTTTCAAGTTGTGAAATGTATTCCGACTGTGATTTTTTTATGCCCAGCCAAATTATCAATAAAGCGTAGGGACAGAATAAAGTCATTTCAAACATGTTGTCTGAGCCAGATTTTGTTGCACAATGAATAACCACAAGCTCACAAAGGCATATACAGTGTATATTTTTATTTCACATGGTTTCATTATGATTTAGCAGAGATAATCTCCTTCAGGCTGTAAGTCTGGAGGTCAGCCGGTAAGGCATTGATTTGTGTGTAAATACTAAATATCAGTCTAAACAAAATCACAATATAACTATATTTGGAGGATGGAGGGATGGAAAGGGAGAATATGTGTGGTAGGGCAGGAGAGGAAAGAGAACTAAAGCCTCACTTTAGAGACAGAGTAACACAGTAGAAAAAATTTTAATACCTGCCGTAAGAAAATAGCAATCACTCTTCATGCCCATTCTACCCTTGATCCTCTAGTGGTAATGAATTAATTGCAATTGTTGCAATTAGCCAGTTTCTCTTACCTCTGGGCCTGGGTTATGTTTTTTCCTGCACTGCCAACTCCAGCTTGCATGGCGGGCTCCTCCCTCTCTTTCAAGGCAGTCACTAGCTTTCGCTTCCTCTCAGAGAGCAGTCCCCCCATATACCCCAATAAAAACGTATGCCCACCACCATCAAATAATTTTCTATATGATGTGAAAATTGCTTCTGTACCTGTCAGTCTCAGTGTTAACCCTGCAAGCCCAGCTAATTATTGGATGCCAGGTACCAACACAATACCTAGCACTTACACAACATTCAATATATAGTTATTCCTTCAGAAATTTTATTTACAGTTGTTCAAAAGCCCTTTTACACACATCTTGGAAGAATTCTTATGCAGATAAAATGCCATAACAGATGTGAAAACACCTTAGAAAGCTAAAAGTACTATGAAAAGAATAACATACAATAAAAATGAAAGAGACATTTCAGAAAAACATTGAATGTATAAGGAGAAAATGAGCCAACCACACCTTTCCCCTGCCAATGACACAGATATTTTATTAGCCTACAGTGATCATTTAACCTTTTTAAATTAATTAACCCATTCTCTTAACACTAGTGTGTGTCGACAGCATCTACTTAAACAGGGCAGGGCACAGGCTGTGTGGAGGACACAAAGGTGAGCAAAAAAGTGGAGGAATTAAGCCATCAGCATCGATAAATCAGGGTAGAAAGTATGGAGGACGGAGACATAAAGGAAGTGCAGAGGTATTTATGAAAGTTTAGAAGGGGATGCACTTCCTACCACTATAGGTATCAAAGAAGACTTTATAGAGATGACTTGAAGGCTGAGTAGAAGCTGCAGAGGTTCTGATGGACTTGGAATGTGAAGGTGAAAAGAATGCCAGGAACCCACTGTGCTGAGCTGACAACAGCATGGTGGAACTTGATTTTAGAAAGAATAATCTAGGAGGTCATGTAAGGTAGCCTGGTCCAGAGCTTGGAGCTTCACTCAGGATGCTCCTGCAATAGTGCAGGTAAGATCTGAGAGGGTCTCATGTAGATGGAGGCGGTGGGGGGAGGGGGTGCAGGAAGGCAGATATGTATGGAGAAAGAAATGATTGTGATTACATGTGGGAGGCCACTGGGACAATGTTGAGGACTCATGGGTGGAGTCAAGAATGTGAGAACCCTGAGCAGGAGGATTTCGTGTCTCAGGAAGGTACTGCCAAGTTGCTTCTAACTTCTTCAATTTAGCAGTTGCAGTCAGAGTTTCCAATTCAACAGATCAGTGACTTGATTAAGGCACAAGGAGGAAGCTGTTAGAATGGCTAGGCTGTTCATTTTCCATGCTTCAGCAAGTAATCATTTCCCTTCGAAATGCCCCAGAAAGCTGACTCTGTTCTGCGGTGGTCCTGCCCTGGTTCTCCCTCTGCAATCAGCAGCTGCATCTGTTAGTTTGGGCAAGTGATTGATGGGTTGAATCTTCCTCCCAGGTGGGAGGGGGAGAAGGCTGCAACAGTTCAACAAACTAGAACTCAGGGGGAAAAAATGGAAAAGAAAAAAAGATCTACAATTGTTCACGTCACTTGACTGCATTTCCAAGTCAAGTGCTTTTATTTCAAATGTTGGCTCAGCATGATCCAGTCAGAGCAAGTCAGTGTGCCAAAGCTTCTGGCTTCTCTGGTTATTATTATGTTGGCCTTAGTAATGGTATGAGACACTGTCAAGTTCAAAGGGTATATTTTGAGGTGCTCTAATGAACCAAATGGCTTGCTGAGTTTTCTAGGAAGCTGAAAAGCCTTCCTTTTGTTATCCTTCAATGGAAGTAGTGTTTTCCTGAAACTACCTGGTGCTAGAGGTCTTTGATCAAATCCAGGATGCCATCCAAAAAAAAAAAAAGGTGTGCTATGCCACAGGGGCAGCCATGCTTGTCATCTTTCACGGAATAATTAAACCGATAGTTATTAAGAGTCCACTGTGTGCCAGGTAGGTGTCAGGCACTGGCAGTGAATGAAGCAGATGGAGAGACAAATAATAAACAAGGAAATGTCATTCACTGTTAAGTGCTATGATGAAACTAAAACAAGGTGATAGAATAGAGACTGGGGGCAAATCGGGAATGGCTGGTTAGAGGGCTTCTTGGAGGAAGTGCATGGCTGGGAAAGGAATGAGAAGTTAGAGCTGGCTTGATGAAGGGAATGGCATTTTGTGCAGAAGGAACAGCAAGTATGAAGTCTTAAAGTGGAAACAACTTGCTATGTTCCCAGAACAGCAAGAGAGCCAGACAGGCTGGAGTACCGTGAGGCGGGTGGATGGACTGGACAGATCTGTGGGAGAGTGCGGGCCACCACATAAAGTCTGGATTTTATTCTTCCTGTGGTGGGAAGCCACTGTTGAGTTTAAACAGAAGTGTGTCCCAACTGGACTCATGATTTCAAAGGCTGATGACTTGGTGACTGGATGGGTCAGGAGTGTGAGGGGCACAACAGCGAGCACAGAGTAGGTATCTTCAGAAAAAGGTTGTTTATAATATCAAAAAACATGGTAGTGGGAGTCACAAACTTGGATCCTATTCTCAACCCTTCTACCTACTCATGTGTGACCTTGGACCCCCCCTCTGCCTCAGCTTCCTCATCTGTAAAATGATGCAGTTGGAGCAGGTCACATCCAGGATCCCTGTCCACTTGTCCTGGCCTGGGATGCTTGATAAAGCCAGTGGGCACAATTATTCATAAGGTGATTCCCACCTAGACAGTCAGGGAACAGCTTCCTTTCTCTGGATGTGTGTCATGTTTGTGTCTAGTCCTTCAGTCCAGGCCACACTGTAATAATGGCAAATGGGTAGTGTAGGAAACAAATCCTAACAGAGCCAAGAGTAACAGGTATGGTGATGCCCTCTCAGATAGCCATGACTCCCTTGCATCACAGGAGGGATGTAGAGATTGAGCATTTTGAAGACCCCCTCAAGTCAGCTTTCATTTGCCACATGCCCCCAAAGAGGAACCTTCACTACCTGGTGAGGGGAGAAGGTTACCTGGCCCCTTTCCTCCGACTCAGAGCAGAGTCCATGCAAGAGAGCAGCCCCTTCTCTGAAGACATTCACACCTCCCCCGGACCCCTTGCTAAGTCACTGGGATGCCTACCATCTCCCTAAGGGGGGTGGTTATTTGGCGTTCCCCTTCCTGTTGTGCTCCACTACCATGTCATTCATGAATGTGGGGGACTTATTATCACCTGAACAAATCTTGGAGTCAGTCTCCAGCGAATGTACCGGCACTCACTGGCCCTGCCCTCATCCCTACTTCCTGGTAAGGAGAGAAGGAAAGCACATCTGCTACCTGTCTAAGCTTCTTCAGTCTCTTTTGTTCATGATTCCTTTGGCCGGTGTCTTGCTTTGGGACTAGACATCTCAAACTCTTCCACACATCTACTCCTTTCTGTCTTCCTTCTAAATCAGTTCTAAGTAGAGAGGAAGGCAAGAATCCTGTGGGCAGAATGGAAGTTTCCTTGGAAGAGTGGTTACTTTAGCCCAAACCTAAGGATGGTCAGATTCAGAGGTACTGGGAAGATAGAGAGGGCACAAGACCCATATGGCTACAGTGGTGGGGTCTAGAAACTGCCGAGAACCATTGGGATAAGCTAGCTCAGTCTGTCTGAATAGTGGTCCTTAGAGCAAGTAATGTTTCAACAGCAACAGGCTGGTACTGCCAAGTCACCAAAAGGGGTGAGTTTGAATGGGTATGGGACATTTATGCTTGGCAATTTTTCTGATCATAACTATGTCACGGGAATAGTAGTATAAAACAATTTAATTTATGTTGAGATTTTTAGGGAAAAATAGCTACTGTACAATTTCTTTTTATTTTTAATTCCAATAATATTTTCAGGAATTCCAAAGACTATGGCATAGGGAAATTGTAAGTCTTAAGCTTCAATTCCTAGCCTAATTCTTATGGGACTTATTGTAACTTAAATAAATTGTTTAATCTCTGTGATTCTTAATCCACATCTATAAACCTGGCTTATTTCACGGTGTAGTCACATTAACTGAGATACAGTAACGCCCCCTCATGCACACTTTTTCCACAGTTTCAATTACCTGTGGTCAATGGTGATCCAATAATATTAAAAGGAAAATTCCAGAAATAAACAATCCATAAGTTTTAAATTGCCTGCTATTCTGAGTAGTGTGATGACATCTTTTGCCATCCCACTCCATCCTGCCTGGAACATAAATCATTCCTTTGCTCATTCCTTTGCTGTGTATGTCCCCCACCCATCTTAGTAGCCACTTAGTAGCCATCTGGGTTATCAGATCCACTGTCTGGTATCACAGTGCTTGTTCAACTAATCCCTATTTTACTTAATCATGTCTTATTCACATAGGCTTTGATACAGTATATTATTACAATTGTTCAGTAGGTGAGGTCTATTAAATGCATTCTTGACTTACAGTATCTTCAATTTATGACAGGCTGATGGGGATGTAACCCCACTGTAATTCTCACTAATTGAATTTACCAGGGCCCTGTTCTGAGCACTTGATGAATTTTTACATACATTGTTTATAATCTTCCCAACAATGCTATGAGATAAGTTCTTATTTCTATTTAACAGATGAAGAAACTGAGGCACAGATGTGTTAAGTCACTTTCCTAAGATCACCCATTTAGTACACAGCAGAGTGAGGACTCAATCCAGGCAACCTACGCACAGAACCTGAGCTCCAAGCACTCTGCAGGACTGTATCTATTGTGTATTTGTGTTTTAAAAATGTGTTTGAATATCATCATGCTGCTATAGATATCTTTCTACATCTTACTTTTTTCATTCTCCATCATGGTTTTAGGATCCTGAACATACCTCTAGTTCATTGGTTCATAGCATTCCATCGAACACATCCTCCCCAGCTGACTCTTACTTCCTCGGTGATGGGCACTTGCAATGTCCCCCAACCCCTAATCCTCTAGCATGGTTGATGCAAATACCTCTATGCTTGTTTTCTTATAGACCTGTGTGAATGTCCCTAGAATATATATTTTTGAAACAGGATTGCTAGGTTATAAACAGGTTGATTTCTGGAGTGCTTACTCCAAGCCGTCCACCAGCAGTGTACAAGATTCTTTCTTCCCTGGTTCTCACCAACATTTACCTGACTTTCCAATTTGTACCAATTTGATGATCATGAAGTAGTATGGCATTATTTTCATTTACATTTCTCAAATCACTCATTAAATTGAATATCTCTTCATAGACTTGTGGCTTGGTTTACATTTCTGTGCATTGCTTATTCACAATGTTTTCTCACTTTTTTATTCTGGGCATCCTATCTTGTAGTGTCCAGTAGTAGCTGTTTGTTGGTTTTAGAGGTTGCAAATACTGCCTCTCACTCTCCCACCCATCAGTTAACTTTGTCTGTGGTATCCTCTGTTGAAGAAATTCCCAATATTGATATAATTACATCTACTGATTTTTTCTTTTATGTATGAACTTTGGATTCTTGTTTTAAAAAATATTTCCTTAGGCATCTATTTCTGGAAGATAAAATGGAGTGATTTTGTATGACTAAACTTCCATCACAAAGAACTATAAAACCTGGATGAAGAACAAAAAGTTCAGGTGTTTGATGGCATTGGAATGTAACCACGGTAACTAAGACTTGAGGGTCCAAAAACATGGAAGGAAGGGCTAGTGCATTGAAGTAAACCTGCTATTTGCTACAGCATTTTACCTCTAGAGAATTTACTACATTGAGTATAAAGATTAAACAGAGATCAGTGGCTCTGAGCTTGTAGTATTCCTACTGGGATGAATATACAAAATCAAAGCTGAAGGCTACCAAGTCAGGCTGAACTTGAAAAGACACTATCCCAGGAAAAAGGACTGCATGAAATTTTATCTCAAGGCGTTTGCCAACTCCTAAGTTACAAATATACAAGTTTAAGATATCTTTGTTTCTAAGCTCTAAGAAGATAAAAAGTCCATCAGAGACTGTCAGACTCACAGTGCCTGAGAGACAAAGATAGAAGCTCAAGGCTTGTGAAGAGGATCCCTGATGCATACTTGCTGTTTCCTGAGGAGACTCTTAAAGGGATATACTCTAGTAGTGAGGAGATGAGCATGAAACATCTTTGACTGAATTAAGACATCGGTCCATGCAGTATTTATCTACCTGACAAAATAAAATTCAGTCCTCTGTGAAACAAATGAACAAAACTGATAGAAAAATAGACAATGGAACCAGACCCTGAAGTTAATTGTATCTGAGTTATGAAAAATGACTTCAAAATAACATGTTCAGGAAAATTGATGAAAGGACAGAATAATTTACCAGAGGCCTGGAATCTGTCTTTAAAGAAAGATTCAAATTAAAATTCTAGAAATGAAAACCACAATTACTGAAATAGTTAAGTAGGTTTAACAGTAAATCAGACACATGAAAAATAGGATAAAGGAACTGGAAGACAAATGAGAGAAAATATTCAGACTGAAGCAAGAGAAAAATGATAGAAAATACAGAAATACATAATTTAAAAGTCTATAATTTATGTGAATATAATTGGAGAATTCAAAGGACAATTGAAAGAGAATTGGGAAGAAGCAATATCCAAAGAGCAAGTAACTGAAAAATTTTCAACACTGATGAAAATATCAGGTCAGTTGTATGTTTAGAGCTTCGGAGTTGGCCACTGCCTTGAGGCAACATTTCATACAGTCCTTTTTGGGGAGTGACTTCAGGAACTTTAACCAAGATAAATACTGTACAAAGAATATCATACCTAAGTACCTAATAGAAAGATCGATAAAGAAAAGACAATGAGAAAAATCTTAAAAGTAGTCAGAGAAAGAAACCACAGTATCTTCACTGGAGTGACAAGAACTAATAGCTGACTTTTTAATAGATATGGTAAAAGTCAGAAGACAATAAATGGAGTGCTGAAAGAGAAAAAAATCATTGTAAAAATATATAACCATAAAAATATCCTTCAAAAATAAAGGTGAAATAAAAACATTTTTAGACACACAAAAACCGATTTTGTTGCTAGCCGACATGAACTAAAAAGAAACACTGAAGAGAGTTCTTGGGGCAGGAAAAAGAAGTGATAATTCAGGAAGTAATGAAGAGTACTAGGAAGGATGAAAAATGTGGTAGATATATGGGTAAAACTAATGAATGTTGATTTTTTAAAACAATTGATAAAATAATATATTGGAGGCAGGGGTGTCCAAACTTTTGGAGTCTCTGGGCCACACTGGAAGAGAAAGAGTTTTCTTGGGCCACTTGTTAAATAAACAAATACTAACAAAAACTGATGAGCAAAAAAAAAAAGAATTTAAGTAAATTTACAATTTTGTGTTGGGCTGCATTCATAGCCATCTTCGCAGCTGCAGCCCCTGGGGGTTGGACACCCCTGTAGGGCTTAAATATACATAATTAAAAGTGTGGTAACAATAGTACAAAAAGGAAAGGAAGTAGATTGGATTAACATGTTGTAAGGTCCTTGCATTTTCTTGGAAGTGCTGAGTATACCAATTCAGAATCATCTCTTACAACTCAAGCAATGCAATTAACAAGCTATATTTAGGCCCAAACATACCAGAGACTATATTAGCTTTACTAGGAGTAATATTCTAATAAAAGGTAAAGATTTTCAGAATTAAAAATAATCAAAACCAAACAGTTTGCATCTTATAAGAAATACATGTTAAATATAAAGATGCAGAAACATTGTAAATATAAAGGCAAAAAAATGTGTACCCAATAAAGATGGTCCAAAAGAAAAATGATGTGGCTGTGTTCATATCAAAGTGGATTTTGAGATAAAAAGCATTACTAGAGATAAAAGGGTCAATTCAACAAGAGGATGGATGACTGTTGAAAAATTCTAAATTTATGTGTACCTAATAACATAGTTTCAAAATTCATAAATTGAAAACTAGCTTAAGTAAAAAGAGAAATATCAAACCCACAGTTATATTTGTAAACTTTAATACACTTCAGTAACTGGTAGAATAAACAGGCATTTAATCAGTGAAGTTATAGGAGCTTTAAGCATCATGAGTAACAAATATGACTTAGCAAATATATAAAAACATCCATCTACAGGTTGTACATTGTTTTCAGGTGCATATGGAACATTACCAATATAGACCATATGGTGGAATGTATAACAAGTCTCAACAAATTTCAAAAGTAAAATAATATTGTGTGTTCTTTGATCTCAATGGAATTAACCTGGAAAATGATAACTGAATGAGAAATTTAAAAAAGGAGAGAAATAAACAAGAGAAATTAGGATATACTCCTAAACAAGCCAGGGCAAAAAGAAACCACAATAGAATTAATAGTATTTGAAACTGAAAGGAAATTAAAATATAACAGCTCAAAGGCATCCATGTATTTAACAACATTTTAATTTTTTCCTGTGAACTGTTGAGTTATATCCTTTGATTCATTGCTGTTTTTATGAATGTGTAGGAGCTTTTAATATAATATGTAAATCAGTGCTTTTTATGTAATTTAAGTTGCCAAATTTTCCCTAGTACATCAGTTGGTTTTTTATTAAAAATGTTAACATCATCAAATTTATAAATCTCTTTCATGGCTTCAGGATTTTGTGTTCTAGTTAGAAAATCCATCCCCACTCTATGTTTTTCTAGTACCTTATATTATTTTACATTTAAATATGCATCCATTTGGAATTTATGCTAGTATAGGGTGTGAGGTGTAGATTCAATATTTTTTCTCAAGATGACAACCCTTTATCCCATTACCATTCTTCTATTGAGAAGCATAAAAGTAGTTTTCAGGATTTTACTATCTCAAGCTCTTTAAAATAATTAAATTCTGTCATTGTCCTTTGTACTTTTGTCATTGTACTTTAGTCATTGGCGTAGCTACGAGTGTAACTGAGGAACACATTTTTAGAGGTAGAGTTGCTAGGTCAAAGGATGTGTACATCTCTCAGTTGAATCCAGTGTTGCGCTTATTCATACGTATGATGCCTTTCATATTCCCAGAAATCTCCTGGAAATTTCCTGGAGGGGTTCAGGAAGAAAGCTCACAGCCTGTTTTGGATTTCCACCTTAGTAGCAGCCAGAACCCCACCCTTGGGTCTCAGTGTATTGTTATCTAGAGGGGAGATCATGGACTGTGGAGCCAGAGATGGGTGAATGCCAAGGCCTACACTGCCACTTTCAAGCAGGGGGACTTGGGCAGGTGGCCTCAGTTTCCTTATCTATAAAATAGAGGGCATTTTCGTAACGGTTGTCACTACCATCTATAAACACTACGTGTATTAATACTGTGGTCACCTCTGTCTCCTTAGCATCACATCTGGCAGATGGTAAATGCAGAATAAATACTACCTATTACCTAATATTATTGATTCCTGACTGACTTGGCCTTGTCTGTCATTTGAGTATAAAGAAGCTTAACATTTGTACCTGCCTTGATTCTGTTCTCTTACTCTTTTATTAGAACTTTGCTGAAAATATTTGTTTTTATTCTTTTGTATCATTTTGTTTCCTTTCAACATCCCATTTTAGATTCAGTATTCATGTGTTCATTCATCCTGCAAACATTACATGCAAATTTCTGGCTGTGTCTTGCTCCTGCAAACCTGTGCCACCCCCTGTAACCCCACCATGTCTCTCTCAATTCTCATGGATCCCTGTGCCAATCCCATCCTTAGAGTGCTCTTCTGAGACGCTCCCATTCTCATCTGTGCACCTCCCCCTGAGACACACACATTTTGACTATTGTGCCCCCTAGTGGGAAGCCCTAATAAATGACCAACCTGATTCCTGCCCTTCCTCTCATCACTGACCTCACTTCATTCATTTGTTGGTTCATTCACCAAACGTTTATTGAGCACTTTCTGTTTTCCAAGCACTGAGGGTGTAGTACTCAACAAGTAACCAATACCCCTGTCCTCATTGTGCCACATCTTTCTCTCTCTCATTCTGGGCAGGGTAGGGACAACTACTTATGTCTACCTGGAAATCGCTGATATAGAACGAAGGCCCAGCATTCTGGTGGAGGGTAGCGCAGAAGCCCATTTGACCCTGTGGCATAAGGAAAGGATGAATGCCACCCCTCATACCTATGATACTCCCCGATTTATCTGTTGGAGACATTACTGATTCTTTAATCTGCTGAACTCTTTCTCATTCCCCAAACCGCAACTCAGATGTTGCTTGAAATGCTAAACCTTCCCTGACTCCCCTAAGGCACCTCTCTGAGTGCTACTTAAGTCTGTGTTATGTAAATATGCACATAGATAAAATCAGTGTAATTCTGGAAAAGGGCCACCAGATCGGTGGAAACATGGAAGCTATTTCACTTGAGGTAGTGGTTGATGAGACCTGGATTTTTTTCCTTGAAGAAGAGCAGGTAGGAAGAAGGCATGGATACAGCCTTCAAATATTTAAAGAGCTTCAGGGGAGATTAGGATCCAGGAACAAATTGGGCAGTGCTTCCAGGAAGGTGGATGATGGTGACAGAATGCCTTGGGAACAAGAGCAGCTTGATGGACAAAACCCAAATATCCACCCTGAGCTTTTGTCACAGCCCCACATCCAGCGGGGAGAGTCTTCGTGTTTTGGGGTCCAGAGTCCATGCTGATGTCCCACCAGGGCTTCCTGAAGAACCAGGGGATGGCCCTTCCAGCTCAGTGTTCAGCAGCTAGAGCAGAGCTCAGTGCGCATCTCTTTTTAAGCAGGCAGATTTACGCAGCCATGGCCAAGGGGCCCTGGGAAACCATTTATTGTTAGATTAAACCTGTGGTTCCTGGAAGCCTTTTTCTAACTCAGCACGCTGTGCCATTAGAGGCCTGACATGCTTTCTAGTCATGCAGAGAAGAACTTCCAGGGTATTATTTAAAGAGCATCTCAATCCCTTGCATAACTTCACCCAGCACACCTGGGAGTCTCTACTATGCTGACAAGTCAGCAGTCCCCACTGTCCTGCATTTCCAAAATGAGGTTATAGGAGCAGGTTCAGAGATGAGTGGAAAACAGCAGGTGCACATTTAACCTGCAGGTTGCATTTTGTGGCTGAGTGTCCCCAACCCTCCATTACCACTCAGCAGATGAGCATCTTCATTTCACTCACAGCTAAAGGAGCCAGAAGGAGAAATCTGTGCCTTGTGCTGTGATGGGGGATGGGGGCATCTTAATTCGCTCCTTGTAGCTACTGATCCATTCTTCAGACAACCTTGCCCCTGAACGAGGGGTCTCTCCACTCCTCATTTTTTCTCTCACTCATGTAAGTCATTTTTATTCTGCCTGCTGCTCGCTTTTCTTCATCCCACCCCTCTCTGGTCTAGGAAGAGCTGAAACAACTCCTTTTCCAGCAGAAATGCCAGCAGCCCTGTCCAGTTGTTCTCTGGCAAAGCCCCCCAGCACTGGCTTGTCTTGGACCTCACAAGCTTTTGCATCTAGCCCAGACCTGGAGGCGACAACTTCTACACTGGTGACTTCAGCTGCACACATCCCATGAGTACTAGCAACTTTCCCCAGAGTGTCCGTCTATTCCAGTCAATAGAACATATTCAGGTATTAGGTATAAGAGTTATTCTCCTTCAATTTGATTTCTTTGATAATTCAAATTCTTTTGGGGTACCATGAGAAGTATTTAAGATGGAAGTTGCAAACTATTGGCTTATTAGCTAAACCTAGCCTGCAGACTTTGAGAAATACAAATCACATTTCTTTGAATTGGTTCACAACATTGTAAAATAAGAGGACAGTATAAAATCTCAGATGAGCTGTTCTGAAAAAAGCAGACCTATATCCCTGCATGGCAACCCCTCCCAAGGCTGCGCAGAGCTGCTGCCCTTGAGCACAAATTTCCAGTTTCCTCCAACCCCACCACCTCAACTATTCTGCACGCACCACATCTCAGCCACTAATGATACCTGCCTGGCCCTGGAGTTCACATCCCTCAGCTCCTCCAAGGCCCATAGCTACCAATACTGCTGTGAGCCTTGCAATACAACTTAGAATATTTTACTTTTAAAAACTCTCACAAATAAAAAATGGGCAGAGGACCTGAATAGACACTTCTCCAAAGAGGACATACAGATGGCCAATAGACATATGAAAAGATGCTCAATGTCACTAATCATTGCAGAAATGCAAATCAAAGCCACAATGAGATATCATCTCACACCTGTCAGAATGGCTGTCATCAATACGTCAACAAACAGTAAATGCTGGCGAGGATGTGGAGAAAGGGTACCCTTTTGCACAGTTGGTGGGAGTGCAGATTGGCATAGCCACTGTGGAAAGTAGTATGGATATACCTCAAAAAATTAAAAATGGATCTACCTTTCAACCTAGCTATCCCATTTCTGGGAATATATCTGGAGGAATGCAAAACACTAACTTGAGAGAACATAAGCACCCCTATGTTCATTGCAGCGTTCTTTACAATTGCCAGGATATGGAAGCAGTCCAAATTTCTATCAGTAGATGAATAGATAAAACAACTATGGGACATTTACACAATGGAATACTTCTCAGCCATAAAGAAGAAGAAAATTTTGCCCTTTGCAACAGTGTGGATGGACCTGGAGAACACTATGCTAAGTGAAATAAGCCAGTCAGAGAAAGACAAATACCATATGGTTTCATTCATATGTGGAATCTAATGAACAAACTGAACTAACAAAGAAAATTGGGATAGACTTGTAGATGGAGGGCAGGTTGACAGCTAGGGGCATGGCAGTTAAGGGTGGAGGGTTTGAGCAAAAAAAGACAAAGGACTCATGGACATGGACAGCAGTATGGTGATTGCTGGGAGGAGGAGGTATTAGGGGACTAAATGGTAATGGAAAAAATACAATAAAGATTAAGTAAAAATGAAATATAAAATAAGTTTTTCAGCATAATGCACCTTACATTCTACCTGGGAAATAGGTTAATATTTATCAAGATGAATTAATTATAGAACATAAAAACTTAGAAATGTCTATACAGCCAAACTGGGCACTTCTTTAACACATTTTATTGACATCTTACTAACTGTCATGCAACGGGGTTCAGAGTTGAGTAAGACAAAGTGCCTGGCCACAAAAACTTGCAATATAATGGAGAAAATACAGAAGAAAATTAGTCACTTCTTTAAAACATAATACGTGCACTGTCTGGAATTATGATAAGTAGGGGTTGTAAGTGGGGAGAAGCATGTAAGAATTTTCTCTGCCATCCTAGATTCTAACACTTATATCTAGGAGTGGGATTGCTGGATCATGTGGTAGTTCAATTTTTAAGTTTTGGAGGAACTGTCATACTGTTTATCCATAATGGCTGTACCAATTTGCATTGCCACCAACAGTGTATAAGGGTTCCATTTTCTCAGTATCCTTGTCAAATTTTGTTATCTCTTGTCTTTTTGATAAAAGCTTTCCTAACATGTGTGAGGTGATATATCATGGTGGTTTTAATTTGTGTTTCCCTGATGATTAGCAATGGTGAGGATGACTAATCGTGTGCCTGTTGGCCATTTGGATGTCTTCGCTGGAGAACATGTCTATTCAGTCACTTTGCTCATTTTTTAATTGGATTATTTTCTTCTTTTGCTGTTGAGTTGTATGAGTTCTTTACATATTTTGGATATTAACACTTTATCAGGTGTATATATGGTTTGCAAATACTTTCTCCCATTTTGTAGATTAACCTCAAGTATTTTTTTGAAGTTTATTGGGATGACATCAGTTAATAGCCTTTTCAGTTTATTAATTATTTCTCTTGCTGTGTAGAAGATCTTTAATGTAGCCCCACTTGTTTTTTTTCATTTTCGTTGCCTGTACTTTTGGTGACTTATCCAAGAAATCAGTGCCTAGACCAATGTCAAGGATATTTTTCCTATGTTTTCTTCTAGAAGGTTTATGATTTCAGGTTTTACATTTAAATATTTACTTCATTTCAAGTTAATTTCTATGAGTGATATAAGGAAGGGGTGCAGTTCCATTCTTTTGCATCTAGATATTACAGTTTTCCTAATTATGTTTATGAAGATGTTGTCCTTTCTTAATTGTATATTCTTGACACCCTTGGCAAAAAGTAGTTGACCCTATATGTGGGGGTTATGTCTGGGCCCTTTATTCTGTTCTACTGAATTATGTGCTTGTTTTTTTATGCCAGAACCATAGTATTTTGATTACCAATAGCTTTGCAATAAAGCTTGAAATCAGGAAGTGTGATGTCTCAGGTTTTATTTTACTTTTCCAGGCTTGTCTTGGCTTTTTGAGGTCTTTTGTTGTTCCAAACAAATTTTAGGACAGTTTTTTTTTTTCTGTGATAAATGCCATCAGCATTTTGATCAGGATTACATTGAATCTGTAGATTACTTTGGGTAGCATGGGCATTTTCACAATATTAATTCTTTCAATCCACGGATATGGAATATCTTTCTATTTATTTGTGTCTTCAGTTTCTTTCACCAATGTCTTATAGTTTTGAGTGTGAAGTTCTTTCACCTCCTCAATAAAATATATTTCTAAATATTTTATTTTTGATACTGTTGTAAATTGGATTACTTCATTAATTTCTCTTTCAGCTAGGTCATTGTTAGTATATAGAAATGTAACTGATTTCTGTACATTGATTTTGCATCCTCAACTTTACTGAATTCATTTATTAGTTTCAACAGGTTTTAGTGGAGTCTTCAGTGTTCTCTATATTTGGGACCAAATCATTTGTAAACAGAGTTAATTTCACTTCTTCCTTTTTGATGTGAATGCCTTTTATTTCTTTTTCTTGCCTAATTTCTCTGACTAGGACTTCAAGTGCTATGTTGAATAGGAGTAGAAGTGTGGGCATCCCTGTCATGTCCCTGATCTTGGAGGAATGGATTTTAACTGTACACCATTGGGTATAATTCTGCAAATTTTTAATAAATTTTAAAGCCTAAGTAGGGGCTGTTACCCACTCACATATTCTTGTCCTTGGACCTCTACCATATGCCCACAAGAAATATTGAGGATGGGCAGGAGATGAGAGAAAGCCCTCCTCACTGTTGAAAGCCTGGAGGGGATGAGTGACCACCTCTGTGGGAAAGTGCAGATCCTCACCAGGACCCTTCTTCTTATGAATCAAAAGCCTTAAGATGCTGGGGGAGGGGCAGCACATCTTGTCAGCATCAGGGTATAGGTAAAGACCACTGCTGCAGGACAGAGGTCAAAAGAAAACCTCCGAGTGTTGGAGTCAGGCCATTAAAGATCTCCTACTATTGGAGGAAGGACAAGAAACTCGCCCACACATAAGACCTGCCAAAGATTTAAGGTATAGATTAGCTGCTACAGGGAAAAGAGTCAAGGTCGGGAGACACAAGGCTTGCCTTAAAACCACCACTGGACTAGGAAAACAGAGATTCCCCATCCTATATACTACCATTAGTCTAGCAAGCACAAAATAACAACAACAGTCTACCACAGAGAAAAGAAATAATAACATGAAGAGAGACTTTCTTTGAGGTGTAGACACACAGGGACAGACAAAAGCTAAAGGTTTACTAGAAATATTAGATAAACTTTGCAGCAACCCAGCCACACCCAAGCCACAAGGTAGCACTAGAAGAGTTTGAAACCAGTGGTACACTGAAGCTAACCATAGCAACAACAAAACCAAACCCAAACCAAGCTCTTGACTAGGTGTTCTCTATACCCCATCCTAACAAGCTAGCAGCAAAAGAAGCATGTTGATTTCCAAGTAAAAATACTATTACCTCAGTCTCTAATGCCACACATCACAATGTACCACATATGATTAAAAGTTATGAGACACACAAAATGCAAAATAAAAAATCCCACTGTCAAGAGTCAAACTAATCAATAGAACCAGACTCAGAGATGGCCAAGATGCTGGAACTATCAGGCAGAGAATTTAAAATAACTGTGATTAATATGTTAAAAGGTCCAGTGGAAAGGATGGGCAATGTGCAAGGTACAGATAGGGAATTTCAGCAGAGAAATGGAAACTATAAGAAAGAGTCTAGTGAAAATGCCAGAAATAAAAGACAGTAACAGAGATAAATGATAATAACAGAGATGGCTTTGATGGGCTTCTCAGTAGACTTCACACAATCAAGGAGTTTATGAACTTGAAGATGGATCAATAGAAGTTACCCAAAATGAAACAAAAAGGAAAAAAGTATAAATATCTCTTTATCTATTGTATATTTATATCTAGCTATCTCTCTCTCTCCATATATATGAACATTAAAGCACAATAAACTAATATCAAACAGTCTAAAATGTGTGCAATTCGATATCAGAAGGATTAGAAAGGGAGATAGGGATTGAAGAACTATGTGAAGAGGTAATAGCCAAGTATTTTCTAAAAATAATATAAGACATGAAACCACAGATCTGGGAGCTCAGAGGACCCTGCATAGTATAGTTTTGATCAGGAAATAGAAACCATACAGTGAACAGGTAAAGTTTAATATAAAGAACGATTAATTGTGGCAAAAGAATAACTATAATAAATAGGGAAATTCTATATGGCACCTTAAGATAAAGAATACCTAAAGAAGTTCAAATGTAGAAGGGGTTTAGACTTCATTGGAGGAGGTGTGGTTCAGTCACTGGTTTGGTCTGGAGTCATGAGAAAACAATAGGTAACCTTCCAGAGTGTAGGCTGGGGAATAGGCATAGTGTGGGGGTCCAGGTGCAGGCAGGGGCAAAAGGCCTTCCGAGCTAATGGGGCATGCCTGGGGAATGGGTGGAGTGGAGAGGTAATGACTGCTCAGTGTGTGACCATCCAAGACACATGCAGCTGTACGCAAACTCTGAGAGAACTTGCCAAGGGAGTCCAGGCAGGTAGCTTCATGGGGGCAGGTGGGGAGTTGGCTTCCATGTTGAGAGAGATATAAAAAGATTATTTCCAGGTTAAGGCTCCAAGGTCACCGAGGAGCCTCACTCTGAGCAGCGGCTAGGGCAGTTTCTACTAGATAACCTTACAACTGCATGCTGACCCTTCCTGGCCCATGCCAGAAATTGCAGGAAGCCTCTTCTTCCCCCAGTGTCTCTTTAGTACCCTCTACTGAGAAAGCTTAACATTGCCTCGCTTTAAAGGAGAAATGCCCCCCAAAATTATCTTCTTTATCACAGAGTATATATCAAAGGTTGCAGTCAGAGTGGAGAGGCAATAAATTGACAACCCCAAGCAGGGTAATTATCTACACATCTCGCTCTCGCTCTCGCTCTCGCTCTCGCTCTCGCTCTCGCTCTCGCTCTCTCTCTCCCCCTCCCCTCGCCCCCTCCCCCTCACACACACACACACACACACACACACAGTTAGATATATCATTTGAAAGATAAGAATCACAGCAGGCTTCTTGCCAGGAGATACACATATCAGAAAACAATGAAATGACATCTTTAAAATGCTCACAGGAAAAAAAAATATTCATCCAGAATTCTATGCCCAGTGAAAATGTTTTTTTTTTTTTGAAATTAAAGGCAAAATAATGACTTTTTCAGACCAAATAAATAAATAAATAACAAGGATGGGGCCTTGAGAATCCATTACCAGCAGACTTGTACTATGTAAGAAATGGCAAAGGACATTTTTAAAGTAGAACAAATGAGATAATGAGAGATATTTGGATCTACATAAAGAAATGAAATTTCCAAGAATAGTTGCAGTGCAGGGCAATGTAATTTTAATTTTTAATCACTCTAAAAAACAATTGACCTTTTAAGGCAAAAATAGTTGTAAGGTATTATGTGTTTGTAGCACATGTAAAATTAAATGTTGACAACAGTAGCATAAAAGATGGAAGGGAAGAATTAGGAGAATACTGTTTTCAGGTTGTTATATTATGTGTCAGTTATCATTATATTACTTAAAGGTAAATGCATCATAATGAAACTGCTGAAAATCCAAGGTAAAGAGAAATTATAAAGGGAGATAGAGGTGGGGAAAGAAGCATTATAAAGAAGCAAACAAAATTATCAGGGAACTAGAAACATAAACTTTAAATATTGTTTTATTTGAGATAGTTTGCAAGAAGATGGGGTAGAGGATATCCCCATGGGTGAATTCAGTAGTATGAGTCATATTCTGGTTCTCAAAATGGATAATGGGTGCATAGGTGTTTATTTTATTATGATTTATAGCTTTGCAAGAAATATATATTCTTCTTGTATATATTAAATATTATATTAAAAATATTGAGATTATTTAATTCTATATCTCCTACCAAGAAAATGCATTCTGTATCTGGAAAAGCAGGTTCTGAGTTGGGGAGTAAATTCCACCACATGCTGCAGAAAGACCTGGAATCCCAGTCTTAGACGGAGTGCTTCTGGTGACTGACCCATCAAAGGCAGTGCTAACATTGATAACTACTAAAAATCAAGTGGTCACTGGGGCAGGGAGTAGTGTTTGTTGTCTTTTACAACACTCTAAAAAGTATGTGTGTCTCCATCTAGCTCTACCCAGGAGAGATGTGAGTGTTCTTATGTGCACTTTTTAATTTTTCAGAGAATCTGATAATGATATGAGAATACCGTCCCTGCTCTAAATTGTCTTGACACCCAGAAAAAGCAGTGAGCTCGCTCTTTATTTAAATTAGGTAATCACACTGCCTGCCCCTCAGAATCACGAGGAAGGCAGGAAATTGTGGGCTACAGATGGAATTGGTTTAATGAAGGATTTGGAATAATAGAGTGAGTCTTCTGTCTGGACCTTGCTGGAATGACACACCATTGAGGTTAATAGAACAACTCGCACATGTTGCTTCCTCCTTAAATCACAAATGCAGGGGGGAGCCACCATTTCCCAAATAAAATGCATTCTTCCTTCATGCCTGCTCTAGTTTGAAGCCATTGGTTATGTTTGTGTTTCTACATTGTGGCCCGAGAGAACCAAATAGCCAAATAAAATGAAGTATCAACAGAACACAGAAGTACCATATTTTGCTGTGTGTAATGTGCACCCACATTTTTGGCCCAAACTTTCAGAAAAAATCTTTCATCTTAATTTTTTAATTCAATTCTTTATTGATTTATATTTAAGAACAAAACTGATTGTCATTTTCCAGGGTATTATTTTGCATACAGTTATTGTTATTGCTTTCTAGAGTTACACTTTTAATGCATAAGCATAAATAAAAGAATTAAAAACATTTATATAGATACAGAATTAGTACTACTCATGTATAATGAATATCCTTATTTTCCCTAAAAAATGTGGGCAAAAAACCATGCATTATACATGGCAAAAAATGGTAATTGTTGTGAGGTTGGCAGTGGGCTTTTTCAGTCAGAGAACAGATGCATGTACAGAGCATCCTTTCTGCATCGTATAGTGGGAAGTCCATGCAGAGGCCACCCACAGGTAACAGCAGGCAGGGCAGACCAAAAATGAAGAAAGGGCTCCCAACAATACCCATTGCTTAGGCCTGGAAACCAAGTGGCACAAGTTGTTTTGATGTGCTGGCAAAAAGAAAATATATATGTATGTATGTGTGTAGGTACACATGTACATGTATGAGGTCTGTCCAGAAAGTGTCCAGCCATGTAATATGAAAAACAGACACATATGTATCTTAAAAAATAGACACATTGCATGTATGTAATATGTATCAAGAAACATTGTACGTAGGACAATGACATCTCAATCCCCTTCTAAGTAGGCATCTTGGGACCTTACATAGTTCTCTCTTTCTCCATCAGCTGCCCTGTTGTATTTTCCTGAATCTCATCAACAGTCTGAAATCTCTTCTCTGTCAAAGATGATTTTAGTCTTGGGATAAGCCAGAAGTCACAAGGTGACAAATCTGGGCTGTAAGGAGGCTGAGTCACCTGGGTGATTGGATGTTTCACCAAAAATCTGTGTGGGATGTGATGCATGAGCAGGTGTGTTGTCGTGATGAAGAGCTGCCAATCACCATTTGCCCATAGCTGTGTCCTTCTGAATCACTGAAGTAGTTTCCGTGGAGGAATGGTCAAGCTTAACACAAAATTTGATGCAGATTCATTATTCTACTTGCTCAGTCATTTTGAATGTAATGGCCACACAGTACACATGCTCATTCAATGGCATCTACCACCCCCACTGACTAATACAGTGAAGTCATGGTTGTTCATGAATGTGCATTCCAGTCCACTCTCCTTGATGCCAGGTTACATCTATGGTGCACAAGCCATTCTCATCATATTAACAATGGTTGGACTTTTTCCAGACAGACCTCTTATACAGGGTGGGCAAAAGTAGATTTACAGTTTTGAGTACATGAAATCCAGAGTTTATTCTTGTATTATTACTTATTAATTATTATTTTCCAGATGAACAACTAACTGTAAACCTACTTTTGCCCCACCCTGTGTATATATATATGAAATACAATATGTAAAGTACATAATATGTATATATAAATGGTATATAATATATATGTTTACAAGTGTTCTCCCACTTTAAAAGAAGGTAATACCCCAAATTCTCACTAATTACTTGTCCCCTTAAGCAAGCCCTGTGTGTCTTAGTTTTAACTCATTGGATTCATTCCATCATTTATTCATTCAGGAGTCAATGCATGCTCCATACATACAGGCACAGTACTCTGCCTGTATGTTACACAGATGCAAACCAGATGTTATACTGAAATACTCCTCTCAACAGATGAGACAACAAGGTAAATAATTAAAACACAACCCCTTTGACTCTCTGTTACAACATCTCTTTTACTGCACTTTCTCAATTGTAATAATTTACCTGTTTGGTGTCTGCTGTCCCATTGGACTCTAAGCTCTCAGAGGGCAGGACCACCTCTGTCTGGTTAACAGTTGTTTCTCCAGAGCCCTGGCTGCAGCAGCAACTCACTAAGAATGCACTAAACATTGCCTAGTGGACATGTGCGTGGGATACTAGAGGAGCCAAATAGGTATTATCTAATTCAACCTGGGGGGCGGGTTGTCAAGGACAGTTTTACAAAGGAAGGATGCTGAGGCTGATGGGTGAGTTTTCTAGGAGAGGCAAAGTGAAGAATTTTCCAGAAGAAGGATAGAGCGCATGTCCCAGGGCACATATGGAAAAGAACAGCTTCTTCACCTGCTTTTAGAAACTTGCAGATTAAGATTCCTTGCAACTCTAACATGTCATAATCTCAATCCTAACATGGTAGCTATTTCTATTTTCAAGACTGCATTTCAGGTGGCTTCTTTTTGAATCACTGCAGGGCATTAAGTTATTCTGAACATTACAAACCTCACTTAAGAAAATTAGTCCAACCCTGATAGTATGTGTATTAAGGTTGCTTTTTCTTCTTTCTATTCCCATTTTTATACTTGAGATATTTCAGGAAATCCTTTCTGCTGAGGTTTGAGTATCAGTAAACAGAATTTTTTGAGGGCCACTGTAAAGAAACTGTGCTAGAATCCTGAGGGGAGAACAAAACTATGTAACCCATAAAGTTCTTACAACTAATTCAGCTAAGATATTAGATGCATAACTGTTAGCCATTGATGATGACAGGAAATTCTTTAAGCATGTATTATGTGTCAGGCAGACACACTCAATCAAATCACCCAATGGAAAAAGTATATTATATCCTTATGTAATATACATATGAGGACATTTTATAGGCATATATATGATATCTATGTATTAGGAAACTTGCCATCAAAGATGTTAAGTAACTTGTCCAAAGTCAGACCATAAGGAAGAGATGAAGACAAGATTCAAGACCAACTGTGTTTGGTCTCTGGCTCTGAAGCCAGTTTGGGCGTGCAAAATAAGTGAGGTAGAGGACCAGTATTTCCAAAACTGTCAGTTGTCCAGAAGGCACAAGGTGGTGTCGTTTTCTTTAGTTAAATAAATTTGAGACACTTTAGCGACTGTTGTTGCAAGACTTAGCAGAACCGTTAATATGCTTTTGAGCATTATAACTTTCCAAGGTGGAGGAAAGCTTGTATTTACTTTGCAAAGTTTTTGACCACAGAACATTTTTAAAAGTTTTTTGGTCCTTATGGTGATCTGCCTAATGCCTCTTAGAACCAGGTTCAGGAAGACAAGTTGAAAAATGTTGACATAGATAATAAATACCATTTCACAAACCTCAGGGATCCCTTTTAGTTTGAGGTCAGCTTCAACTATGTTTTCCTGAACCACTTGTAATTTTATACCATGGTCTCATAATATCCTTGGTATCTCTACGTATTTATTTTCTCTCTGTCTCAAATGTCCTCTCTTTACCCCACCACACTGAGTCTTCTCAGAGAACCATCTCCCTCCATCCCTTTTCTGCCAACCTTCCCCTGACTCCCCCAGGCCACCTTACTCATTGGCTCTTCTACACTCCCAGTATCTCCTGTCACTTAGAATTGTAACAGGCCCTTTACTTTCCACCAACACACTGAGCAGTAACTGCATTGAGATCAGGGACTGACTTTTAATATAGAGATCCCTGCCACCTAAGACAATGACTGGTATATAGGAAGCAGTGAACTCATTCTTGATGAATAAATTAATGAGTGAATGAATGAGTAAATGGATGGATGGATGAATAAGTCAACTAGCCTCAATGATTTGGGAATGGGTTGGTTAAGTGAGTTTAAATTGTTGATTGGGGTAAGCTGGTAGAGAGCCTTGCCTTCACTTTGAAGTTTTTACTGTATCAGGTAGGCAGGGAAGCCTTTAAAAGATTTTGAGTGGGAAATTTAAATAATTTATTTTAAAATGGCATTTACAGAAGATGAATCAGGAGGCCAACTTGAAGACAAGAGCTCTGTTAAGAAGCATTGCTGCATCCAGGCATCAGGTGGATAGCAAAGATCACCCTCATTGCTTATTTATAGGATTGGCTTTAGATGAATGATAACATGAGATATTTCATTTGAACACCAGGTATCATTATGGAGCAGCGTAAGGGACACAAAGATGAAAAATACACACTCCTTGCTCTCCAAAGTCTCATAAGAAAGATGGATAAAAGATATACGCAAATAATATGCTATAGAAAACTGTAAGTGTGCTATGTAGTGGGACCAAAAAAAAAAAAGGAAGAAAAAAAAGAAAGGAGAGAGAACTGCAGAAGCCAGGGAAATTCCAAATGAAGAGGTCTGGGAATATCTCAGAAAACCGGGAGGACTTGAGCATGGCCTTAGGAAATGGATGGAATTGCAAGGGGCCCAGGCTGGGCTGGATTGAGCACTTTGTGGACACCAAGCAAGACCCATCATGATGACTCTCAGCCAGTGCCCTTGGTCTAGGTCGGTTCATGTTGGCCTTCACCCTTCTGGGGACATGTTTTTTCTTCCTGGGAAGGTGAAGGTGGTAGCATTTGTCTCCTACTCCTTCTTCAAGAATTTCAGGCCGGTGGTCATCTATCCCTGAAGGATTTCCCATTCTGGCACTTGTATGAAAAAATGAACAAAAGAGAAAAAAAGCTTGACATACTTTGGTTCTCTTGGTGAGAAAGTAATCTACACATACACCTCCTTTAATGGTCAGAAACCCAATGAGGGCTGAGTTACCATTCCAATCTTGCAGATTAAGAAACTTGAGGCTCCAAAATGTTAATGTCTGTGCTCAATTTAGTCTTGTATCAGCTTAATAATGTGGAGTCCTGATTCACACAGATACATCTTTTCAAAATGAACAGTTTTGTCAGTAAGCTGCCTGACAGGGCTTTTGGGAGTCTTCAGCTGGAGAAAGATGATGAGAGATGCTTTTTCTCAGGTCCGCATGAAAAGAATTCACCCAGGCAGCACACAGGGGCATGTTTGGTGTTTTAATATTGGTGAGGATGGTGGTCAGAGCCTGTATTTGCATAATTTGCAAAGCATTCATCTGTGTGTTATTTAGTTTGATCCTTATGCTATCCCTGTCTTCCAGGTTATTATTCACACTTTATAGGTGACGAATCTGGAGCAAAATGAGGAATCAAAGAGAATCATTTTGCAACATGGGTCATCAACCCTAAGTTCATTTGCTTCTAAGTCTGAATTTTCAGATCCTGGGGTTTCTTAAAGTTCCCCAGCTCTCCACCCCAGTTGCAGCTGACCTGTTGGTCATGAGACAAGTCCAGTGCTTCTGCTACTCTGGGCTCAAGGTTTCCAAACCGCAGGGAAGCACCCTTTGAGCAAGCTTGGTTCTCTCTTAGGCCACTTCCATTATCTTTACAGTGAAAGGTGTTTGATGTTTGCCTGCTTTGCTCGGTATGGGGTGGATAATGGGGTCGTTTGGCCCTGACTCCCTGGATGAGGACCCATAGTCTGATAAGGGCCCCAGCAGTCCCCAGACAAAAGGGGTACCACGTCAGAAGGCTGCTCATGGCCCAGGGGAAGAAACTCAGTGGTTGTTCAGCACTCACACCACTACCCCCAGGCCTTTCTTTCTCCCTTTGTCTTTTCTGTTTTGTCCCTTCCTTGATACTTAAAAAAACCTCCATTTGCTTCAATCCTGCCCTCTGCAGTTGACTCTCCATCTGCTCTGAAGAAGGAATCTGCATTTCACCTCCCAGGTCATCTCTCCTTTCCTGGACTGAGAACACATGGCTGACTGTCAGAAACTTTTGTACCTCTAGAATGGACTCAAGATTCCCTTTCTTATGCTGCTGTGCTAGGCAACCTTAATAAGCACAAAGTTTTGGGCTCCTGAAACAGGCCTTCTATCTTGGTTCCTATCTTAACAGCCCATGTCAAGAAAATAATCCTTCCTTAGCTCTGATTTCCATGAAAATTCACTATGGATACAATCAAGATCTGCTGGCTGGAGGTGGGTTGGAGGGACAGGGCAAGGAGGACAAGTGTCATCATCCCCAGAATTGGTGGGACTAAGGTCATCTTTTTAGTTTTTATACATGTGTAGCTGCACATGTGCAGTGACTACAGTGCCCCTACCTCTGGAGGATGGGTCTGGAAAGGGCCGTGTCCCTGGGAACCCCACGCACAGTCTCCCAAAGGCAGTGTCTTGGCCCCAGGGCCCTGCTCCATGCCTTGGGTGTTTCTGACCTGCTTGTTAGTTTACTAGCTGCTAGACATCTTCCAGGCTGTATCCTTCCTTTTAGACATTTGGTTGCAGAGCCTTATGTGATGATTTTGAGAGGAAGAAGTGAAAGGGAGATGGACCGTCAGTGACCCAGCTGGTTCGCCTCCCTTCAAGGCTGTGCCATGGACATGGCTTCATTTCTTTGCTTGTTTCTAAGGAGGGAAGTGGACCTGTGGCTCAGAGTCAGTTCTTGCTTGGTCTCTTGTGCTGAGGAGCTTGAACCTATCAGGAGGTGAGATTTGGGCCTATGAGAGAATTAAGGTTACCAAGAGGAAAAACTTAGGCAGTCCTGAAAGTTGTCCATGGAGACCCTAATCCCTGTATGATTTTGCCTTAAACAACCACAGAGATGGGGTCACGTGCCCATGTCCTGTTGCCACCACACTCTACCTGGAGAGTGTGTATATCATTCAGTAAATGTTGGAGGCATTTTATAAACGCGATTTTTGGAAAAGCAGTACAGCAATTTAAAGAATTCCAATTCTGGCCCTCACTAGCTTGTTATCTTAGGCCAGAGACTTCAGTTCTGTCATCTGTGAACCAGGGGGCAGATGGTTCCTGACTCACGCCCTCACGGGCCTGTGATGAGCATCTAATGGACAACGTGCACTGAAACTTTTGCAACTTGGATGCCTCCTCTCTCATTAAAAAGAGAAGCTAGCCCCCGAATTCCTGATTGGTACTTATGCAATGGGCTCTGTCTCTCTCCTGGGCAGGAACATTGCCCCAGGGGATCGCTGACCCTTGAAGTCATAAGTGATTCCCCAGTAGGGGAGCTTTTGGAAGTCAGATCTCAGAATCCTGAGTTGCAGTTGGGCTTAGCCTCTCAAGGTGCAGAGAGCTCCCCTAGGAGCATGCACTCACATTGCCACGCACTTTGTTTTGACAGGGCACAGTGTCTGCATCCTCCACTGAGGCCTGTGACTAGCTGCTAGAAGTCAGATCTGATAGAAGTCCCTCCTGGCAAGCCCTCCTTTGCTCTCTTCACCCCACCCCTTCCTCTCTCCTTCTCCATGGGGAGAAGCTGTCAACAGCAGCCATGCCAATGAGATAGCCCTGAGAGATCGTGCACATCTGGTCTCAGCATCAGCCTTTAATGGCAAATGCTTTTTAATTTATCATCTGCAAGTGTTTGTGCTGGATGCTGCTCCCACCTCCACTTTATGGGTGCTGGCTCTCCACCAGCTCAGCACCCAAGCCTTCGCTTGAGGACTTTTGATTTGGTTCCAGCATTGGCTCAGCTGTTACGCCAGTCTGAGCTGAGTGCTGGGTCTGTGAGAATCTCGTGTGCACACTGTTTTTACAAGGTGATGTCCTGGATCTGAACTCTGAAAAACACAACTCAGAGCTGCCAGATTCAGAGTTCAGGCCATAAGGAATCTTTGGACACTGGATTCCCAGATCCAGAGGATTATCCCCACACCCAAACCCACAGTGCTCTGAGTCGGACGTGTTGCTTCTCAGGTTGCACAGACATAGCTTCCGTTCTGCCAAATTCTTGGGTTTGTGTTCTCCTGCCAAGGTCAGCAGGAACTCAATTAATCTGCTGGGTGAGTCTAGCTGAGAACCAAACCTGAGGAGTAACAGTTCATTTAAAAAAATCCCCTACCTTGCATTAAAGGTAGAACTGTGTCAAGCCATACTTCAGACATCAAACATAAACATGCACCTATTTTGCATGGGTATTCTCTCTGTTTTTAAGTTTCTTGGAGAGTAACAGTTGCAACTGCATTTGAAAGATGGGAGAAATTGGAGTACTAACAGCAAGCATGCCCTCAAATTGCCAGGGTTTGTTTTGACAGGGCACAGTGTCTGCTTTCCTCAACTGAGGCCAGCAGTTTACAGGAGCATTTGCTGGGCACATTCTGTACGGACTTCATGCCCAGGAGAAAGCCTCAGATTTCACACAAGGGGCCCTGGATTGTCAATACCTTCTGGAATCTCTGGGCAACCGGATCCCTCTTCTGCTCAGCTACCCAAGACTTTTTTTTTTTTCACCTCATCCAGAAAAGTAACATGAACTGAGATCCACTTTAAAATGTGGGCCTACTTGTTCAGCCCTGGGGTGTGGAGGTCGAGATCCCAGATTCTGAACCGTCTACTCAGGCAGATTTGTAGAGAAGAAAAAAAAATCTACAACCCGGTGTTGCCTTCTGACTATACCCTGTGGAACCAGCAGCCCCCAAGGCTCCCCCGACCACAGTCTCCTTGATTTGGTGAAGCCCCTTCAGGTGTGTGAAGGGCGAAATGTTACCATTTCCCCGGTAGAGCCTGGACTTCATCCTTACTTGTCTAGGGCAGACTATCCAGAAAAATCCTTTTATAAAAAAATAAACAAATATGAGAGCTATACAGAAACTCGTTTGACTAAATGCAGGAAGAATCGTATGTGCAGACAGGCCCTTCTGATGTAATGACTCACTCCTATCTCAGTGTATAACCCTCTTATTCTGAGCAGAATTTTAATCAGAGGTGAAACTTACTCACAGGGAATGTCATCTGATTTTTCATCTGTGCACCCACCTGCTGAGGAATCTTAGGGTTTTCTCTCTGCCCAGCTCCTGGGGTTCTTCTAATCAGAGGCAGAGAGCTGAGGGTTTTGTCATCATTATTTATATTAATATTACTATACCACAATGTTCTGGAAATGTCAGGTTCTTCTGCCTCTTGGGGACTAAGCTGACGTGTAAATGAAGGAACCCAAGTAATGGGGAAAAAACTAAAGGATGCTGTGTGTGATAAACAGGGATCTGATAAGTGAGGAGCCTGATTACCTGCATTGAACGCTACCCCTGCTGCCCAGACCAAGTCCCCGGGTAGATGGCGTATCCTCAGATGGATGCTGGGATCTCCATACATTTGAAGTGTAAAATATAAACACCCCATGAGTTCCCAGGTTAATGTGATTCCAAGCAAATTTGTAGAGTTGACAGGTTATTTATCAAAGTGTGGGGCCTGGTTTTGGTTTCGATCAGAGACTGAAATACAGGGTTTGTGCTTGTTTCAGCAGTCCCAAAATGACAGTCATGGTTCACTGGAGCCAGAAAGGACTTTGAAGATCAACTTGTCTCAGACTCTCACTTTGCAGATAAGTTTTTGAGTTTGTTCAAGTTCATACAGCTGGACAAATGACAGAGCTAAGACTGGAATCAGATTTTCCCGACTTCGAGACTGGCACCCCTCCCCGTCTGCCCCTGCAAGTCCAGATCCATCAGTCTGTCTCATGGCACCTGGAAAATCACATCAGCTGGGCATTTTCTTCCCAGAAAATTGTGGCCACAAGTAACAGAGACCAATTCTTACCAACAAGCCAAGAAATAGCTTGGGAGAGTACTGGTAGACCTCATAGTTCATAGGAAAGCAAAAGAAATAGGTTGAACAAAAAGAGGCAGAATGCAAGGGTAGCTTCAGTGGGGCTGGACTGCCAGAAATAATTGACAGGACTAAGAGGGGAGGCCTTTGAATGAGCCCCTTTTTCTCTTGTTTCAGAACTCCACTCAAGAGCCAAAGTCCCTAGAGACCTTGATCTGCAGGACTGGCTACTTCATTGGTATTGCAAGTGAAATAAATGTTGTTTGGTAGTTGGGATTGTAAAGCTTTCGCATTCCATGCCTTGGATTTCCTGGGGAGTGTCCAGTTGGTTCAGCTCAGATTACCTGTAGGTGAGGTGTGGATGCTAAGCAGCCAACACCAATAAATGTCCTTCATGTAGACATTGCTAAGTGTTCACCAATATTTCCTTATTTCCTCGAAGTCCACCTTTCCTATCCCCTGGAAGTCAGACATAGCCATGAGGCTTGACTTAGCTAATGAAACTTGAGCAGAAGTGATGTGGGTCACTTCTAGGATAGAAGCATTTAAGAACTGGTGTGTGTCTCTGCACAGTGTCCTCCCCACTGCCACCCCCAGCAAGCCCGCAGGCCTTGTGTGACACATCAGCATCGTAAGCTAATGGAACCTGTCACCTGGGTCTCTGAGAATGACCCAGGTTATTGAAACAGCATGACCTAGACTCTCTAACCAATGTACCCACTTACACATTGCCCTTCTGAGTGTTTGTAGAAAGGGAACCCAGCAATGGCAAATGACTTACAACTCGTGGCTTACAACTCGAAGCCTCTGTAGAATGATGATGAGATGAATAGTTTGCCATTTAACCCCAATCCTGTTCAGAAGAGTGTCAGCCGAATTTCATCCCATTGACCTGAAATGCACAGATTTAGAGTATTATTATTGGATAAGAAGCTAATGTGCCTAGGATGTCAGGCACACAATGCCTCCATTAGCTTGTCTTTTTAACCAGTGAGTGTTTGTGAAAAGGAGGAATCAATGGCAGGTTTGTTTAAGGAATATATGCCTACCCTTACATACATCATTTTATCTCAAAGCAGTTATGTCTGATAAGTAAAGCATGTTTGGAAGTGCTGGATCTCCTAAAGGAGAAAAGTACTATGTGTAGGGGTGTGTGTGTGTGTGTGTGTGTGTGTGTGTGTGTGTGTGTGTAAGACCCTCTGATCTACCCCTGAATCAAAAGACCCAGTTAATTCATTGGTACAGGGTGGACACACATATGACTTGGCATCATCCAGCTGAAGCATCAGGGTTGCCCACTGAAGGAGCCCTTGACTCAGTTTCCTTGCCGAATGCGTAACAAGCAGGACATTTCTTTGTTTGCCTTTTCCTACTTCTTGGAAATGTGGTAAAGATACTGAGTCAGACACACCAGAGAGGGTTTTGGAAAAAAAAAAAAAAAAGCAACCATTTTAGGTCACATTTATTTCTCCATGCATTTCACAGAAACTTTTAACATGTTTGCTTTTCTACTAAGTCTGAGAACTTTGAAAGTAAAACAAAGTAATTTTCATCTTCCAATCCTGGCCAGTCTTCCCAGGTCACCTTCAGGTTTGTCTTTCTCCAAGATCCTCAGAAACCTTTTGATGTTAACTTTTTGATTTATGTTCTGTCTCCATTTGGCATTGAAAGTAGCTGTTCTTAACCTAACTCTGTGCTCTGTGATTGGATCTAAATTGGAAGAAAGATAATGCCCAAATAAAACAAAGTGATTTAAAAATAATCATGTGGTGTATGTATAGGAAAAAGGTTTGCAATACCTGAAGCTCAAGTCTGTTGGAGACTAGGGCCCCTAATGGGATAACTCTGGTTGGAGGATGGGGGGCAGCAGGGGTCTGTAAGGCAGGGAGAGGAAACAGGATTCAGTCTGAGTTAACTGCAGATGTGATGTGAGAAGCCAAGAAAAATCATGTGTCTGAAGGGCAACAGAGCCCAGTAAAAATGACTAGGACAGCCTTGGCCAGGTGGCAAGGTTCATTGGAGGGTCATCTCGTGCACCAAAAGGTTGTGGGTTTGATTCCCAGTCAGGGCACATACATGGGTTGTGAATGCAATCCACACTCATCACTGTCTGTCTGTCTGTCTGTCTGTCTCTCTCTCTCTGACTTCTTCTGTCTCTGGAATCAATGGACGTATCCTCTTGTGAGGACTGAAAATAATAATTAATTAATTAATCAACTTAGCCATTTATATCATGCCTCCCTGAACCATACTTTATGTAGCTCTGCTCCCCTCTGTCAGCGCGTCCTGGCCTGGGGTGGAGTGGGAGTGGGGAGCACAGGGCAGCTCCAGGCTGGTTCTTTACCTTTGTCACTTGCATGAGGCCTGGACCCCTCCCCACCCAGGCAGCACCAGGGCAGGAAGTGAAGCAGACCTGGCAGCCTCAAAAGCACATGCAGACATTTCTTTATGCAGAAAGAGGCACTGCACCTGTTTGCCACCTGAGCAACCTTGTGGTCACCTCTGCTGCCACCAGTGTCACCTTCTTGCTCTCTGTTTCACTCTGTGCATTAGGGCCCACACCCTAACTTTCTGTCATTGCTATGCTTATTTCCTTCATCATGCTCCTGAGAACTTGCATTATTTTGCCTGTTTGCCTGTTCTATGCTTTTAGGTTTTTTAACATCTTGTTTTTCAACCTCCCCCAATCCATTGTCAGCTCCTTGGTGCAGGACAGCCTCAGTCATGTCACTGTCATATTCTCAACACATACAAGGTGCCTGGTCTGTAGTTCCCAGGCGATATTATTTGCTGAGTCATGGCTTAAAGATTCATGACTGAGTCTTCAGTCTGGCTTAAACAGGCCATTGCTGTACGCTGCCTTTCTGGCTCCTGACTGAAGTTTTGTTTGTTTGTTTCATTTTAGTGAATTGTTGGAAGAGCACTTCCCATGAGATCTATCTACCCTCTTAACATAGAGGGTAAGGTACATTTTAAATGTAGATTACATTATTGTTGACTATAGGACAATGTTGTACAGCAGATCTCTATAGTACTGCTTCATTTGCTTAACTGAAACCTTGTGCCCGTTGGTCTTAAACTTACTTTTACCTGTGCCTGCTGTCCTGGGCTCCGGAATTCCAGTGACCTGCTGTATTCTTCCCTCAATTCTGAGCCCCAGTCCACGCACATTCCATGTCTGGTTCAGTGACTGGGCCCCTCCATTGCCTGCTGGCTCCTGGTCCCTGGCTCCGGAAATACATTGTCTACATCTAAACTGCACTTCCAAAGCCTGGAAAATGGAAAGTTATGCTCAGCAGCTACCAAACTCCACAGGATAAAGTCGTTGTATCATGGACTGACAGAGCACACCAGAGAGGCTGCACCAAGGACAGTGCCCCCCAGCGGCTGTTGAGAGGGTCCACTTCACAGCAGGAAACACTAGATGTTTAAAAAAAGTTTTGCCAACTTCATATTTTTAAGTTTCTTGTTAAATTTGCCAGTTTATTTTTAAAAAATTCTTTTTGGTGATTTCAGAGTGAGAGGGAAAGGAAAAGAAAGAGAGAGAGAGAAATGTCGATTTGTTGTTCCACTTACATATTCATCGGTGGCTTCTTGTATGTGCCTTGGCTGGGGATCAAACCTGCAACCTTAGCCTATCAGGACAATGATCTGGACCAATGGAGCTACCTGGCCAGGGCAAAATTTATCAGTTAAAAAAATAATTATAGCTATCTGCATTTTATTTTCTGTGACCTGAACTCTTTTACTCATTGATATATATATCAATGAGTAAAATTATATAATGTATATAATTAGCTGCTTTACTTACTGATCTATAAAACTGCAATACTCAGGTTGTTAAATGCTTGTCTGTCATAAACATTTTGCAAGTTTCCCTTTGTGTTTTAGTTTTGTTTCTCATGTTTTCCAGAAGTTTTCAAAATTTAAAATTGACAAGTCCAGAGTTTTTCTTTTATTTTGTTATTTATTCCATTGCTCTTGTGATGAAAAAGTCTCTCCCCATCTAGTGATTAGTTTAAAAGTTTTCTCTCCTTCTAATTTGTATGGTCTGTAGACTGATTTAGTAACATTAGATTTTTCATTCCTTCTAGAACTTACCTTCATTTACATAATGAGGATTTCACTTGATTATGTTCTCCAGAGGATTGTAATGTGCCTTCTATATGTCTAGACATACTCTGTGCCATGAGTATGTATGTTGATTATTTTGCCATTACCATGTCATGTCCATTACGCTGAACTATATTAATATGCTTTACTAGTTGGAGATCCACTCCTCCCATATTATTCTTCCTTGCTTATTTTTCATATGAACTTTAGAATGTGTCTTTCTAATTCCAAAATAAATATCATCGGGGTGTTTATTAAATTACTTTAAGGACTGACACCTTTAAGATATAAGCTCTTGCCATTCAGGAACGTGGAATGGCTCACTATATATTTACATTTCCTTTATAAATACCAGTAGAGACTTTCAATATTTTCCATAAAAGTCCCATAAATTTCTTGTTAGCATTATTTCTTGACATTGTATACAAGGCGTGTGGGTGGATGGGGGGATCTGAGAGGAAGAGTGAGAAAGGAAACTTGGGTGTGTTTCGAGTGAAATTTTTTTCCTTTATGTTTTCGTGTGGGCTGTAGAGAAGGCACTGGGTTTTGCTGAATTTTATAAATCTTACTGCATCTGAGTCTCTTAGGTTGTATAGCTTTATGATTATATACAGTTCAATAATTACAAGTTGGTCTTCTAACTGATACTTATACCCCTTATTTCAAAGTAAACAGTCCCTTTCTCATTCTTGATGTGTCAATATCAGCTATCATCTTCTTGCTTCTATTATTTACCTATTGTCTGAATATTATTTCTTTGAGAGTACTCTGTCAGCTGCCAGTCTATCTATTGCTTCTTTGAGGGTAATCTCATTTTTCCCTGTGGCTGCTTTGGGGGATTTTTCTTTGTCTTTGAGTTTTGCAATTGTACTGCAACATGCTAGTTGTGGGTTCTTTGTATGTATCTTCCTGGAGCTTTGCAGGGCTTCTTTGAATCCTGGATTTTGTATCTCAGCCTTTAAATCTTCACATATTGCCTGTGCCCCATCATCTCTCTCTTCTCTGTCTGGGACTCTGAAATTAGCCTATGTCAGGTATTCTCACTGTATCATGTATGTCTCTTGTACTCTCCTGCCTTTACCTGTTTCATTCATTCATTTCTCCTTACCTATGTTTCAGTTTTACGAATCATTTCATCTATTAAAATTTGCCAATATCTGTTATTTTTGATAATTTCTAATTCATTGCCAAAATTGTCAAGCTGGATTTTTTCACCATGAACATTCAATGTCTCATTGTTTTGTAATGTAACCTCAATATTGAAGACCCTTCAGGTCTATTTCTGTTCTCTGTTATTTCTACTCATTCTAGCTCATGGTGTGTTGGCTCTTCATATGCCATACCATTTTTGATTGTCTGCTGGACATTGGATTCGATCAGAATTTTGTATAGAAATATTTCCTCATTTCCAAGAGCAGGGTCTCCTTGCATCCTGTTGATATTGAGCAAATGCTCAAATCTCTTCCTTCTGTTGCCTAGGAACACAATTGCAAAGACTGATACTCTGAGTGCTCACAGTTATGTTCCCTTTATCTTGGGTTAGAGTAATTTTCCATAGGTTCAACATATGATTTTTTATTTTCTACTTCTTTTTTTTCCCCCTTTAACAGGAAGAAAGGTATATGGAGCTAGCATTTGCCAATAAACAGCTCATGTAGCAAATCCTTGGTTCTGCTTACTGGCCCTTTGGGTGCCTGGTAGAATCATCTTGATATGTCCTTGTCTGGAGGATTCATTTCATTCTAGAGCTGCTTGTAAATTTCCAGAGATTTGTTTTTGTTTTGTTTTGTTTTTAACAAATATTTATCTACCAAGGTTTCGCTGGACTAGATGGGGTTTTCTCATGGACTGATTTTCTGGTTTCCTGAAAGATAAAACATGGCAAAGAATATTAAAAAATCTCTGCCCCAGCACATTCCATTCCCCTCTTTCACTCACACGCCATGCTCTGCAGGTGAGGACCCTTCTCCCAGGAAGCTCTCCAGTCTTCCCCTACCTGGGAGTAGAGTATTACCAGGGAGTTGCAGACTTTGTATGGACAGATACAGACAGAGGTTGAGGTGAAAGTGAAGGTAAGAAAGAGCTGACAGACCTCCTTCCTCCCTCATTCCCCCAAACCCTATGGTGTTGAGCCAGCTTTGCTATTGGTTCAACCAGTGGCTCTCATGGTTTGAGGGAGATGCTGATGGTTCTCCTAAGCTTTTTCCCCCTTCCTTTCATCCTCTGCAGGAGAAAGCTACACAAATCCTCCTATTGCATTTGTTAACTCAGCAACACAGTCTTCTGTTGTGAATTCCTTCAAGATTCTGGTCTAATTTCAGTGTATACTGTCTTTCATTCTATCACAACAAGTATTTTAATGAGACTTTGGGAACTGTTGTATCAGGACTTGTAAGCTCATTCCATTTTAACCAGATCAGCTATTTTTTGGAGACCTACTCTTTATTAAACATTAAGAAGTGCTGAGCTTACAAGAGAGAAACTACTTCTACAGGGACATGCATAATTAATAAAGAAAGCTGATCATTTGTGAAAAAAATCAGCCCTCAGTTGTCCAGTATAAATAGTCACAGAATTTCAAGTATTCATATTGTCTGTAAGGTTCAGTGTCCTGCCAAGAAATGTGACATTACCTATCAAGTCACATCCCTTCTCACATCTGGGTGATGGTTCCAAATGAATGTACTGTTAAAAAATTTTAGGCATATATTATTGAAATTGAAACACATTGTATGTGTCATATTCATGATAATTGGTGTCCTTTATAAAACTGAATTGACTTGTAAGACACAGCAGGCATTATATAGGCATCATACTCCTATTTCCGATAGCTTACTGAGATCATTACTTTCAGGAAGTAAGCATATTGAGATATTTTTATGGCCAGCATGGTTCCAAGCTTATTAACCACTTAAATTTGTAGCATCTCTTCAACTAGTTTAGAATCTAAGTTAATGATGTTATGAAGTTATTATATTGCCTCATACTTGACTAAAATGATTGTCTTACAGTTTTCTGGATGGACCAAATCTAGGCCTCAGTGGGTATGTTTCTGGAAAGCCTAATTCTCCTCAGGTGTCTTTTTTCAAAGGAGATTTTGTTTCCTTCCTAGTATTTTGTTATTTCACCATTGTTCTTAGAGACAGGTATGGTGGCCATTTTGGATAAGTGTAGCATTTATATTACAATTCAGTCCCTATAAGAGAAAATCAGATTTTCAGCAGAGAGTGGGAAAAGTCAACCCAGGCAAAGATGATGCCCGGGATGTGTTCCCAGCAAAACCCAAAACAAAACAAATCATTAGTCAAATGAATGAAAAAACAGGATTATCATAATTACTTGGCATTCTTCTAAAACTTCTAGGCAATTCAATAAAGTAAAAACAAGAGGAACAATTAAAATGAGATAAAACTGTCAAGAGAGCCATTAGAAATGGCACTAGAATGAAAAATAGAATTCAGCTAGGTAGCTGAATGCAGCATAAATATTCCAATCAGTTTTTCTTCTATAGCAAAAAAAAAAAAAAAAAAAAAGGAAAAAGGTTTCATTTCTAACAACAACAACAATAACAGGAATAACCTGAATAAGAAATATATAGAATTGGTGTAAACTAAACTGAACTACTGAGAACTAAAATAAACATTGAGTAAATGAAGAAGCATATCATACTCTGAGAAAGCAAAATAAATACAGTAAAGGTATGGATTTTGTTCAAATTAATGCACAGATTAATGCAATCGGACTCAAAATTTCAAGTCTCCCCACAAAGTCTCAAATTTTGAAATGAGAAGAATGAAAGCAGCTCAGAGGGGACCCCAAGACTTCACCTCATAGTATTTCCTTTTTGATGTTGCAAGCATAGCCCCAGGCTTCCCAGAAATGTCTTATTTTAACTAGTCACACTCTTCAGTTAAAACAGGATTTCTCAACCTCCACATTATTGATGTTTGGGGGCAGATAATGCTCTGTTACTGGGGGACTGTCCTCTGCTCATCAGGTGCTGGGAGCACTCCCCACATTCCTCCTGAGTTGTGACCATCAAATACATCTTCAGACACTGCCAGTTGTCTCTGGGGAGGGGGCGGCAAACCACCCCCAGTGAAAACCACTGGGTTAAAATCATTTATAGGGAAAATGTGGACTGTGATCATAGTATCTCAAAGTATTTAACCATGACCAAAAAAAGGAAGTTATTAAACAGAGCCTACTGGCTTTTTGGAGACAATGTAAAAATCTTTCAAGTTGAGATTCACCTTGACCTATCGCACTCATTATCATTTTAAGCTTCCTAAAGATTAAGTGTCAGGGAACAAAAATTGATGGTGGTCCTCATCTCATTCCATACACCAAAAGAAGTTCCAGATGGATTAGAGAATTAACTCTTTTTAAAACTCAGGCCATATAAAAAGTTAAGGGAAACAGAGTGAACGTTTTTCAAAAACCTCTTCATTAAAGACCAGCATGAATGAAATCAAAAGCCAAACCACAAACCAGGAAAAATATCTCCAACAATTATTACAGAGAATTTTGGACCTTTATTTAATTAAAAAAAAAATACTGGGATCTCAATAGTTATGTGAAGAAAAAGCGGGGACAGAAATAAATGAACAAAAGCAGGAAACTAGGTACCTCATAATTATTTTTAAAAAATCCTATCGACTTCACTAGTAATCAAAGAAAAATACATCAAAACAAGATACAGGATTTGACTATGAAATCAGCAAAGATTAAACAGCAGTGGAAGGCCCAATATAGCCAAGGTTCTTTGCATTTCAGTGAACATTTATTTATTGATCATCTATGTGTCAGGCACCAAGCAGGGAGTTCTAGACACCAAGAAAATCAAGACGTAATCTCTGCAAGTTTCTAGTCTGGTTAGTCAACTTAATTTAACAAACACATAGTACATATTAAAAAGGCACTTTACAAATACTGACTCATGCAGTGTTCCTAAAACCCTATGCAGTATTATCCTCCTATGTTATTGATGGGAAAATAGAGGCATCAAGAGGCTAAAGAGCTTGCAACATCACACAGCTGTGGCAGAGGTGGGAATGTCTACAGTCAATGGTTTGCTCTCGACCACTACGCTAGGCTGCCTTTAGAGAAAGCATGGTAGAACAGGTTAGGGGCTCACTTGGTCATTGCTGGTGGAAGGGTAAGTAGCATAAGCCTCTGCTCTGGTAAGCAACTGGGCACCATGTTTTAAGAGTCTTTAAAATATTCACAGTACCTTGAACCAGTGATTTCACTTCTGGAAAACTAGAGCTACAGACAAAAATTGCAGAGTTATTTGCTTTAATGCCATTTTTAATAAAATAAAAATGAAAACAACCTAAGAATGGAAGAATATTCCTATATTGGTATATCCGCACAGTAGAATATTATGCAGCCATCAAAATTATGTGTGCAGCCCTGACTGGTGTGTCTTAGAGGATTGGGCATCGTCTCACAAACTGAGAGGTCCCAAGTTCAATTTCCAGTCTGGGCACATGCCTGGGTTGCAGGCCAGGACCTTGGTTAGGGGCGTTCGAGGGGCAACCAATGGATGTTTCTCTCACACATTGATGTTTCTCTTCCTCTCTTCCTCCCTCCCTTCCCCTTTCTCTAAAAATAAATGAATAAAGTCTTTTAAAAACCCAAAATTTTGTGTTCAGTTAGAATTTAATAACAGAAAAACATCTTTAGCATAGAAACTGAGGTTAAAATCTGAGAAGCAAACTTGCACACTCGTTGTAGCAACCTGAAAACATTCAGGTACCTAGAAAGATATCAGAAAGAAATATGATAAGTGTTATTAGTAGTTATGTCTAGATGAAATACTATGGATGGTTATTTTTCTTCTCAATAATTTTCTCTATTTATGTAATAAATATGCATTGCTGTCTAATAAAAGCTCTCTAAAGACATTAACAAAGTATTGATAGAAAATGGAGAAACACAGCATGAGGAGAGACAGGGTATTGGCCGCTGAGGAGCTGAGGAAAGAGGAGAAGGAAGATGAGCTCTGCCTTACAGTCTGGTCGGACCCAGGCCTCTTTCACAGGAATGGCCCCAATGCACAGCGACCTCCCAGGCACCTGCTATCACAGGGGATGTGCCCACGTTGGAGTCTGTTCCCAAAAGCTCTGTTCTTATTCTCATTCCCCTCATTTAGGGAGAAGAGATAAGGATTCAAGTCAGATAACTTTTAAGGCAGGCACTGTTGTATCTTTCCCAGAATAGACCCCAAAGTGATTCAGTTTTTTCCAAGATGATCAGCTCCCGAGTCCCAGGCTTTGTGGTTGCAATTTTTGCCTTGGTCTCCTGCCTGTACCTTCCTGGCCCCTTCTGTGGTAACTGCTACTCAAGACTTTTACCGCTGCTTCCCTCCTGCTCACCAGAGGCCTTCCTACTCCCAGAACAAAAGACAGGCCTTGCTGGAGTCCAGGGCCCTGGATCCCAGCCCCTTACCTTTATCCTCTAAGACTGTGTCCATTGGTTTCTCTTAATCTCTCACATTGCTCTTCAACTTCTTCCACACAAGCTCCTGACTCCTGACTTGTCAACTTGCTCATGACTGACCCTAAGAGCAATTCACCCTCTTCTCCCCCAGCCCTTTGCCTGGTGGCTTCTGACCCTCACTTCACTGGCGTCTCCGCCACGATTCTCCTAACTGACAAACTCAGACTCTTCCCACACCGTTGGCTCTGTGTGGCACAGACACTGTCTTCTTTTGAAACTCTTTCCTCCTGTTTTAAAAATAACAATTTTATTGGGAAATAACTCACATACTACACATTTCACCCATTTAAAGTGTGCTATTCATTGGTTTTTAGGATATACCCCAAGTTGTACAACCATCTGCCTCAGTCACTTTAGAACATTTTTGTCAGCCCAAAATGAACTTGTACCTGTTAGCAGTCAGTCCTTCTTTGGTTTTTGACACTCTTTTCTCCCCTGGTTATCCTAAACTTTTGTTCTTTCTCAGTCTTCTCTTCTTCTTCCGGGGTCTTAAATATTTCTATTTCCCAGACCCCACTCCTCAACCTTCTTCTCATATTACTCCCAAACTCAAGGAGGCCCCATTCAAGCCCATGGTTTCAACCTGGTGCTTCTGTGACCCTCATCTCTGTACCTCAACCCCAGACCTCAGTCCCAGGCTCCTGTTGCCTGGTTGCACCTTCCCAATGCACCCAGTAGTCCTACAGACTCATCAGATACTATAGGTCCAAACTGAGCCTATTTGCCCTTCAAGCCCACTCACCTATTCTGCCACCAGATAGGTTCTTCTCCCAGTGCAACACATTCCATGCACACATTGCTGATGTGGCTCGCTCTGTCACTCAAGGTAAGCCTCGTCATCTGGGACTCCTTCTCCCTTACTCTCCATCCCAGCCTGTCACCGGGCTCTGATGATTCTGAATTCCTTCCTATGCGTGTCTTATATGCATCCCTCCTCTCTCCTGCACTGCTGCAGTCTTAGTTCACACATTTCTACCTCTTGCTTTGATTCTTACAGAGTCTGGTCTCCCTACCTCCAGTTTTCTGCCACTGCTCTCTTCCTAAACTGCCAGACATAATCATAGCCTTGCAGGCCAGAGAGCATCAGTGGTGTGTATCCAGTGCACGTCACCTAATGGGTCAAGCCCAAAGCCTCCAGTAGTGTTTTGAGGTCCTGCCTGAGCAGTTTGTCTGCTCTGCTAGCCTCATGCAGTTGTCCTCCTTGCCCCAGCACAAGACCCCTGACTTCCTCCCCGCCCCACACACCGTCCTTCTTACACATTCACATATTTGAAACTGTTCAAAATTTCCTGTTTAAGAGTTCCCCCTTAGCAGGATCTCTTTCTTCCTCTAAGATGCAGATGGAGGTAGATATTCTATCCTCAGTTCCCACAACACCTTGTACCTAATCATCTTTTGGCATTCCCATATTTTTGTGGTTTTGTTACGTGTTCCTCTGCCCTAGTAGAATCTGAATTCTTCAAGAATATGTGTCCCCCTCAGTCTTCTTGGATCCCCAGTGCCTAATACCACACTCACAAAATAGAAGACGTGCAATAACTCTGTTGATTCATTGCATGAATGAATGAGCCAATGAATGAGCAAATGAACCTTTCTCTTAATTTCTTTCAACACAGGACAGGGCATGCTAAAGAGAAGCAGGAGTGGCTGACATGGCAGACATTGAAAGGAAGGGCTGGCTCTGTCAATGCCTTTCGGGGGTGCTGCAGGCCCGCATACTCCACTTCGACTGCCTCACTTTGAGTTGTCCTGCGGGCCCAGCTGGGTTTGATAATGAAGCTTTCAAAGGGGACGTTTCCTCAGGGGTTAAGGCTTTGTAGGTCACCTGAGAGGATGAATCACTCCCTTCAAAGCAGGAGAACTTGCTTTCTTTTGGCTTTCTGTCAAAATTGTGTTGAGTTGTTTGTTAGGACTTGGAACCCACCCTGAATTTCTGAGCTAGCTATTTCTTTGGACTCTCAGATTGACTTCACATTTTGAAATTGTGGATATGTTTGCTGGAACGGATCAAATTGACTCACTCTACTGGCATCCCCCATGGTTCTGAGCCTGTTACTATGGAAATGAATTTCTTACTTCTGTGGTTCCTTCCTGAGTTTGAGCCTGAGCAACATTTGTAATGCTCCCATGAATCTCTCCCCAAAGAGAGGAGAGGATGAAAATAGAATCACAGGAATGGAGAGTCCAGGATTTGTAATAGCCATAGACATTTGTCTTTGCTCCAGGTCAGCGCATCTCACCCTTGTTTATTTGTTTTGTTTATAGTTTATGTGCTAAGCTCAGCACTTCCCTGAGCTTGCTGACTTGGCCACAACAGAGCTTACTTTATAAGAGAAAGACAATGTTTTTTTAAAAAGCGACTGTCAAGAACATATACTACCACCAGCAAGGGACCAACCTGGCCTAAGTTGGGAGTATGGTGACTTCACGGCCCCAGTGCCCACCTCCCCCAACCCCAGGGTCAGTGGTCTTTGTCCAGTTTTCATTCCACTAATTGCCATGGCATTCTGTGGCATGGTAGGGAAAAACCTCAGCCCTGTCTGATGCTTTGAGAAAGGGAAGGAAAGAAGGTGCTCATACCTCCTGAGGTTCTGGGACATCTCTAGCACTGCATGTGGAAGTCACTTTGGACACCTTACCTCTTGCTCATTGTACTGCTAAGAATAAATAGGAGGAAGGAAAACATTTACAATTTCAGTACTTAAAATGCTTTTGCATTCTGAGACCTCTTGAATGTAGCTTCTCATTCTTGTTGTCATCCTACATTGTCAAATAAACAGGGCTTCATTCTTTTATTCATACAGCATCAAAGACTATTTTCATCCTTACCCAACGATATGCCTACTGATTTTAGATGTGGGGAGGGAGGGAGAGAAGGGAGTGAAACACTCATGTGAGAGAAAAACATCGATTGGGTTACCTCTTGCATGTGCCCCAACTGGTGACAGAACCTGCAACTCTGACATGTGCCCTGACTGGGAATCAAACCCGAGAACTTGAAGTTTATGGGATGATTCTTCAGTCAACTGAACCACACTGGCCCAGGCCAGCATCAAATACTTTTGAGTACCTATTTTGTGCCACACACTTTTCTAGATACTGGGGATATGACAGTAAACAAACAAAATGTGTTTGCGTGTGTGTGTATCACTAATCACTATTCTCATAGAACTTAGTGTGGTGGAGAAAAAAGAAAAGATCAAATAAATATATAATAGGTCGATGATAAGTGCTATACAAAATAGAGTAGATGAGAAAATAAAGTGTGGAGAGAATGATACAGGATTGTCAAGATGGCCGAAGGGACTGAAGCCAAGGTGTTGCTATGGGAATAGGAGATGATGTTGGAGTTAAGCAAGTGTGGTAGGCTGAATAACAGCTTCTCAAAGACACCGTGTCTTAATCCCTGGAACCTGCAACTGTACATTACTACATGGTAAAGGGGGCTTTGCAAATGTCATTAAAACCTTAAGATGGGGAGATTATCCTGGATCATTCACCTGGGTCCAGTATAATTACAAGGTCTTTATAGGAGGGAGGCAGGAGGGTCAGATAGATAAAGAGAAGCTATAAGGAAGCAGAGGTCAGAGGTCAGAAAGCAGAGAGATGCTGTGCATCTGGCTTTGATGATGGAGGAAGAGGGAGGAATGCAGGCAACGAAGAAGGTGAAAAAGTTCAAAGAAACGGGTTCTTCCCTGGAGCCTCCAGAAGGAATGCAGCTCTAACAACACCTTGATTTTAGATGTCTAACCCCCCAAATTTGTCTTGTTTAAGCCACTGACTTTGTAGGTAATTTGCTACAACAGCAACAGGGCACTAATACAGAGGTCAAGTTGTGTAGCGCCTAGAAGAGCCCTGTATCCTTGTAGATAAGGATGTTGAACTTGAATGAGTTTGAATCAAAACCATGGGAATGTTCCAAGCAAAGGAGAGCCATGACCCAGTTTGTGCATTTGCATAGTCATGTGGGCTCTAGGGTGATCCAGAGACAGGCTCAGAGATGAGGAAGTTGAAGCATGGAGGCCAGTTAGAAAGAAAAGTGATGATGGGTAGTGTGGGAGGCAGTGAGAAGGAGTCAGATCTGAGATGTTTCAAAGCAGAGACAGTAGGACTGGCTGATGAACAGCAGTGAAGGAATGCGAGGGAAAGAAGAAGTGAGTATGACGCCTAGCAAACAGCTGGAGCGACTGAGTGGTGGAATGGCATTGCCAATACTAAACGTCCAAAAGGACTGGGAGGAAAGGAGTGGTGGGGAGTGGGATGCAAACTGTTGGTAATTTAATTTAAAGATAAAGTTTTATGTTATTTTTAGAGGATGGGAAGGTTAAAAATTTTGTTTTGAGTGTAAATTTGAGACGGTCATTAGATACCCAAATGAGAAGCTTAGTAACCAGTTTCATATACAAGTCTAGAACTCAGGTGTGAAATAATAGAAAAAAATATATATTTTTTGGTCTTCCCCTGGTTTCTGGCACAGAGCTCCTGAAGCCCTTGCAATTTCCTAGGTGATAGGAGTATCTTTTGTTCTGATGAGGCAGCTCCTGGATGGCCCCTGGATGGGGGCTGGTTACCAGAGAGACCAACCACAATTAGAAGCTTGGAACTCTCAACTCCACCCGGGGTGGTGGGGGGGCTGGAAATTGAATTAACGATCAATCATGATCATCAATTATTTACCGATCAATGAAGCCTTTATAAAAATCCCAGAAGAGGAGGGTTTGGAGAGCTTCTGGGTGGGTGAACACATCCATAGGCCGAGAGGGTAACACACCCTAACTCCTTGGGGACTGAGCACCTGCACTCAGGTCTCTCCCAGACCTCACCCTGTGTATCTTTTCATCTAGGCGAATCCTTATCACATCCTTTATCATATCATCAAATAGTAAATGCAAGTAATTGTTTCCCTGGGTTCTGTTGTTGCAAATAATTGTGTCCAAGTCATTTGAACCTCCAATCTGTAGCCAAATCAGACGGAAGTGTGGGTAACTTGGGGACCTGCTATGTAGCATCTGAAGTGGGGGGGCGGTGGGCAGTCTCGTGGGACTGAGCCCTTAACCTGGGAGGTCTGCACTTACTCTAGTTAGTGCCAGAATTGAATTGAATTATAGGACACCCAGCTGATGTTACAGACAAATTGCTTGATGTGGGGGAAAATCCCACACACATCCTGTGTCTGAAGTTGTGCATATGGTAGCAGTGTGATGCTAAAAGAAATACACGGGAGGGGTGTGTGCCTCTCTAACTCATCAGGGGAGAGGCTGAACCAGAGAAATAAATTCAAGGGTCATCCACAGAGAGCCAGAGAGGGTAAGGGAAGGAGACAAGAAGGGGTGGGATGAGCCTTGGGATCATTCCTGAATTTAGACCACCTCCCACCCCCACCCCCCAATGCTCCCTGCCCTGGCCCTGTGGCCACAGGAGGGCAGAACAAAGTGCCCTCAATAGTAATGATGAGGTAATTACATTCCTCCAGAGCCGGAATCCAAGCTGGTAGAGGAAATAGAATCAACCCTAGGAGAATGTGATAGCCTGTAGAATTAGCAGGTTAATTTCTTCCTAGCCTCACCTTAAATTGATGAGCTTACTTTAAGGATCAAACTAATCAACCTTGAACAATTGTGAAAATCTCTAGTCTCTGCTTTCCATGGCTTTCGCTGACATACTCAGAGCATAGCTGGATCTAGCTGAAATCTGTGTTCCTCAGCAGCTGTCAATTCACTTCATAGTTAAATTGAATGTGGTCCTAAGCTTCCCTAAGTGGAGATTTTAGAGCCCCTTTTCATCCCCGGAGGCAGGTGAGAATCCGATGGCACCTGGAGCTCTGGGAGGTTCCACCTGGCCCTGCTGGGGGTGATACTTAGAAGAGTCCCCTCTGCCATCTCTTGGGCCTGGGTACTTCTCAGAGTATCTATCTTCTCCATTCAGCCCTCACTTCCTAAGGCTGAAAAAAGACTGGCCAGCCCATCAGCTTTCCTGCACTTACCGCATCTGGGGAAGAAGCTACAAGAGGGACCAGGTCTCTACAACTTTCAGAAAGCCCGCCACGTCTTGCCCCTTCTCGGCCTCTGAAAGGGAAGCCTCAGCTGCAGGAGACCACTTTGCCTTCCCACTGCTCACAAGAGTTTCTCTCCCTTCCCCTAAACAGGCCTTGGCTTCTCCCACAAAGTCTTCAGAGAGGAGGTATGTAGAGTTATGCTCTGGATGCTAGGCCATCCTGGTTTCCGTGCTAAAACTCTACAGCTATTGATGGCCCCCAAGAGATGGCATCCAGGACTCAGAGCAGAGACACAACGTTTTTCTAGTGGGAAGAGGAAAGTACATCTCAATTTGTTATATTCTAATTCATTTAAATATTTTATGATTTTATGCAACTCTTAAATTGAACAAATACTTGCTGTTTCTCCTTTGCTCTCACACTCACACTTCTTACACCAGGTGTGTAGGTTTTCCACACCACACAATTCTGACACTAGCTGCCTCAGGGTAGCATCAGATCTGACAGGGGAAGGACTCAGTCCCACAGGACTGCCACTGCCCCCACCTTCTGATGCCAACCAATCGCAAGCCTCGGGTTGTCTGTCACCTTTAAATTGGGGTTCCCTCAAATCCCTCCTCAGGTTCAATAATTTGCTACAGTGGCTCACAGAACTCAGGGAAAGTCTACTTACTGCTGCCAAATTGTTACAAAGGATATTGAAGAATACAGATGAAGAGCCCAATGAAGAGATACACAAGGGGAGGTACGGGAAGGCCCTGAATGCAGGAGCTTCTGTCCCCATGCAGCGGGGTGGGGTGGGGGGTGGGGTGTCACCCTCCTGGCAGATAGATGTGTTCACCAACCTGGAACTCTCTGAACCCTGTACCTATGAGGGTTTTATGGAGGATCCATGATGTAGGCACCATCAAAGATTCACTCAGTTTCCAAACCGTTTCCCTCCCCTGGAAGATGGATCATGGGGCTGAAAGTTCCAAGTTCCCAAGCATGGCTTGATCTCTTTTTAAAAATTGCATTATTAACATTTTCTCTGCCACCGTCTCATTTTTCAGCATTATTAAGGTATACTAGACAAGTATGTTGTAATATGAAGTGTACAACAAGATGATGTGATATCCGTTTACACTGTGAAAGGATTCCCACCGTGTGTTATTTAGTAGATCCATCACCTCGCATTTTTACGTGTGTGTGAACACGAGCTCTACTCCCTTAGCACATGTCAAGTATACATGGTGGTATTATTACTATAATCCCGTGTTATACTTAGATCATCAGACCTTATGCATCTTACAGCTGAGTGTTTGGACCCTTTTACCACCCTCTCCCTATATCCCCTGCCCCTTGGCTCCTGGTAGCCACCATTCTAATCTTTTCTATGAGTTTACCTTTTTTTTTTAGTTTCCACATGTAAATAATACAATGCAGTACTTCTTTTTCTCTGTATGACTTATTTTACTTAGCATAATGCCCTCCAGGTTCATCTAGGCTATTGCAACTGACAATATTTCCTTCTTTTTTTAAGGCTAAATAATATTCTTTTGCAAATATATACCACATTTTCTTTCCTTGTTGTCTTTCAGCAGTCACTTAGCTGCTTCCATATCTTGGTTATTGTGAATAATGCTGCAATAAACATGAGAATATTACTATCTCTTCCAGATAGTGATTTCATTTCCTTTGGATATATACCCAGAAGTAGGATTGCAGGATTATATGGTAACTCTATTTTTAATATTTTGAGGAATGTCCATACTCTTTTCTGTAGTGGCTGTATCAGTTTACATTCCTGCCAACAGGGTTCCCTTTTCTCCACATCCTGGCCAACACCTATTTGTCTTTGATAAATGGACATTCTAACAGCTGTAAGGTGATATTTCATTGTGGTTCTGATGGCTCGATCTCTCTGGTCACCAGCCCCCCCTTCGGAAGCCATCCAGGAACCCACCAGGAGTCATTCCATTAGAGCAATAGGTGTTCCTATCACCCAGGAAATTCCAAGGGATTTAGGAGCTGTGTGTCAGGAAACAGAACTGGGGTCAAAGACCAAACATGAGAACAAAAGATGTTTTATTGTTCTTATCATCTAGGAAATTACAAGGGTTTTAGGAACTCAGTGCCAGGAACTGGGGGCAGACACCAATATAAATATGTTCTATTATTTCACAGCAGCCCCCTACACAGCCCCAAAGCAGCTCTGTCTCAGAGTGTAGCCTCTGGACCATGAGAACCTTGTCCTGTGCCTACAGAAAGCATACGTCCAATTTTCCTAGGACCACCCGCTTATGCCTGTTTTTCTAGTATAATCCTTTCATGCTCAGAAGTATCTATTTTGGATGAAAAATTGTGTGGTCATTCTCCCTATTTCTACAACTTCTGGGAGTGGAGAATACCTAACACAGCCACCTGTCTCTCCTATCATCCTCTACCAGTTAGCAAGCCTTGAGATTTTCCAGACAGAAGTCAGGTCACAGTTCACTCTGCCTGAGCTGCAGGAACCCCTCTGGAGACTGTTCTCCAGGCTTGAGAGGAGGGGCAGGTGCTCCCCACTCCGCCTTTTCAGTGGGAGTGTTCGCAGCCTGCTGGTGGCGCTCTCTGAACACCCTCTCCCCAGTGCTGCCAACCCTGGTGATGCGGGTGAACCTTAGGAGCCCCTCACATAGCAAGTTTCCCTCACCTTCTTTTTGATAAATTCTTCATGGTGCAAATCCACTGGGATGAGAGCTACCTGAGAGAGAGGGCTTTATTTTGTTTGCTGTCAAATCAGAGCCTCAGACATAGTAGCTATTTAATATTTATTTGCAGAGGGAATGACAAATGAGGTGTCTGACATCTCATTTTGGAACGTAGTTTCTATTGTCTTTGGATCTCACTCAAACTCCATTTTAACACATCATTAATCACGGCCTTGTGTAATTTCACTCAAATGTGATCATGTCATATATAGTGTTAACTTTTTGGTGCTGCTTTTATTCTTTTCCTTTTGGCTGCCCTCGCCTACGCCTTCTCTCCTCGCCCATCTTCATTTCCCTCAACCCATATTAACCATGTATATGCAAAATATTTACACACACACACACACAGTGTTGTATTTTCTTTGAGACCATGTTATACAAACTTTTATGCACCATACTTTTCTTACTCATTCACACCTCATGAATATTCTTTATTATTTATTAAATACTCACATACATTAGGCTAATTTCTGGCTTCTCTAGTCTATTTCACTGGTTTATTTGTCAGGTTGTTTTTTTCTTTTCCTGCCAACATTATGTTGACTTGTTACAGTAATGATTCTCAAGGAATATTCCCAGCCCAGCAGCATCTGCATCACCTGGCAACTTGTTACAAATACGAATTATTGGGCTCCACCCCAGATCTGCTGAGTCAGAAACACTGAGTGGGGTCCAGCAGATGCTAATGCAGGCTAATGTTTGAGGAGGCGTTAAAACGGCTTTCTCAGACACGCATACATGCTGCACTACCTCATTAAGCAAATTCCCCTATTAGTCTTTCATTTCAGACTTTCTTGGCTCTTCTTCAGCATTTGTTCTTTCATATGAACATTAAGATAATTTCATCCAATTAAAAAAACAAAAGCTTGTGGTACCAATGAGAAACTGCCATAAGTTATACAGAAATGTTGAGATAATTGATATTTTTGTGACATTAAGTATTTCTTTTTTAAAAATATATTTTATTGATTATGCTATTACAGTTGTCCCATTTCTCCCCCATCATTCCCCTCCACTCTGCACACCCGCTCCCACCCACATTCCCCCCTTTAGTTCATGTTCATGTTTCATAAGTTCTTTAGCTTCTACATTTCCCACACTATTCTTGCCCTCCCCCTGTCTATTTTCTACCTACCGTCTATGCTACTTATTCTCTGTACCTTTTCCCCTCTCTCCTCCTCCCACTCCCCTGTTGCTAACCCTCCATGTGATCTCCATTTCTGTGTTTCTGCTCCTGTTCTGGCTGTTTGCTTAGTTTGCTTTTGTATTAGGTGTGGTGGTTAATAACTGTGAGTTTGCTGTCTTTTTACTGTCCTATTTTTTATCTTCTTTTTCTTAGATAAGTCCCTTTAACATTTCATATAATAAGGGCTTGGTGATGATGAACTCCTTTAACTTGACCTTATCTGAGAAGCACTTTATCTTCCCTTCCATTCTAAATGACAGCTTCGCTGGATAGAGCAATCTTGGATGTAGGTTCTTGACTTTCATGACTTGGAATACCTCTTTCCAGCCCCTTCTTGCCTGGAAGGTCTCTTTTGAGAAATCAGCTGACAGTCTAATGAGAACTCCTTTGTAAGTGACTGTCCCCTTCTCCCTTGCTGCTTCTAGAATTCTCTCCTTCATTTTAATCTTGGCTAATGTAATGATGATGTGTCTTAGTGTGTTCCTCTTTGGGTCCAACTTCTTTGGGACTCTCTGAGCTTCCTGGACTTCCTGGAAGTCTATTTCCTTTGCCAGATTGGGGAAGTTCTCCTTTATTATTTGTTCAAAGAAGTTTTCCACTTGTTGCTCTTCCTCTGCCCCTTCCAGTACCCCTATAATTCAGATGTTGGGACGTTTAAAGATGTCCTGGAGGTTCCTAAACCTCTCCTCATTTTTTTGAATTCTTGTTTCTTTCTTGTTTTCTGTTTGGTTGTTTCTTTCTTCCTTCTGGTCCACTCCATTGATTTGGGTCCCAGTTTTTCTCCCATCTCTATTGGTTCCCTGTGCATTTTTCTTCATTTCACTTATTGTAGCCTCCATTTGTTCCTCTAATTTGTGACCAAAATCAACCAATTCTGTGAGCTTCCTAATCACCAGAGCTTTGAACTGTGCATCTGATAGGTTGGCTATCTCTTTGTCACTTAGATGAATTGGCTCTGGGGCTTTGATTTGTTCTACGGTTTGAACCATTTTTGTTTTTGGTTTTTTTTTTTTTTGGTTTGTTTGTTTGTTTTTGGTCTAGTTGTGACTGTTACGTAGTGAGGGGTGGAGCCTTAAGTGTTCCCCAAAGCAGGGCAGCCCGGTCGCTGGATAATGATGCTGCATGTGGGGGTGGGGTCTGAGAGAGAACAATGGTGCTTGCTCTGCTCTCTCTTGGATTCCAGTCCCTTCCGCCACTTCCCCTTCACCTGGATTATCTGCACTCGAAAGTGGGACCACCTGGTCAGCCAGCCGCCTTGTGCGGCCTCACTGGGTCTGCACAGTTGCCACCTTGTGCCTGGGGTCCACTAGCCACCGGTCTGTGCACCTAGGATCTGCCAGCCACTGCTACCTGCGTGCCCAGTCCGCACCTCCACTTTTTCTTGCCACGACTCCACCCCTCTTACCGGTCTGGATGAATGGTTGTTGGACTTCCATACAGTTCAATTTTCTATCAGTTCTGGTCATTTTCTTGTTTCTAATTCTTTGTTGTCCTTAATTTTGGTTGTGAGAGGAGGCACAGTGTGTCCACCTATGCCTCCATCTTGGCTGGAAGTCCACATTAAGTATTTCTATTTGAGAACATAAAATGCCCCTTCATTTGCCATAAATTATATTTCATTATTTTATTTTCATAAAAATCCTCTGACTTTCTTGCCAAATTTATTCATAAATAATTATTTTTGTTTTTTTTATTTTTGGAGGGTGATAATATTTTTAATTATGTATTATCTATTATGCTAGTATAGTTGTCTCAATTTTCCCCCCTTCCTCCCTTCCACCACCTCCCACTCCTTCAGGCAGTTCCCACACCCTTGTTCATGTCCATGAGTCATGCATATAAGTTCTTTGGCTACTCCATTTCCTATACTGTACTTTACATCCACATGACTATTCTGTAACTACCTATTTGTACTTCTTAATTCTCTCATCTCTTCACCTATTCCCTTGCACCCCCCTCCCATATGAAAACCATCAAAATGCTCTCTGTATCCATGATTCTGTCTCTGTTCTTCTAGTCTGCTTAGTTTGTTTTCTAGATTCAATTGTTGATATACATTTTTGCCATTTTATTATTCACAGTTTTGATCTTCTTTTTCTTAAATAAGTCCCTTTAACATTTCATGTAGTAACGGTTTGGTGATAATGAACTCCTTTAGTTTTTTTCTTGTCTGGGAAGCTCTTTACCTGCCCTTCAAATTTAAATGATATTTGTTAGGTACAAAAATTGTGGCTTTAGGTCCCTTCTTTTCATTACTTTGAATATTTCTTGGCAATCCCTTCTAGCTTGCAAAGTTTCTTTTGAGAAATCAGCTGACAATCAATCTTATGAGAATGTCCCTGTAGATAACTAATGGTTTTCTCCTGCTGCTTTTAAGATTCTCTTTTTACCTTTAACCCTTGGCATTTTTTATGATGTGTCTTGGAGTGGGCTTCTTTGCATCAATCTTGTTTGGGATTCTCTGTACTTCCTGGACTTGCATGTCTATTTCCTTCACCAAATTAGGGAAGTTTTCTTTCATTATTTTTTCAAATAGAGTTCTCATTTCTTGCTATTTCACTTCTCCTTCTGGCACCCTTATGATGAGAATGTTTGAATGCTTGAAGTTGTCCCAGAGGCTGCTTACATTGTCTTCATATTTTTTGGATTTTTTTCTTCTTGTTGTTCTGATTGGTTGTTTTTTGCTTCCATATGTTCCATATCATTGATTTGATTCTCTGCTTCATTCACTCTACTGTTGTTTCCCTGTAAATTGTTCTTCATTTCAATTAGTGTATCCTTAGTTTCTGACTGGATCTTTTTTATGCTGTTGAAGTCCTCATTAATTTCCTTGAGCATCCTTATTTATAACCAATATTTTGAACTCTGCATCTGACAGATTGCTTATCTCCATTTTGTTTAGTTCTTTTGCTGGAGTTTTGATCTATTCTTTCATTTGGTCCATGTTTTTTTGCCTCCTCATTTTGGCAGCCTCCCTGTGTTTGTTTTTATGTATTAGGTAGAGCTGCTATGACCCCCTGTCATGGTAGTGTGGCCTAATGTAGTATGTGTCCTGTAGAGTCCAGTGGCACAGCCTCCCCTATCACCCAAGCTGGGTACTCAAGATGCACCCTTTCTGTGGGCTGAGCACACTGTCCTCTTGTAGTTGAGCCTTGATTGCTGTTGGCAGGACAATGGGAAGAATTTACCCAGGCCAGTCAGCTTGCAAGGATTGACTTTGACCACTGACCACCTTCTCCCTCTGTGGAGGATCAGCTGTGTAGGGGCAGTGTGGTGGTGCTCAACATGGTCTGTAGCTGTCCACTCAATGTGCAGGCTCTGGGATTTCCCAGGTGGTGCAGGTCATTGTCAGCCCCTACCCTTGTTCTGCTGGGGGCCACACTGCCTGAGGTATAAAGCAATCTGAGATGGCTGCTACTTGTGCTGGGCTTGGAGATTTTCAGGTGAAGCCAAGCTGTGAATCTAGGCTGGCTGCTGCTAGTGTTTTGCCTGGGGCCACTTAGCAAGAAGTATGGGGTCTAGGGACTCACTGAGGACAGCTGTTGTTTGTTTAAAAGGATTTAGAAAGTGTCAAAATATGAGCCAAGACCAGCCATTCATACAGAAAAGCCACAGTAAACAGCTGTAAACTGTGTGGGATAAAGTCCCAGGGGGTCTCCAGGGTGGGGCAAACAGTGTTAGCAACTTGATGGAGTTTCAGATATGTCACCCACCTGCCAGTTCTGTGGCTCTGTTGGGGGAGGGTTTTTGCACAACAAAGGAAATCTTCAACAAAATAAAAATACAACCTACAGAATGAGAGAACATATTTCCCTATACATCTGATAAGGGGTTAATGCCCAAAATTTACAAAGTACTTACAAAACTCAACACCAAAAAAGAAAAAGAAAAACAAACAACCCAATTAAGAAATAGGCAAAGAACCTGAATAGACACTTCTCCAAAGAGGACATACAGATGGCCAATAGACATATGAAAAGATGTTCAATGTCACTAATCATCAGAGAAATGCAAATTAAACCACAATGAGATACCATCTTACACCTGTCAGAATGACTATCCTCAATCAATCAACAAATAATAAGTGCTGGTGAAGATGTGGAGAAAGGGGAACACTTTTGCACTGTTGGTGGGAATGCAGATTAATGTAGCCACTGTGGAAAGCAGTATGGAGATACTTCAGAAAATTAAAAATGGATCTGCCTTTTGACCCAGTGATTCCCCTTCTGGGAATTTATCCAGAGGAAGCCAAAACACTAATTCAAAAGAACATAAGCACCCCCATGTTCACTGAAGCATTGCTTACAATCACCAAGATATGGTAGCAGCCCAAGTGTCCACTAAGAGATGAGTAGATAAAACAACTATGGGACATTTACACAATGTAATAATAATTGGCCATAAAAAGGAAGAAAATTTTACCCTTTGTGACAGTATGGTTGGACCTGGAGAACATTATGCTAAGTAAAATAAGCTGACTGGACAAATACCATATCATTTCACTCATATGTGGAATCTAATGAACAAACCGAATTAACAAGGAAAATGGAGATAGACTCATAGATGGAGAGCAGGAGGACAGCTAGTGGGGGGTGCTTAGGGAGTGGAGGGTTTGAGCAAAAACAAAATAGGACTATGGACATGGACAATAGTATGGTGATTGTGGGGGGGGACTGAAAGGTAATGGAAAAAATATAATAGAGATTTAAAAAAGACACAATGGCCTCTGCCTGCCTTTCTATCTTAGAGAAAGCTGTCTCCCACCTCTCACCTTGATGCCAGACACCTCAGTTTCTCCCCATATGTCACCAGTGCTGTTCAAGCTGCGACCTCAGTGTTGGAGCTCAGAGGAAGTGAGTCTGAGTACATCTGTGTGTGGGTTCTTTAAGAGGAATTGCTTGGTACTCCAGAAGTTTCTTCCACTGACTCAATCTCTGCTGTTTTTTTCAGCTAGAAGTTATGGGGACCTATCTACCTGGCACTGGAACCCTGGGCTGGGAGGCCTTATGTGGGGCTGGGAATCCTCACTCCTGCGATATCCCTCCCAAATTTTTATCCACCACATGCGGATGTGGGACCAGCACATTTTGTGTGTCTGCCCTTCCTACCAGTCTGAATGGATTTGGTTTCTTTAATTCCATAGTTGTCAGATTTCTGTTCAACTCAATTTCTGATGGTTCTGAGGGATGGCTTCTCTATATTTTAGTTGTAATTTGATGTGGTTGTACAAGGAGGTGAGCCATGTTTGCCTATGGTACCATCTTCACCGGAAGTCAATAAATAATTATAACTTGAGGTCTTCATATTGTGTTAAATACTTTCCCTATATCTATTTCTAAAATAGACAGAAAAGTATATAATAACTAAGTGTTTGTCTTATATGCAGTCATTTTATTAAATTCTCTTGTTAATTCTGGTAGTTGGTAATTTTCATTAGTAACATTTTGAACAAAGAGATAATTGCATTTCTTTTTTTTTCCTGTGTATATACTCTTCTTGATTTATGCTGCATTCACTAGAACCCACAAAGCAGTTCTGAAAAAAATATAGCAAAAGCAAATGCTCCTGTCCAGTTCCTGATTTAATTTGAAATGGCTTTACTGTTTCAACATTTAGAATAATATTTACTATTGGGCTCTGGTAGCTTTTAATACATTTGAGGTGGTTTCCTTCCAGTCCTATTTTAATTAGGATTTTTATTAGGAGTGGCTGTGGATTTTTATCATGTCTTTTCAACATCTATTGATACTGATATATTCCTATGGTTCCTTTTCTTTTAATGTGTTGTTCTCATTTTTGAGTGTCCTTCTATAGCAAGAATGAAACACAAATCACTCTCTCAATCAATTTTTCTGTGTCATTAATTTTCCTTTCTTTCAAACCAAAGGTCTAATGGCTTATTTGGATAAGCTCTTTGAAGCTAAGAGGCTGGGGGGGAATACATTATGATTCTGATAAGCCAGCACACAAATTCAGGCACATCTAAACCTTGGAGCTGTTTCCTCTTTGATCAGCTCAACTGCAAAAATGACAAATAAATAATCACTTGCGACAGTAATTGTGTAGTAGGTCAGAGCCCAGGTTTCCATGCTACACAGGCCTGGGTCCAGATTTTGTTCTGCCACTTGCAAACCAGACAACTTTGGGTAATAAAAATGGCCAGCATTTATTCAGTTTTGACTGTGTTTTTCTAACATTTTATGTGGATTCCTTTTGGTTACTTGCTTCCCCTCTCTAAATCACATTCTTCTTTACTAAACAGAGAATTTTGTATCTACTCCACAGGGTTGTTGTGATATGAATTGCAAGGAATTCAAAAAAGTTAGCTCTGTACTCTCAGGGATTTTTTTTTTCATAAAAAGACTTTTCCTTTTATTTTCTAACTGCCAAAAATTAACGTACCATGAAGCAGAGGGAATCACTTGTGTGGATTGTTGGCCAAGCACCCCAAACCTCTCATCTGGTAAATAGTTTCCAGTGGAGGTGGGATGGAGCTTTCCTTTTGCCTGCTGGTCATGGTCAGGCACGTCTGCCCCACTGACCATGCTCCATGGGCACAGCCTTTCCCTCACCACAGCTGGCTGAACAGAGAATAACAAAAGCACCAACAGACCACATTCTCCCCATGGATTCTCCTGGGGACAGAGACTTATGGGGTTCCTGCAATTTGAGCCTGTCCAGTGTGTAGGGTGAGAACCTACCCTGGGCTTCTTTAGGCCACCCCTCCCCCTTTCTCACCTACAAAGACAAGACAGGCAGCTCCTTGGTAACCATTCTCCAGGTCTTTTCTCTGTCTGTTCCTCATGGCATTTGCTCACTCCATGGCTGAGCACAGGATATGGGACATGCTATTCCACTTCTCTTCCCAGTGTCAGTGTCCCAGTTACTGACTTCCTGTCATGACCTCCCATCACTGGCTTGGAATTGAAGATTGTACCTTTGACCCAGACCCTCAGTTCCTGGCTTCATGATGCCACAGTTCGGCACTCCCTAGGCTGGCTTCCCACCGCACTTCCCCAGGCTGCCAGCTGATTTACTGTTGACTTAGTTCCTGCTGGGAATCCAGGCTTCCCTGTAAACTGACCTGAGATGCAGTGGCAGATTTGAATGTGGCCTGAGCTCTGGGGTGTTCTGTTCCAGTCCTGGTGGAGCTCTAGACTCCTGCATTGCTCTGTGCATTTGCACATTTGATAACACAGCTGCTGTTGCCAATCCTTGTAGACCCTGTATTACCAATACACCCCAGAACACACACAGCCCTCACCCCAAAATACACACAGCCCTCTGGACTGTGCACACCACCTTGCTTGATGTGGCTCCTGTGTCCCCATACACTTGCACTTGCTACCAAACACTGGTCTCTGCTAGACCTGCCTCTTACCACTCAAGTCTCAAAAATCACAGTGAAAATCAAAAGCTTCTCCAAGATCTCTCCTTGGTGGGAATGTACCAGAGGAATCACAGAAAAAGAGAATTGTTCTCTTGTCCTCCAGACCAGTGACTGGTGACCACACAATGCCAAAAACTCAAGGCAGTCCCTGTCCACACATCTACAGAAGCCCTAGATCACAGACATAGCTTACTCAGGAACTTGGGCTGGAGAATGTGAGCATGCCTGCAGCACACACACATTTGCCTCTGCTTCGGATAACCTTGTGTAGCTGGAAGAATAGTCACCTTTCAGATTCCTGTTATTGGTCTTGATAGCAATGCTATCCTGTTAGGTCTTCCTACTTGACAAATGGGTCTCTCTGTTGCCCAGGAGGCAGTGAAAGAATCTAGAAATTTTTTTTGACCTATAATCTGTTATTGAAACACATTTTTTATTGATTACATTTCTACTTACAGTCCAGTCCAGTCAGATTAGTTGAATGTATTCATATATCAGTGTTTAAAATCCTCATTTGTTTGGCAACAGAGCAATTGTTACAAGTTTTTGAGTAGGGAGCTAATAAAAGTAGTATCGTTCTTTCCCCTACAGAATGAAAACAAGGTAGCTTATTTCACTTCTGTTCAGAAACGAAATTTAGCACAGTGGATCTCAAACTCTCCTATACATCAAAACAACAACAACAACAACAACAACAACAAAATATAGATTTCTGGAGCCTGGGACCCCCAAGCTTCTCATCCAGTAGGTTTAATGAGGAGCCCAACACAGGCGACTTTTAGTAGATGGTTTTGAATCACACTTTTGAGAAGCAGTTTTAGATGAGAGAACTTTGGACTCAGAGGAAAACACTTGGATTTTAATTCTAGCTCAGCGACCTTAGGTTTCAATCCTTTGATTTTCATTTTCCAGTCTCTGAAAGGGACATACTGGTAACTGTCTTTCTTTGTTATTACAGACATTATTTTCATGAAGGTTGTGTGTATAGGCAACCAACCTCTTTGAACAGACTGTGAATGTGTCTACAGCGAAAGTCTTCACAAATCCTATACATTTAAGTCTGTGAGAAAATAGAAGTACTCTTGAGTCTTTTTTGATTAGTTCTTTGGAAAATAAGGCACATTCTGGAGGCATCAGCAAGAAGTACTTAATGATAAACTGTTAGCAGACAAACTATGAAAACCTAGCAATCCAGTTCAGTTAATGAAGGGATGGCATTAATGGTCTCTGAGAAAACAATTTATTGTAGTATGGCAATTTATGTATAGAAAAGGGACACTGAAGTTGCAAATAAACAATATACTCTGTTAGTAAATTAAGAAAAGAGGAGATACATAAAGCTTAGAACAACTTCTAAAAATGTTTGAAATACAAACTGGCACTTAAAATGATAAACTTGAGGTAAAGTGTTGTTCTGCACATTTTTTATGTATCAGGCACAGAAGAAAACACCTTTATGGAGCTTGCTCTCCAGGGAAGAGGGTGAGTAAATTATAGACATTATGTCATAAAATCATATTTACAGGCATCCAACTTTTGAACAAACTTGTGGGAGTTTAAGTAAATTACAGTAATGTATAAGTGAATTGTAGACTCATTCTATCCAATATAGTAGCCACAAACCACATGCAGCTACCTAAACTTAAATTTAAATGAATGAAAATTAAGCATCATTCAAAGTTCAGTTCTTCAGTTGCACTAGTTTCAAGTGCTCAACAGCCACTTGTAGCAAGTGGCTACCCTGCTGGGACAGTGTAGCATCGGCACATCCGTTGTCGAATGGAGTTCTAATGGACAGTGCTGACCTAGGTTGTCGTAGAGGATGAAATGCACTGTGGTGGGAAGTGAAGCAGGACATGACAACAGGCCATGCTGGGAATGGGCTTTATCAATTAAACAGATTGGAGACCACCTCTAACAAGGTGACATTTGAGGAAAGGTATAAAAGAGAGTAAGTACATCATAGGAAATCAGAGGGAAGAGCGTTTCAGAGAGGGAACAGAAAATGCCAATCCCCTGAGGAGGAGATGAGTCTGGAGTGGTCCAGAAACAACAGGGAGACCCTGTGGGGTGGGGCAGATAAAGAGGAGGTGGAGGGGTTGACATCAGAGATGTAAGGTAAGGGTCAGCTTCCCTAAATGGTGAGGACATCCATTCTTGTTTGAAGAGGTACAGACAGCCATCCTGCCTGTGTGTGGCACATGGCCTGAAAGAACTGAAGCAAAAACCAGTTAGGTAGCTTGGATCAGCATGGTAACAATGGGGTGGGGAGACATGGCCAGATTCTGGATATACTTTGAAAGTAGAGACAAGAGGATTTTCTGCATATGAGGGGGAGAAGAGTTAGGGCTGAGCCAACAGGAGTTCAGGGTGTGGGCCTGTGTTACTGGCAGCACAGATTTGCCATTTACTGAGATGTGCAAGACTGTGAAACAAGCAGATTCAGAGGGTCCAATGAGAAGGCCAGTATAGGGCATGTTAAGATTGGAATGCCTAGGAGACTTCCAAGTGGAGAAGTAGATGGAATTCATGGGTGTGGAGTTTAAAGGAAAGCTCCAGGCCAGAGATATAGCTTGATGATCACCTGTACTTTCACCATGAGACTGAATGAGTTCACTTAGCAAGTAAGGGTAGATTGAGAAGAGTTCCAGGTACCCATCCAGGCACTTGAACATTATGAGGTTGGAATGATCGAGAGGAACCAGCAAAGGAGGCAAACAAGGAGGGGGGCCAGGGATGTGGTGTACTGGAAGATGAAAGAAGGAAGGATTTCAAAGTGTCAAAAATTTTGACAGGTCACACAACCACACCTCCTTCTGATTTGCTGAACACAGGTCTGCAGTCCACCTGTTATCCTGTCACAATCAGTGATAGCATCCCTTTTCACTTTCAACATTCACAGAACAATAAATTATAACATATTGTCGCCCTACCGAGAGGTCCAGTGAGAAATGAACCATTGGATTTAGCAACATGCTTCTTCGTTGGTGACCTTGACCCTCTGGTATTGGAGTGGTGTGGCAGGATGGGTTCATGAGAGGACAGGGGAAGAGGCTTTGGAGACTGTCAACATCGTCAGCTCTTAGGAGGAGTTCTGCTGAGACAAGAAACAGGTGGTAGGGCCGAAAGTTTGTGTTTTTCCGTAGGACAGCTCTAGTAGTGCTTAGTTGTCTTTAACTTCATTTGAAACAATTTTGTTAAGTTGTATGTGACAGCTGTCATATCAGCATGTATTTATTAAAAAAACTTATCAAAATGGGTAAGTTTTTGTGTAGCCATTTTAATATTGAAGATGGAAGGAAGTAAGCAACATTTTTGGTATAAGATGCTTTATTATTTCAAGAAAGGTAAAAATGCAGTTGAAATGCAAACAATGATTTGTGCAGTGTACGGAGTAGGTGCTGTGACTAACTGAATGTGTGAAAAGTGGTTTGCAAAGTTTCCTGCTGGAGATTTCTCCCTGAATGATACTCCGAGGTCAGGTAGACCAGCTGAAGTTGACAGCAATCAAATTGCATTAATTGAGAATAGTCAGTGTTATACCATGCAGGAGATAGCCAACATACTCAAAATATCCAAATCAATAATGTTATTGGTGAAAATGAAAAATGTCTTTTATTTATAGAAAAAAACTAAATAGATTCTTTTTGGCCAACCCAACATAAGAACAATAATGGCTCATTTGTATGCTGATGGGAAAGATCCAGTAGAGAGGAAAATTGATGCAGGACAGAGAGGACTCCTGCAGAAATGAGTGAGGCTGTGCTACGGTGTGCAAGCAAGGGCAGCGGAGGGGTGCTTGCAGGGGGCACGGAAGGGAGGGCCAGGTGTGGTGGCTCAGAGGTAGGGCAATGGGAGGTGATGGTGGGTCCTTGTGGAAGTTCTCTTCTGCCTGCTTTAATGCTTTCAGTAAAGGAGAAAACTCAAGTCATCAATTGAGAGGAAGGTTGGGGGAGTGAGCGTGAGGACGGGAGTGAGGGCAGAGGAGAAGGCAGGGATCAGTTGCCTAGGGGAGTAGGAGATCAGGGCAGGGCTGGAATTCCGCTCCAGGTGCTCCCGAGGATGGGGCTGGTGAATTTCCAATGAGACTAGGCACCCTGGTGGGTGTTTTTCTCCAGCCATATTCAGCTGTGCAGGTGCAGGCCGGGGAGCTGGATGTGCCCAGTTTTCCTTTGAGAAAGGTTTAGGCTACAGATACTGGAAAAAATGAGACTTCATGATAATTCAGACTAATTGTAAAAAGAGGTCAGTATTAGCAAATACATAGGATTTTTTTAAAGCTCTTTGATTCATTAAAAATTTATTCTGTAATTGATGTTCAGCTGGATCTTGCTACAATGAATAAATAAAGCTGTATTTAATTAGCTACAATATTTACATTTCATCACTTAATGAGCTAACAGCTATTAAAACAGTTTGTTCTCTTTAGTAGATCAAAAATCTCCCTGAGATTTTGCTTACCTTTTTTGCTGAGTCACTCCTTCATCAGGTGTGGGTTTTTAGCCAGTCAAGGACCCCAAAATTCCTGGAATGGAGCTTTTCTGGCAGGAGAAACCAAACTTGTGGAAAACATATCTCCTGCCTGGAGGAAACATGCAGCTGGGCTAGAGGATATAATAAGATTTAAGAATAGAGTGCCACCCGGTAATGATAAGCAATTCTTTCTTCACCAATTGTGCAAGATCCGACCCAACTGTTCACTAACCAATTACAATAGTAAACTACAAATTAATGAAATTTAACCATATTTTATGCTTTGTTACTGCCTTTTTCATTTGCTATTTTATCAGAATCAACCTGATTCATTTTCCTTCCTGGTACATTCCTATTTATCTCAGTTGACTAGTTATATAACTTTAAAATGGAATTTCCTAATTATAATAGTAACAAAGATTCAATACAAAAGTTTTAGAAAATAGAGAAAATTAGGAAGGAGGGGGGCAAACACATTTTACTATTTCAAGGCAGCCACTAATAATATTTTGTCTCTTTTTAGCCTTTTTTCTTAAAAATTAATTTTAATTATGAATCATTTCAAGCCTACAGACACATAGAAATGAATAACAAACAACCTGGATTAGTAGATGTTAACATTTTGTTGTATTTACTGCAGAGCCCAATTTTTTTTTAAGAAATAAAATATTGTAGTTTCAGGTAAAACCCATGCCCTTTTCTTTGGCCCCTTCCCTCTCCAGAGGTGACGACTGCCTCTGGCTGTTGCCTGTGGTGCACTGATCCATGGCCACCTGGGTTTGCTGTCCTGGGTTTGGCGATGTGAAGAAACCTCAAGGGTCTGGTCAGCAAAGCTGAGGACCAGCCCAAGGACATAGTCATCCCTATCCCCACCCCCCAAACTGTTAGAGCAGTCATGTTCCAGCCGTCCTACAAGATTCCATTTTCTCCTTTAGATAAGGGACGATAACCCAAAGCGTGGGGTGCAAAATAGCCTACCTCATACAAATATTCTAACACATGGAACATGTTAAAAGAATGAAGTTATTGCCAGGTTAAAAATGGTAGTAAAGTAGTCCCGTTTGCCCTCTCTAATTCAAATTCACATTCAAATACTGAGTTCCTGTTATGTTTTCTATGAAAATCACCAAAGGGCAAATATAAAAGTATTGGGTCCCAGAGCCAGAGGTTGATCATATACCAGTATGGAAGGAGCATTCTTCCCAGGTTTCAGAAAGGTCCAGAACCCTCTGGGGTGCAGTTCCCCAGGAATGATAATGCTTAGGTCCCAGGAGTGCTGTTTCTCCCACTCTAGGGGGGAGAGAGAAGCGCTCCGCCCCTCCCTGCCATTGCCATTGTGGGGCTGACCCCCACCCACTGAGGTGGCTAAAAGCAGAATTAGATACCTCACCCAGTTTTTTTTTTTTTTAAAAAAAGATCATTAAATCTAAGAGGAAAAGATTCAGAATGACAGTTTGGTCAGCTACGCTGGCCTCTCCTTGTCTCCTCTCCTACTCTGCCAATGCCGCATGGCCCCTACAAACTCAGGAACAGAGGTGGCGAATGTTTGTCATGTAGTTTATTGATCTCAGTAACCCAAGGCGATAGCGTCAAGGAAGTTTTTCATGGGGCACATGAAAGCAGTTTCCGCTGAACTGGAAACTGCCCTTTGTGTGGCAGTCAGCTGTCTTGTCTGTGTCACTGTCATGACCAGCATGAAGGGAGGAGGTGGTGACATTGTGCCTCACTGGGCTACAGCAATGTCAAATAGATGATTTTCATTAAAGGTGCAAGGTGATTCGGTGGGGAAAGTCTAGTCTTTTCAACAAATGGTGAAGGAATAATTAGGTATCCATATGTAGAAACAATTAGCTTGGATCTATACCTAGTACCATACAAAAAAGTTAATTTCAAAATGGATCATACCTAAATGTAAAACCTAAAACTATAAAACTCCTAGAAGAAAACAGAGAAAGTTGTTATAATCTTGGGTTAAGCAATGAGTTCTTAGTTGTGACACCAAAAGCATGATCCAAAAAAGAAAAACTCAATTTGATGAGTTGAATTTAACAGAATTAAAAGTTTTTACTCTGCCAAAGACACTGTTATAAGAATGAAAAGATAAGCTACAGACTTGGAGAAAATATTTGTATAAAATAGATTTGAAGATGAGTTGTATACAAAATATATAAAGAACTCTCAAAATTCAATAGTAAGAACACAAACAATTCAATTGAAAATGGGCCAAAGATTTGAACAGACACATCACCAAAGAAAAAAGATGTATGGATGGTAAATAAGCACATGAAAAGATGTTCAACATTATTAGTTAATTAGAGAAGTGCAAATTAAAACCACAATGAAATACTACTATGCAATTATGAGAATAGCTATAATAAAAAATAGATAATAACAAGTGTGGGCAAGAATGTGGAAGAGCTGGAGCTCTCCTACACTCCAGGTGGGAATATAAAATGGTATGGCCACTTTGGAAAATAGTTTGGCAGTTTCTTAGAAAATGAAACATATACCTATCATATGATCCAACCATTCTGTATGTGGGTACTTTCCCAAGAGAAATGAAAGCACAAGTTCATACAAAGAGATGTACATGAATGTTCACTGAAGCTTTATTTGTAATAGCAAAAACTGGAAACAAACCAAATGTCCATCAACAGGTGAGTGGATAAATAGATTGTGGCGTACCCATACAATGGAATTCTGCACAGAAATAGAAAAAAAGAACAATTGATAATGCAGCCACATGGATGAATCTCAGAATAATTATGCTTAGTGAAAGAAGCCAGATATAACAGGCTAAAATTAATGATTCTATTAATCTACAGTTTTATAAAGAGAAAACTAGTTTATATCAATAGAAAGCAGACAAGGAACCAAACGCCTTAAGACAAAGAAGAGGTGGGGGGAAGGTATGGAGGAATTACATAGGAGACTTTGGGGGGTATGTTCACCATACTGAATGTAGTTATGGTTTCATGAGTATGCACATATGTTAGCACTTAGCAAATTGTGCACTTTAAACATATGCTACTTAGTTTATGTCAATTACTCCTCAGCAAATCTGTTTTAAAAAGGTGGATTCAAGTGCAAATAACAAATGAAAGAAGGGTGAGAGGAAAGAGGAAGGAAGAGAGGGAGGGAGGAAAGGAAGAGCAAAGGGAGGGAAGAAAAGAGGGAAGGAAGGCATAAAACTGAGATTGTTGTGAATAATTGGCAGAGGGAGGTTTGGGACCGGATGTGGCAGAACAGAAAGAAGGTATGGATGACTTTTAACACAAAGCATCTATGGGACTGGTAAAAAGGAGAAAGAGAAGCTAAGCGTGGCCCCAGGAGCTGCCACTCAGCCAGTCTTGTATGTGACATGGTGTGACTGAGGCCACAGTGTGACTGAGCCAGGATAGCGGCAGAACTGGAAGCCATTTCATTCTCAGTCTATTTTTGTCAGAAGTGAGCCTCTTGTAGACAGCGTATAGTTCAATCATGTTTTTATTCATTCTACCAATCTCCAGTGTTATGACTGGACAGTTTAATCCATTTTCAGTTAAAGTTATTACTGATAATGAGGGACTTAATTCTGCCATTTTGCAATTTGTTTTCTAAATGCCTTACAGCTTTTTTGTCCCCCATTTCTTGTATAACTATCTTCTGTTGTGCTTAGTTGATTTTTGCAGTGAAATGTTTGAATTTCCTTTTCATCTTTTATTGTACATTTTATAGCTGTTTTCTTTGTGATAACCATGGGGATAACACTGTAATCTGATTTTATACCAGCTTAACTTCAATAATGTACAAAAACTCGCTCCTTTATAGCTCCATACCTCATCCGTTTCAGGTGTTGATGTCTCAGAATTACATCTTTATACATTTTGTGCCCAAACACATAGTATATCTGAAAAATTCATTAGTATCTTAAATTATACAGAAAACAAGACCCAGATCTCACACACATACTTATAATAATGCTAGCATTTAGACTAATAATTTTTAAATCAAGTAGAAAACATGAAGTACAGTTACCATCCATTGTTGCAATAATGCCAGCTTTTACAATTGCCCACATACTTACCTTTAGTGCAATTTTCATTTCTCAATGCAGCTTTGCATGATCATCTTGCGCCCTTTCATTTCATCTTGCAAAATTACTTTGAGCATTCCTTGCAGGGCAGGTCTAGTGGCAACAAACTTCTTCAACTTTTCTCTATCTGGAAATGGACTAGTTTCTCCCTCACTTTTGAAGGACAGTTTTGCCAGATGTAGGATTCTTAGTTGACAGTTTTTTCTCTTTCAGCACTTTGACCCTGTTGGACCACTGCTTCTGGCCTCCAAAGTTTCTGATGAGAAATATGTTGACAATGGTACCAAGAATCGCTTGAATGTGATGATTTGCATCTATCTGGCTGCTTTTGTGATTCTCTCTTTCTTTTGTCTTCAAAAGTTTGATTATAATGTGTCTCAGTGTGGGTCTCTTTGTAAAAGTTAATTTTATTTGAATTCATTAAGCTTCTTAGATGTTTATATTCATGTATTTCATCAAATTGGGAAGTTTTTAAACATTATTTCTTCAGATATTCTTTCTACCCCTTTTTATTTCTTCTTTTTCTGAAATTTCCAAATTGTGTAAGTGGTCTGATTGATGGTGTCTTATAGGTCTCATAGGGTTTATTTTCTTTTTCAATCTTTTTCCTTTCTGTTCCTCAAGTTTGATAATTTCCTATTGTTCCATGTTCAAGTTCACAGAGTCTTGCTTCTGCTTGATCAAATCTGATTTTGAATTACTCAAATGAATTTTTCATTTTAGGTATTATACTTTTCAGCTTCAGTATTTCTTTTATTTTAAGGTTTTTTTTTTTTTACTGATATTTCCTTTTGGTTCATCATCTTTTTTTGTTTTTTACTCTCTTCACATCTTTCTTTAGTTATTAGAACATCTTTAAGAGGGTTGTTTTAAAGTTTTTGTCTAGTATATCTGCCATCTGGTCTTTTTCAAGGATATTACCTGTTGTTTTTTTCCCTTTGAATGGTCCGTACTTTTCTGTTTCTTTTGTATGATTTGTGTGATTTTTTTGTTGTTCTTAAAAACTGGACATTTGAATCTAATAATGTGGTAACTTTGGAAATCAGTATCTCGTCTTGCCCAGGGTTTGCTATTTTTGTTATTGTTTCTATTGCTTTTGTTTTATGATTGTTACAGACCATCTCTGTGTCACAGGTCAAACTGAGGTGTAAACTTAAGGTTTTCTCTAGTCTTTTTTGAGCCTGATACTTTCCCTGGGCATGAACAGTAGCTTTATAATTTTCCTTGGATATGCAGTTGTTTTTGAATGTCCTAGTCTTTTATTTCTGGCTCTCAAATGAAAAAAAGAGAAAAATGAAGGGGGACAAGTAGTGGAAAGAGTAGTCCCCCAGAAGTTACTTCACCTGGAAGAGAAGGGGCTTGCAACAATGCAGGGAAGTGCAAGAATAGTGACTGCCTCCTTCTTGGCAGGTTTGTGATCAGAAGAACAATTGTGGTTAGAGTAATAATCCCCAATATTTGGAGGACAGGGTCCTTTTTGCTCACCATGGCTCCAGAAAGCTATGTGCACAATTCTCTAGGAATGTGTGCACAGCTGCTTGTTTGGGGGCTGTGTTGGGGCTATTACACTAAGAGCTGAAATTAATCACAATTTACCATCCAGGTCTTTCACTAGAAGTTGCAAGCCTTCAACAGGGTCCAGAGCTCCAATGCAGTTACATAAGACAACGCCATTGTCTAGCTGGGGAGAGATATTCTTGGTGCTTCCTACTCCACCATCTTTCCAGAATCTTCCCAGCATAAATAGTTTGGAAGCATATTATACCATAAATCAAAATAAGTCATGAAAAGGAAAAAAAAAACTTTATCATATAAAAATAAAAGTGAATTACTTTAATATGTAAACAATCCTCATAAATCAGTAAGAGCTGAGGCAGAAAAAAGTTCTGCTCTCTGTAAGCCTGCCATTTGGCATGGCTGTATTTGCTCTCATAGCCCTGATACAGCTCTTTGCAAATACAGATCTTTGATGGTTAAAGGAGCACACACACACCAGAGAGAGAGAGAGGAAGAAAGGGAAGGGAGAGAGGAATAGAGGGGAAGAGAACGGAAGGAAAAGAGGGAGGGAGGGAGGGAGGGAGGGAGGGAGGAAGGAAGGAAGGAAGGAAGGAAGGGAGGGAAAGAAAGAGAGAGAGAGAGAGAAAGAGGGAGAAAGAAACAGAAGCACAAGACAAAGTTGTCCCTATCTTTTTATAACTCATCATAACAGATTTAAATACATATGTGTTCTAATTCTAGTGCCTTTTATGCTTCCAAGGGTATTTTATTTTGTAGTTTTTATTATTGTAAATGGGATCTTTTTTCCTCATATTTTCTGATAGACTCCTTCTGGTGTATAAGAAAGTTATTGATTTTGTATGTTTATTTTAGATCATACTCTACTAGTTCAAGTAGTGTTATTATAAGTGCTCTTAAATTGTTCTAGTAGACAAATTATCCACAAATAATGTAGTTTTGCTTTTTTCTTCAGATAACACATCCTTTTTTCCTATTTTATACATATACTATACTGGTTTTAAAAATTCTGGGGTGATGTTAAATCACTTTGAATTTGAAGGGCAACTGGTATATTCCTTGATTTAACTGGATCTCTTTTTGGCTTCATCATGCAGTAGAATGTTGCCCAGTGGTTTCAGTTAGATGTTCTCATTCATGCTGAGGATTTTACTCTTTCTATTATTAGCTTGCTAAAAGGTTTAAAAATCAGAACCAAATATTGTATTTCATCTAATCTTCTTCCAGCACTTCTCAATTATCCACATTTTTAACCTATACCATGTTTATGTTAATATATACAACATCAATAACAAAAAGGGGGAAATGCCTATAATGCAATATGTTATTACTTGTTTTATATACAATACATATGTAATATGTGTATTGCGCAATAAATATATAACATATAATTAAAATTTGTCTAATATAAAATAATTTTTTATTCTTTAGAAAACTATTATTAATATACTTTAAAGTTTTATTTGCTATTTTTTTCAAAAATTGGTAATTTTGATTTGGACTTTCTGCATTTTAATGTTAAAAGTGAGCAATTTATCATGCCATTAACTATCATTCTACAGAAGCACGCTTCCTCCTACCTGAATTTCTGCTTTTTAGTAGGTTCTCATTTTAGTAGGTTCTTCAGCAGTTCTAATGTGGTTACTGTGCCAGGTTCTTTAATAGGCTGAACCAATAAAATCATAGGTAGCCATAGTGCCTTACTTAGAAGAAACACTGAGCAAAATCTGGGAATTTTTGTCAAGCTTGTCAAGATTGCTTGAATCTTTCTGGCAATTATAGATCTAGAATCTAGACTAGATTTGCCTGTCTATTCTAGCTCAAGATGCTTGGGCCTTAATAGTATACAATAAAGTCTCTAGCATGTGCCAAACTGATTCCAGCCCCATCCTTGATTGTCAAAGGTGGGAATAAGCCTTGATTCTGGAGTTGCTCAAAGAAAATCAGGTAGTTTTGCTGATTGTGAGAGGCTGGTTGTTCCTCAGAATTAGGCTCAGGATCTCTGTCTAGTCCAGAAAGGACGGGGAAAGTTCAGATGAAAGCATCTTAGAGACAGCATTGCCTTTGGAGGAACCAGGCATATCTTATATGCCAGCAGTCTCAGATAATGCTCCCTCATTCCCTGCTGCTGCCTGTTAGGATCTTTTAGATGGTCAAGGATTTCCACCTAATAGACTATCAGCCCTGGAATCATCTAAGAAAACTGCCCTTAGTGTCATTAGTGATCTGCAAAGGTCTACAGCAGGTTAAAGTGAAGTCCCTGAGGCAGTAAACCCAATCAGCATTTGGGGACATTAGTCATGAACACATATTTGATAGCCCACAGAATCCTTCTGAGAGTGGGGTTCAAATATGGCTTTCATCTAATACTGTTAAATTATAGATGAAGGGACTTAAAAGGAGATTTTATAAGGAAAAGAAAATTAAGTGAAGAGAGCTGATTCCAAATCATGGGCGGAGCAGTCATGGGTACCTTGCAGTCTGGGAAGGTATCTTCCTTCTTTGCATACACAATTTGGTGCACACCACAAGCAGAAACACAGTAGATGTTCATTGACTGATTTGTATTCACATAAGCCTCACACACACACACACACACACAATTTGCTTCATACATACAAAGTAGGGTTCCAGGTCATTGTTAACCAAGTATCTTCATGCAGTAGACTTAGAGAAGCCCTTTTGGAGATAACGTTTTGGAAGTGTCCATTCTGTCTGACTGCTCCTCTTTCCTTGTTCTGTCTCTGTGTGTCTGACCCAAATGGTCCTCTTTGACGTTGCACACAGGACCATGTGTTAATGTAATAATGAGCTAGATGTTTTCCATGATCACTGTTGGTAATTAAGTTCAAGCATTAAGTGCCCTTGATGGGGGGCTCCTGGGAAGCTTCCTTTTGTGCACACCCCTGGCCCCAAAGACTTCCTCACTGCCTGTTCCCTGTCTTTCACTTCCACCTGCCTCTCCTGGCAGTGGTACGTGGCCTTAAAAGCTTGTAGCACATTGACCTGGTGATCAGAGTCATGACATTTTTTGTGGGTTATGTCATAACTGTAGGTTTGCACCAGCGTAGGTTCAATTAGGACGAACTAACAACAATGGTTTTCCATCCTATGGTCATTCAAGTGCACTAGTGGGGCAGTGGCAGTTGGCCTGGAAGGGCAATATTTGACTTGGTTTCTGGTTTGATGTCTTTCACTGAAGTGGAATATTTTAAGTTTGAAATGGGAGGAAGAACCAAGTCAGATGAATTTGCAACACACCCAAATGCAGGAGTCAACACTCAGTCTGAAAGTAACATAGCCAAGGGTCATGGTGTAAATTGGGAGTCAGAGGTTGAAGCAGAAATCAAAGTTCATAGGAGCTGCTGTCTGGAACAACCTTTCAAAGACAGCAGCGAGTGACAGGGACACAGCCACAATGATGTGGGCTCAGACTGACTGAGTATCATGAGGTAAGTAGACAAAGGAAAAATGTTCCTGCCGCTCTGCGCTCAGGGAAGCTTGTTTAGTTAAGTGTTCTGTAATTCTTTTATCAGTGCCTGGTTTCTTATTTCCCAGGATCCTGCAGTTTCTTTGGCCTGCTTCCTAAAGAGCAGAAATACAGAACAATGTTCCCATGCATGCAGTGTGCTCCTCAGGGCCTGTGAATCATGAGGAACTCGGCTATTGCTTACTATGCCCTTGCCTTTTCTAATTATATCTTTATATTTTCATCAAACACCTTGGTTAAAGGTACCTTGGTCTTGCCCTGAATGATATGGCTCAGTGGATTGAGTGCTAGACTGTGAATCAGAGATAACCAGTTCAATTCCCAGTCAGGGCACATGCCTTGGTTGTGGGCCAGGCCCCCAATTTAGGGGCAAGCAAGAGGCAACCGATCCATGTACCTCTCATACATTGATGTTTCTCTCCCTCTCTTTCTCCCTTCCTTCCCCTCTCTCTAAAAAGTTCATAAATTTAGTGGAGGGAAGATACCTTGGTCTTTATTATTAGAATGAATGAGGGAGTACAGAGCCTTAGTCTGGAGCCATCAGCCTCAGCCACTGGCCTGATTAAGTGTGGGCAGCATGGCCACTGGGAGAGAGGGACGGGAGAGGGAAAGGAGCCAGTGAGACAGCCAGTTCCTGGAGACAAAGGTGAAGGAATGGATGGGTGCCAACTGCCCTAATAGTTTTCAAGAGGATCCGTCCTTTGAAATACCCCAGACAGAAGCTCTCTGCCAGCACTTTCGGCCCCCTCCATTTGGATCACAGACTGAATTCCTATTTCTTAAATTTCAAATTAATTTTATATTGAATTCTTAATTATGAGAAATATGGCATTCGCTCTGATGTGCCAGAGGCATCAAGACATGTAATGAACATTTCTACAAAATTTGAATATTTCATAGCCATATCAGATTCCAGAGTATGGAGACACCAAAATTTATTTAACTATTGACCATTTGTGAGATTATTTAACTCATGTCCTTTGTGCTAATTGCAAATAGCTATAATAGATACTGTTGCCCTGGCTGGTGCGGCTCAGTGGACTGAGCGCCAGCCTGCAAACCAAAGGGGCGTCAGTTCTATTCCCAGTCAGGGCACATGCCTGGGTTGCAGGTCAGGTCCCCAGTGGGAGGACACATAAGGGGCAACCACACATTGATGTTTTTCTCCCTCTCTTTCTCACTCCCTTCCCCTCTCTCTAAAAATAAGTAAATAAAATCTTTTAAAAACCATATTGTTGATATAAATTTTTGTTTGTATTTATGATTTTTTAAAAAGAAGGCCAGTCTATTTGAATAACTTAAGCCTTGACAAGTTAACAGTTTAAATCACACAAAGACACACACATGTATACACACATACATTGTCCTGTCCAAAATTAAGAATATTTTTATAAGTTTTTACATAGACATTAATGTATATTTGGAGAAAGACAAATATTAAAATACAGAAAAGTGAAAGCTAAAACAGAGTGTATAGTCTGGTCCATTTTGTCCAGATTTTTTTTACTTCCCACATACAGATATATACATGTTCATATACATGACTGTGTTTTTTCAATTCTATACTGTCTTTGACTCTAACAAATGCCATTGATGTGAAAAGAGCCTTCAGGTAAAAAAATAAAACAATAATCAATAAGCACTGCAGTAAATGCCCATGGAGTTGGGATGCTGAATGCCAGCCACAGAAATCTACTCGGGCTAATTTAAGCTGATTTAAACAAAAGAAGTTTATTATAAAGATTCAGGGTAGCTCATAGGATTGATAGTAAGGCTGGGGGGGTGGGCCAGGCTTGAGGAAGGTATAGGGGATAAGTGAGACTATGCAGCTAGCACCAGAGTCCAAATCCCACCACAGAACTGCCCCACTGAGGCCTCTGCTGGTGCCCCTGGACTCAGAGTGCCACTGGGTACTGGGACATTGCTCTCCAAGGTCAGATAGAACTTCCAGAGCAACTCCTCCTCGGCCCTAGCTCCATACAAAAGCCTGGGGCAGTACATCTGATAGGCCAAGCCTGAGTCACATGCCCTAATCCCAGTTACTTGGGAGGCTGGTGGCATTCATAGTGTTTGGGGCTTTTCAGGTGAAGTTTAAGAGCTGTAATGGTCAGGATGCTCCAGAGAACTAGAACCAAAAGCAGATATATCTCTGATGATACAATAAATCTCCTCATATGTGAGCACTCAGGTTGATGCTGATGCTGCTCTACAGACCACAGGTTCAACATGACCTTGGAGCACATATTTATTTCTAACTGACAGTACATGTATTGCTGCATGTAGTTACATGGCACTTGCTTCTTTATTAGCACAAGGTTTGAGTTTAAACTGTATTCACATTTGGTATAAAGAATGCTCTAAGTCACTTTTGGCCATTGGCAGTTCTTTATGCAGAACTTCAAAACAACACACAGCTCTTTACAATATGTCCTCTTCGACAGACAGACTTAGCGTTGTTTTGAATTACAATAGAATGTTGAGATCTATCAAAGAATTCTGGGGCTTTGCGCTATCCATATATGGAAGAAGCCATAGTTTCTTTTCTTTGCTTAATTAAAATTATGTTTAACTTCACATTAGTTTCTCTTAAAAAATAAGCCTGGAGCCTATGACAGATATTACTCAGTGATAGACATTCACAGCGAATGAATCAGCCACAGAGCTTCTCCAAGTTAGAAAATTTCTGTGGTATTTTGAAAGAGACTTGGCAATTTCTACTCTATTTAATTGCATTGTCTAGCATGAAAATGCCAACCCTCAGTGTTCAAAGTAACTTTTCTTATTGCTGTTTCATGGCATACTCTTTTACTTTTAAATTATGAAAATATTTTAAATGAGAAAAAGAGCAAGGCCATTGCAACAAACACCAAAGTAGCCATTATGCAAAAATAACACCACCAACTTCCTGTAATTGATTCTGACCTTTTCTTTACTCTTAAAATAAACATTATTTTTCTAGTAGGTATCCCTTTTCTATGTCTTATCAATCTCTCTCCCCTCCATGCCTTGTCAGAGGAAACCACTGTTGTGAGTTTGAGGTGTTATCTTCTAGCTCAGGTTTTGTAGAACCTTTTTTTAAGCAAAAATCAAGAATCCAATTTAGGTTAAAATTCTACCATCTGCTCAGCCCCTACCTCATACTCTATACACACACAAAGCAATGCAGGGTGATTCATATACCCCAAAGGCCAGAACTATAAAGAGTCTAAAAGAAAATAGGAGAGTTTTTCTTTTTTACATATGTGATTTTTTAAAAATTATTTTATTGTTGTTCAATTACAGTTGTCTGCATTTTTCCCCCACCACTCCAGCCCAACCCCAGCCAAACCCACCTCCCTCCCTTGCTTCCACCCTCCGCTTTGGTTTTGTCCATGTGTCCTTTATAGTAGTTCCTGCAAAGCCTTCCCCCATTGTCCCTTCCCCCCTCCCCTCTGGCTATTGTTAGATTGTTCTTAATTTCAATGTCTCTGGTTATATTTTGTTTGCTTTTTCCTTTTGTTGATTATGTTCCAGTTAAAACTGAGATCATATGGTATTTGTCCCTCACTGCCTGGCTTATTTTACTTAGCATAATGCTCTCCAGTTCCATCCATGCTGTTGCAAAGGGGAGGAGCTCCTTCTTTCTCTCAGCTGTGTTGTATTCCATTGTGCAAATGTACCACAGTTTTTGGATCCACTCATTTACTGATGAACACTTAGGTTGCTTCCAGCACTTGGCTATTGTAAATTGTGCTGCTACGAACATTGGGGTGCATAGGTTCTTTTGGATTGATGTTTCAGGGTTCTTAGGATATAATCCTAGCAGTGGAATTGCTGGGTCAAAAGGCAGTTCCATTTTTAGTTTTCTGAGTATATTCCATACTGTTTTCCACAGTGGCTACATTAATCTGCATTCCCACCAACAGTGCACTAGGGTTCCCTTTTCTCCACATCCTCTCCAACACTTGTTGTTTGTTGATTTGTTTATGATGGCCATTCTGAACGTTGTAAGATGGTATTTCATTGTGGTTTTGATTCGCATCTCTCTGATGGCTAGTAATGCCAAGCATCTTTTCATATGTCACTGGGCCCTCTGTATGTCCTCCTTGGTGAAGTGTCTGTTCAAGTTTTTTGCTCATTTTTTAATTGGGTTTTTTGTCTTCCTGGAGTGGAGTAGTGTGAGTTCTTTATATATTTTGGAGATCAAACCCTTGTCCAAGGTATCACTGGCAAATATGTTTTCCCATATAGTTGATTCTCTTTTCATTTTTAATGATGTTTTCTTTAGCTATGCAGAAGCTTTTTAATTTGATGAGATCCCATTGGTTTATTCTTACCTTTATGTCCCTTACTCTAGGGGACATATCAGTGAAAATATTGTTCGTAGAATATCTGAGATTTTTCTGCAAATGTTCTCCTCTAGGACTTTTACAGTGTCATGACTTATATTTAAGTCTTTTATCCACCTTGAATTTATTTTTGTGTATGGTGTAAGTTGGTGATCTAGTTTTATTTTATTTTTTTTTGCATGCTTCTGTCCAGATCTCCCAACAGCATTTGCTGAAGAAGCTATTTTTACTCCATTTTACACTTCTTCCCCCTTTGTAAAATATTAGTTGACCATAGAGACTTGGGTTTATTTCTGGGCTCTCTGTTCTGTTCCACTGGTCTATGTGTCTGTTCTTATGCCAGTACCAGGCTGTTTTGATTACAGTGGCCTTGTAATGCAGTTTGATATCAGGTATTGTGATCCTAGGAGAGTTTCTCTACAGCCTGGAGACTGGCAAAGGTTTTCTGGGCAGAAAACAAAAATCACTAACCATGAAAAAATTGATTCATTGAATTTCACCAAAATTTAAAATTTTGCTCTTTAACAAGAATCACTAAGGATATGAAAAGTCAAATAATGGATTAGGAAAATAATATTTTCAACATATATAGCTTAGAAATGACTTAAGTTCTCTCCTTCTCTCTCTCTCTCTCTCTCTCTCTCTAAATAGATATAAATCAACCATCAACATGGATGACTCTACAACCACTATGTCTGCCCCTTAGGATTCCACATTTATATAAAGAACCTCTTATAAACCCTCATCTCCTGTGGTCTACAGGTTTTCTCTCTGTCCCTGGTGTTCTACAAGGTTATCACAGCTGTTGCTCACAGTCATGAGGCTTGTGCAGAATGTCTCAGGAAGAAAGCCAGCTCAAAGTCCTCCTTTATCTCTGGGTTCCTGCTTGTACCTAGAATTTGCCCTCTAAAATATCCTTACTTTTCTGCCAGTTGAGAGACACAGTTGTTTGTTTGTTCTTCTTTGTGCATCAGGGGCAGAGTTGATTTAATTATATTCCCCAGTGTGCAGCACCCATCATCCTAAATGCACACAAAGGACCCTCTTATTTAATTATTTCCTATTCATTTTATTCCCCATTCCTGTACCAACTTCATCCCATTTTAGTGTTCATCTATTGGGACAAAGATTTTTTTGTTTTGTTTTGAGTGTATGTACTTTTAAAGAACATTATGGTATTGTGTTTTTTCTCATTCATTTATCGAATATCTATTGAGCACTCATTGTGTTCCAGGCACTACATAAGCACAAGAACACAACATTAGACAAAATTGACAAAATATATTTTATTCTATTCCTTTAACACATGCTTTTAAGAATTCATCATGCTGTACGTGTGCATTCACCTCACTACCACTACCTGCCTGCAACTCTGGGACTCTCTGGAGCTAGCCACTCTCTAGTATCACTTAAGTACAGAGACTTCCAGAATTATTTCTGTGCACAATCCCAGATGAAAATACTATTTGATGATTGTTTTTCATAAATATCATAACATTTATTTAGCCTTTTGCTTTTTATTTTGCTCAATAATTTGTCATATATTGAAAAATCACATCTTTTCAACTATGGCATAGATTCCATGTTAAGGATATAATACATTTTACTTGGTCATTTTTCTGTTGCTAGACACTGGGTTGCAGAGTTTTCTCCTTTTACAAAAAAAATGTTTCAGGGAATGTGCCTATTCTGGCCCCCCTGTGCACATACATGAGGTTTCTGTAGGGGAGATATAAGAAAGTGTAATTGCTGAGTTGTAGGCCACGTACATGTTAAGCTTTAATGGACATTGTCAAATCACCTTTAAAAGTTGTTCTACCAAAATAGAACTTTTTCACCACCCCCTCTCCTATTCTTAGTCATCCTTGAAACTAACTTCAGTTCTGTGCTGCTTCAGTTTATACGTCAACTTTACTGGGCCACAAGGTTTCCAGATATTTGGCCTAACATTATTCTGCATGTGTCTACAAGGGTGTTTTGAATGAGATTAACATTTGAATCAATAGAGTGAGTAATGCAGATTGCTCTCTGTAATGTGGGTGGGCCTCACTCAATCAGTTGAAGGCCTAATAGAACAAAAAGGCTAAGTAGGAGGGAATTCCTCCCACCTGAGGATACTGTGTTTTTTGTCTTCCTTTGAGCATAAACTGAAGCAATGGCTCATCCTGGGTTTTGAGCCTGTGTTGTGTGCCTTTGGACTGGAACTATACCATCAGTTCTCCTGGGACTCAGGCTTTCAGACCTAGACTGGATCCACTGGATCCCCAGGATCTCCAGTTTGCTGAATTGCCCTGCAGGTCTTGGGTCTTTTAGCCTCCATGATGTCCTAGTGGTTCTGCTTCTCTGGAGAAACCTTACTAATACAACTTCCCACACAGCTGGAGAGAGGAGGTTGGTGGCTTTCCTGCTTAGGAGACAACTGAAAGCCTTTTCCTCCTCATAAGGGTTAGTGTTGTTGCTTTGATAACCATGGACAGGACCTTGTTCTGGTTGTAACCTCAGCATGACATCTCCCAAGGGTCATCTAAACTTTGTAAAATAAGGGAATCAGCATTGCAAAAATTGTACTATTTGAAGAGGTTTCCATTTCCCTACCCTTGACATAAATATATACCAAATGAGAAGTGTATCTCACCGCATGAGTAGTCATTTGTAAGTACATGCTGAGTGCCCCAGGCAGAGCTGCAGCTCCAGCCCTCCTCAAGTGTGATGTTGCTGGTCAGTGTGGTCAGCAGCTGATGGCATGCAGGAAGCGATGGGAGCAGACTAGCAGTCTTAACCCAGAAGGAATGCCAGGGCAGCACCAGTAGAAATGTGTCACCTGGATTCTGGGTATTGGGCCCCACCCCAGAGTCTCTTGGTGGGGCCTGAGAATGTCCATTTCTAACAAGTGCTCCAGTGATGCTGATGAACCTATTCATGAGCGGTCAGGGTTGGGGGAAAGAGCTAGAATGAGATGATCATAAAGCAGGAAGTCAGGAGTTCCATAAGAAGGTCAGTCAGCAGAAGGTAACGTTAAAGAAGGACCAAGACCTGGGCAAGGCCAATGCCAAGATATCAAGGGCTTGTTTACATTGGATACCAGCCTCTAAAAGCAGAGATGGGGTGGGTTATTTAAACACACAGGGCCTCACCACACCTAAACAAAAACACAAGTATGAAGGAAACCCTGCCAAGGCCTCCTCCTCAGCCCCTTTTTCCTGGCAAGTGCAGCGTGTGCCAAATTGGAAAGAGTGATGGATTGTGTCAATATAGACGTCCAGTATAAAAGGCTGAATTGACACTGATTTTCAGACTTAGCTTGTTTCAGACTGGAGACAGGAGTTATGTGAAGCTGAACTAATAAGACACATTACAGAGCTCAGTTGGGGGAGTATGTTGCCTCCTGTTTACAATGTGTAATATTTCCAATAAGTCATGGATCCTTAGGTTAAGGCAAAATTTACTATAGAATGATATTTCTTCCCTGTTTTGGACATATTTAAAGGCAATGAGTCCATTTCACAATTGTTTCTGAGTTTATCCAGTCTTTCTTCCTCTTCTCTCCTCTACCCTTCCAGTCAAGTGCGGTAGTGCCCTTGTCACCCCAGCCTGTGTGAAACGCATTCCTTTCCATCATCTCAAAAACTTTAATTAGCTATTTTGATATATTCCCTAAGAACTCTGGAGTCTGATTCATTAAAGTGGTAAAAAAAAGAAGAAGAAGAAGAAGAAGATATTTTGGGAATTTGTTCCAGTTTAAATGACTAAATTATTTCCCCATTTGTTATTTATCTGCTTATGGATATATACTCATGCTTGATATCAAATTTACACTCAAGAAGCCAATTACCCATAAGCCAGCTTTTACCAGGGTGAGTGGGGCACAAACTTAGAATGTGAACTGAGCTTTGTCTTGCAGTAGCACATTTCTGAGTCATTTGGGAGCAGGAAAAACTGAATCTGAAGAAACAGGGCCTTGCTTGAAACCATTTCCATGGGCAGAACAAATCTTAGCTGTCACGACCACAGTGACATCTGACAGAAAAGGAAGTAGATCCCATCATAAAAGGAATCCATTCCAAGTGTGAGGCTTCAGAAAGACAGCTTTTCCACCCCAGGAAAATTAGTCCTCTTTTTGTAGCCTGTCATTCATAGAAAAAAAAAACCAGCAAAACATCACACTGTGCTCCTTGTGCAAATGTGACATAAGGCTCCCACCTTCAGGGACCATCCCTACAAATGCCAGCATGCCCAGTGCAGCCCCTCAAATACAAAGCAGCTGAGATCAATTTCTGAGGAATCTGCATTGTAGTAGCTTCTTGCCTGCTGCCCTTACCCACTTCCTCTCTCTTAAATACCAAACCAGAACATCAAGCACGCCACGTCAGACCACTTGGGCCATCTGGTGTGCAGCCTTCAGTTGGTGCACGAGAAGAAGGAGAGACTGGGGGACGGAATTAGCATTTATCGAGGCCTGCTGGTGTAAGGCACTGTGCCAGGCATTTAACATACCTCACATCACAGCAGCCCAGGAAAGTAATCAATTAGCTTCATCTTAGCCTCATTTTACAAATGAGGGAACCAGGGCTTAGCTTCACCACAAGGAACTTAGCTTAGCTCTCTTTTATAAATAAAAATAATGTGGTAATATATTTAACAGGTCTCAAATAATGTTGTTTCATTTTAACATTAGCATGCTATAGGAATTTAACTTTTATTTATATCCATTAACCTATAATAAGATGGGTTTAGTTATATGTCAATTTGCTTAAAGTCACAGAACCTACCAGCAAAGTTAAGTGAGGACTAACTGTACCACTTATTACATGGGTGCCAGGCAGTGTGTACCTAACTCTCACACCAGTCCTACAGCATGGTTGTTATCATCCCCATTCTACACTGGGAGCACTGAGGAACGGGGAGCTGAAGTAGCTTGCCCTAAGTCACAGGGTGAGACAGGGTAGAGCTAAGATTTGAATCTAGGCGTTCTGGTCTGGTTCAAGAGTCTGCACTCTTAACCACTTAATGATACCATAGTGTTTCTAGCTACAAAACCGTACTGTTAACTGGAGTCAGTGCTCACCCAATAGTAGGTGATAGAGCCAGAAGTTTATCTCATGTGTGTCTTACGAATGCATCAAATAAGAGCTGGAAAAGTGTTCAGGAAAGCCTGGTCACTAGAGAAGTGGGCTTTACATAGTTAGGTGACAGGATTTGTGTTCCCCATGACCAGACCTGTCATTAGATTTTAGTTAACATTGATTATCAACCCCCCTCCCCAATTCTCTCTGAATTTTTATGGGAGCCAGTTAATAACGACTCTTTGGATTTAGAGATGCCATAGTCCCTAGTGACCCCCAACAGTGAGGTAGTTCTTGACCTGCCCAGCAGACCCTTATCACAGTCAGCTTGAGATTCTCCTTCCTGTCTCCTCAAGTTTTTCTGGAGCTGAACCTGTCATCACCACTCATTGACAAGACAAAACAAACACAAAAGTCAGAGGTAGGGATCGAAAGAGTTGTGTTTTACTCCCAGATTAGGGCTGTGATACCAGAAATCCCACCCAATCCTGCTCAAGTAAATAGCAACCAGGAATGGACTCACCCAACTCTATATTTTGTCCTCTTACGGAAGGAAGACAGATTGTGTATGAGATAGAAATTGCATCCGAGTGCGTATAAAGACTGACTACAATGACATAAACACAGAAGGATCTATTTTTCTCACTAAGGAAATGATCAAAGGGGCCAGCTTTTGCTGTTGGTTCAACAGTTCAATATGGTCAGGCCTGAGGTCTCTGTAATTCGATTGCTCTTTCCTTCATTGTCCCCAGATGGCTGCTGCAGCTCCAGCCATCAGAGCCAGGCAGAAAGGAAGAGGAAGGAGAGAGGGAAATGGGTGTCCAATAACTGAGTAAGGGCTCCTGTTCAAGGGCTTCCTCCAAACTCTACCCACTACTTTTGCACATGTCTGTCTGGGAACCTAGCCACCCCAATGATGCAGGACAAAGGGAAAGTAGGACAAAGGGGTTAGGCAACAAGCAGTTTACTGCAAATTCCTGTGGGCCCAAGACTAGGTTGCCATCACCTCCAGTGTCTGAGCACTCTAGGTCTCTGTAGCCCACTAGAAAAGCTCCTGGAGCAATGGGCTATTGCAGCATCCTTGTTGGCTTGGACCAAAATTCTAGGACTCGGGGAGCCCAGTCCAGTTCAAACTGTGAAAAACCAAAATGAAGCAATCTACATTTCTAAAACTCATTTGAAATGGAGAAAGGACTAAATCTATTTACTCTTACTCATGACTGGTGCATTGGTGTGAATTGCTGCCACCTTCTGTGTTTGTGAGTCAGGACTGTGGGCCAGTGCATCTACGAGTGGCCCCAGCTTGTAAGAGATCTTCAGGAACCCTGGAAAAGAATTATCTAAAGAGGGGAAGGTGACTGTTTCCTTGTTAATCAAGGGTAAAGGAGAATAACAATAAGATGTGAAGTCGTGGTGGATCTGATTACTATGAATTGTGATGTCTTACTTTGAGGGTATCCAGTGCCCATCTCCACATCTCTATCTTTATTCATCGATGCCTAGAAAAGAACAAATTCAAAAACAACTTTTCACCACTCTGTCATTCTGGGTCTGCAGGATTGTCCTTTGCTGATATTCTAAGAAACACCACAAAGCAGATAAAATCTAAATAGATTACAGCTGGGATAAAGTGCAGTCCTGTGTTACATCCTAATGCAGTTATGTTAAAATCGAAATGTAATTCCAAGGAGGTATAACATCAAAGTTGGCAAAGCTGGGGGTACAGAGAAGAACCTGTGGGCTTTGGGGGATAATTACTTACAAAGTACTCATAGTTATGGGGTTCAAGACCTGGAAGTCTCCAGGAGGCCCTATTACTTATGTTTTACCTTGCTCAGTGTATTAGGGTGTTAGAAAAGTGCTCTACAACAAGCACAGCTTTCAGGCATAGCAAATTTTGCAAATGGAAGCAGAGAAGCTAATGTACCAGTGCATTTCTCTGGCTGGATTCCAGGCTGCACTGAGGTTTTCTTATTTTAAAATTGACTGTAAACTTGGGTGTCTTGCTCTTTTGCCACCAACCATGCTGCCAGCATCAGGGAAGAAATCAGCTAAGCCACAAGGACAAAATACTGAGGGTTCTGACTCATCTCTGGATTTTCTGAAACCAGTGTTGAGTCCCCTGAGGATGGATTCTGAGTGAGTCTCTGGGAACCCACACAAAATGGCAGCTGTCAACATCAGAGGAGGAATTTGGAGGGGACAGCCTGAATCGGAGTTGGCTCACAGGACAGTGCAGAGCCCCACGTGTGTACTCCCTGGGAGGTGGGTGGGTGGGAGGGTGCACAAGCAGCCCCAGTGAGGCAGCCTGGCATTTCTTTCTTGACTCATCTAAGTTCCCATGCTCAAGCTGTGATTTTCCAAATGTCACACTCGGTGAATCCTGCGCTGCTGAACAGACACGTGACTTGGTCCATCCAACCTACCGCCAGTCTCTGTAAGTGAGGGATAAGCCAGGCATCTCTCCCTCTTGCCACAGCCACGGCCTGGGACCTTTGACCAGGATGTGTCCGTCTTGTTGAATTGTCCCTTGGCTAGCCCATTCAGTCTTTGCTGCCCAACTGAACGGTCGGGCAGGACCCCTTCCCGCCATGTAGGCAGAGAAGCAGAAAAATTGAGGGTCTTGGAGTCCCAAGGGTGGAGGGAGGGCGAGCAGCCACCTTCCCATGGTTGGCCTTACCCTTCACTTGCCTACCTAAGATTCTATGTAACCCCATTCCTGCCCCTGTATCTTTCCAAATTAGCCCATTTGTTGTAACTTGGTTTAGATGGATTTCAGTTTTTTGCCAAATTTTTACGCTAAAATATTGAAGATCCTTCAACAATTATTTTGGGATAGATACTTCAATAAATTCATAAAGCGCGTACACACATACCCCCTAGTAAAATATAAAAAGGATATATCCTTAATATGATTCCCCCCCAAATGCTGCCATATATAATGGTCAAACTGTGCTAGTAAAGGCTATCACTTATTGTTTTCTCTGTGCCAGGCACAATAATAAGCATTTCATTCTCACAACAAATCTATTAGTATTATTATTCCCATTTTACCAATGAGGACACTGAGGCTCAGCCCTGAGAGGTTCAGTAAACGTCCAAGAAAACCCAGGGGTCAAATCATAGGTCTCCCTTACTGGAATGCCTACACTCTTTACCAGTATGCAAGCATTGTCTGGACAATTTTCCCTGCACACTTGGCTCTGCAGAATACTAATTAATAGCTGTTTGTTTCTGTTAGAATGTTGTTGCTGCAAGTAGCAAACACACCAGTTCAAAGGGGCTTAAGGAGTAAGGGAATATCTCAGATAACAGAAGCACAGAGGTGGATGAGCTTCAGGAGTGGCTGAGTCAGCAGCTTTGCCCCTCTTCCTCCTTCTTAGTGTTCACATCAGTGCCGATTATATTTTCCAAATATCACTACAGCACTGTAAGTTCTGTGCTATGACCTTGCCAATCCTCCCATATGCAGGAGGGTCCACCTTCCACCGCTTGAATCTGGGTAGGCTTGGGACTTGTTTTAATCAACTGAACACAGCCAGAGTGGTGCTGCACACCCTTTGGGGCTAGGTCAGAAAAAGCCATGCAGTGTCCGCCCAGTGCACTGGGACACTCACCCCTGGGGCCCTGGGCTGTCAGGTGAGAAATTCAGCAACTCTGAGGCCATCACACTGTGCAGATGCAGCTGCATGAAGAGGCCACAGGCAGGCTCTGTCGCTGGCGATCCTAGCCTCAACCCTCCCAGCCAGACTTGTGAGTGATCGAGCCTTCAGATAATTCCACCCCAGTTGTCAGGTCACCCCCAGCTTTCAAGGTTTTCCAAATGAGCCCTCAGGCATTGCGGAGCGTAGACACACTGTTATAACCAGAACAGTGTTATTTTCCTACTGGTAACGAGTAGATTGTAGCTGTTCCAGATATCACATCTCTGGACATGACAATACCCAGAGCTTCACAAGACACCATCTCTTTCTGTTGCTCTCTCTCTCTCTCTCTCAAGGAACACAAAGGTTTTGCCAGGGCCCTCAGCAGTCATCATAGCGTGTTTCTCTCTGGTCAAAAGTGGGTCACATGGCCACCTGGCATGGTATAGGACAGCCTCAATGTTTGCTACAATATGACCCAAGAAAAGGTTTCTCTGTTTAATTATTAGCAAACACTTATCCAAAAATGTTAAGTGGGTCTCTTCAAATGCAAGACTGCTCAGATAGACTTTTGCTATTACATTTTTCATCTCTGGCAGGGAAAATCATAAGACATATTTCTCATTCTTATTTACCATGAAAGTTTTTTCTCTCTTTCTTTTTCTTTCCTTTCTTTCTTTTTTCTTTTTCTTTTTTCGGTTTTCTTGAAGAGCACTTCCCTTCTTGAAACAATTTTCTACAGAACAAAATTTGGAAAAGACAATATAACTACATACAGCCTCTACAGGCATTTCCATTAAGATCAGAAAAGTGATAAATATGTCTGGCACCTCAACTGTCGTTTAACGTTCACTAGTAACTAGTGCAATTAAATAAAAACTTTGCCACCATTTAAATTAAATAATTTAGTACATTTTCCTTCTTCTTATTCTTCCAGTTCCTACTTTTTGATTTTTGTCTTGCAGATATCGATCCCAATTATTATGGTTAAATTATTGGTTTTTCATATCATGCCTTCCCTTTTAAGAAGGAGCCACCTTAGCTGTATTTTCTTCTATGGTCATGTTTACAACATTTATCTTTGGTTCTAGATTAACGGGGTTTCAGCTCTCAGAAACAGTTCCTTAATGCCATGTGTTCTCCATTCTTGAACTCCTTGTTTTGACTCATCTCTCAGTGGGCTGGTGTGCATTTTAAATAACATATTTAAGAAGGGTGATGGGTGTTATGCTTTCTGAGCTCTTGCATAGCTGGTTTATGTCCTGTTGCCTTTGTAAATGAATCATAACCCTGCCAGGTGTCAAATTCTTTAGTAAAAGTCTTTTCCCAAAAAGCTCAGTGATATCTCTCCACTGGAGTTTGGAGTTACACAGGGCAAGTCCAAGAAAGCCTGGTTCTCTTACCCTGGAGTTAACCTACTCTTTATACCAAGATATTTGGAGAATTTTTCCTTTATTTCCCTATATCTTATATTTCAAGCACATCATCAACATATGTCCAAAGTGTTGACATCTTTCAAATTGTGTTGATAATAAGCCCTAAATATCTGGAGAAATGAATTCTCAGGAAGAGTGTGTGTGTGTGTATGTATGTATTTTTATTTTTTATATTTTTTAAATGATATTATCTTGATTATGCTATTACAGTTGTCCCATTTCTCCCCCATCATTCCCCTCCACCCTGCATACCCCCTCCCACCCACACTCCCCCTGTTAGTTCATGTCCATGTGTCATAAGTTCTTTAGCTTCTACTTTTCCCACACTATTCTTGCCCTCCCTCTGTCTATTTTCTACCCACCATCTATGCTACTTTATGATTACTTCTCTTCTACTGCTGCTTGGCTCTCCTTCAGAAATAATGATTTTCCATATATCTCTATTCTCTGCTCCTCAAATTTATCATCTCTTCTCATATGCTTTTCATCCCAGAATTCCTCCTTCTGCATGGGAAAGCTAATGATATCTACTTTGCCATCTGAATCACCAAGTCCCATCTCTACTATCAATTGCATCCTCTCCTGCTTCTGTACTCATCCTGTGGCATGATTAGATTTTTAAAAATGTTACTTCTTATATATTAGCTCGTTTTCTTCTAATCAACAGACATGTATGTATATGAAAAGATAGGGAACACAAAGCAATTGCTATGTAAAGTTTACTTTTATTTCCCACAAATATTTTTCAGAATTATGTTTTCTTCAGTCCCTAAGTGCTCAGTCATCCTGCAGTTTTTATGTCTTGAATCTTTTCCACAGGTTGAAAACTTTGTTTGTATGTTCATTTCCTCCAGTACAGCCATCTTTTGCATAAAGAAAGATAAGTAATGAAATAGAATTTTCCATAAACTAATACAAGCCTTAGTGAACTGGTAACATTCCTTGAGCCAGGGACATGGGCAGGTCCCTTAGGGGAACTTTACCTCTGAGGGGCTGCTTCTCTATGAAGGAAAAGCCAGTGAGCCTGGGGAAAGCCAAGAGCCTGGCTCTTCTTCTCTTGTTGTCCATTGGGCCCAACTTCCACTCCAGAGCTGTCTAGCTTTGTGGCCTTTTTCTTCATGCTGCTTCCTGCTCCCATCATGTGGTTACTCTTGCCCTTGGAAATTCCAAGCATATCAATCAATCCGTGTCGCACAGTGATGCTGCACAACAGATCACTCCAAACTCAGTGACCTATAACAAGAGGCACTTACAGATCTGGAAGCCAGCTGAGTGCGGCTCAGCTGATCTACGCTGAGGCTCCGCTGGGAGGCTCTGCCCCTGGTGCAGGTTGGATTTGGGTCTGCCCCACATGTGTTCATGCAGGGCCCAAGCCACAGAAACGCAGGGGATGTGTTTCTCATTGAGATGTCTTTCGTATGGAAAGGCATGCCTAAGTATTTCTGCCTAAGCCACACCCTTAACATTTCATTGCCCCAAAGCAAGTCACACGGCCAAGTCCAACACCAGTAGGGTAGGAACATACTCCAGTCACAATAAAAGTGGGGGGAGTAAATATTTGCTTTACAGTAATTCAAATTCTAACACCCAGGTCTTATCCAATGGGATGATCCACAATGACAAAAGAACTTCAAATGGAATGTCCTTGGTCTACCCCATTGCTGCTCTGATGCCCTTATGTTGCCAAATCTGGTGGAGCTGGTGCGCAGAGTCCTTCACCTTGACTCCCTAACCTCCTTGACATGATCGCAACCTGCCTTTTTAAGTGCTTATATGGAGCTAGCGATTTTATGGCCTCTCTTATATTGTTTTTACAAAATGTTTGTTTTTCTTTAGCTAATAAAATTTTACAGGCAACAAATAAAATCTTAAAAGATAAGGTTGGGGTGTATAATTGAAATTTAAAAAATCATCACTGCACAGCTTAGCAGTGTGCTCGATTTGTGACGAGAGAGGCAGTGCCGCCTGCTGTGCGTGTGATCTGTTTATTAAAAGGCAGAGGCTACGGCTTACCCACAGTCTGAGGTTGTTGTCTGGTTCCTGAAGTGGAAATTTCTACCACTGACTCCTGTGCCAGGTTTTGTGATCTGGTTACTAAAACAGAGTTGTAATTCCTGACCCCCTGTCTTCCTTGTGATTTGGTGAGGCAACAAAAGCAAGCGTGACTTACCCAAGTGCTATATTAGTGATCTGGTTACTCAACAGAGGACCGTACAGCTCAACCACATAGCTGTGACCTGTTACTAACACAGAAGGCCAGGGGCTTCACCAAGTGCCCTGTCTGTGATCTAGTTACTAAAACAGAGTGCTCTGCCACATTCCCACACACCACATTCAGGTTCCAGTCACTAAAACAAAGGGCATATGGCTTCACAGGGTCCCATCTGTGATCTGGTTCATGAATAGAGGGCCTCAGGCCTCACCTTGGGCTCCTGTCTGGTTTTCTGGAGGAAGAAGGCAGAAAACCTTTCTGAACCACATGAGGTTTCCTCTGGGAACCAAAATTGGGTCAGGGATATTCTAATGAATTTGGGCTTCTAAAAAAATAACTACCTTTATTTCACTTCCTAGAACCAAGTATCTTACTTTTTTAAATTTTTAACATCCATGCTAATATTCCCAGGGCATGAAAGGGATACACTGTCCTACGTCACCATTATTTTCCATCACTTCTATGCACTAATTTCTTTTCTAGTCTTCATTTAGCCCAGACCCATTTGATTTTGGTTTTCTGATTTTTTATCTTCTATTGGGTCATCTTTTCTTTTTTTTATACATTTACATCCTATATTTCCCATTCTTTAAGTCTCATAATCATCATTAGATTTTATTCAACTCCTCTTCTTGGTTTTACATTCATATGTAACCATGGCCCATTTTGCTGAGTATTTCCATTTGCATGTGTCTGTCCTTGTGCATGGGGATTTCCCTCAGTGCGGTTGTTGTTTTGCCCATTTCTCAAGACAACATGCACTCATTCTTTGATTCAACAAATATGGGTCTAGGGCTAACTTTTGCTAGATACTATGAAGCTGAAACTGCCAACAGGACATAGTTCTATCTTCCAGGATCTGATGGTCTAATGGAAAAAAGCACAATTGTTGGCAGGCGATTTTTATACACTGTTGTGGCACTGTGATAAAGTCAGGTGTGGAATACATGGATCACAGGTGAAGGGAAGTACATTCCATCTCGGGGGACTCCAGAGGCTCCCAGAGGAACGTCAGAGAGGTTGAGACCTGATGGAGGAATTTGGAGAACGACATGGCTCAGGGAACGGTGCTGCAGACAGAGGGATAGGCAAAAAGCCCAGAGGTGAAAGAGAACCTGATGCGTACAGCAGCCTCCGAGAAGGTCAGGATGGCTGCACATGGAGGAGGCAGATGTCAGGGGTGGGGTGAGCAGGACAGGTGGCAGGGCCAGAGGGATTAGCCAAAGAACATATATGTGTAACCATGGTTACAGACAGCAGTACAGTGATGCCAGAGGCAAGGGGGAGCAGGGGCTGGGGGGAGGGGGCAGAGTGGGAGAGGTGGACATCAGCCATGGTGTCAACAATAAAAATAAAGGGAAAAAAAGAACTTAGACTCTATGATGAAAACACTAGAATGTCATTGAAGGATTCCAGCAGGTCACCTTGACTTCTAGCCATAGGTTCAATTCCTCTCTTTAACAGCATGTTCCCTATTAACCGCCTGTCAATAATTATCCCAATTCTCCTGAACAAGTACTTGTTTCAGGACAAGTACCCATATCGAGAAAAGTCACAGTCTTTGCAGACAGAATCCAGGTGAATCCGAACTTCATTCCTTGTTCAGCCCAAGTACATGTCCATTTCTTATCTGAAGTTCCAGGTTGCTGCTGTTTTGCTCTTTTCCCTCCTCTGCCACCCCTTCAGAAATGACTTTACTCTCTGTCTGAAAAGTCACTAAGAATCACTCATCGAAGGTCACGGGTGTGGTAAAAGGAACACTCCAGAGTGAGACAAGTCACACGATGACATCTCCTCCTAGTGCTTTGTGAGATGCCAGATGGGAGCTGTCAAGAGAATCCTGAAAGCTTAACTGACATTCTTTAAATGAGAAAAGAGCAGGTGTGCTTTAGCCACAAGGACCTTAAACCTCACTGTTCTAAGACAGAATTATGTGTCAGCCGACTTCAGTCTCCAGGCTGCAGCAGAGATGGTTACCACAAGCCTGAATGCCGTGACGAAATGTCATTAATAGGCCTATCAAAATTGTGTCTTCTATTGGTATTATCATGGCATGCATTTTCATAAAAATGATTTAACATTTCTTATTTTATTTTATATAAAATCTCTATGAGGTCAATAAGACAAGTATTCTTTCTATTGGTATTATTATCTCACCATAACTATTCTTATTATTTTATTATTACTAGTATCTATTAATGGGATGAGGAAACAAATTATGAGCTATTAAGTGACCTGCCTAAGGACACTCAGCTAGTTAGTGGCAGAACCTGTTTAAGATGACAAGTCCCTGCACATAGGACATTCCATCTACCACGTGCTCAAATTCTCTGAGCCCCTTTCTGCATTTATTTGTATGAGGATGCAGAGAACTCAGCTGATGAATCACGTTTTCTGAAACTGCTGCAGTTGCTGACTGAAGTGTGGTGAGAGGACTTCAGGTTTGGAATCAGGGCGCCCCTACAGAACTCTGCGACGAGCAACTGAATGTGCTAGGTTGCACCGGTCACGTGTGGGCCACGGCAAAACAAAGGGTCAGGGAAGCAAAATGCATGAAGTCCAGAGAACTGCATTTTTGACTACAAAGAGTATCCACAGAGCAACCCAATGATGTGAAGGACACAATCTTGGTTTTTGACAGGGAAGAACTGTGGAACACAGAAGTTTAGTATCTTTCACTGCCTCACACAGCAACTATGTGATGGTGCCCAGATGGAAACCAAGGTCATGGACCTTTTCTCAATTCATTCCCATTAAGAACTTAGACATAACACACACAGACACACACACACACACACACACACACACACACACACGCATACACACACACCCTCCCTGCCTCCTTCTTTGTTGTGCTCACAGCATCACACCTGTCATACATGCTTGCCTTAACAAGTTGTTTCACATTATCAACAAGAGCCACTTGGGGCCGTAAGCACATCCTTTGAAATGTGCAAAGGGGACTTTTATGTGTTTTTTTATTCTCAACAGTTGCTGTGAAGACATGAATATTTTTCCTATGCCTTGCTGCTTGTTTTCCATTTTCCCGCTTCCACATCCTCAAACACCACAGACTCTGCAGACATCTCCCAGGGGTAGAACAGAGTGGGTTCCCTGTTGGGACCCTCGGCCTGTGTCTCATGGGAACCAGCCCTTTAGGAGAATGCTCACAATTTACCCTCGCCCAAGAAACCTCAGTGTCCCCTGAGCCCAAACTCTCAAAGACAAGATGAGTTCTTCCTGACCTCAGTGAGCTCTTGGCAAAAATGCCTTTATGTAATAAACAAAAACCAAGCATAAACCTGCAATAGATTGTTATTGCCACTATACAAAATCACCACAAACTTTGTGGCTTAAAACAACACAATTGTATTCTCCTGGAGTCCTGGAGATCAGAAGTCTGAACCAGCTTCAGTGGCTAAAATCAAGGTGGCAGGGCAGTGCTCTTTCTGGGCTCCAAGGGGAGGACCCGCCTCGTTGCCTTTCCTGGTGTTTGAAAACTGTCTGTATTCCATGGTCTGAGGCCTCTTCCTCCACCTGTAGGTGCATCGCTGCAGTCCCTGCTGCCTACACCACTTGGTCTCTCCTTTTTAGGATCCAGGCTTACATTTAGGGTCCACCCAGGTAATCCAGGATAATCTCCCCATCTCAAGGTCTTTAATTTAGTCACATCTGCAAAGTCCCTTTACCCTAAAGGGAACAGATTTATAAACTCCTAGGATTAGGATGTGGACCTCTTTGGGGCTGTGGTTCAGCCCATCACAATACCCACTGACAAGAGGGCAAATATGACGGTTCTCTGGAGCTCTCGTAGGTCCGCACACCAGTGAGACAGAGCAAGCTGGTGGAGGGCTGAGCACAGGTGAATTCTTATTTCAGTGCAGACGCCAATCATGAGGGCCACTGAAATTAGGAGCAGAGAGCCTCTAATGGGCCTGTCCTTTGACCTGCACTCAGAAACTATACCTTCAGTTTTCCTTTAGGCAATGCATGCAGTGCAGTGACCATCTCCATTTTAAAAGCAGAAACACTGCCCTGCCTGGCTGGCTGGCTCAGTGGGTAGAGCTTTGTTCCATGAAGCGAAAGGTTGCCTATTGGATTCCTGTCAAGGCACATGCCCGGGCTGTGGGCCTCGTCCTGGGTTGGGCACATGCAAGAGACAATAGTAGATCAATGTTTCTCTCCCTCTTTCTCTTTCTCCTTCCCTTCTCTTCTCTCTAAAAATAAATAAATAAAATCTTAAAAAAGAAAAAAGGAGAAACACTGTCCTGATTCTTAGTGAGAACTAATCCTTGTAGAACCATGTGCCCTCTGCTCCCGCCCAGCTCAGGCCTCGGTGCCTGTCCTCTGCCAGATCGGCGAGCAGGCGCCCACCTCGTGACCTTGGCGCTCACCATTCCTTGTGCCTGGAATGCCCTCCCCTCAAATATCCACACCACCCTCCCTCACCTCCTATTTATGTCCCTGCCCAAACGGCACTTTCTCAGTGAGACCTTCCCTGACACACTCATTGAAAACTGCAACTCCCCTCCCACCCCAAGAATGCCCCAGCCTCCTTTGGGCTCCGTTTTCTCCACACACATCTCATCATCTTTCATTCTGCTTCACTCGTTTCCTTGTGCACTTGGTCTCCCACAACTATACTGTAAGTCAGGAGGACAGAGAATTTTCTGTCTCATTCCTGCTATATTCCCAGTTCCCAGAGCAGTGCCTCGTACTTAGGTTCTCATTTTGTATTTTTTGAGTAAGTGCAAGAAAAGCATACAGAGGAATAAATATTCCAGCTGCAGTTGGAGTCTGGGGTTGGCCTGTGGCTCTCTCCCTGTCCCCAGACAGTGTGGACATCATGTGCTTACAGCAGCATCAGGAAGGGTGAGGTGCACACCTGGAATCCAAGTTCAGACTAAAGCAGCAGAGTGAACGGCCCCTGCGCAGACAGAGCAGAATACGCATGCTCTGACCATTTGTACCACGTCATGCATCTCACTCCCTTGCCACTTGTCTTCAGCTACATCATTCAGCCTCTGAGCCCCAGCGTCTTCATCTCTGAAATGGGCATAGTGTAGACTCCATCTCCTCATCGCAGTAACTCCCGTGAGGCTTAAATGAGGCCACAGCTGGCCCAGAGAAAGCCCTCCCTACACCTAGCCTCCCCACCTCCACCTGCTACCAGACAGTCTAGCTGGAAACTAGGCATTTGGCACCCAAACACGGTAACCCTGGTGGACATCCCTTCTCTGCTCTGCAGTCAGAGGACCCATGGATGGGCTCAGCTCTGGGCAAGCTCTCAGTGTTTATGGGCCTTCTTCTAGAAAGGCCTTCTTAGATGGAAAAGCACCCCTCCTTTCCCACACTGTAGTAAAACAAGTCTTCCGTGGAACTTGGGTTCTGCGACCACTTAGAGTCAAAGTGACCCTGGACTGTAGCCACATAGTGTCAGGATGTGCATCAGGGGGATCAGAGCGGCCACACACTTGGAGTGGGCAGTGGGAGGAAGTGACCATCACCATATTCCCTCCACCCTGCTCTGTTATCAACAGTGTTTGAAGAGGAGCAGAAGGAGCAGCTGGCCAGGAGGTCTGAGCTGCTTCAAGAGCAGCGATGGGGGACAGGCACCTGTCCTGGGTGTTAGGTGGGGCAGGTCAAAGTGCCTACTTGCTTTCCTTCCAAATGGTGAATCTTTTCCAGGAGACAAAGCTTTTCAACATCAGCCGCAGATTCTGAGCTACCTGTCTGCCCTGTCTGATGTCTGCTCTGTACGTTTTGCAGCGAGTGGACATTTTCTCCCAGGCAGTGGCAGTGAATAGGTGCTCCATCTCAATTCTGGTGCGATTGTGTGTTTCCAAGTTTTTCTGCAGCATCACTGCATTCTAGGGGGAGTTTGCAGAGGCTGAGCCACGTTTATGACCCAATCCCTGTGCTAACTTGAACTAACTCCTCGCAGGGCTAGAGAACATCGTACATTCATTCTCTCTGTGTCCTTGTGTCCCCACACCAAGTGGGGGACACACCCAGGAGTCCAGATGGGGTCCCCACAGCTGGCACTCCCTGTTGTTGTCGGTACTGTTACCAACTCCTGTTCCTTTCCCCTTCCCGCTCATCCTGCCCGAGGCCTCAACGCGTCTGCCTCTTTGCTGGGGCGGGGAGGGTCTCACAATGTCTTGTATTCCATTCCCACTAATTTCTCCTGTGGGGAAAGGCTTGGAGCCAGGAAGGACTCCAGAAGTCTCTGGTTACGCTGATGTCTGATACTTCACATCCTGGCATCACTGGCAGGTTGGTGGCAGGACAGTCCCTTTGGGGGCCTGCTTATTAGAGACGGGAGGCTCTGTGGCCTATGGTGTGGGGGAGGCACAGGCAGGAAATTCTGTAGACCTAATGCCCTGTGTGACCTTGCCACACTAGTGCTTGGGACACACGTAGAAAATGTGCATTTTATGTCACACCAAGAGAAATGGACGAGAGCACCCTGTCCTGTGGGTGGGATCCTGCCCAGTTGGCCCAGACGGCCCAGACGGCCACGTAAACTGTAACCCGTTCCACCCCTGGCAGAGAGGCTCTGACCTGCCGATCTGCTCTTGGTGGGTGATGCCCTTCGTAGATGGACAAAGAAAAGAACACAGGTGGGCTGGGTTCCAGAGCTTATTCAGCCCATCCCTCTCCCCAGAGAAAGACCTGTGCCAACAAATTAATTCCACACTTTCTGAAAAAGTTGAATTGAGTTTGGATTCACCTAAAACCTGAGCATGGAAGATGCGGCCCCCAGCCGTGCGGGTCTCTGCATGAGGCTGCCCTGAGCCTGCAGGTGAAGGCCTCGCACAGCCAGTGCCCGGCAGAGCGGGAGCTCGCCCTTCCTGAGGCTGCATTGCATCTTATCAAAAATTCCGGTCTGGACTGGAGACTCAGGCACCCTGAGGTTCCTCTCACAGCAGGAAAACGCATTCAATTACTCTGCTCTTCCACCTTGACATGGTAGAGAATGTGGACGTGGCAAGTCCCCTTGCACGGGGCCTTTCCTGGTCCTCTCACAGATTGGGGGTGGGGGGCAGGGGCAGCTCTGTGACAGACCCTGTCAGAGGCAGTGCATGCCCTCAGCAGGCTCATCAGCTGCTGGCAGAGGCTGATAAACAGACAAAATTAACTCTCAGTGGGAAGAACGATTAGATTTCTGGCAAGCCCTAGAAAGGCCCCTGACCTGGAGGAGGGAGGTGGACTGAGAGAGGATGCTTGCAGTCAGTATTACCTGCTCCTCCCTGGGAGCCAGACCAAAGCAGAGGACCCTGCAAAGGCAGTAATCCTCTGGCTCACCTCCCCTGCTTGCACCTAATTCCTGGACACAGTGACTGCCCAGAAGAGAAAAACTGGGCATCCTGAGAGAGTGATCTTTCTTGCCTGTCAGCATCACAGTGCTGCCTGTCCTCTGTGTCTGGTCAACTGCTCTGTTTCTGCACTGACTTGGAGACTTTAATTCCCAGCCTAGGATGAGGACAGATCCCAGCAGGAAGGCCTGGGACAGTTTTGTCACCATGGAGGACAGTCACATGAGGGACGGCATGCACTGGGATAGGGGTCTCCTTTCTGTACTAGAACTTCATGTGCTTTTGCAAACCTGGGTGAACAGAGGAATCCCTTGGGGAGTTCATGTCATACAGGTGGCTGGGACACACCCCAGAATCTCTGACTCAGTAGGTCTGGGGTGGGGTTGGAGAAATTGCATTTCCAACCAGTTTCCAGGTGCTGCTGATGCAGGGAATATACTCCAGAACCACTGTGCTAGAGTAACAGGGTAAACCGCAATCTTCCCACCTTCAGAGAACCGTGCTTCCCGGCAAGGGATCATCTGTATCCACAAGGCAGCACCGAAGGAACTGCAGACCCAGCTCATGGTGTGCACAGCTCCCAATGCTCCACAAATACCCACAATGAGCTGTGCATAAGGGGCGGAGAATGTCCCAGCCACTCTCTCCTTTGCAAGACCTGTGTTTGGGTTGCTTGCTTCTCATTCACATATGCATAAACCCGAAGAGCAGCAATTCGAAAGGCAGATTAATGACCCTCTAGCCTAGCCCAAGGAAGAGAGATGCAGGAAGGAGCATAGCTCTGAAGAATGAATCAGGTGAGAACCACAGAAGATGCCTGTTGGATATTCTTCAATGTTTTAATATTTAAAAGCAATGGAAGAGACTTGAATTTTTGTAAAGCAACAACCATAGCAGTCTAGGGCACAAAGGGAATGGGCTAAAATAATAAGTGTGTGGAAGGAACCAGTATGAAACTGTAGAATTAACATCTTTACTAGAGACAGTAGGAACAGAATTAACAATAAAGAAAATTAGTGATATGAGATATAAGACAAAGAGATGAAAATTATTAGAGAAAAGATGAAAAATATGGATACCAGGAATAGAAATCCAATTAGGACTGATCTGTGTTCCAGAGAAAGAAACCTATTAGACAGAACAGGAGAAAGACAATAATCAAGTGGTTTCCAGGAAACGTCATGAGGCAGAAAATGATAGGGGCGTAAATATTAAAAGACCCCTCACGCATACACACACCCAAAACCTCCAGCAAGATTAATGCAAAAACATATTGCTTAACGTAGCATGGAAAACATCTTTTTAGTACCATGGAAAAGGAAATATTCTTGCTAGTGTCCAAGAGGAAAAAAGAAATGATCTTCAAAGTGAAAACCAAGGCCACCATCCAGCCTCTTTGCTCCTCCCACACTGAACAGCCCAAGGAACCAGAGAGGTTCCAACAGAGCGCCAGAGGAAACGCTGTGCCCCTCGAGAACTCTGTGGCAAACCAAGCACCCGTCCTGGGAGAAGGGAGGAAAGGATTATCAGATTATGAGAACTCAGACGGGGTAATGTTCACACATGCTTCCTTATTAAACTATTGTGAAAAGTTCTTCAGCAGATTTTGGGATGAAATTCAGGCACTGCGTTAGGATGGTTGTACAAGAATGGAAGGAAGCATTGAAGTCAATTAAGTATAGTGAAGTAGCAGTAGCTGTTATACATTTTGTTACAAAATTAAATGCAGATGCCAAGTACCATTCTAGAAAAAAGTTGCCAATAGTAGAAACTACGTCATAAGGAATCTCAAATTAAGCTTACCGAGACTGTAACGTGTCCAGGAAGAAGCAGGAAAGTAAGGTACAGGCATTTTCTTGTCACACACAAGGAAGGGTGAGAAAATGCAACTTAATTTCTTGAACTTGATAATATGAGAAAATATGGCTTAAGTAATGCATTTGATAAATGGGAATATATCCATCAATATAATCAAAACTAGGAGGACAGTGGATTTTATTTTGTTTTGTTTGTAAATAAGGAAGGCTGAAGACTAGAAAGCAGGAGATGAAATAACAGAAGTACAGCCCAACATGTTTATAACAATATATGAAAATGTAATTAGATTCCACCACAGGAAGGCCCAAAATCCCCAATTAGATTTTTTTTAAATCTAACTTCATTCTCTTTATAAGAGACGTACCTTTTTAAAGAGATGTGTTTAATGTAACACAGACAGTTTAAAAACCAAAGAGGAGAGAAACAGCAGAAATTTCACACAGGAAGAACATGAGCATAGTCATAACGATGTAAAAAATAGAGTTTTTTCCAAACAGAAGCCCTTAACTATTTTTAATGGCCGATTCTGTACACTGATAAAAGGCATACTATGGCTCCACACTCGATGCCAGTGTGCAAGGTTTTGCCCAACACCACCGAGCAAGTCTCCAACGCTGGCTGGGTGCCCCGCATTGCAGCTCAATTCTGACCCTGTCTACTCTGAAAGCATCGGATTCCAGAAGCTCTCGGTTTCACAAGACTGCCCTTCAGCTCAGTTGCCAGTCGCAGGTCCGGGTTGTTACCTGTGCTTCTGAATGACTGGCTCTACAAGCACACCTCATTTTGTTGTGCTTTGTTTATTGTGTTCTGCAGACATCGCATTTTTTTACAAATTGGGAGTTTGTGGCCACCCTGTGCTGAGCAAGTCTATCAGCACCATCCAGCAGCGTTTGCTCATTTTGTGTCTCTGTATCATGTGTTTGTAATTTTTACAATACTTCAAACTTTTGTTTCTTATTTTTATTATAGTTGTCATAAATGCTGTGAACTTCGACCATGTGACGGCAAACTTGATTGATAAATATTGTGTGCGTTCTGACTGCTGCACCAATGGGCCCTTCTGCCACCTCTCTCCCTCTCCTGGGCCCTCTCTATTCCCTGAGACACAGCAATATTTAAATTAGGCCAGTTAATGACCCTAAATTGGCTTCTAAATGTTCAAGTGAAAGGAAGAGTTACATGTCCCTCACTTTAAATCAAAAGCTGGAAACTCCCTGGCCAGTGTAGCTCAGTTGATTGGAGCATTGTCCCATAAATGGAAAGGTTGTGTGTTCAATTCCTGGTCAGGGCGCATGCCTAGGTTGCAGGTTCAGTTCCCAGTCAGGGTGCATACAAGAGGCAACCAATCTATGTTTCTCTCTCACATCCATGTTTCTCTCCCCACTCCTTCCTCTCGATCTAAAATCATTAAATATATCCCTGGGTGAGAATTTTTTTTAAAAAACTAGAAATGATGAAACCATGAGGAAGGCATGTTAAAATCCGAGATAGGCCAAAAGCTAGGGCTCTGCGGCAAACAGCCAAGTGCTGAATGCGAAGGAAATGTTCTTGGAGGAAATGAAAAGCACTACTCTAGTTAACACACGTATGATAAGACAGTGAAACAGACTGATTGCTAATAGAGAGGAAGTTTTAGTGGTTTGGGTAGAAGATCAAACTAACCACACCATTCTCTTAAGCCAAAGCCTAATCAGAGCAGGGTCCTAACTCTCTTCAATTCTATGAAGGCTGAGAGAGGTGAGGAAGCTGCAGAAGAAAAGTTTAAAGCTAGCAGAGGTTGGTTCGTGAGGTTTAAGGCTCAGATGATGGTTAGCATTTTTTAGCAATAAACCATTTTTAATTAAGCTAACTACATTGGTTTTTTTTGATATGTTACTATATACTTAATAGAGTACAGTATAGCATACGCATAACTTTAATATGCACTGAGGAAACAAAAACATTTGTGAGACTTGCTTTTTTGTGTGATATTTGCTCTGTTTGTGGTGGTCTAGAACAAAACCTGCAATATTTCTGAGGTCTGCCTGTAAATCAGAAGTTCCCACCGGCCCCTCCTTGGGTTCGATTAATTTGCTAGAGCAACCCACAGAACTCAGGAAACCAGTTTACTCACTAGACTACTGGTTTATTGCAAAGGATATTAAAGGAGACAAATCAACATCCAGATGAAGCAATATGTGGGGGAGATCCCAAACAAAGGAGCTCATGTCCCTGTGGAATTTAGGGCCTGGCATGGTGGCACATGGAAGTGTCCTGGTTCACCAACCTAGAAGCTCTTTGAACCTGGCCTTTGTAGGTGTTTATGGAGACTTCCTTACACAGGTACGATGGATTAAATCATTTGTCATTGGTGACTGAAGTCAGTCTCTAGCCCCTCTCCTCTCCCAGGAAGTCAGGGGATGAGACTGAAAGTTCAACCCTCTGTTCAGCATCCTCATCTTTAGGGGCTTTCCAAAAGCCACCTATTAACATAAACTGAGTTGGGATTGAAAGAGACTTGTAATGAATAACAAGACACTCATGTACGGCTCTGAAGCAATTTCAGGAGCTGAGGACAAGAAACCAAGTATTATAACAAAGGATGTTCCCATGGCACTTATCACTTAGGAAATTCCAAGGGTTTTGGCAGCTGTGAGCCAGGAACCATAAGCATAAAATCGAAGTATATATTTATTATAAATCACAGTACCACGCACACCCTGCCCGTTCTGTAGTGGAGGCTGCCCACCTGTTCATCTTGATGTCCTCCCAGTGCATTTCCTGGGCATTTTCACACTTCCTGATATTGCCATCCATTCTGATGACTTTCATTGTCATCTGTATACAAATGACTTCCAAGTCTGTATATCTTGTTGCCTTCTGGGCTGTTCTAGTGGACTGTCCCTCTGGCACCTCCGATGCACACATCCAAAATGTAACTCATTGCCTTTCTCTCTAAGCCTGTTTTTTCTGCTGTTACCATTCAGCTAAACATAAAGCCCAGGCGTCACCCTAACTGGCTCATTCTCCTTCACATTCCACACACAATGACTCATCAAGTCTTGTCAACCTCTCCCCTACAGGCGCTTGAATTCTTTCTTGTCCCTATATCCCATTGTGGTTTCTAAACCTGGTACTTCCATAGCCTATCTGGTTGTCCTGCCCCTTGGACCACCAGCAAGGGGGAACTTTTCTCACAGTCAGACCTGATGAAGTAATTTCTGTGGTGGAAAAATCAGTGGTACTTCGTTTTACCCAAAAGATAAAACTGAGCTTTATTCCTCAAAAATTAAACACAGAATCACCTATATGATTCAGCAATGCTATTTTCGGGTATATATATATATATATATATATATATATATATATATATATATATATATATATAAACCTGAAAGCAGGGACATGAGCAGGTATTTTTTCATCTGTGCTCATAGCCGTGTTGTTCACCATAGCTACAAGGTGGACGCAGCCCAAGTGTCCATGGATGGGTAAACAGATGAACAATGTAGCATAGACGTACAAGGGAACAGTGTTCAGCCTTAAAAGGGAATAAAAGTCCGCAGCATGCTACATATGTTACACCACGGATGTATCTTGAAGACATCATGCTACGTGAATCAGCCAGTCACCAAAGGACAAATACTGTATGATTGCACTTACCTAAGGTACCTAAAGCAGTCAAATTCGTGTTTGACTTTCTATAGAAAGTAGAATGGTGGTTGCTTGGGGTTTAGGGGAGGGAGGGATGGGGAAATAGTATTCAATGGGTAGTGAGTTTCAGTTAGGGAAAATGCAAACAGTTCTGGAGATGATGGTGCTGATGGCCGCGCCACACTCTGAACGGACCTGGTGCCGCTGAACTGCACACTTAAATATGAATATGATGGTAAGCTTTATGCTATGTGTATTTACCACAATAAAAATGTAAAAACAGACAAAAAGCAAACAAAACAAAACAAAAACAAAAACAAAAAAAACAACCAAGTTCCTCACCATGGCATACAGGCCTGTATTGATTAGCACCCTATGCACAGCTGTGACCAACACTCCTAACACCTCCTACTGTGCCCAGTCCTCAGGACTCAGTGTGTGGCCATTCACACCCCGGCTTTTGCAAGGCATTTCCTCTCCTGACAGTCCTTTTCACTTCTTTCCCCACACTCTCCTTCATCTCCACCCCACTCACCTGGCAAATTCATTTTCCTTTTTTTTTTTTTTAATTATTGATTGATTTAGAGAGTGGGAGAGAGAAAGAGATAGAAAGAGAAACATCAGTTTCTTGTTCCACTTATTCATGCATTCATTGGTTGATTCTCATATGTGCCCTGACTGGAGATCAAGCCCACAACTGTGGTGTGTTGGGAGGACACTCGAACCAACTGAGCTACCTGGCCAGGGCTCTTCTTCCTTGAAGCCTTAGGTTGCATGCCTGTGTCCCAGGAAGCCTTCTAGGACCTGACCCTTCTTCCCCAGGGGTTTCCCCACCATCCTGTGCTTCCCTTGCCACAGTGTGCATCAGTGTGCATGAAAACCGCTCACCGGCTTGTCTTTTGCGATCAGGACCTCCATCCCGGGGTCTGGCCCACCTCCATGCCTCCATCTCAGTACCTGGTATGATGTGACCAAACACTGTCGCAATAGGGACTCGGTCTGTTGGCACCAAAGAGTAGCCATTTAAATTTATTTTTAAAGTTACTTTTTTATTTTTATTAAAACAATTTTTAACAAGCATAATATAACCAAAGACACTGAAATTGAGAACAAGAGAGGAGAGGGATAGGAATATCCAGGAAAAAGGGGAAGGGATTAGAGCAACAAGTATGAAAGACATATGGACAAAAGCTAGGGGGGGGTGGAAATGGAAGGGATCTGGGGAGGGCTGGGGCGGAGGGACGGGATGGGAGTAGAAAACAGAAGACTGTATAAGAACAACAATTAAAATAAAATTTAATTAAAAAAACAATTTTAAAAATATTTTTAAAACATCAGGACTGTAATTTTTTTAAATATTTTTAAATATTAGGACTCATTAAAAAATATTACGACTATAAGAAAATGTGTGGAGATACAACTCCCTTCACAGGCTTCAGGATGTTACACATAGTCTTTGACAAATGAATTCATCCAAAAGAAATAAGGCTATAGAAGATACAGATTATAATTATAAGGTTATGTAACAGAATTAATAAAGACAAGTATATTTGTGTCATTGACCCTACAAAGGTCCAACCATATGGAAAACTCCATTGGTTCCTAAAAATAAGAGATGTATGGCCTGCATTCTTTAAACTGGATTCACTAAAAAGAGAGTAAAACAATAAAAATAAAACCTAGAGGAAAGAAAAACAAGCAGGATTTATAAATAAAAAATGGGATATAAGAAGTATTAAGAGAAATTTAAAATGTTCATACATCCGTGCATAGTTACATGCTAATAATAATGACAAACTTTTGACTAGTTTTCTGAAAAAAATGCAAAATTCCAAAATTGACTCAAGGAAAATCGAAAAGCTAAATGGACTGATAATAATGGAAGAAATTACTGGTTGGCATTATATCCATGTTTTATAGTGATTTCTTTTAAATTTTTAAAAGACAAATCTATGCTGACATGAAATTCTACTCAACTAATTTTGTTTAAATATTAGTTTCCTAAAACACGACCCAGATAGCCAAGTAAAAGGAAAATGAAGGATTTCTGGAATTTGCACTTGTTCTGCCCTTCTCATAGCCCCTGGCCAATTCTTTCCCCCCACTTTCTGAATTTAGCAAACTCTCAGCTACTTGGAGTTTTCCCAGGCACTCCAGTCCTTCCATCTTCTTCAGGAATGCTTACGCATTTTCGGAGTCTCTTTGACTTTGTTGCTCTTCTTCTCTGACCATGGCAGGGGGTGCCGGTGTTCTCATCTGTGGGACGCATCACCCTCACTGTGCACTTTGCTAGTCTTCTCCCTGCACCCAGCTGACGACCACAGTTTCCCCTGACAAATCTAGGGCACAATTCTGAATGTATCTCAAATTTTACTTTTGTATTCAATAAACTGGGATGCAGAAACAAATCTACTTTACACACTCCCCTTCAGTTGCTTTTAGCCTTAGCAATAGCTTTGAACTTGAGTCATTTGGATGTCCAGCAAGCTTCAGTAACCCAATTAAATTTTTTAGAAAAAGGGGTATACTTAAAGGAATCACTTTACAAATAAAGCAGGGAAAAAATGTCTAAAACTTTCTTTTATCATGATCCAGCCTAACTTGAAACATTGATTTCTGTATTCATTCTTGGCTAAGTTATACTGCAGAAATCCCAAAGTCTTAGTGGTGAAAAACAAGGGTTTATTTCTCACTCAACTTTACATGCCTTTCATGGGTTAGCTCTACACTGTATTCATTCCAGGACCCAAGAGAAAGGAGAAGCTCCTATTTGGTGTACATGTTTTTATGGCAGAAAAGAGTGAGGGGTTGGGGCGGGGGGAGAGAGAGAGAGAGAGAGAGAGAGAGAGAGAGAAATGGCAGAATACACAATGTCTTTTGAGACTTTTCTCACTTTATTGGCTAAAGCCTAAGGTCAATGGGCAGGGAGATATAATTCTCTCACAGGGAGGGGAAACAAATAATTGGAAATAATATAACCTATTACAGACCACACTCTTGCCCAAAAATATTTATTTCTTTCCCCTCAGCCACAAAATATACTTATCCCCTCCCCAAGGGAAACACCCTAAAAGTCCCATCCAATGACAACATAAGACTCCAGATCTAGGATCTCATGAGATACCATAAATCTGGGTGTGGCTTCTCGTGGAGACACATTTTAAAAAATGAGAGATACATAGGAGTCCGAGACTCAGCAATTCTGAAATTCTGTTGGATGGACTTTGGGGTGAAGGATATTTTTTAATTAAGCCCTAGTACTACATCCTGGAAATTGCTCTGGATTTCATTACATAATTTGAAGCATAATTCTCAGCCTCACCATTTGGGGGATCCAGCCCTTTCCACTCCCGTATACCCATCTAATGAGGGCATTGGAAAATATGTCCCTCTTGGGGTCTGTGTAGCTTCTCCTCATAATGGCATATGCCTGTAGAACGTTGGGAGCCCCAAGATCATAGAGTCATTGCTCGTTTAATCCCAGGCTGCTGGCTCATGGCCAGTACAGCTCTCTCAAAGATTTAGTCATCTTTTTACCTATTTGATTCCAATTGGTTTGTGCTAATAGCTATGTCCACAATTACTTTTGAGACAAACTTCTTTCTGACCTTAACAGCCAGCTTCCTGAGACAGTCACCTAACACGTTCAGAGATTGTAACAAAGGACACTTTGACTTTTTTAAAGATTTTATTTGTTTATTTTTAGAGAGAGGAGAAGGGAGGGAGGAAGAGGGGGTGCAAAACATCAATCAGTTGCCTCTTGTATGACCCCAACCCAGGCATGTTCCCCAACTGGGAACCGAACCTATAGACCTTTCACTTTGCAGGATGATGCCCAACCAACTGATCCACAATGGTCAGGGCTGAGTTGTTTTAATAGGCTTGTATTGTTAAAGTATTTCTCATTTTTATCTCTTTCTAGTTGGAGATGAGAAATACCGACTTTCTTTCCTGCAAGTCCAGGACTTTCCAGGTTGTCTCCATTTCTGGCTTGCAAACCAATCAGTTATTTTCTGAGCTCATCTCTTTCTTGTGGCACCCTGTCAGACACAACTGTTTGCAGCCAGAGCTGCTATTCCCCAAACTTTCCCTCCAAAGCTACAAAGTCATTCAATGCATACCTGTCCTGCAAATTATCACAAGCAACAATTTTTCCAAATGTTTTGCTACTGTATATGAAGGGTTATTATCTTTCTAACCTCCAATAACAGTTTTCTTATTTCCCACTGCCTGGCCCTGGAAGCTAATTCATATTTTAGAATTTGTATAATGGTAGCCTGTCATTTCTATGTACTAATTTCTGTATTGTTGACTTACAGCACATTATGCTATGGTAGCGAAGAAGTCCAAAGTCTCCATGGCTCATAACAAAAAGGGCATTTCTTGCATGATTTTCCTTTTATGGGATAGCTGCAGGAATTTCCCACTTTATCCTCATTCTGGGACCCAGACGGAAGGAACAGCCCCTACATAGGGCACACTGTTCTCATGGCAGAGGGAAAAGGATGAACGATAGAACCACACGATGGCTCTTACAGCTTTCAACTGGAGGTGTGACCTGTCCTCACATGTCACAGGCTAAGAAAGTGGTACAACTGAGCCTGGTAGAAATAAACGCAGTGGGGGAACACAATGCTGTCACCAGGAGGGGAAAAACGTACCTGGGATGCTCCCCCTCCTCTTCACTGCTCCTCCTCATAAGCATGGCTTTGAGCTTGCATTCTCTTGTATTACAACGAGATACATACCTAAACCAAGATGGGAATTGGGGGCTTCTTAAGAGATCATAAAATTTTTAGAGACGTATGCATTATCTGAAGTGTGACACTACTCCCAAGTATACAAGGGGTGACAGCAGATGGCTGGCTGAGTAGGAAACCAAGTTGGCAGGTGGCATTTTTTTTTCCTCCAAGAGTCTTCGTGGAGGGGGATATGCTGCATTCACTGTATTCCCAATAAGTTATTGCAAGTTCACAAGTACGCTTGGAGCGGAACATGATGGAAAACTGCTCATCTGATGTTTTGAAAAGCTGGGACAGGTTTTCATAAACGAGCTTGAAGACTTTAGGGCTTGCGGATAATGCCCCAAGCAGAGTTCTCACCCCCATGTGCCCAAGACCCTCTCACACCTCTTTATCTCCACAGTTTGACATGCAAAGGATAACTCTGGAAGAGTTGAAGCACATCCTCTATCACGCCTTCCGGGACCACTTAACAATGAAGGACATTGAGAACATCATCATTAATGAGGAGGAGAGCCTGAATGATACCTCGGGGAACTGCCAGACAGAGTTTGAAGGCGGTAGGTACTCCCACTTCAGCTTTCTTCACAAGGGTGTGAGACAGGCCAACACCTTCACATCCTCTGTGTGAAAAATGTGTTTACAATGGACTTGCAGTGAAGCCAAAAACCCAGGACTGAGGTTAAAAGGTCCTTTTTGCAAAGATGCAATTGATTTCTTTTTTTTTTTCTTTTTCATATTTCCCCCAAACTCTGGATTTTTGCAAAACCTCCATTGACCTTGTCCTTCCTCCAGGGACTCTGAGGTCCGTGACTAGAAGTGTGGCTTTGTGGTGTTTGCCCTTACTTAGTGGAGGCTGCACGGGGCGGGGGGAGGAGCCTGTTCAGACTGTCAGTAAACCCAGATCAGGTCCAGGGGCTGTGTGACTTGGGCAGGGGGTATACCTTCTCTGAGTGAGTTTCCTCAGAGTGTGATGGTGTGCACACCTGCTTCATAGGGTCTCGAGGAATGGATTGCCTCTCTGCTATGCTCCCTGAATGCACTGGCCAAAAGGAGCCCTATTTATGCAAGGACTCATGAACTTGATGACGTAGTTACAGAAGAAATATGGTTCTCCTGGGGCCAAAAAAGAGGCCCCTGAAAGGCCTTTATTTCTTGAGCTCATGAAAGAAAACAAGAAAAAACAAAAACAACCTTTCTTATCCCCTAATCGATAGAGAGTTCCAGGGAAACTAAATGATATAACCTCTCTTTCCAATGTTGAAAAATCAGAGCTGTTCAGCTCTGATGTATAGAATTTTTAAACTTACATTAAAGTAGCATAGCAGACTACCAAGCCATATGTAACTATTCAGTGCTGAGGTTTCTTAAAGAGATCAAACTATTTTTTCTCTATTATTTTTTTACCTGAACATAATCAGAAGTGAACACATATAGGTGGTAAGCTACACCCAGGGTCTGGCACAAATAATGCCCCTTCTAATTACAAAATCTTCTATTACAAAATTATAAGCATGTAATTCTCCAATATAACAATGTCACACTCAAATACAGCATATGACATTTTAGATGAAATGTTCAAATCGAAACTATAAATTATTACACCCATATTATTACCCTACAAACCACAATCAAGTCAGTGTTACTTCTGTGAGACCCTGTATATTGTCAATATACACAGGTCAATATATACGGATGGTAAGCTGCCACATAGGCACCAGAATGACATTTGGTTCCCTTGTCTTGGAACTGCCACATTACAGCCAGCTGGGCCGTAGCTGGGAGGCTCCTTGGGGCCGAGCTAGGCCAGGTGGCCACAGCGATTCCTTCAGGTCTGGGCTCCCACTCGCCCTGTCTGGGCTGCATCGCTGTCAGTGTGCAGCATTAAAGGCCATGACAAGAGGTAACGGGAGACAGCTTATATTCCAAGGTGACAAACTAAGTTAATTCAAACCAGGGAAAGAGGAAGTAGTGGGGACTGGGATAAACTTGAGAACAATGCCCCATTATAAAGGTGTTCACATTTAAAATTTTCACAAGTGCTGGTGTACAGCCAACGGAAACAGCTGTGGTCCAGAAGCTGCCTTGGTCACTTTTCTTGTGACCTGGGCCATGGCGTCTATGACCGTGTTTGGAGTTGGAGCCTCACCAACCACACAGGGCAGCATGGTGACAGCCGACACCATTTCTGGCCACATGGGCAAGGGGACTGGGAGGGTGAATAGAGGAGAGAGGGCAGGGATTGGACTAAAACCTGGGGAAACAGTCGGCCTGGACTCCCGTGTCATCGCTTTCCTAGCTGACAGACTATGTGCTTCAACAGTGGGAGCATCTAGGGCTCCAGCCCCTCACTGTCAGCAACTGCTCTCAGGACAGGAGGAAAGAGTATGTCTGGGCACCGCATTTTCCACTCAGCCTTTGTTTGCAGATCACTGTTTTGTTCAGAGAAATATCATAAGTCTTAGTAATTTGAGAAAGGTCAGACTGCACTGGCAAGTAATCTGAATTTTAAGCCATGTCTTTTTATTACTTAAAAGCTCATATATTAATGAAATAGATGACTGACAAAAAGATACCCAAATAGAAGTCTTACTGAGTCTGCTTTAATGATTCATACATATAACATTGGCAACAGCTACTATTTGGGGTTGGTAAATGATAAGTGCCAGGCGCTGTACTAAATGCTTTAAAATTCATGGTTGTATTTAATAAAAGAAACATTATTTTTGTCATTAGCACACTACTTTGGAAATGATCTCTGGGACCCTGACTACATAATTGCTTTTGGATATTTTCATGCCAGAGAATTGGGTTTTTAGTTTGTTGGGGTTTTTTTGTTTTGTTTTGTTTTGTTTTGTTTTGTTTTGTTTTGTTTTTAACATTCTGTCAGCACTATTTGGCCTTAAAGGCAAGCACATTGGTTTATGTTTAGGTTTAAGATTTTTCCAGTCTTGTGTATGGTCGAAGTCACAGGTGTGTATATTTAATGCCCGTCTCTCCATGTTCAGGAAAGGGCCTTCCTGATTGCTTTTGAGGCAAAAGTGTCTAGAAAGAGATGAGGCACAGGGACTGAGTTCACCCCTGGTGCCCTAGGACTGAACACGTCCATTTAAGACCTTGTGGCTGACCTTGGCCTCTTCCTGTCCCTCCTTTTTGCACACTTGCTGTCCACACACAGGGACCTGTTGGCATTTTGAACCTCTCCCTGCTCCTACCGCAATCTGATGGCACAGTTGCATGGCTCATGTGTCCTAAATCTTCTCGCCTTCCTCCCAGCCCTTTGGGCCCTGCCCTACCCCAAGCTGTCAACTCCTTGCTGTCTTTTATGCCCTAGCTCAGGCAGCATGCCCTGTCCAGTCACTTCAACTATGCCCTTGCCAAGATTTCCAATCCCTCACCCATCTATAAGCTTCTACCATGACATGTGTTGGTAAATCCAGCATCTAAATATGAAGGCACAAGGTGATTTCTTCTTTCAAGTGATGACAATCTTTCCTCCTCAAATCTCATCTTCTGCATAACCCACACTGACCAATGAGAGAGAAGGAAGCAGCAGGACCATTTCACCCACACTCCAGAGCCCCAGTCAGGCCCCTCTGCTCTTGCTAACCCCCACCAAGGAAGCCCTTTCCTCCTGCTCTCTTTGGAGCTTTGCAGTGGCAAGTACAGAAGTGATGATTAGTTCACCTATGGAGCTGGTGATCCCCACATATTGGAAATCCTGCCCTACTTGGTGTCAGAGGAAGGAATCAATGACAAAAAAACACCTAAACGTACTCCTGTACCTTTGCCTTAAAAAGGTAAAGGGCACCTTTGTCTGTGAACAAGGAAGGAAGAAATGGTCCATAAAGCAGACTTTTTATTGCACAGTTGGAATTTTTTATTATTATTGTCCTTACCTGAGCATATGTTTATTGATTTTTAGAGAGAGAGGAAGGGAGCGAGAAAGAGAGAGAATGTGAGAGAGAAACATCAATCGGTTGCCTCCCATACCCACCCTGACTAGGGATCAAACCCACAATGTTTTGGTACATGGGATGATGCTGCAACCCACTGAACCACCCAGCCAGGGCCAGAGTTGGAATTTAAATAAAGCCCACATCAGATGGCTTTGAGATCAGCAAAGCTGGAGTCACGGTGGAGATTCTGGAGTGTGGAAAAGGTTTGAAAATGCCTCTGTGGGCAACCTGTGTGCCATGGAGTCAGTTAGAAATTCACAGAGGGACCTCCAAATGCCATCAGCATCATTTTATGTCAGTGATTATACTTTTCATTTTTATAAATCTTGTGTCTGATACTTTTACAAAGGTGGTCAGATTCTGTCCATTAAGTCAGGAAATGTCAAGTATTCCTTCCACATGAATAGAAGAATAAATAACAGAGAAATAGGCTAGGAGCCCATGGGGTGTGGAGCCATTGATGGGAAAGGTTTGAGGGGTTTTGTCCTCCTTTTAGTTTTCATTTTGGCTTGATTTTGTTTTCTTTATTTGTTTGATTTTTAGGTCAACACAAATAACAAATATGCACACACACAGCCCCTCACACACCCCTGTCTGCCTTATCCTTATGGAAGGTAGGACTCAGTGATCATTAGGAAGCAGCAAGTATTCCATCCTCTCCTAAGAAATGGACAGGAGAAAATAGGATGAAATTCTAAGCTACCCTCAAGCAAAGCTTTCCTGACTTCTTTAGGAATCCTTGAACATACCATATATAGAACCCATTTTCCTAAGCTCCAAAAGGAGTCATCTATAGAAACCTATATAACTGGCTGGTGTAGCTTGGTGGACTGAGCGCAGGCCTGCAAACCAAAGGGTCACCAGTTCGATTCTCAATCGGGGCACACACCTGGGTTGTGGGCCAGGTCCCCAGTAGGGGACGTGCAAGAGGCAACCACACATTGATGTTTCTCTCACTCTTTTTCCTTCCCTTCCCCTCTCTCTAAAAATAAATAAATAAACTCTTAAAAAAAAAAGAAAAGAAAAGAAAAGAAACCTGGAGGGAAAAGGCAGATGACTATACTTGAACAACAGTAAAATTTAAAAAATGGAAGAAAAAAAAAAAAAGAAGAAAAGAAACCTGTATGAAGGCAAGGAAGAGACTAGAAGAGTCTAACTCAAGGGCTCTGAAGTGGACCTTTCCTGCACTCATACCTGGCTTCTGTAAGGGTGGTCATTCACATTGAGTCGGGCACTCCAACAGGTGTCACCCACTGTGCTGGATGCTTTGGGCATGAGGTCACTTGAACCCACTGAATTCAGGGGCTCCCAGCCATCCACAATTAGTAGTGTACATGAAAATAGTCTGACACAGACACTGGCCAGCAGTGTCCTCGGCATTATGAATGAGATATGAGACAAATCCACATGGACTACCGAGTCCTATGGAGGAAAAGGGATGGCATGGCTACTCTCTCAAGGGGAGAGCTCCTCAGAGCCACCTGGCCACTCTCTGAAGAGGAGAGTGTGCTGACCTTGCCTTGACAGGTTTTTATTAGGTTTCAATTTGCACAGGAATACAGGTAAAGCTCATTAATCATTGTCAAGCAGTAAGGATCAAACAACAGATAGCAAACAAAGAACTATGAGGGCCTATTCTGAGTCAGGGTCTGTTAGCTAAAGGGCTACAAAACTTTGGGAAATAAACTCATTTCCTGCTCAGAGGACCCTTATTTAGTTGAGAGCATTCTTAGCAAAGCAGGTTTCACAGGATTTTACTATTCTTTCTCAGGCCTGATCACCTGGGGAACCCACCCTTTCCAGTACAGGGCTGCACCTCCCTCTGTCATTGTTTCAGGCTTAAATCAGGCAGGGGAAGTAAGGCAGCCAAGAGATCAAGAGACTTTTCACAGACAGAATGAGGACTCAGGCTATTTCAAAGCTGAGGGGCCAGGGTCCATCACCCTCTTTTGCTGTAGCCCCCCAAGTCCTTCCCTGGGGCCTCCCTATGATCATGCCTAGCTTAGGTCGTTCCCCCCTTAGGGAATCTTACCCTTCATTGGCTAACCGATCAAGCATTGTGGGCCAGTTATGGATGAAGTAAAAGGAGCAGAAGCAGCGCTCCTGCCAGGGAGATAAGCTTTGTCTCCCTAGTGGCTTATGGTCTGAAGGTCGCTCACTCAGCCTTAGCCATGGGGGAGTTACAGCTCCTGAAACCAGGCAGGGTGGTTCCCAACAATAGTCCAATGAGAATATCTGGCTGAACATCAGGCTTTCAGGCAATCTCAATTCCTCAAATCTCTTTTGAATCCCCTTGTTAAAATAACTTATGCTCAATGTACTTGGGTGTTAGTTGGCAATTATTTGAAAAAAAATAAATAGGTCCATATCTGCCAAAATGGATTAGAGTCAAGATTATGTGATACCCAAAATGCCCATTCACCATCCATGCTTCATAAGAGAATTTTGAGATATTTTGCTTCAGTTCAACCACTTGTAATCAGCAGACATTTTGTTTTTGGAGAGCGTACACTCAGTGACACTGAGAGACAAATTTGTATTTTATTATTTGGTTCCAGTCACCAACATAGGTGAACTGAGTGGGCATGTGGTTGAATTATCTATTCGCCCATTACTAAGGGTGAATCCCTACTAAGGGTTCTTATGACAAATTAAACTACATACTAAATCCAGTAGTGCTTGCTTCCAATGTTTACTGCTTATTCGTGTTAATACAGTCCAGGAGGAAGAGGATGGAAGAAAACTGTTGAGCATGCCTGCCAAGGGCTGGTCATTTGTTAACACATTCCGTTGACCTATCAGCACAGTCTGAGAGATGAATTTTGTGGATCCTGTGGTACAGATGAAGGAACAGAGGCTCAGCAAGGTGGAGTAATTAGTCCAAAGTCAAACAGCAAGTCAGAATTTGAACCTAGGTCTATCTAACAAAGTTCTGCCCTGGCCTCTTTATTTGTCAGGGTCATTTCCTCAGGTGTAGGCATTACAGAGGCTCCTTACAGAATGGAGCGTCATCTTCCTTTCTCATTTTCCATTTCCTCGCCAATGAAATCATATTATATTTGGAAGTTGAGTAGAAGCATGAGATCTGAGTGTGAGCCCTTTCAAGACATCTATCCCAAATGATGTCCCTAAATGGAACACCAGCTGTCATATTTTTCTAGATGTTCTGACAACATGCACAGGAGAGGGGAGTACAGACCATCACTCAGAGAATAAGTAGTTTCTGTGAAAGATACAGCAAAGCTGCTCTTGCACCATTCAGTGCCTCTGTATGAGGGACAAGAGGAACGATGGCAAGGGAGGTGACACAGGCCAGGCAGCCCCAGTGGATCCTTGTGTAGACTTGTGGGTTCTGTTCACTGTCCTGTGTAGACTAGCTGTGTGACAGTGGGTAACTTATTTTAAAACTCTCTGAGTCTTATTTTCCTCATCTGTCCAATGCAAAGATTGGACAACAGTTATATCTAGATTCAAAATTTTCTAGGCTCAGCAGAAGGTCAGAAAGAGTTTCGGTCAAATCCAAGGTCTCTAGCTCAGCCATCCGGCTGAAGTTGCAACATTCCTGTCGGGATGTCAAATGCACACCTGGATGGGGAGACCTGGCTCATCACCTGGTCATGCACATTGAGCATTTCATGCCCATCCAAATGAAAAGGGCATGATATGTCATCTACACCATCTGCTCCAAGCTCTCCTTGTGCTATGGCTTTCCTGAAATAAACCTATTCTCCTTGGGCTGATGAAGGAGGGTAAGGTGTGGTTGAGGTCTGTGGCAGGCAGTGAGACAGGAAGCAGTTTTCAAAGAAACTTAGGGCCTCAGACCAGAGAAGATTTTTTTCTATTTGGAGACCCTTCACAGCAAAGATATAGGAAAGTTTTCTGTAGCCATGAGTGAAGAATGATGAGATTCTGAGACATGAGACAGAGACCTAGAGAGCTGTTTTTGCTAGATCTGCATGGTTAACAATTCTAGCTCTGCACTCTGGACAGGGTTGGCTTAAAATCATGCCTCAGCACCTCTTAGATCACTTGAGTGAGGTAACAAAGTAAATATTAAAAGCCTAATTTTCTTCATCTGCAAAATGGGAATCATATAATGACCTATTGTTGTTATGGGCATTAAATGAGATAACATGTGAGAAACGTTAGCACAAAGCTTAATACATTAATAAGCACTCAAAACAAACAAATTAAAAAAAAAATAGCCAGGCCTAATCCCAATTCTCATCTGATTGTTATTTTTTCACCTGGAGACGTCATGGAGTACATCCTGCTGGAACTCCATATCTTTGAAGGATAGGGTAGGGAACAAATTTACAGGGTTTGAACCATCCTCTTGATACATGCACTCCTAAAGTCAAGTCCTTGCTAGCAGTGGAGTTACCAAGAGTATTGGTCAACACTCTGGGTTTCAAGTCACAGAAACGCAACCCAGACGCCTTTAAACTAAAAAGCACTGACTCAAGTAATAGAAGTTAAAGGGATGAACTTTGGCTTAATTGAACCCAAAATTCTGAAGCAACATTCTCTCCCCACTTTCACCTTGCTCGCTCGCTCTCTTACTCTCCTCTCCTTCTTTTCTCTCTCTGGGCTTCCTTCTTGGGAAGGCTCTATCTCCCTGAGGTCATAGCATTTTCTCTCTCTCAAGGTTCATCTCTATTCCAGGAAGTGGCTCCGATCATACCTGCTTGGCTCATGTGCCTACTGTTGAACCAAACCAAGAGCTTGGGTACTCTACCTGGCCAGTCTGGTTTGTTACATTGGAAAAGGGGAAGCCCCAGATTAAGAGCCCACTAGGTGGAGAGGTACAGATCCCCGAACAAAAAGATGAGTTTTATTGCCTTGGCTGGGTGGCTTAGTTGGTTGGAATGTCATCCTGTACACCAAAAGGTTGCAGATTTGATCCCCATTCAGGGTGCATACTAGAAGCAACTGATCGATGTTTTTCTCTCACATCTAAGTTTCCTTGTCTCTCTGTATTTCCCTGTCTCTCAAAAAATCAGTAAATATATCCTTGGGTGAAGATTAAAAAATGATAAATTTTGTTGGAAGAAGGGGAAGAACTTCTGGAAAGGCCACAACAACACGTGGACACTACACCAAGGGTCCATAGTAGGACCCTCAAAGCCAGACACTAGAAACCCAATATGATTTTGTAATGGAGAAAGGACCAGCTCCTCTCCCCGATAGAGCTGGACCCTCTTCCTCTTAACAAAAGCATCATAAAACACACAAGCCTCACTCCTGTTCCCTCACAGGCTTCATCCCCCACCTCCACCTTCATGCCTTACGTGGGTGCCTGGACATTTCTGATATCACTGACATATAGAAAAATTTCTTTCAAAAGCTCTTAATTAGCTCCACTTTAGGCCATGGAAATATCCAGTTTCATCGAATTGGAAAGCGTTAGACCTGGAAGGATCACAGGACAATAATAGCTCCCAGACCTGGTAGCTCTGGCTTATTGTGAGAATCACCTGAGCCGGGTTCTGTATTGTTTTAACCTTCCTGAGCCCCAAATTCCCTGCCAGAAATATCACTTACGTAGGTCTATGTTGGGACCATTAATCAAAATTGTAATGATTCTGATTTGCTTCATTTGGGAGCCAGTGTCTCTGAAGACATGCAGCTCTGTTTCCAAATATCCACACTGAAGCCAGAGGGATTAAAAACCCACTATATCCAGGGTCACCCAGTGGGTCATTGGCAAATCCCTGTCAAATCCTGCCTCCAGGAGAAAATTCAAGAGCCTTTGGACAAGGGGAAGGAGCAGTCTGTCCTGGAGCTCAGACACCCAAGCCCTGCCACAGCAGCCAGGAGTCTGTCAGTGTTTGGGGCTGGCTAACAAGCTTTCAAGAAAACAGGAAACCCCACTTCTCTGCTCTCCTGTGTCAGCCCCCCCCCCAACTCACATTTCATCCCCTTGCACCATACTTTCTGGGCTCCCTCTGTGCCAACTTACCGCCCTAGACAGAGCGCGCGAGACCCTCCAGGAAGGAAGACATAGAAAAGACCGCCCGCAGCATTGCCGTTTTCAGTGTTCGTAAGTTCCAGAAAGGAAGTTTCCTCAGAAAGTTAAACGTAGAGTTACCGAGTAGCCCAGCAATTTGAAACACAGATTATTATATCCAAGAGAACTGAAAATATGTCCACAAAAAACTTGTATACAAATGTTCATAGTTGCATTATTCATAATAGTCAAAAATGGAAACCACCCAAATATCCATCAACTGGTGAATGGATAAACAAATGTGGTACATCTGTTCAGTGGAAGATCATTCAGCCACAAAAAGGAATGGGTACTGATGTGTGAGCCTGGGAAAGATTATGTTAAATGAAAGAAGCCCGACACGAAAGGCTACATATTATATGGTTCCATTTATACGCAATGCCAAGAATAAGCATATCTACAGAGGCAGAAAGCGGATTGGTGATTGCCAGTGGCCACGGAGAAGGGGAAATGAGGGGTGATTTTTAATGCGTATGGGGTTTCTTTTTAGGATGTTGAAAATGTTGTGGAATCTGGTAGTGGTGATGGTTTCACAACCTTGTGAATGTTCTAAATGCCACTGAAGGTACACTCAAAAAGGGCGAATTTTATGGTTTGTGAATTCTACCTCAATTCAAAAATAAATAAATATCAACAGGTAGACCAATTTAGAAATTAAAAGATCTGGCCCTTTGGGAGCAGGGTGTTTAGGAGAAGCCTCTTTGGGTTGGGCCTAGAAGCAATGAGAGAGGAGGTCAGGGCCGCCCCCAGCAGAGGGAACAGTGAGACAGTGCTGTGGAGTCTCTTGGAAAAGCCAGCCGGAAGACCTGCCTGGCTGAGACAGGCTGCAGGGGGGGTGCAGTGGCCTCGGGGCAGAGGGGGGGAAAGGGACCAGAGGTGACCTGTGGTCCTACCCACTGAGCTTAGGAGCTGGAAAGAAGGGAGCGTGCTTCTCCCAGCAAGGCAGGGGGGTGAGGAGGAGGCTTTGCAGGAAAGTGGCAGGGAGTGCTGATGCATACTAAGCACTGCTTCAGGAAGGTGAGTCTAGCTGCAGTTCCAGATGAATTGATGCAGAAAGGGACCAAAGTGAAGGTTTGGCATTGTCTGCTGTGTCCTCAGTGCCGTGCTGGAGGCTGCAAGGAACAAGAGGAAAAGAAGCAGCTCTTTCCTCCTGTCCTCCAGGGATACAGGACGGAAATTTTGCGTTTTCTCTAATAATTCAGAGAAATTGAATTATGTCCAGGGTTGGACATAGCTTTTGCTTTTTTTTTTTTTTAAATAGCTCATTGATCTTTGAAAGAATCCTTGAGATAAGAAAAACAGATATCATTAACTCCTTTACAGGGAGAGAAACTGAGGCTCAAGGAAGTTCAGTCCCTTGCCCACCGCTGCTCCTAAGTGGAAATTAGGAGAAGAAACCAGATTTCAACTCAGAGCTCATCTTAGTCTGACCTATTGTCTTGTTGAGGAAACAAAGAGTAGACAGCAAGAATAAATGGGTATACAAAAATATAGTGCAATGCAAACATGTGACAGCCAAAGACAGGTTTAAATTATTGTCAACAAACACATTAATCAGTACCAGATTATACTCTGCCAATCACACCAAGTGTTCAAAGTGCCTTTTCTTTACATCTTTCTATTGCTGAACTTTGTCCTGTCAAGCAAAAAGATTCAGGAAAGAGAATTTGTGCAGAGATTTTGAACCTGGACATTAAATTACACTTGGGCTCAAATCCCACCTCCACCATTTGCCAAATGACCGTGGACTCCACTTCTTGGAGTTTCAGGTCCCCCACCTATCAAATGAGGACTCCACACCCTGCTCACAAAGGAGTGCCATGCTGCAGTTCCGCAATGATACATATAAAGCATGTAACAGTTACCCAGCTCAAATGGCGGTGGTGGGGAGGGGGGTAGGGGGGAGGTGGTCAATGCATAAAGGAGAGTTTTTAAAAGATTTACAAAAGGGAATTCACATTCATTGGGCATAAACAATATTGCAGTAGCTTTGGTAGCCTTAATCTTCACAACAAGGTAGGTCTTATTACCCCCATTTTATAGATGAGGAAATTGAGGCCCAGGGAAATTAGCTTGCCCAAAGTCACACAGCTAGGATGTGAGGTAATCACAGTTCACATTTGGGTCTGGCTCTGAAGTCCTTTTTTTTTCACTCTGCCACAAAACCTATGGTGATGGCAGAAATGGACATAAAAGGATTCTCATCAAAGCGCAGAGTCTGAATCATGCATGAACGATTATCCATTTCAGAGCTACGGAGGAATGAGCTGGAAGCTCCACTCTGTGTACAGGACCTTGATCTGGGTTCAGATTTGCATGGCCTCACGTACAAACTCTTCCATCTCCTGGCCTCTCCTTCCTCATCTCTCCCCTCCTACCACTTAAAGATTTTTACATCAAAGGTGCAGCCTCTGTCCTGAGGGATAATCCTGTCACCTGTAACCTTGACAAAGAAGGGCTTCAGCAAAAACTTTCTCCCTCAGCTCAGTCACACAACTGTGCATTTCCTTAAGCCCCCGCCAGCCAGCCATTGGGATGGAAAGGCAGAAGCATTTTTATGCTGAGGAGCTGCTCAGAATAAATTAGCCAGTCCTCGGAAAGTGTTAGATACGCTACTTCCACTTCCACACTTTATTTCTGCTCCAGTCCTTCCCTTCTCAAACGCCACCTCCTTTTCCCTTCCTGAGAGCTGGCATCTCTTCACATCTGCCCATCTTGGGGGGAGGCACATCTCGGCACAAGAGAATTTTCTTCCCTCTGCTAAGAACCTATAAGATTCTGAAACCCAGACATGATCAGCAAATAAAGAACTGAACCAAAAATACTTTCAGTCACGTAAGGGAAGCAGAAGCCCCATGGAATTAAAGATAACAACACAAGACCTAAGAGACCATGGCAGAAATAACCAACAACTCTTGGTGAGGGCTCTGCCCAGGCACTGGGTCTCTGGGAAGCAGGGCTTGCTGGAGAAACTCCCTGACTGACATAATTTTTAGAGGCCCCCTGACAAGCCCCTGAGATCCCTTCTCTCAGGGAAAGTTCTATTTGCCTTTGGACACATCACCAGATTCCTACTGCTTCCCTTGTATTTCTGGGATCTGGAGGAGTCACTGGATGTCAAGAGGGAGAGGTACTTGAAACTGAACATTTTTTAAGGCTCTTTAAAGGTGTGTCTAGCAGAAGGACCCCTTTTTAAAATGGAGTGTGACCCGAAAGTGTTCTTCTGTGCTGGTATTGGGTTTCTTAATGGCTGAATGTAAAACAACCATCTTCCCCAATACCCCCCACTCCAGTGTCCTTAGCATACACACACAGCCCCCTCCTGCCCCCAGCAACTCAAATGAAAATTCTTCAGCTGTACCCAGACATAATGAATCAAAAACTCTGGGGGTGGAGCCTAGCAATTTCCTAATCACCTGCAGAGGTAGCTTATTAAAATACATGTTCCTGGCCTCCACCCCCAGAGATTTTGATTCAGTAATTCTGCCGTGGGGCCTTTCATATAATCTGCATTATATGAAACTCCCAGATGGTGCTGATGCTGCTGGTCCAGTGAGAAGCTCTACTATGGGGAGCCTCCCAGCTGCCTCCAGGGCGCAGATTTCTTCCATAAACTAAGTGGTAAACTGTGTGCAAAGGCCACTGCAGGACTGGGACCAGGAGGGGAGGAGTTATAGACAAAAAGAAGGAGAAAGGGAAAGAAATCTGGCCTGGGAAGCAAGGGCTAGGAAAGAGACTTGCACTTTCTCAGAGTATGTTATCAAAACTTCTTTCTTCTTACTTCCATTTTCTGCTGCATATTTGTAACCCACTTTGTAATGCTTTGTGTTGAGACCCACTAATGGTGTCTCATGGGCCTTATAAAAACAGTGGTATGAGACCCGACCCAACAAAAGGATGAAGAGTACACAACCCTAGGACCCAAGGTCAGACCCCTGGGGCAGCAGGATCTGAGGACCCCCCGCCTCTGGAAAGTCTGAGGTGGTTTTGTGCCTGCCTGCTTCCCGTTGGTCTTGTCCCCGGCACCTGTGGTCCCCACTTCACAGACATTGGCAGGCACCAGGGCCACCTAGTTAAACCTCAATCGCTGGCCCCACCCCAGACTCTCTGATTCAGTAGATCTAGGGTGGGATCCACCTGAAAATCTGCATTTTTAATAAGCTCCGAGTGATGCAGGTGCTGCTTGCCCAGGGACCCCTCACTAGAATCACTGGTGAGCGCATCTGGAGTAATGTCAGAGTCGTTTGTAGTCATAGGGACCCGCAGCCACCCAGGAACAATTCTGGGAAAGGTAAGTGCTTCCAGCCCAGCACTAATAGGTGGGGACCTCGCTCCAACTGTAGGCACCTGCCTGGGACAGGGCAGTCAGGCATTTCTCAGAAGCCAACACAGCTGTGCCTGGGTGATGCCCTCTGTGAAACTCGCTCTGAAACGCTCCATGTTTCCTCACTCAGAAAGTCACTGTAACTATTATGTTGCAAGTTCATACCTTACTCTGCACATCACATGTGTCATGGTCTTAGAAGTCTCACCATTTCATGCCATTTACAAGAGGATGTGGTGTTCAATCTCCTCCAAGAGTGGTCCCAGAAGTGCTTGTGGACTTCACCAGTCTGCATCCTGTGGACTGGACACTGGACTGGTTGAAAAAGAGGTGAAACCTGCCTCATAAATGTCATTTCTCTCTTTCCTCCCCCTCTGCTCCCCTCCCTCCATGTCTCCCTGCCCCCTCTACTCCTCCACCCCCAGTGCATTCCCAGAAACAGAACAGACAGACCTGCGTCCGGAAGAGCCTCATCTGCGCCTTCGCCATGGCCTTCATCATAAGCGTCATGCTGATTGCGGCCAACCAGATCCTGCGGAGCGGCATGGAGTAGCAGCCTCCAGCCACCATGCTGCTGCTGCTGCTGCTGCTGCTGCTGCTGCTGCTGCGGCCCCTGCTCCCTGCGCATGCGCATGCCCTGCGGGCAGACTCTGTTCCTCCTCAAAAGCAGATTTGGACGCAGTGGCACAGTTCGGTGAAGAACCCAAGGTTGCAGGGCAACAGGTGTTGCAAGGCCACTTCATCTCCTTGGCAGGGACACAAAAGGGCTGTCTCAAATGCTTTAATGGTTTTGTTTCCCAATGCAATAAATAGCCAGGAGTTCCGAATGATTGCTTCAACCACTTGCAGGAACTCTGAAGATAAACTACATTTTCACTGAGGAATTCCAATGGCCATCCAGGCCCATGGTGTGAGAGAGCAAGAGAGGGGGCATGAACACGCAGTCACCTCTACACCCCATTCTTTCAACCCATTGGGCAACTGGACACCCCGAAGGGTAACCCAAGGGGCTGACTTTGGGGTTGCTGCAGAAAAGAGGCTCTCCTTCTGACCCTGGCTTCCTTCCTCCACCTAGTGGAGCCCCGCAAGGCATGAGGAGAAAGCCACCGGATGGGGTGCAGGACCTGGCGGCCTGCAGCTGCTCCCATGCTTCCATTCTTACTGCCTTTCTACAGGACTCTTGGCAGAGTTGGGGAGTTCTCGGTTTCCATCTGTACTTGGCTTTCTGTTCTTAGAGCCCATCACGCACCAGCATTTTGGAATCTGCAGAGAGCCTTCCTCCCAGCTTTGCTGCCTGTGCTGCCATTAAAGAAAAAAGAAGCATAATCGTGGGCATCTCTATAATAACATAGACAGGTAGACAGACGTATCTATTTGGCTTCTTCATCTGTGACATCATTCTTCCCTACTCGCTTACTCCTGATATAACCTTGTCCTCTGACACAGTCCCTACCTCCTTTGGCTAGGAGACGTAGTTTGGGGGACAGGGGACTGAGACGGGCGGTGAGGTGGTGTTGCAGCCCACGCCCCAGTGGTCCGAACTGATGGAGCTGCACACATCTCCCTCGCAGAAGACCTCTGTAAGTTAAGGTCCTTGTGCATCTTACCTTCTTCTCATCTTACAATTTGCTTTGTAAGTTAGTCTTCCCCAGATAAAAAGAGAAATATAATTAGAGTGGAAAGATGGAAAGATCAAACTACTGTATTTTACATAATGTCTTCAGGCATTCAGATCCTGCAACTGACTCATTTCCATGAGAAAAGACAAAAAGATGTTAATAAGCTTAGCCAACAGGACAGGTAATTTACTCCTGCCTGCAGAATACTTCTGCTGGGGAAGGAAACTGAATCCAGTAGTCTGTTTTCAACACCATTTCAAGTCTGTAATATCCTGACTTTTCCTAGATGTCATATCAGCCGCCACTGTTAATTCAAGCTTGCATAGTCTGATTAGCCAATAATATTTCAATGGAATATTTCCCTTTGTACTTTTCCAAGCTCAGGTCCTTATTTCTACAATGGAATTGTCTTGTTCCTCTTCCTTCCCAATGCATCCAAAAGCTACATGCTTTTCCCTTTTCTTCGAAGATTGAGGCTCTAGAATCTTTCCTCTCTCACTGCAGCCAGGTGGGCTTCTTGGTGCAGTGCGTGCTTCTGAACCTCTCCCCAAACCTCGCCTTCCTCTCTGCTTTCTCCCTACTGCCTTCTCAGACTTGGAGCATCCAAGGTCTCAGTTTTGGGTCTTCTTTCAAATCACCTCTGCAAGTACTTCAGGCAACAGCCTGGGGGTAGCTGTAGGAACTTCCCCACTGTGGGAGACTGAGAATATTCATGAAGAGCACAAGAAAAACTAGGGTTTGAGCCATAGCACAGAGGAAGAAACAGGTGTAAGCTTTCGAGAACCCAGAAGTTTGAGAGACTCTCTGTGAAAATGCCTGGGGTCTCACACAGCCAGTCCAGGAAAGCGCCAGCCTGCCTGTCCCTCTTGCCTGCCCTGCCCTGCCACAGTACACCCCACATACTGCCTCTTCTCTCTCCCTGCCTAACTCAGCACGCACTACCACCACCCTCAACATAATCCTGAATGAGAACAGGTCCAAACACAGAATTCTGATAAGACAGCTTCATCATTAGCTCCTGCCCAAAGCAGTTGCCCCCCTCTCAATTGTACTTGGGTAGAAAGGACCCCCTGAACCACTAGACCATGTCAGACTAGGGAGGGGGTGCAGGATCCTAAGCAGACTGGATAGAGACCCTAGGGACGATTCTTAAAGGACTGTGTCCCATGAGAGGGGACTGCAATGCTGTAGGTGAGGCTAAAAATGAGTACTTCTTCAAAGGCTGCTTTTCTGCCAGTTCTTCTGCCTTCCACTGGAGAATGGGGACCCTGAAGATGAGAGGGTTAGACTTTATTGGAAGACAGATTAGCCATGATGCAGGGGGTGGAGAGTGAAAAGTAATTCTGGAGAGGGACCGACAGCCTGTTCCCCACAAAGTCCTCAGCATCCTTTCCGCAAAGAGGACCTCTTTCCTCTCCCAGTGACCCAGTGACCGGGAAGTCAGCCATCCTACCCAGGAGTGCATCCATTGTGGGGGTTGCTAGGAAGAGAGGACACAAAGGAAGGCACAGAACTCTCTTTGATGGGCTAAAAGTCAAATTCCTCCACGACGTCTTCACAGGTGCCACCCACGGCCTGCAGTGTGTGGAGACAACCCAGAGAGTGGCATTCCTGAGACTTCGGGAGCTGAGAGCTTGTCCTGATGACTTGTACCCCAGCTGCTTTGTCAGGAGGGTCGTCAGGCAGCCCCAGATGCTGACTTCCCACAGCCCCTCCCCAAGCCCTGTCCATACACGTGCTACTCCAGAGTGCCCACCTGTCAGCACCCTCATCACAGGGTTTGTGATGCACGTAGTGAAGTTTCTGGAAGGTCCTGATCCCCCATGCTTTGTGGGCCCAGTGAGGAGAGGAGAGGAGTAATCCCAACTCTTCTTCTGTGCTCCCAGCTAATAGTCATAGGGGTCTATTATAGGACAGCTGAGTGACTAGCAAACTGAACCTGGCTCATTATTTTTGCAAGAATGGGTGTCCCCCCAGACCACACAGTGATGATCATGGAGGTATTTTGCTTGTGAGACAAGGGATACAGACCCTGATGCCTTTGGCCCGCAAAGAACTGTCACCATCACTCTAGAAGTAGACAGAGCCCCCAAACAGGACCCAGCATGGAAATGATTAGCAGTGGCTTCCAGAATGTGTGTGGGTCTCATGTGACCAGTCTGTTAAAAAAAAAAAAAAGGTGTTGCCATGGCAACCCTTGCATTCCACCCTGAGTTTGCCAAGGCACATAAAAATAGGGAACATTTTCTTAAAGAACACTTGGGTTCTGCCTGATTGCAACCTGACTCCCTGCATCCATATCCTGCTGGTGGGAGAAATTACCCTTAAAAAATCTCATGGTTTCTCTGCCTTTTTCTTTTGTGTTTGAACCTATCCTTTCATTTGCTCAGAACAGGAACTACCTGTGAGCCAGGTGGTACCCTTCTCACTCTCCCCATCCCTCACCTCCCAGGGCCCAGAACAAGGACCTCTTAATCTGGGTGAAAAGTCAGAAATGTCATCTGGAAGGCAAAAAATATTTTAAGCCTCAATCTTCAAAAGCATCCATCTGCCGGTTAAGAAGCTCTTCCACAAGCCAGAAATGTGAAGTGAACTGAAGTTGGCATGTGGTCTTGGGCAAGTCCAGTGGTTTCAGAAGATTCTAGGTGTCTTATCTGTAGAGAAGATGTGTCCTGTGAGTCTTTATTTTTGATACCTGCTCCTGCCTCAGATTTCACATGACAAATGGTCTACTCCAGCAGTTTTCAATCTTTTTCATCTCATGGCACATATAAACTACTTACTAAAGTTCTGTGTCAAACACACACACAAAATTATATCTTTGCTGATCAGACAAAAAAAAAAAACAGGTATAATTTTAATTCATTCACACCAGATGGCTACTCTTGTGTTGGCTGTTGTCATTTTTTTATTTGACAATCTAAGGGAAAAGAGGTCAGTGCCCCTGACTAAATAGTCAGGTATGGCATGTTATAAAAATTCTTGTGGCACACCAGTTGAAAATCGCTGGTCTACTCTATTATAGTTAGCCAAAAGAACCTAATGAATTTTGACAATAATGCCCCTCCGCCTCCATCCACAGAATTATAAAGTCATATATCTAAGAACTGGGAGAAATAAATTTACCTTTTAATCCAAACGCCTTTTCTAGGCTTAAGTCAAGACTCAGATCATAAATCAAAGAGACTTTTGCTCTCCACCAGTAGTTCAGGCTTCCCTGGGACAATATGAAGGCATGACCAGAAGAGTCAGGGTGTGACTGCCCGGCACAGCCCCTTGGCTGGGCTGGCCTAGCCACGGTGGCTGCATGCCATGGAACTCTGTCCTGCTGTGCCCTTGTTCTCCATCCCTGTGGAAGACGCTGAGCTCTGCTTCTCCCAGCTGGAAGTCGGAAACCATACTGAGTCATTTTACTGCACTATTTCTCCAATGGCCCAGAGTAATCATTTTACTCACCCTGTTCCACTGAGATATAGAAAAGGTCTTGAACCCCACTGTGAAAGGGAGGTACCCCTTTTTATGATGCCATGATGATGCAGATGGACTGAGCTTAAGCTTCTAGACTTCAGCACATACCGGTTATATTACCAGGAGGACTGCAGAGCTGCCTTCCCCAGAGAACTTCCGTCTGAAATGACCGCTGATCAGAACTTTCACATGGCCTCTTCAGTGACCTCTCAGGGCTAAAAGTCTGTAAGCTGAAGGCCTTGCCATAGCCATCCTCCCTCACCACCTCATAACTCAACTCCCCCAAAAGGGAAAAAAATCCATCAGAAATAGAAAAGAAGCATTATTCAGCAGCTAGGGTTTTCAATTTAAATTATTTAAAGCGATGGCAAAATAGAGGAGGATTTGGGCTGCCTCTTACAGACCCTGTCTCCATGACAATTTAAATGTCAGAACCATTCAGCTTCACTTCATACTTCCTTTCGCTAAGTCACTCAGGGGACTGTCCTCAGTTATGTGGCCTTGCTGGAGACACTGATTTGGAGGAATAAGGTCAAGTACACAAACCAGCCAAGCACTTCTCTTAGTATCCTAAGCTCATTGTAATGCACGTGGTCATTTTTTACAGCTATGGTTTCTACTTAATATTGGTTTGGGGCCCTTTTATATGGTCTCCAGGGATATTATAATAATGCTCAAAAAGTCTTCAAGGCTAAATTAATTTGATTCAGTTGGCTTGAATTATAGCCACAAAGAATCAGGTTTTGCCAGTCCCACAAAGACAGTCCTCTGACACTGGAAGAAACCTGGCCAGGCTCCTGCCCCTACCCCTGCCTTGGGCAGCATGCTGAGCATGCCCTGACCCCATGCTGGTATAGCCCTCACCACCTCTTTTCCTTGACCATGATGGGTTTGCTTTCAAACCGATGCGTCTGACATTGTCCAAGTGAAAGGAGACAGAGGCTGGAATTTTCCAGTGGAGTAGAAGATCAGGATAATGAGGAAGGAATATTCCCAGGAAAGCAAAATTCAAGTGTGATGTTGCTCCATCTTAGGACCTGAGAGAGAAAAGAAAGTTTTTAAAGGGCTGCACAGGCTGCTCTCTGAACGTGCTCCCTGTGTATCTGGCCTACTTTGGCAACATACAGGGCATTGAGTGCCATGGGGCTGCTGCCTATCAACCTGATCCCAGTGATGTGCACTGGGAACCTCAAGAGAAGGCTGGTAGCACTCCTGTCCTTGGGGGATGCTGACCTCTGCCAAGCCCAGAATGCCTCTCCCAGGGCTCTCTGTTGGGGCTCAGACCTGGTGAACTGAAACCAGGAGAGTAGAGTGTAGGACCAGAAGTGTGGGCAGCACTATCAGCTGGGAAGGGCACAGGAGGCAGGACCTCAGGTGCCCCTGCCACCCACCAGCCAGATAATTTTGAGTGACTTCCCTTCTTGGCCTCAGATTTCTCACCTCTAAAGCAAGAGGAAAGGTAAACCAGATGACCAAGAAGAGTCCTCCCATTGTGACTTTCAAAACAGATCAAAATGAATGCCCACACTTGAGAGGACCCTTTCATCCCCTATGAATCACATTAGGAACTGGCAGTTGCTTTTTTAACCCATGTGCCAAGAGGCAGTTATAATGAACTATCTCTTTTGGTGTTCACTGTCTATACACGAAACAATACAAATTGGCTTACATCAAATGTGCCATATCTTGTGGGCAAGAGTTTTTATTTACTTCCTATGGTCTTGCTGATTTAAGGGAGCATCAAGGATGTGTCCTGGCTTAGTCAGCATGAAAATCAAGGGGATTTGATTACCTTACCACAGGTCACATGAATCAGGATACATGCATAAGTAGGTGAAACAAACCAGATTCTGGGAAAAGATGCTTGTTTTTCCATTTGAGAAAGCTCAAAGAAGATACTGAACAAAGAGCACAACTTCCAAACAGTTCTTTCTTTCCTTTTTTTCTGGCCACTGGAACAGTCATACACAGTTGTTCTAGTGTATGTGATCATGGTTTGTAATTATTTGTAACATTGCAGAAGGAAGAGAGTCATGATCTCTGGTGATTGTCAGGAATTAGATTATCAGTCTTGGGGGAGCAGCTGCCTGCGATTGCCCTTTAGTTGGCTGATGAGCAATGCTGTGCACAGGTGCCTGCTGAAGATGCCATCCAACCACGATGCGGGCAGGGGGCAGGGGGAGAGCAGCTGCAGAAGCACCAAAAGTCTCCAGGCCTCCTGCCCCACAACAACATCAACTCCTAGGTTTCTGTCCTTTTTTTCTCTGTTTTTTTATTTTTTTATTTTTTATTGCTGTTCTTCCCTGGAAAGACCTAGATTGGCCAGGAAAATGCCCTTTTGGTTCCTGGTGGAAATTTACACAAGTCTGTGTTTCTCAGCTCTCTCCAAGGAACATCAAAGAATATTCTTTCTTTTTGACCTGGAATTCAGGTTTCAGGGGTCTTCGAATGGCTTCTTAATGGGGTTTGATTTTCTTCCCCAATTCTGAATCCAGAAAAGCTATTTGTCCAAGGACTAACCAAAGACAATGCCCTTGGAGGAGAATCAGACCCAAAAATCTAGTGAGGTAGTGGGGTTGGCAACTGGTCATCTATTGGGGGGAGTCGCTGTGAATCTAGGGGTCATTAGACTTGAGACGTGAATTTTTTCTCAATGCACAGCAGTAAATGGCTGGATGCAAGCTGGACTGCAGCTGAGGGCTATTACGACCAGGACAACTGGAGCTTGGCAGCTCTCACATCCAGAATGGGCCGTAAGGACTGAATTCCTGGGTCACAATCTGCCCATTTACCTCATTCTCACTCCATTTTTCTTTCCATTTAGTATTGGTTGGTGATTTCTGCTATTAAGTGATGAGAGAGTCAGCAGACTATTCAAAAGAAAATCTTTATATAAAATGTAAATATTAATATAAATTAACCTGGCATGCAACTAACTGATCCAATGAAGCATATATTATTAATATGTTATCTCAGTGTATAAAGGAAAACTGACTGCCATATTTACCAGATGTTTTCTCTAACCTGTCTGTAAATATATAATCTGTATAAAAAAGAGTCTAATTTACCATTATTTATGCAATAGAAAAAAATAAAAGTTTTTTTTTCTTTTGATGAGAGAGTCAGTTCATTATATGTGGTGTGATTTACAAATGGGTCATGAATTCCATTCCTGCGACCCGGAAGGGCACCCAGGTCTATGAGGATGACAGCTCAGCATCACAGCCTTCCAAGAAGCCAGTGATCCAGTGCTGCAGTGCGGCTTTGAGGGGAATGATTGATACAAAGGGAAATAAGCGACTGTGGAGCGTATGGTGAGAAATAGGAAACATCTTCTAGCCAGGGAGCAGATATTATAATTGAGAAAACTTTGCAGACACTCAAGCTAATGCTGTCGCTCTTTTGGTATTCCATTTGCCGAATTCTTACCAACGTTACTGGTCAGGTATTGCATACCTTTTGCTTATGCATTTGGAATTTGTAATGTTATTTGAACTTCTTGGACATAAAAAGAGACACTCATTTTTTTTTTCTGTCAATAGAGAAAAAAGGAGGACCAAAAAGTTAAGTGATTTGGTTAAGGGCACAAGCTAAGACCCTGCTCAAATTTGGACCAGAAATCTACAAGCACTAAGATGAAGGCATCTCTTATTTTCATTACTTTTCAGTAATGTTATCACACATTTTTCTAAATGTGTTTCACTTAAGCCAAAAGTCTGAGTTTGCATGTCAGTAGGATCTCCCAGGGTCCCCAGTTTTAAGTGTTGCAATTTATACACCTTCTCGGGGGAAATTTGTGAAGTAAAATCACTAAGTATTAGTTATTGCTTAAAAATTCCAAATTCTAGGCAAAACAAATTCTCTGTTAAAGGGGGCTTCTGGCAAATTCCAGTGAGATAATAACTTGGAATTTATTATCTTATCTGGGTTTTAAGATTTTTAAAAATTATTAGGAAACATTTGGTCATGAATATTTATTCTCCTGGGATACTGACCAGAGCAAGGACTGTCTTGCAGAACAAAGGCCCCCAGGGGGCTGACATCAAAAAGTCTCTGACTCCTGACTGCAGAGATAGCCACTTAGAAGCCTGAAGACTCATTGCCCAGTCTTGGCCCAAACTAGATAATATATATCCAAGGTAAAACAAAGCTTGTCCTTTACATGTGAACATGTCTTTGAATCCTAGTGAGATTTTTCCATAATTTTGCTGATAAGTGAATGTCAAGGCTTTTCTTTCAGATAAATGTTTGTGGTCCAGCCATGTGCACAATTAGCAAGCCGTGCCTGTCACTTCTGCCAGCTCTGGACGCGTCCACCTGTAGCATGTTGTTTGGCCTTGAGTGACAAAGGATTGGTGCCTTGGCTGATATGAGTACCTGAGGCCATGTCTCCAGGCCTATCTGACACTCCCTCAGTTTATTTCCCCCAGCACACCTGGGCTTCCATCACTGGGTGATTGGCCAAGGGGGAAAGCAGCTGTGCTCCAGCCTAGCCCAGCAAGAGTCCCCAGGTCCTGCAGCATCAGACTTGGGGCCATGCTCTGGCACCCAAGTATAGCCAGTGTATGGTCAGAGGCTTTTCTGGCTCAGGAGGTCATCAGCTATCAGTCCTACAGCTGTGCTCAAAGCTGGCAAGGACCCTGCTCTCACCTCTGAATGTCCTAGGCTGAGGAAGAAGGGAAGACAAAGGTGCCTCCTTGAAGAGGAGCTTCAGGGCTGTGATAAGAGGACACGCTGGCTCAGACTCTGTGGGGCTCATCCCCCTACTCTGGCTCTCCTAACCTTTGTCTCCCACTCTCTCCCACTTTTCTCTCTGCCCTCAAGATAGTTTGAAGTTAGCTGACCCTCAAAGACCCCTAGGGTAATGTTCTCAACCCTGGTGGCACATGGAAATGGCCTAGGGCACTCTGAGAAAATGCCAAGTCCTGGCCCTACCCGAGATGTTCTGGTTCCATTGCTCTGGGAGGCAGTCTGGGCAGCAGGGAGTTTCGCTGCCCAGCTGATTCCAGTCAAGTTAAGAATGAGGGCAGTGGGTTCCTCTTCTTTCAGATTTGGGTGATTTCTGGAGAAGCAGGCCTGTCCTCCTAGTAAATGGTTCTCAAAGTGCGGTCCTTCAACCAGACCTCGAGAACTTGTTAGAAAGGCAAATCTCAGGCCACTCTCCAGAAGTCAGAGGTTCTGGGGGTGGAACTCAACAACAAGCCCTCAAGAGTGAAAAACCTCTGTCCTAGTGATGGACATCAAAACCAGTACATAATTATGATTGCTGTTGGAATCATCAGGTGTGTTATAGGCAGAGAGATGCCTGGGCCCCACCTCAGCCCTATAGAATCAGAGCCCCAGGGAAAAGGATCATTTCCAGGGCATTCGAGGAAGCCCTGGGATTGTTGAGAAGGCAAGTCTGAACTTGAGTCAGCTCAGCAGCCTGCTCTGGCCAGGCTGGGACCAGAAGCCACTTCCTTGGGTGACCCTCAGCAGTTCTCCTTGCTCCTTCTCTTAGGAGGTGTTTCCTGGCCTCCAGATTGTCACCTGTGGTTAAGCACAGCAAAAGAAAACTGTGTTGGGCTGCAGAGACCTCAGGTCTCTCGGAGGGAGCTGATGACTTATGAACAGGAGGTTCTCAATGGTTTTCCCTCCTGCCTTTCAGTGTCAAAACCATGGCTGCCAGGCTGTCCCTAGGAAGCCAAGGAGTGGGAGGGGAGAATGTAAAATAGATGACACTCTCCCACTTTTCCCTAAGATTAATGTGGATGAGAGCAGAGTAAAACTGAACACAAAGAAACAGGGGATTGCATGGTGTGTGAATACAACTCTATAAAGCTACCATAAAAGATGAGCACAAAACCAGCATTGATGCCCTGGCTGGTACGGCTCAGTAGTTGAGTGCTGGCCTGAAAATCAAAGGGTCACTGGTTCAATTCCCAGTCTAGGGCACATGCCTTGGTTGTGGGCCAGGTCTCCAGTGGCGGGGGCACACAAAAGGCAACCACATGTTGATGTTTCTCTCCCTCTCTTTCTCTCTCCCTTCCCCTCTCTAAAAATAAATAAATTAATTAATTAATTAAATAATCTTAAAAAAAAAAAAAAACAGCACTGAAAGAGGAAAAAGAAGCAAGAAGTGCAGGAATAGGGACTGCTCAGAGCCCCCTGTGTATATATGTGTCTCAGATCATGATCTGGGCAGCTGGCAGAGTCCTGGTTTCTGTCAGTGGCCTCAGGCAGAAGTCCTGCATCTCAAAAGCATTGCTGAGCAGGCACTGGCACCCCTCACCCTTCAGCTAGGGGCCTCTCTGCTAGGGGCCTCCTCCAGACTCGGCTCTTCCCAGCCTTTCAGAATGAAGAGGACCCCACCTGATCCCCATGAGTTTGGGCCTCTTTGGTCCAGGAACCACATGGACTGGTTTCTTCTTGGTCAGTGTCACTCTAGTGCCAGCCCCCAGCCCTCCAGCAGCCCTCTCCTCTAAGGATGGTCTGTCTAGAAAAGAGAACTTGGAGGCTGGCCGGTGGGAACGAGAGGTGTCTGCAGTGCTGTAACGTAAGGGAGGAAATGGGTTGTGTTGTGTGGTCTGGAGGCAGGCTGTGCACAGACTCCAGTTTATCTGTGACCCTGGATGGACAAACGGCCTCAGCCTTGAGACTAAAACAAGCTTCTTAGACACAGGACAGCTTATGTTGCTTATCACTGTTATTCTTAGTGCCTAGCATTGTGCCAAGCATATAGTAGGTGTATTCGATAAGTAAATAAACCAGATTGGCTCCCATTACTCAGGTATCTGAATTCTCTGGGGGTGCAGCTTTCCTGTGTCCTCCCTTCTCTCAGCCCCATTCCTCCATCTGCTTCCTCATGCCCTGGTTCCCATGCCTTTGTCAAAATCAGGTACACCCCGTGTTTATGTTTATCTGTTAGTTCCTCCGGCCTGTCCAGGAATTCTTTATCCTCTTTTAAGAGCCAGGTTCAGCACCTTCTTCTTCAATTTGAGGACACTAGCAGCTGGCAGCTGGTCTCCTCTGGCTGGAAGACAAGCCCATCACCCTCCCTGAAAGCCACAGTGTCAGTCCCCTTGGCTTGATCCGAGCTGGGATCTCAAGGACTTCACAGCTGCAACACACCACCCTGCTGGGCTGGGTTGGATGTGGTTCTGCCAACTACTTTACATAGCTCCCTCCTTTCATCTCTGCAGGTCTCCATCAACACCTGCTGACTGCCAGTCCCACCGTTTAGCACCAGCCTTCACTAGACTGGCTGATGCTTTAGAAACTCATTCCAATAACTAGCAAGCGTCTACCAGGTACCCACAGGATTCAGACAGAGACACAAACAAGACACCAGGAGTTTTTCGTCTAGTCACTAGATTAGAACTAGGAAGTAAGCCTGTGCTTACAGCCCAGGGTCGGAAGCCCTATGGAAGGACTCACTGCTGCAGAAGACTATAGCAATACAAAGGAAGCGGCATAGCTTATTTTAAAACATTTCCTATTTATGATTAGAAAATATTTCAAAGACACACAAAATAATATGACAGACAAAATATACTTCTAATTCACATTTAACAGATGTGAATACAGTGAAACCTCAGTTCTTGATCTTAATTCATTCTGGAAAACTGAGAACCAGTGGTTTTGAAAACCAAATCTCCTTCATTTGTCACCTGAGAGACTCATGAATGACCATACAGGTGTCAGCATGAAAGGGTTGTTGGGTAGAGAATAGAGACCTGAAGTTTTGTTAGACAACTGAGACATTTTTTTCCCATGGACAACTTGGTCGAGAACTGAGTTGTTTGAGAACCAAGACTTGAGAACCGAGCTTTTAACTGTATTATGACTGAGATATCTCTCAGTAAAACCTTAGAGATATAGATAACGCTCCATCCCAGTTCTATCATTCTCCCTTCCCTCCTTCTGATGTGCCCACCTCCCTGGAATTGATCATCTCCATTCATATTTTTTGTAGGGTGATTCTTGGAGTGGCACAACAAAGACGCTAGCCAGACAGAGGGGGACAGTGCATTCCAGGCAGAGGGACCAGCATATGCAAAGGCCCAGAGACATGGCTCACTCTCCTGACAGACTAGGTATGAGGACTTTGTATCAATCCAGAGAAGACACGTTAGTGGTCGAAATTTAGAAAGTGTGGGGGTCAAGAAAAGAGGGTAGAACCTAGAGTGATTGAGAAAGGAGAGACTGATGATTAATTCTGTATGTAGTTTGATGGGGAAAGATGAGGAAACAAAAGTACTACATTTCTGGTTTGAGAAGAGGTGGGGAAGAGATTGGGTTTAAGTCATGGTTACTTTGCAATACCTATAAGGTTTTCAAATAATGTCAAATAGCAGATAGAGAGATCTGGGCTATAGCTTTTGATGAAAAACAAAACAAAACACAGCAAAACAAAAAGCCAAGTGCAGGGTGGTCAGCTTGCCCCCTATCAACTAAGGAAAACGCATCCAACTAGAGAAGTTTGTTTTCAAACTTTTTCCATCCATTTGTTCCTTCCTCCTCTCCCTTGTGTCAAGAGAGTGGACTCCAGCCTATCTTGGGCAGTTAGCACTGTTCAAATGGTGGGCATACTTGTACCCACTCTTCAAGTAAGTTGCTCACTTTCCATCCAGTTCTTTGGTATTATACAGAACCAGCATCAGCCTGGCTCTTGGAGACTGGGAAAATGATGGGGCTCCATGCCAGTGATAGGCTGGAAAGTGGGAATGAAATCAAAGCCATTTTTGAGAGGGTAAATAGGCTGCTTTCCTGGAGACAGAACCTGATCCCTCAGTTGCCTGCTTCGCAAGAAGTCCTGCTGCTGTTTCTGCCATTGTTTCCTTTGCAGCCACTGACTTTCCAAAAAATTCAAGGAGAGGCTCTTCAGGGATTTCCAAGAGCCTAGATTGGCAGAGATAGTGGCTGTGGGATTAGAACACCATCCTAAGAGCCTTTCTCTGCTCAACTCATATGAACATTCAGCACAGCCTTGTCTAAGCCCTTTTATGATGTGTACACCTAAGTAGTTCATCAATCACATTCTCAGCCGTGATGCCACTGCTCCTCCCCACACAGAACTAATCTTGACTTTAGCTCAATTATTTAATAGATTCATTGCCAAACCTGGGTTTTCATAAATGATTTCCAGGAAATGTGAGGGTTGAAATCAAGTTGAACTCATGTGGTTTTGCTCTTAACTTGAGTTTTCTCTGTGATTTCTGGAAGATCTTGCAGTTTAAGACTTCAGCAACCTCTATTGGTTAGTTGTTTTGACTCCAGGAAGCTCCAAGGTAATCTATCCTATTAAAACCCAAAGAGAATGTTGGCAAGGAAGAGTCTCAATATCAGCCCACAGAATAGAATAGTTTATCTTGTCCGAGAAATATAAAATCAAGTGCCTGTATCATGGGAGCTGATTTTCTTTGCTTAGCTTTTAGAATAAAATGTGCTTTGAACTCTTTTCCCAGAGGTTAAAAAAAAAGTTACATTTCTTTGGTTGAGTTGTTTTGGCAAGACCATTGCCTCTGCCTTCTATCTGCAAGTTTGGAAACTTCAGAATTTTTATGAGAGTGTCTGAGGGCTGAGCCATTTCCCAAGTGTCCTCACTGCAACTACACATCACCACATGTCACCACATTGAAGGCCCTGCACTCAGTTTACACCCGTTTGTTAGGATAAAGGCCTTTGGTGTAAGAATTGATGGGATATATGAGACCTTCACAATACAACTTGATTATCAGAATGACTACTGGCTTTATATGGTTGTTTCTTAGTTTCCAAAAGTACAAATGTATCTTAGCTCAGTGAGATTTATATACCCCAGAGATTTGTATTATGTATGAGATTTATATGCCCATAGAGATTAGTACCTAGCCCTTCCTGACAAGCATCCTCTTTGCCATCCCACAAAGGGGAGAGAGACAGCTATTCGTGAGGAGCCATCTTCTGTTTTCTATCATGGTAAAAATTTTTTATTTTCTCCATGTTCTTCCCTACTTCACTGCTTATCTGTCATGTAAATGCCACTCAAAATGTTATAAACATTGTTAAAAGATAATGCTTCATTTTCTCTCTTCCAAGTTTCCATTAACATAATCATGAAGATGTAAAAGTAGAAGGAAAAAATACAACACTGGAAACCAAAGATAAGAGACTAAAGGGAACCATAGAACCAGTGAGACTGAATAAAGAAACTCAATAGGTAATCAATTCACATTCTACCTTCTGAGCCCTGATAACTCTGCCAAACCACAAGTGATAAGGAGTCTATAGCCAGCTTAAAGTGAAACAGGCTCCGACTCACCTCTCTTTCATAATCAGGGACCCCTCCCCTTCATTACTCCCCCAAGCTGTGGCTTCAGGGAGCCAGAAACTCTCCATCCTAGGCACAGTCACTATTTTCTCCCTGCACTCATTCAGGAGGAAAACAATCTGGGGGTCTAACAGCTGATTTTTTTTTTTTTTTGTCAGAGACCAAAAAGGCCAAAGCTAGTAGAATGATATATTTAAAGTGCTGGGGGGAAAAAAAACTATCAATCAAGAAGAATTTTATATCTAGAAAAATTAAAGGCAGCATAAGTGTATTTTTGTCTGTAACTCCTACTTTCTACCTGATTTAAAAGATGACTGTATTCTTCAGTTTATTATGTTGAGTGAAATAAAACAGTCTGTAAAAGACAAATACCATATGATCTCACCTATAAGAGGAATTGAAAGAACAAAATAAACTAATGAACAAAACAGAACCACAGGCATGGAAACATGGAACAGACTGACAGTGACCAGAGGAAAAGGGAGGGGAGTAATGGTGGAAAGGAGGGTAAGGGACTAGTCATAGAACATGTATGAATAACCCATGGACATAGAAAACAACTTGGGAATTGACTGTGGGAGCAGGGGGTGGGATGGGGGAGGAGGGCATTAGGGAAGAAATTGGGACAACTATAATAGAATAACAATAAAAATGATTAAAAAGCCAACTGTATAAAGCAATATTTGTAATAATTGTAATAATAAACATACAATGTATAAAGGTATAGTTTGTAAAAATAACAGCATGCAGAGAAGAAAATATATAGGAGCAAAGTTATTATATACTACTAAAAAGAAGTTGGTATTAATCTGAACTACTTTGTTATACATTAAAATATGAATTGCAATTACCAAGGAAGCCACCAAGATAACAACTCAAAAATATAATAAAACAAAGATGAAGAAATTAAAATGGTACACTGAAAAAAAAACCATCACTTACACAAAACAAAGGAGGCAGTAATGAAACTGAGGGGAAAAAAAGGGCACATAGAAAACAAGTGGTAAAAAATAAAATAAAATAAGTAGTAAAATGGCATAACTTTTTCATTACTGGTAATTGCATTAAATGTAAATGGATTAAATCCTGCAATTAAAATGCAGAGACTGGCAGAATGGATTTAAAAACACAAACCACGATACAACTATGTGCTCATTACAAGAGAATTGTTTTAGGTTCAAAGTTACAAATATGTTAAAAGTAAAAGGATGTAATATGCTATTCCATGCAGGGCACTATAGGAGATGGTGGACTGAGGATATTCAGGTACCTGCAGATGGATCTAAACTACAGTTGAGCTGACAGGAACTGACTGAAATAACTACTTCGAAATCCTGGAGTCTCCTTGAGCACTTGCAGTGTCCAGACAAAGCTTGATGAAGAATCTAGTTAATTTTAGTAAGTTATGGCCTTTTTCTTATTGGAAACCAGCTCCCAGACCCACAGCAGGCAGCTGTGGGGAGAGCAGCTAGTATTCCTGACATGGCTTGCTGAAGCCAACATGGGCAATATGAACTTTGTCCTCGAAATGTCGGGGTTGTGTGTTTTAAATTATGAAGGTTGCTTTTGATTGGTGAGGGGCTGGCAAAGAGGCTACCTATTGTTTCAAACCCCATAGGCTAAAGTGGTTTCCAGGAAATTTAAAGAAACAATATTTGTGAGATAATTTCTCCCTTTTGGAGCAATTTAAGGAAAATTTTGTCAGGTTACAGGCTAGCCACAGAGATAACAGAATGAAATTACAGTAATCACATATAATAAGGAATACATGCTTTGAAAAAATGGTTTAGAAAGTCACAAATGGAAGACTACAGCCCTTAATGAACAAGTTTTGGCAATCCCTGAGGAGTGAGTGCATTAGATCTCTAGAGTTTCAACAACATAATACTGTAAATGTCCAGTTCTTAACAAAAAAAAATTATAAAATATAAAAAGTAACAAGGAACATTTGGTCCAGGGAACATTTCACAGGGAAAAATATTTAGTAAAAACAATCCCTAAAGAATCCCAGATATTGGTAATATTAGTCAAAGATATTAAATCAACTGACTTAAATATGTTCAATGAGCTAAAAATAAAGTAGAAAAAAAACTAAAGGAAATCAGGAGAACAATGTATGAACAAATAAGAATATAACTAAAAAGTGTAAAAAGAAACCAAAAAATTTTGAAGCTGTAAAGTATAATAACTGAAGTCAAACTTGCTAGGAAGGTTCAATAGCAGATTTGAACTGGCAGCTGAAAGGAATGGCAACCTTGAAGACACAAACATTAAAATTATCCAATCAGAGGAACAGAAAGAAAAATAGAATAAAGAAAATGAAAGCCTAGAGGACCTATGTGACTCCATCTAATATATTAACAGAGGTACTGTAAGAATCCCAGAAAGAAAAGAAAGAGATAAAGCAGCAGAAAAAGTATTTGAAGAAATAATGGTCCAAAACTTCCCAACTCTGAGGAAAAACATGAACACACACATTCAAGTAGCTCAATGAACTTCCAGGAAAGTAAAAAGATCTATATCAAGACACATTATACCCAAATTGTCAAAATCCAAAGACAATGAGAGGATTTTAAATTCAGCAAGAGAGAGAGAACTTACCACATACCAAAAAATCTTCAATAAGTGTAACAGCTGGTTTCTCCTCACAAACCATGGGGGCCAGAAGCCAGTCAGATGACATATTCAAAGTCCTGCAGGAAAAAGCCATTATTTTATACTTTTGGAATGGTTTCTAACCTCTGTTTTTTTTAATGATTTAATAGTCAATAAATAATAGATATATTATAAAATCATAATTATAAATTTATGTTAATGGACATGCACTGTATAAAGATATAATCTGCAATAATAACAATACAAAGGGGGAGGGAAGAAAATTTATAAGAACAGTGTTGGTATACTATGGAAAATAATTTAGTATTATTATTCAAGCTAAAGTATTATAAATTTAAGATGTTAATTATAATCCCCAAAGTAACAACCAAGTAAAGAACTAAAAATACAGAAAATGAAAGAAGAGAATCAAAATAGTACACTACAGAAAATCAACTAAATAACAAAAAAAGACAGTAATGGAGAAATTGAAGAACAAACTACATATGGTAAACATAAAAGGAATAGATAAATGCCACAAGTAAATCCTTCTTTACCAGTAATCACATTAAATGTAAATTCATTAAACCCTCCTATTAAAGTGCAGAGATGGGTAGGTTGGGTAGTAAAATAGGTTGCACTATGTGCTCTCTACAAAAGTTCACTTTATTTACAAGGACATAATGAGGTTAAAAGCAATAGGATGAATAAGATATTCTATAAAAATTGCAAACCAAAGAGACCTGGGTAGTTATCCTAATACCAAAAAAACTAGAGTTTAAATTTTTTAAGTTTACAAATGACAAGGTAGGTCATTATATAGCAATAAAATGTTTAATGTATCAAGAAAATAGAACAAGTACAAACGTATAGACCTTACAACAGAACCCCCAAATATATTCAATATTAAGCAAAAATGACAGAATTTAATGAAGAAATAGTTTATATATGGTAACAGTTGGAGATTTCAGTACTCCAATTTCAACAATTGATAGAACTGTGACAGAATATCAAGTGCTACAGACAGGGATCGGCCCAGAGGGGGGTCTGCCTCAGACCAGCGTCCAGTGTGTGGGCTATTGACTTCATGCAGGAAAGATTTCACAACATGAATCTGGGTGATTTGGGAGTGTGTTTATTAAATCTGGGGACAGTGAATCAGAGGAAGGGCTTGGGGTAGAAGAAGCATCAGGAGAGAGCCTAGGTGGTGCTCTGCTTTGGCTGCCCAGAAAAGCTATAGGAAAGGGGTGAGCCAAAGTGGGGCTGCTGTTAGCACACTGGGAAGTCAGACGAAAAGGGGGCCTTAGGAGACAGAATCAGGGGGTAAGCCAGGGATAGGTGCTGCTGCTCACAGCTCCCCTCTCTTCAAGTCTTGTGGGGACTCTTAGAGTCTAGGAGGAAGTAAAAAGTTCATGCCCAGGAAGGGACATAGGCATGCTTTAGAGCGAGCCCACACTCAGTCTTTGTCCTGAAGGCTTTTTATCTTTTCTTTCTGTGAGTGAGAATCTTAGGGGAGTGTTTCAAACAAGTATTCATGAGCTTTCCAGGTGCATTGTTAATATGCTGATGCATCAAAATGAGCATGGTTGGGGGTAGGATTATTCTTTGGTCTGCTTTACTGTTTTACTTTTATCTATGTCTGGCTTTTGATGGGGTTTTTGTTATTGGTTCCCCTGACTTCCATCTGTCCTTGGGTTTAGCTGGCACAAATGGCATTAACTGGGTGATTTAAGCTATGTATTCTCTGGTTAAGGAGGAGAGATATAAACCATTTGCTCTCTCAAGTGTCCTTGGTTAGGGAAGATAAGGTCTTGCAATTCACAAGCTGACTGTAAGTTATACAAACTGTTTGGCCTTGTTTAACTTTCCTGTCTTGGTTTCCCTATATCACTTGCCCAGGAATTTTCCTAGCTTCTTACTATCCTGTCACGAAAGGACTGGTGGTGAAGGTAAATCTCAAAGGAGTTAAATAGAGATAGTGCTAAATAATCGTGGCAAATATTATAGAAAAGGTTAGTCCCAACCCCCCAAATTGAAAGAGATATATCTAGAAAAATGAATACAATAGAATATAATGGTTATTAATGATGATTACTGTGAGCACTTTGCTAAGTATTTCTATTATCTTGCTTAATCCTAAGAATAACCATGTGAGACAGATTTTTTAAAGGGCATGCCTGTTCATTTATTTTGACATTTTATAATTTAGTCTAATTATCTTTGGAGGCTATTAAGCTGGCCTTCAGTATAGTTGTGAAAAACAATGACATTTGTCAAAGAAGCACCTACTTTAACTTTTTTCCTTTAATTTATTGGGGCTGACACTGGTTAATAGAATTCTGTAGGTTTCAGGTGCACAGTTCTACAGTGCATCATCTGCATGTTGTTTTGTGTGTGTGCCACCCCAAGTCGTCTCCTTCCCTCACCCTCTTTGCCCTCTCCTACCTCCCCACACCCCCCTTTCCCTCTGGCAACCACCATACTGCTGTCTGTGTCTGTGAGGGTTTCTTTTCTTTTCTTATTATTAATTCACATATGTCAGTAAAACAACAGGGACTTAGAGAGTTTAACTATCTTTCACAAAGTCACACATCAAGAAAGTAGGAAATCCTTGATGTAGATCTAATTTTATCTGACTCCTTGATTAATTAACGGAGATGTAGGAAAAACATGGAAAAGGGTATTGTTAGGAAGAGACCCTTTGCTACTCATCTTGTATGAAAGGAGAAAACGCCTACAGATGTTTCCTAAGTTGGAACTGTAGAGATAAAAGGTTTTAAAAGTATTTCTAAAATGTAATACATGTTTCAAAAAAGACATACACATCTAAAAACACTACAAATGTAATGGTAATCTAAACTCTGTAATGGTTATTTCGCAATAAATGTCTCAGTATGAAATTCATGATTTTTCATTTTAACTTATTAACTGGCTTTTTCCATAGAAAAGGCACAGAGAAACAAAGATACTCTTAGAGCAATGAGGACACCTGGTGACCAGAGCTCGCCTTCTAAATGCCACCAAAGGGAACTGGGACATTCGAGAGCTGGCGCTAGGAGAGGAGGAAGCAAATCTGGGACGTGTTGTTGCACCAGTAATTAAGCAGGATCCAAAGACCAATGGAGACCAACCGGAGTTGGCATGAAGGGAATGCCACTGGCCAACCTGGACAACTGAAATCAAAAGGAAGAATGACTGTAACTGAGTTTAACACAACGAATAAAATATCGTGAGTTAGTAGTCAGAGAGAGTAAGGAGTGAAAGGAGAAAGCCAGCATGGGAAAATGTTAATAGTTGTTGCATTTAGATCAAAGGTACAGGTGTGTTTGCTTTACTATTTCTTTTAATGCTTTTATATGTCTAAAAACTTTAAAGATATAGAGAAAGGAAAATAATAAGTAACATTTATTTGAGAGAAAGCAGATGACAAAAATCCATAAAAAATCAATCTTAATACCAAATGATACACCCTGGCCAGGTAGCTCAGTTGGTTTGAGTGTTGTCCTGATATGCCAAAGTTGTGGGTTTGATAACCTGGTCAGGGCACATATAAGAATCAACCAATGAATGCATGAATGAGTGGAACAACAAAGTGATGTTTCTCTCTTTCTCATCAATTAAAAAAGTTTTTTTAAAAGATAGATGACAGACAGGCTACCTACTAAAGAGGGGGAAAAATCTCTTCATCAAGATCAACAAAACATGAATGAGACTCCATTTCTAGATGAAACAGAGTAACCAGGACTGATCATGCCCCAAGAAATAACAACCAAATCAAACAGAAGGACAAATTATATGAAACTCTGGCTCCATGGCACTGGACACAGTGAGTGCCCCGACTTGGCGAAGTGGAGCAGGGCGCTGGGTGATGCCAGGCTGGCTGGAGCTCATGGGCAGGGGACTGAAGAGAAGGGCTGCCCAGACAGAGCTCCAAGGACCTGCAGAGCGTCCCCATCCAGGATTCACTTGCACACTGATCATCAGGTGTGTTAGGACTTTACCAGAGGCTGGGAGGGAAAATTTCTCAAATACTGCCTGTTCCCAACATCCAGAGTAGGAGCCCCATAATTCACCAATTATGAGCATCAATTAGAGCATGGTACCAGTTTCCCAGGGCTGCAGTAACAGATTATCACAGACTGGGTGGCTTCAGACAACAGAAATGCATTCTCTCGCAGCCCTGGAAGCTGAAGGTCTTAAATGAAATGTCGGCAGTACTCCCTCTGAAGGCAGTAGGAAGAGCCTTCCCTAACTCTTTCTAGCTTCTGCTGTTGTTCCAGGTCTTGATGTTCCTTGACTTGCAGCTCACACCAGCATCTCCCTCTGCTTTTACACAGCCATCATTCCTGTGTCTGTCTATGCTTTCTCTTCTCTTTGGGACAGCAGTCACTGGATGAGGGCACACATGAATTCAGTATGACCTCATTTTGACTGATTACATCTGCAAGACCCTATTTCCAAATGGGGTCATGTTCTGAGGTTCTAGGTTGACATGAATTTTGAGTGGGGGGACAATTCTCAACTCAATAAGAGTACTAAGAAGGGTCTTGCCTCAGTGGTGGAGTAAAGCTATCCCTAGACTAACATGCTGATTTGGTTCTACCTAACAACGGTTAAAAGCAAGACCAAAAGGTTCAGTCTACTTCCAGGAGCTCAAGCACATCCCAGTACAAAGTTCAAGAGTTTTATTGGTGATACAAAAATATCCAACAACTAACCAGGTGAAATTCACAATATCTGGTATTTAATATAAAATTATATTTGAAGAAATAATGTCTAAAACTTTTCCAAATTTTATGAAAACTATAAACCATAGATCCCAGAATTTCAATAAACGTCAAACACAAGAAACATTGAATAATACTACACTGAGTTGCTTAAGCCTAGAGAAAAAGAGAAACTTTTAAATATCCAGGGAAGAAAGACATTATATATAAAGAACACCTCGCCCCCCCCCCCAAAAAAAAAGGAATAACAGCAGATATCAAGAAACAGTCTAGAAAAGCTTGGAGAAATATCTTTAAAATACCGAAGGAAAGATTGATCACCTGGGATTTTTTACCCAGTGAAAATACCTTTCAAAGACAAGTGCAAAACAAAGAGTTATCAGACATACAAAAGCTGAAAGACTTTTCAGCAAGCTTTCACTACTAGAAATGTTAAAGTAGTCCTTAAAGCAGATGGAAATGATAAAGATCAGAAGGGAAAACGAATGAAAAGGAAACAGAAAAACAACGGAGGAAATCCATGAAACCAAAACCTTGCTTCTGGAGAAGATTCATAAAACTGACAAATCTCTAGTCAGATGTAAAAAGACAAAATAAAAAGATGAGAAGGCAAAATTATTAATATGAATGAGTTGGGTGATGCTATAGATTTTGTAAGTATTACTACAAGGATGAATTTTCGGTTAAAAATTCTCCCACAAGGCAATTTTCCCCAAAAGCTTCAGTAGTAAATGTCACTAAACTTTTAGAGAACCATTAATACCAAATCTACATAAACTCTTCCAGAAAATTTAAAAGGATAGAATAATTCCCAACTTTTTCTATGCAGCCAGAATTACCCCAATACCAAAACCAGAAAAAGGCATTACATGGAAAGAAAGCTACAGATCAATCTCCCTCATTAACTTATAAGCAATAAAATTTTAATAAAAACTTTAGGGAATCTAATCCAATAACAGATAAAAAGAATAAAACATAACTAACAGGGGTTTATCCCAAAAATACAAGCTTGGTTTATCATTTGAAAATCAATCCATGTGATTCACCTTGATAACAAACTAACAAAGAAACCCATATAATATTTCAATAGATGTGGAAAAATCATGTGAGCAAAGCCAGCGTCCATTGCTGATGAAGACCTTTAGCAAAGCAGACGTGGAAGGGAACGTTGCCAGTCTGATAAAGGGTAGCTACAAAAACCCTACAGTTAACATCAGACTTAATGGTGACAGAAAGTTTTGAGCCAGGATCACCAACAAGACAAAGATGCTCATTCTTACCACATCTGTTCAGTTTTGTATTGGAGGCTTTAGCCAGTGCAATATGGCAAGATAAGGAAATGAAATGCTTCCGGCTTACAAAGGAAAAGGAAAACTGCCTTTAGTTGTGAAGACATGCTATGTATATGAAAAATCTGAGAAAATCTTCAGAAAAGCAAAACCCCTTTGGTAGCAGTTTTCCTGGTTCAGTGCTGGCCTCTGTGCCCAGAGCACCAACGCTCCATGTCTGGCAGCTCGGAGCTCCTGCCAGTCTCAGTGCCCTCAACCTCAGCCTGTGACTGAACACCTCCCTGCCTATTCCCCGGGCTCCACCAAGCTCTAGTCCTTCCCCCCGCCAGGACTTAAAGGATGAGACTGGAGGCTCCCAGACCTAATGCCAGCCTTCCTTCTAGACTCTCAGCTCCACATGGGAAGGGGCTTTATTGAAGTTACTACTGTATTCCCAGAACCTACAACAGTGTCCAGAGAATAGATGGTGCTCAAATAATCATGGAGTAAATTTCAACCATTTCAGCTCCTGTTGTTTTGAGTCATAAGGACCATTTTGTCCTCTCTGGACCCAGGATGGGCCACAAAAGTCATAGAATGTCAGCATTGAAAAGAATACTTGACAGCTCTCATTTTACAGGTTAAAAAATAAATAAAAACAAAAAACCTGAGGCCCAGAGGGAAGTGCCAGGCTCAAGGTCATGTACCAAGTCATTTTTTGGCAGAGGTGGGGCAGGAACCATGGCCTCCCAGTCTTGGCCCTGCCTCTTCCCTCACAGCTTGTCCTCTCAGCATTTTAACAGCTGCAGAATCTCGGTTCCCAGAATGGGTCCGAGCCCAGCAATGAGGATGTGGATCAGTATGCTGGGAGCATGGCCCACAGAATGCCACTGTTAGGGACCATTCCCTCTATTGGACTCACCATTTAGAGCATAGATCGTTCAGCAGCAGGATTGTGATCGCCAGCTCAGACTGTGGACTGGAAGCAGGAGAGGGACATTGTCCTGGAGCAGGAAGGTTCTCAAGAAAACAGGGACGCTGGAAAGAGAGGCTGATCAGGAAAGCCATTCCAGATGAGGGAAGCTGCTACCACGCAGTCAACATAGCTGCCATCAGATTGGGCACACGGGTGAAAAGGGGAGGGGAGGACCAGGCAGGAAGCAGTGGGGGAAAGGGGCATACGAGCAGGGCAGACGAAGGAGCCCTCCTTCATCTTGTCCTGCCCATTATCCACCCCAAGCCAGCAGAGTCTCAGCAGGTTCACAAGCCTCCAAGGGAAATTGCCCCTAAATACCACTCCACAGCCTTGACTGTGCCTGTTACTCCAGTATTAAAGATAAGTTGAGAGGTGACTTTTCAGTTTCCAGGATGATGCAAATATTTCTTAGCAGGAATGAGATGCCAAGAGGTTCTCAGCCCTGGCTGTGCATTCAAATCATCTGGGGAACTTTGAAAAAATACTGATACAGAGCTCTACCGCAGATCAGTTACATCAGAAGGGTGGGGGGAGTCGGGAGGAGTGCCCAGACCACCACAGTATTTTAAAGCTCCCCAGGAAGTGGTAATCTGAACCCAGGAAGGTTGAGAACCAGGACTACTTGCCTACTTTAGATGTCAGCAGAGAGGAGCTCTAGAAATCATTAAATCCCTTTTGGCAGGTGGGGAAACTGAGGCCCAGAAAGGGGTGGGCCCAGGGAATCTGTGGCAGAAACCAGGCTGGGAGGAAGCTTGGTCCCTCTCCCTCCTGCTCTGAGGGAAGCTCCCTTCTAAAGGAAGCTCTGAGAATATGGTGTGGAGGAAAGGGAAGGAAGGGGGGAAAAGCACTGGGTGGGTGAGAGGGCCACAGCCGGGCTCCTGGGTTGGGGCAGGGCATCAAGACGCCAGTGTTTGGCTGCAGGTAGAACTGCCGGATTGAACATATTGTCCACGGGGTCCTGGCATGGATGGGGGTCTGGTGAGGGCTGGATTTTTGACAGAAGTCTTCCTCTCTCCCTCTGCCCCCTGCCCTTCTTTGCTTCCTACTTCCTTCCTCCCTTTTTCTTCTTGGTGGCCTTTATTCAAAGCTCACCTCCTGGATTTTTCCCCAGCGACCTAGAAAATTATATCCTGAAATTACAGCTTTAGAGAAGGGTCTGGAGGGGAGAAAGGTGGGGTGACCTGCACGTAGTTTCACAGCAGGCCCTTCTTGGGCTGGCAGAATTGCAGGTGCCCCTGCCCCAGGCGGGGTTCTTCACCAGGGTCCTCTCTTTTTGTCCCCTCCTGGCCTAGAGTTAAGGAGGATGCTGGGTTGGTGGGTGACACCTGCTTTCCCTGTCAGCTGGAGGGTGGAGGGCAGGCGCTGGCTGGCAGCGGCCCTCTGCGTCTACTGGCATAGACTTCTGCCTACACCACAGCCTGGGCATATCAGGACCCAGGGGAAATACCCTTCTCTGAGCCACCCTGCCTGCCACAGGTCGCCACTTCTCCCGGGTGTCATCTGTAATGGTGCAAACCCATGGGTGGGCAGAGAATCAGATAGATGGCTGGACTGCCCCAGCATGGAGCCTCTGGGACCAACCACAGCCCTTAAGTGCATGGACCGTGGCACAGAGGGCAGCATGTGCCGGGGACTACCGCCTGACCAGTTGTGGCCACAGAAGGGGCCACACTCATAGGGCTGACCAGCATGGCCCGGAGCTCAAGGGCTGACCAGAGGCTAGGGCAGGGCAGGGGCAGTGCCAGCCCATCTGCACCATGCTGGGTGCTCTCTGTTGCTTGCAGGTTCGCCTGAGCTGCTTGAGCCCGCGCGCTGGCTCAGAGTCGCCTCCCGCGGCGGCCGCCGAGCGCCCTCTAGCGGCTCTCGGTGCTCCCTGCCACCGCCGAACCCCAGCCTCGCCGGACTCTGAGAACCCACCCACCTCCGGGAGAGAACTCCTTTCCCCCAGCAGATCCGGCCAGGGCTGGCATCCGGGCTTAGCGCCTTCCCCCACGATAAGTCTTAGCCCATCTTTGCCCCGCTGTTGCCATTGATCTTGTTGCTGTTGTATTGCACTCCCTTTACCCTGCGTTCTGATTTCATCTTTATTAAATATTACTTAACACCTTTCCTTTAAAAAATAGGAATTCCAGGTGGAGTGAGATCAGCTGAGGCAGCAGGTGTGACAGGGAACTGCTCTAATAACTTTGCAGCCAAAGGCAAAGAAAAAAACCTTGGGCTACCCTCTACTGTCACCAGCGCAGCAGAGTGTGACCCTGTGCCCTCATGCCTGTGTCAAGGCCAGGGCCACAACCTCTGTCATCCCACACAAGGCCTGGCACCAGGCTGGGTTCACACGTGAGCCTGCAACGTGCCTCGTGGCCACCTATTTCTGCTTCAAGCCAGCTGCCTGGCCAGCATGAGCCCAGGTTCCCCCCAGACCTCTCTCCCTTTCTCTGGTCTTAGTTTCCTCACCCGCCACACGGAGCTCACAGTTCCTGCCTTACTTAGGAAGGGCCACGTAATGAAGAATCATTCAGTGAATGTGCTGAACATGTCATGAGTGGTAAAAGCATGTAAGGGATTGTGCTGTTGCCCGCTCCTGGGCTGCCCAAGTCCCTCTCCGTGCTGAACACGCCCTGCTCTGGTCCCTGCTGAGCACTGTTGCTCTCCTCCCTGCCCTCATCCAGGGACCTGTGCATACTCAGAGAAGGCCCCGAAGGTTCAGATCCGATCTAGAAGGCTACATGTCTGGCTCAGCGCTTCTCAAACTTGAGTGCACATCAGAATCATCAGGAGGGCTTGTTGGAACTGGGAACTCTGGGACCACTTCAGAGTCTCTGATTCAGTGGGTCCAGGGGGAGCCCATGAATTTGCATTTCTAACAAGTCTCCAGGAGATGCTGCTCCACACTTAGAGATCCACTAAGTTAGCTGTAGGATCTTGAGCACCTGGTAGCACTACCTAAAAGAATGAGAAAAGTTAGAACAGCTTTCTTAAACCTTCTTAACACCCCAGCACCAGCCACACGCATAATCAAATTAGAGCAACGTAAAGCATGAAACCCCTGACTCCGGAGAACCTTGAGAGGCCTAGCTTCCTCCAAGGTTCACTCCACACAGCCCTCCCTTACCTTCCACCAAAGCACTGGGGCTGCCCTCACCAGGATCCCCCACAGACATGGAACGAGAGAGGGTAGCAGGTAAGGGAGTACGGACACGAGTTGTGTGATGCCAGGTGCCGTCCCCAGGAGGCTGGCTGTGAGGGACAGAAACTCCATTAGCATCTCCGGGTCTTGGTCCCCAAGGTGAGGACATGATCTGGCTGCAGGTCAGCATCACTGAGACACAGCCCCAGAGGCTACAGCAAGGCTGAGGGATGGAACAATACAGGAGAAGGTGGCAGATGTGGGTGCCTTCAGGTAAGGGGCGTCCTCTGCCCTGTCCATCGTGGGGCTGCCTGCATTGATTTGCTCCATGAGCACATCGTACCCCTTGTAGAAGCACCTCAAGGGCCCCTCGGCCAATGGTGCAGGGGACTTGACCACCTTTGCCGACTTCTGTGTCTGGCAATCCCACTGCCACACCACTCTGTTTATGAATTTCCTCCTCCCGTCCAGCCTGATTGGGCAGGTGCCTTGGTTGGGCTTTCCAGGTACCTGATTTTCCTAAACTTGACCCTTACATTCTCATTTTTACTTAAATGCCAAAGCCGGTAATGCCTGTGAGCTTCCCTAGCTTGCACATTAAAGTTTCATCACCCGTATAAATAGTCTCTTCTCCTCTGGCTGCAGGTTGGGGCTCTCAGCACCCTAACCCTGCTAACCAGCACCCAGGGCATCTCTAACAGCCAGGCCACAGCTCGTTGCTGGGTTCCTCCACCAGCAAGACCCTCACACTATCCCTGGGCTCGGGGGACTTAGCACTGCTCATCACACTCTGTCCTTCCTCACATAGTTTCCTTGTCTTGAATCTTGAACTGCAGACCTCTGGGATACATACAAGAGCAGTGAGCTGGCAGTAGGAAACCCTGCTCTTTGTCTCATCCTTTGTGACATTGTCACATTTTAGTGTCCCTGGGTATTGGATGTTGACAGTAATTCTTGCTTGTCCTTCCTGTCCATAAAGGGTTAACTCAGCAGGCCTGGGTGGCCCCAAACCCTGCACAGTCCAAAGGTCTTCAAGCCCTGGACCAGTTCCCTGGAGACACCTCTGAGCCATTGGAATGTCCTGCCTGATAAGCATGTTATTGCATGTCTGGGGCCTGTAGCCACACTGGGTAGTTTAACTTAACAGTGTGATTGATATAGTGGATGTTTGCTTTTGTTTGCCCAGCGCTATCATTTTGACCCTGGCGGTCTAGTGGGGGGCTGGAGACTGGACACCAAAGTTCAGTTGGGAGCTTTATGCCCACATGACGCCCAATAAAAACCCTGGATGCCGAGGTTCACGAGAGCTTCCCTGGTTGGCAATGGTTCATACATGTTGTCGCATGTCATTGCTGGGAGGGTTACATGCTGTCTGAGTGACTCCACTGGCAGCACAACCGGAAGCTGGGCCTGGTGGACCCTGCCCGATGTGCCTTTTCTGTTGCCGATTTTCATCAGTATCTTTTCATCGGAACAAACCATGGTTTTGAGTACAACCAGGTTTTCTGGATCTTAAGAGTCCATCTTATGAATCACTGAACTGAAGGGTGAACTGGGGGCCCCCTGACATCCTGCCTTGCAGGGTAACGACGTTAATGATCATGCTTACTCCATATTGTGCTCGGCAGTTTTACAAGGCCCTTGAAGAGACAAGAGGTATCTCTTGGCCACTGAGTAACTATGGGGCACATTGTGAGGAAAGCCTGGGGGGCAGCCGGCCTCCAAGAAGCCCTAAGTGGGAGAATCTGCGCCTGCTGTCAGGACTCCAGTCTTCACACTGATCGGAGATGAAGGCCCCCAGTGCCCAGGGCATGCCTTCTATGTCATCCAACAGGTCAGACCAAGTTTGGAGCGCTCTGCTCAAATCATTACATGGAGGCTGGTTGTGGGAGGTGCTGAGCTGGACCCTGGAAGAAAAGACCCACTCCTGTCCCACCCTTCCCTCACACTGCCATCTTACCCCTACACAGGCACCGGCATTCATACCCTGCCAGAACCGGGGCAACCCAAAGAACTGTTGTCAGCCGCCGAGTGCTGTGTAAGGATCACAGGAGAACCTGACTAGAGCAGAGTTTCTCAGGCCTCTGTCCAGGGGCCTCTGACCCGTAGAGTTGGGGTGGGGCCAGGAATCTAAATTTTTCATCCTTCCTCAGGTGCAACAAATGGGCGCTACCAGCGACTCTGTTGTGCCAAGCAAGAGGCTTACAAACCTTCTCCAGCTGAAGTTTTGAAGTAACTCAGTTTTATGCCTAAGCCAAATATTTAAAACCTTCGTTTTTTAAAAAAAAAACAAAACAAAACCTACAGATAATTCAGTTTAGTCCCTGTAAGCAAAAGCATCCAAGAGCAAGTCTGCTCGCCACCATGTGGAGCTCGTTGGAAGGAAGGACCCAGGATGCTGTGTGTGCTCCAGACTCTATGGCGGTGGTGGTGAGACCCGGCCCAGAGACAGGAACCTGCATGCTGCAGTCACTTCTGAGAAGACCGTGTAAGGGTCCACAGCTGAGCAGAGGCCTGGGGGTGGGGAGGCGGAGAAGAAAGGGAAGAAAGGAGGGAGGGAAGGGAGAGAGGCAGGGAGGAAGTTTGCTCTGCTTTACATAACACAAGTAGGACAATTTACCTTATCAGATCATAATGCTATTGGCATTTACTGAACAATTAAAGGTGGTGATTCAGGAAAGACTTACCTACAAGACAAAGTTTTTAATGCCAAGGAATTTGATTTGCTTTAAGAAGAGATTCCTTATAGAATTTTTATTGCCTGTTTTTTAAAATAAATATTTAATGTCATTTTTAATCCCCTCCATCTTCACTTTTCTGTCAGACCTTGAACTTTCCAATTATGCTTGGCAACAGCGTTTTCAGGTACAGAAAATGGCACGAAGCTCTTCTGCCTGTGGGATGGGAGATGGCCTGTCTCTCCCAGCCCATCTCTGGCATGGATCCTTTTCCACTCACTGACAAGGCACCTGTCCACCTAGTCTTGTTTCCGTATAGCTAGTGATGGTGGCACAGTGGGAGACAAGTCCCTTCCTCTTTCATTTCCTACTCTGAAAACCACAAGGATTGGCCAAGATAACCCCCAAGGCCTCATTCTGATGTTCTAGGTTCTGGGGCATTCTCTGAGCTGTAGGCTTTGTGGACAGAGAAGAGGATTTCTAGAACCCAAAAGCCTCCCTTTACAGTTCAGGAGCAAAGCTGGGTGGTGTGGGTACCATGTCTGCCAGTGGATGGAGGTTCTGCCCCACAGGAGGGAGAACAGGCTCCCTTTCCCCTTTCGATTAGGAAGTTGTGTAGGGGAGATAAAGAGAGGGAACGAAAGATTTTTTTTTTTTTTTAAAGACAAGGCTTTGGAAATTAGTGGGAAAGCAGGGTACACACAGGGTGCCCTAACCAGCATGTGGTGGCCAGAGTCACGTAGAAATAGTGTTCAGCCCAGACAGGCAGAGGAGGACTTCAGTTCCGGTGGTATGGGTGGGGCCCACCGGAAGTTCAGAAGTTTCTGCAGGTGCCACTTAGGGACCTGGAGTCACGGAAGGTCCCTATGGTGCAGAGGAAGCCTGTGGACAAGATACGATGGCTACAAAGTGTGGCACCTTTGTGACAACAGGATGCCTCTAGTTGTCAGAGGTGGATGCCACCAAGATTTAGTTGGTCGCTGAAACCATTCCTGGGATACGGGATGAGGAACTTCCCGTGAGAGGTAGGCAGTGACCCCGAGGCCTGCACACAGACCAGGGACACCGGCCCCCTGAACCCCTGCAAATACCCAGACCTGATTGTTTGAAATAATGAGAGAGGCATCAAATTAAAAGCTTCTACACAGCAAAGAAAATCATCAACAAAATGAAAAGGCAACTTATGTAATGGGAGAAAATATAGAAAATATTTGCAAATCATATAAAGAGTTAATATCCAAACTACATGAAGAACTACAACTCAATAGAAAAGAATTTAAAATGGGCAGAGGAATTGAATAAACATTTTTCCAATGAAGACATAAAAATAGCCAACAGGTGTATTACGAGGTGCTCAACAACACCAATCATCATGGAAATGCAAATGAAAACCACAATGAGATGTCACCTCACACCCACTAGGATGGCTGGCATCCCAAAACAGGGGGTAACTAGTGTTGGTGAGGACGTGGAGAAAAGGGAACCGTGTGTGCTGCTGGAATGTAAACTGGTACAGTCGCTGTGGAGAACAGCATGGAGATTCCTCAAAAAGTTAAAAATTAAAACCTACCATATGATGCAGCAATTCCATTTTGGAGAATATATCCAAAGGAAACAAAATCACTATCTTAAAAAGATGTTCGCACCCCATGTTCACTACAGTGTTGTACGCAGTAGCCAAGGCACGGAAACAACCTAAGGGTCCATCGATGGGTGACTGGGATAAAGAAGATGTGGTACATGTATGCAATGGAATATTACTCAGCCATAACTAGGAAGGAAATCTTGTCACTCGCCACAACACGGGTAGATCTTATGCAAGGTGAAGTAAGTCAGACAGAGAAAGATAAATATGTGAAATAAAAAGAAACGGAATTCGTAGATACAGAGAACAGCTTCGAGGTTTGCGGGGATCAGGAGTGGGGGAAATGAGTGAAGAGGGTCAAAAGGCGCAACTTTCCAGCCATAAGGTAAGCCCTGGGGATACAATATACAGCGTGGTGACTATATTAACGATACCACACATACGTCTGAAAGTTGCTGAGAGAGTAGGTCTTAAAAGTTCTCATGACAAGAAAACATTCTAACCAGGTGAGGGATGGATGCTAATGAGACTTACTGTGATCATCACTCAGCTCATGCACAGGTATCAAATGGTCACGTCGTGCACTATCAAACGGTCACGTGAGTGAATACAATGTTCAATGTCAGTTATAGCTCAATAACCCTGGAAGTAAAAACTGAGAGGAAGCTTACATTTTGAATGACCTGTTCACCTAAAAAGATTGTGAAGAGGACTGGGCTGCTGTGAACTGTCAAGTTTCTTGTCACCTGTCCACCCAGCCCTCGTGTTGGGCCCCCGAACCCCAGAAGAAAAGGAGGTCGAACAGAGGAAATCATGTGCATCTTGAGACCCTTCGTTTCCTGCCTGCCCTGTTTTGTAAAATTGCAGCTCATTCATGGACCCCTGAGGACACAGGCAAACTATGGAAAGCCTTGAATTCATAACACCCTGCATCACAAAGGAGATTTGAGGTGAATGTGGAGAGACAAATAATTTTCTTGATCCAAACATCCTCCCAGTCAGAGCCACCCCCTCCCAAACGCACTCGCAGATTTCACTCCTAAAACTTGAATGAATAAAATTAGGTCGTCGTGAGGCTGAGCCGACCAGACCCAGCAGGCCTGGCCTCGGCTCTCGCCATCGCCCACATAGCAGTTCTCTGGGCTCCATTTGTGTAGGTGGTCCAGACAGGGCCTCTCCTCTAACTTCTCGGTGATCACAGCTCCACAAGTCGACCACCAAGGGGAAAGAAATGCTGTAGAATATTTGAAGAAATTAGAAATGGCTCTTCAGGCAACCGTCAACTTCCTAATCCTCTGAATTATTACTTATGATTGACATGTGAGGCTGTGGGGCATGAAGCCTGAAGCCACAGACTGGGGGTGAACGATATTTTTAAAATGAGGTGGTGGGCGGCACCACGGCAAGGGGACTGCAGCTCCCGGAGCAGACTAGTGCGGGAACGAGATCATGCAGAGCAGAGAAAGTCCTCACTGAGTCTTTCTTTCTTTTTTACATCTGATATCAGCATATATGTACTTGTGAATCTGTTCAAGCACAGCTTTGAGGATTAGCAAATATCTCAGTCTTCACAAAATCGCTGCCAGGTAGGGCAAAGCACTGTGATTCTTCTCAGCTGTGAAGGGAAATGGCTCTAGGAGAGCAATTTCAACCCACATGCCATGGCACACTGGCATGCCACAAGAATTTTAAAAATATGCAATACCTGCCCTGGCTGGGTGGCTCAGTTGGTTGGAGTCTAGCCCTGGGCACCAAAGTTTGTGGGTTCAATCCCCAGTCAGGAACTGTGTGGGAGGCAGCTGGTCAATGCTTCCCTTTCATATCAATGTCCCTCTCTCTCCCCTCCCTTCCTCTTTATCTAGAAAATCAATAAGACATATCCTCAGGTGAGGATTAAAAAACAAACAAAACAAACAAACAACAACAAAACCAACATACAATACCTGACTATTTAGTCAGGGGCACTGGCCTCTTTTCCCCTAGAGTATCAAGTAAAAAAATGACAGCGGCCAACACAATACATGTCAGTATGAAAGAATCAAAATTATACCTATTTTTGTCATATTGGCAAAAACTATATTTATTGGTATGTCACAGAATTTTAGTAATCAGTTTATGTGTCCCATGAGATGAAAAAGCCTGAAAATTGCTGCTCTAGAGAAGCTAAGCAGCTTGTCTAGTTACACAGCACAGATCCCAGTCCAGGACAGTGCTCTGGGCTCCTGATCGCCACCCCAGTGTCGTGATCTGTCTGTCACGGGTCACTGGGTTGTTGTCGGAAACTATAAAACCTAATGCAAAAGTAAAGTGCAAGCTTGTTTGGTTAAATCCAGTTCCACTGAACCCGGAAAATTCACTGTGGTTAAGAGTAAGAGTTGAATCACAGTTGATGGAAGTAAACTTGAACACATCAAGGTTTTGTGCTAGGTTGGTAGGTTTAGACCGAAAATCTCACTCCTTTCATGTTTTCCTCGTCTTCTTGCAGCACTGGGTAAAAAACAGGGGAGGACCCCATGAGGCTCCCAAAGGAGTGGGAGCCGCAGCTGCTGTCTGAGTCACGGGGCTTCAGGTGGTCCCGGTGTGGGCTTCTGGAAGACATCGCTCCTCAGCACACTGCCCAGAGACAACCCCGTTCTCCACTATTCTGAGGCTCCATTTCACATGAGCTAGATTCCAAGAAGGGAAGCACTTACCTCTGCACTTGAAGCCTGCAGCAAAGCCTCACCTCCAGGTTGGATAGGAAGCACTCACTCTGAGCCCTGAGGACTCCCCAACGGGTAGTTTAAAAGGGAAAAGAAACAAAAAGACTCAATGAGCAACTAGGCAATGAAAGCCTCTCCCAGAGCAGCCCATAAGCTCTGTTTGTGACTTCCATGCCCTGGGCGGAAAAGGTTTCCCTGCCAGGCAGTGGCCTGAGTTGGGGCAAGGGGATGGGCAGGAGAAGCCTAGGAGAGCCAGGTGTGGACAGAATGTCTATCCTGATGGACGGGAGGAGGAGAGTCGAGGCTCTGCCACTCCCGAAATATCCTAGAGCTGCCCAGGTCTGAGTACGGGCCCTAGGAGGGGGCCTCAGAAGAGCTGTGTCAAAGAAAAATTGTATCAGACAAAGCTGAACCGGCAGGGAAGACTTTGTTCAAGACTGTTGCAGTAGGAGAGAGAGGTTGAACTCAACTCTGCTGAAACAAAAGCTGGGAGAGTTTTTGAGCGCTGGGTGAGCAGGTGGAAGAGTGCGGCAGGGCGCTGGGGGCGGGGGCGCAGGGAGGTGATCCATGGGATGTGTTTAGCACATTGAGTTAGTCCCGATTTTGCAAACGGTTTTCTCTGTGATTGGGCCATCTGTGTTTGCTAATTGGCAGCCATCTATGTTAGGCTCCTAACCCTTCCCCTGGAAACTGCCTTTCCTTGATGATTACAATTCAAAGGCATGGCTCCCCGGGTCCTTGAGAAAGATTTCCCTGTGTTGTAAAATCGGCAAGAGGCTGGAGATTTCTACACATTTCAAGGGGGCAGAGGAAGGATTTCCAATGACATGTTTTTAAAGTAAAAGCTCTGTGAGAGAGGAAGCCAGGGGCCTGGAGTCAGGAGGAGGGCCATTTGAAGTTGAGCTGAGGGGAACACGAAGGGGGGGCTTGTCAGCTGTTTCCCACCCCTAAAGCAAGAGGTTCCCCACCCAGTCTGAGGATCCTCTCGATTGTGACACTGTGTCTTGCTCACTAGGTGGCACTGCCGCAGTGTTTGCTCCTGAAACTTTTGGGAAGGATACCCGTAGACCCAGGCAGGGCCTGGAAGGCAAAAAGAGTTATCGAACCTCTCACCCAGTGGTGTGCTCCCTGAGGTTCTCTTTGGCATCTGTGGGGCCTCAAATTCTACCTAGACTTAGACCTAGAGCTCTTCTGGAGCACATTCCCCTGTCCTAACAGAAATCTTAGGAGGGGCAAGTGTCTTCCTGGCCATGCCTGCCTGTGAGCCATGGGTACAGTAACTGGCCTCTGGCAGGTGCCCTGGAGGACAGAATTAACCAGCCCTGCATTCCTAAGGACCTTGAGACTCTGGTTGTGGCCATAAGAGTTCATCCTTGCTCTGTGCTCTGAAGATCGAGCAGTTGTATCTGCAGGGTATATGACCCCAGATGTGGACATCATTTGCCTAGCTGGCCCCAGCCCTCCCCTGTATTTTCTGGCAGGTGAGCTACAGCTTTGCCTTAGGGGAGAATTAGGGCTGGTCATTACCTGAAGTGCTAGAAGCTAGATGCTTTTATCCTTCATAAAATCCTAAACTCAAGGAGGGGTCTTCACTAGCTATCCTGCAGGGAGAACTTGGAGCCATGTCTCTGACGATACAGATGAGGAGAGAGATTCTTATCCCAGACTTGGAGAAGGTGTAAGTATTAGGAACCCTCTTCCTGATCCATAGATACACCCACAGTGTCCTCAGCTGATGACCACATGCATGGAAGCCTCAGAAGAGACCCCAACAAAGAGCTGACTCCTTGCAAAGTATCTACAGAGGGCTGTCAGGACCTGGGTTTGGGGTCCGAGGGTGGAGCCGGCTAACTGTGATTTCTCCTCCTCAAATAGCCGAGGACTCTGGACCCGACCACAATCCTTCCCCCGGATACAAGACTTCCAGATGGGGTTGTAGCCCAGTTTCCCTCAGAAACAGATGCTGAGACAAAGTTTCAAAAACAGGTTGTTTATTTGGGACATTCAAGAAACAAATAAGGAGGTTATAATGGGATGATGAAGGCAACAGATAGGCCACCTACCACCGTGGGTAATTGGAGTTTAATCCCATGAGGGAGGCTCAGAGAAATGGCGTGGATGTCCTCCAGAAATTATATTGTCTCATATTTTTCCCACCTGAGCAGTGGGGGAGCTGGATGTTTGTATATTTCTCCTGCCAGGCCTTGTTTGTGGTTGTTGGTTGCCTCCAGCAAAAAGATGGCAGTATTGTGTAGGGAACCATTTTGCACAGCATGAAAATGTAGCTCAGCTTCCACATGGAAAACCAGTGGGGAGTGAGTCAGCATGCAGGACCACGTCCACGGAGAGGTTTTCCTGTGGGGAATCAGGCTGCATTGTACCTAGGATGCTATGAGACTCACTTTTGCTAAAACTCCCTCACCCTGAATTGAGGCACAGTGCTTCCTGTAACTTCCAAAAATCCACGCTAAACCTTCCTAGGATGAGTGTAACCGGTTCAACCACTTCCCCCCAGACCCATCTGTAACATCCTTCTCTTTGAAGTAATTAGCAACATTCCTTTGTTAGCATCTTTCCTTTGTTATCGGTAAAAGGTAATCACCTGCAGCGAACCTGTGCATAGTAAATGAGCACCAGGACCATCGTCCATGTAATGTACCCAGAGGAGCAATAAAAGCCTGTCCAGGCAGGGGCTGGGGTGTTCTCACCCTCCCTCTCTCTCTCTCAGAGAGCGGACACGCTGCCCCTTTTTCTCTGCAGGACTTCTGTAGTCCATGCGTATTTGCCTCTCGGCCACAAGGGTCCGCATCAGTATTGCATTTGGAAGTCGGCACACTCTTCTTGAAGTGTAGTACTTGAGGGATAGAGGTGGGCCACCCACAGCATCTGTTATTCTCGCTGTCTTCTTCTGCCAGCAGGAGTCCATGACTGGAAAGGCTACCCCAGGTCCCACGTGTCCAAGACAAGGACTAGGTCATCAAAAGACTAACATAGATAAGTACTTTCGGCCCAAGGAAACATAGAGCAAAGAGAAGCAGGGGAGAATCAGTTCCCAGAACAAATTTCAGACTGAGAGTGTCCTGCAGAGGCTTCCCAGGGCAGGCTGACAGGCAGGTGCCCAGACCCCTTTCTGACCTGTCCCTCCAGGGACCTGTGTATGGGTGCTGGCTGTGGTGACCCCAGAAATTAGCACCATTCTGAGCTGTTGCAGGTCATCCGGGCTGCTCCTGGGGTTTGGGGTGGACAGATGGAAGGAGATAAAGCCCTTTGCATGGTGTACGAGCAGAAGCCCTTTTTCTGAAGTGTATTACTGCCACTGTTATCATCGGTCACCAGGAGATCCTTTCTCTGGATTGCTGCATGCCTTTTACCCTCTTGGGATGTTGGCTCCAAGAACCTGGCCTGGCATCAGGCTGTGCCTGGGCAAGGTAAGATCTGGGAGAGAACACCACCTCTGCAGCAGCTTAGCCTCAGGTCCATGGGCCCCTACAGCCTCCGTCTGTGGAATTCAGGGAGCCTGTGACCTCGGATGGGAAAAAGTTATGCCCTTAGTTTCACCTCTAAATGAGATTCAGCACTTCCTGCAAGTGTCACAGTAGACAACAAACCCCAGTAGATGAAAAGTAGCTGCACTGTACCTTCATCACCAATAGAAGCAACAGTTAAGTTTCATGTCAAATCGTAATTGCAGCAGAGATTTTGTAATATTACCTATGCTCATACAACTTTGAAATGATAGTCATTAAACCATCACTTACATCTTATTTAATGCATTAATTAAAAGTTATATGTATATATTTCTAAATTATAAAATGTGTGTATTTCTATATAACTGGGTTTATTTGTAATCCTATGTACTTTGTTTTACACATTTCTAAAGTGTTATTCTAAGTAGGGGTCTACAGGCTTCCACAGACTGCCCAAAGTTTCCATGGCCTGGAAAAGGTTCAAAACCCTCCGCATGCCCTCAGATGCCAGGAGGTGCAAGATCAGCCCTGGCCGGGTGCCCGGGACAGATACCAGGCAGCTCAGGTCTCCCCTGACCGCTGGCTCCTCCTCCCCATCCCTGAGGAATCACTCCAGTTTACACAATCTCTGAGTTTTCTCTGAACTCATTTCAGAGGAAAGGAGCAACGGAAATCAGTGTCAGGCACCGGCACAGGGTGCAGCCACACTGCTCTGAGCCGCCTCTAGGGGGCCTGACCCCCACGGAGCCCCACGGCATATTCTCACATCAACACCCCACCCCACTGCACACCCTGCCACCGTCCGTGGCAATCACGACAGTCACTCCACACACCAGGGACAAACCTAGCTGTGGGCAACCCAGACGGCTCATAATTATCTCTCTTTTCAAACCCCACTGTTTACTGTGTTCTCAACAGGTACTCGGACGCGGTGCTCATGCCATTGAGAAATAGAATTCCAATTTCCACCAGGGGGCGCTGGGTATGCAGGCGCCAGGAACGCCCACCAGCATTTCTCTTTACCTAAGAAGATTCGCCTGGTGACCAGCCTGTTGATCCCACTCTCAGCTCTCTCCTTCCCTTCTCTTTCTTTTCCCCCTTTCTCTTTTTGCCGCTTTTTCTGTCTTTTTGCCTTTCTTTCTTCATGTCTTTCCCGTCTCCCTCTATTTTAAATTATTTTTATTTCTCCCTGTAGTTCTGTGCCTCTTTCTCTCTTTTTGCTCTCGTCATATGTGTCTTTCTTCCTGTCCATTTCTGCCTCTCTCTTTTCCATTCCGTCTTACACACACCCTAACAATTCTCTCCTAACGCTGCACACAGCTCTTTGGGGCTGGGGGCTACCCTGAAACTGGTACTCCTTAGGTTATTGCAGTGGGTGGACCCTGCTCTGGCAAGCTGTCACGTGATTGGTTGCGTCTCCAGGCAGCCTCACTACCCAAAGGACGCACCTGCAGCCTGGACTGTGGTGTGGTGAGTGCTAGCACACCAACCACCTTCATCTGCCACTGATGACCTGAGTGACTCTGGACAAGCCATTTGACTTCCCTGGGTCTTAGTTTCCTTGCATAAATGGGCCCAATCCAATCAGATTAAATATCGGATTTGAGTGGGGTTCCTGTGAGGCCTAAATATGTGTAGTAGGCAGCCTTTGAATGGTTCTCAGTGATTGCTGCCTCTGGGCACCAGGCCTTGGTGTACTTCCTCCCCGAGCATGGCCAGACCTAGTGACCTGCTTCTAACAAATGGAATGTGGCAAAAGTGGTAGGATTTCACTTCTGAAGTTAGACTACATGGGACTGGAATTTCCATCTGACGGCTCTTGCTTGCTCTGATGAGGTAGCCACGTTACCAGCTGCCCTGTATAGAAGGCCACGTGGCAAAGAACTGAGGTCCTTAGTCCAACTGAATCGTCCCAACAACTTTGGGTCTTGGAAGGAGATCGTCTCCCAGCTGAGCTTTGAAATGACTCAGCCATAGCCAATGTCTTCATTGCAGCCTGTGGAAGGCCCTGAAACAGAGGAGCCAGCTCAGCTGCCTTCAGAAGCTGATCCAGAGAAGCTGTGAGCTCATAAATGTGGTTTTATGTCACTCACCTTTGGGATCATTTCTTGTGCACAAATAGATAACTAATACAATATGTAAACAATCTTATATTAGCTAGGTTTGGCTAAAGTGTAGTAACAAATAGACCCAAACATGGAATGGCTCCACAAAACAGTCTTGGTTTGGTATTCAGGTCAATGAGAGGGGTCTCTTTCATGCAATCATTCAGGGACTGAGAATCGTTTCACCTTATGGCTCCACTATCCACTAAAACCCCACTGTTGTCCGCACCCAGCCCAGAATCATAAAGGGAGCATGGTGGAGGCAATCCCACTTCTGAAAAGGCCCAGCTCCAAAGAGATACCCATCACACACTCACACTCTCTTGGGGAAAATTAGTCACATGGTCCCACCTCTTTTCAAAAGACATCAGGAACTACGATATATCTAGTCATGGTGGCTAGAATCTCAGAGAGAATGGATGTAGGTGGCATAGGCTCAGCCTAAAACACTTAGTGTATACATACTGGTCAGTGATAGCCTGGCCCTGGACTCTTCTTCAAGTCACCGTTCCTGACACGAATTGTCAGGGACTTATCTCAGAGAGGTTCTTGCCTTTCTCATCCCTGGTTCATGTGCCCTAATGTTGCCTAACAAGGCCTTGGAGTCTCTTCTCTTTTATGGTCTATTTATATTCAGACTGTAGATTCTATAGAGTATTTTAGTTGCTTCAGGGATTGGCCTTTGTATTATGCAGTGTTTGATTTATTCCCAACTCTTGCAAAATTGTAAGCTCCAGAAGTTTCCCATACCACACCACATCTTCACCTTTAGGGTTGAACCATTGCTCCAGACATTTTAGACCACAGAATTTCCTTAATCAGCAGAAATTTTGTTTCTGAATCAGTCTTAACTAATGGCATATATCAAGAAACTCAAACAAACAAACAAACAAACCCAGAACTAAAAGTTTATTTTCCAGTTTACTTATCTCTTGTGTAAAGACACTCTTAAGTAGCTGACTCAGAGTTGGTATGGTAGCTTCATCAGGAGCCCGAGGTACCTTTATTTTCTGCCGCAGTCATCAAGGTCACCCTGTAATTGCAGTGTGGTCACTGCAGTCGTATCCTTCTTCCAAGCAGCAGGAAAAGCGGGGGCAAGGATCAAAGGGGCCTCTTCAAAGACCATTCCCAGAGGCTCCACCCAGTGATTTCCACTTCTCATCAGCTACCTCTGTCTGCAAAGGAGGCTGGGAAATCTAGTTTCCTAGCTGGGCACCTGGCTGTATACGGCTTCACTGAGGTTCTCTTACCAAAGAAGAAGGTGATATTTGGTAGGCAGGGAACAGAGAGATACATTCCCCCCAGGTACAAATCCCAACTGGTTTTTCCATAGTAGCCATTAATTAATGGTATCAACTAAACTGTCTGTATCACTGTAATTTATGGCTCCAGCTGAAGAACAACCCCAGGCCATGGCTCCATTGTTACTGCTAATAATGGCTGAGTGTGAGAGAGTGGCAGTGCTACCTCCTGAGCAGGTGGACAGTCCCTTCCCGGACCCTGGCATCCAGCACCGGCCACGGCTGCCTGAGATGGCTAGGTAAGGTGATGCCCATGGAGTGCTTTATTAGTAGTGGTAGTAGTGGTGGTGGTGGTGGTAGTAGTAGTAGCAGTGGAGTTACTTTAGAACAGTTTTATATTTACCAAAAAACTGAGCAGGTAGTACAGAGTTCTTATAATACACTCCCCCTACCCACTTTCCGTATTATTATCTTACTTTAGTAGGATATGTTTATTACAATTAATCAATCGATATTGATATATCATTAATAACGTCAGTTCATAATTTCTTCAGATTTCCTTAATTCTTTTACCCAATGTTCATTTTCTATTTCAGGGCCTCATCCAGGATCACTACTTTCAGTTGTTCTCTTCCCTTAGGCATCTCTTGACTATGACGTCTTCTCCAACATTCCTTATTTGTGATGACCTTGACAGTGAGGAGTCCTGCTTGCATAGGATGCCTCTCTGTTACATTTGTCTGATGTTTTCCTAACAATGCAACAGGGGTTCTGGGTTCTGGGGAGGAGGACCACAGAGGGAAGCTGCCATTTTCATCACATCATATCGGTGCAACATGCCATCAACATGATTGGTGGCTGCTCTGTTGACCCTGATCACCTGGCTAAGGCAGTGTTCCTCAGGTGTCTCCACTGCGCAGTGACCCTCTGTCCCCTTTCCACAGTCTGTGCTTCGGAAGTTATTCAGAGTTATGAAGTGGGGAGTTATGCTCCCCTATTTAAAGTGAAGTAATTACATAATTTATTTGCAATTCTTCTGAATGAATTTGTCCCTTCCCTCAGAAACATTTTAAAAGTATAAGTCAATGAGAGTTCCTTCTTCTCCTCTCTTTGCTAGACCTAACAAAGGCCTGTTGCATTTTTTTTTTTTAAAGAAAATCTCAAGGATACGCATTTGGACTTTGCTTGTGACTAAACAATAAGCATTTAATTTTTTTTAAATTTATTGATTTGAGAAGGGGGGAGAGAGAGAGAGACTGATTTGTTGTTCCACTTATATATTCATTCATTGGTTGATTCTTGTGTGTCCTGACTGGAGATCAAACCCGCAACCTTGGTGTATCAGGATGATGCTCTAAGCAACTGAGGTAGACTATGAACTGTCAAGTCTGGTCCTCCCCTTCCAAAGTGACATGTAACAAGTGGAGCTTTCAGCTCCCAGCTGACATGTGCATCTCCATGAAGAGGGCTCCAAGACCCATTTCTGCCACCTGAGCACACAGCTTGCATTCTCGCCAGCACTGGAAGCTGGGATGGGACCCATCAGGAGGTTCACTTAAGAACAGCTGAGTCACAGAAGCACAGGACTGGCAGTAACACCAAAAGCCACCCACTCTGCTGGTGCCTCTCTAGGAACTCGGTTCCTCCTGAGACCTCCATCCCAGCTTGGGGAGGATGGCTCTATTAGAAAGCAGATTCTTACACCTAGCTTAGAGCCATAGGCTGGCTTCTATGCATGTGGCCCCATTCTGACTCTCTGAGTCATAAAGAACAAATCCAAACCACGCCTTTTCTCCCATGGATGCTCTCCGACCCCCCACCCCCACCCCCACCCCCACCATGGCCCACTGAATCTTTAAGGCAGTGACCATCTCCTCCAAGCTCAACACACTTGGTTTCTTCCTTGAGAAGATGCGATTTTCAGGTTCATTACCCCCCTACCCCCAGCTGCCCTCCTTTGTGGAAATCCAAGGGGGCAGGACAACCACTTCATCCAGCATTTTCCACTCCAAGAGCCAACTGGCTTTTCCTGGAGACGGCTAACCCATATTGAGGCGACCACTGAATAAAGCCCGTTTCATTTTGTACTCCCCTAGCATACATTCGTGTGACTGGCTGTTTGCATCAAAGTGCAGGAACTTCCATTTATCCCATCACATTTCAGCATGCCTTGACCCCATGATGTATTATATGTATGAAGTCACAGGGATTAACATACAAGGAAAAATAGGGGAGGATGTTCATAAACATCTCTGGATGGCAGGATTGCTCGGGCTATTTTCCTTCTGTTATTACTTACTTCTACTTACCATCAATTAACTTGTAAATTACCAACAAAAAGGTGTTTGGTTTTTTGTTTGTTTGTTTTGCTTTTGCTCTTGCTCTTGCTCTTGCTCTTGTTTGAGCAACACTGTTTTCTTAGCTTGCTGAGGACACATTGAACTGTTTTAGACAGAAGTGGCCACTCTTTCTCGTGAGTCTTCCAAGTATGTACATTTGTAGGCACTGCAACCCGACAAGGGGGAGCAGACGTCTGGGGCGGAGGCCAGGGCCTAAGGCAGCTCTGGCTGTTCTGAATCAGCTGATGTCTCCCCAGGACAAGGTCTTCCCAGGGCCCCGGAGGTGCTACTGAAGTCAGCGGCTAAGTGAATCTGCTCCTCTCGGCTCTAAGGAGCATAGCAGAGAACCTAGACGTAGCCCTGCTCCTCCCCTCGTACCTGAGCCTTTCCTGTTAGAACAGAGACCCTGCAGCAGAGCCGCCGGCTAAGCTGTGAGGCCCGTTGGGTATGAGCCACTGGTTCTAAGAGATGCGGACTGTGTGAAACCCAGTCCATAGACTCCGTGATATTGGGACAGGTGCTTGATCTCTCTGAGCCTTCACGTCCTCATCTGTAAAGGAAAACAGTTATAACTGCTGGGAACTTGCTGGGAGAACTGGGAGAGTGGATGCCCGCAAATGCCTTTGTGCGGTGCCTGGAACACAGTATGTGTCATGTAATGGTGGTGGTTATAGTTATGGGGGCCGTGACACTTCCCTGCCCCACTCCCCCAGGTGCGGTGCTGGCTCTGTCCTGCCACTATATACCACCAGTGTTGGCAGTGAGCACCCGAGGGAGGAACCAGCCCACCAACAACAGAAATTCCAGGAAAGCAAAAAGCACAACAGAAAACGAAAATACCGAAACAAAACACAAATAACAAACCTGTAGCTGCTGGCGTCAACCTCCTTAACTCTCTAGATAATTCTTCTGGGGTAAGAAAGATTTTTAAGAAGCTGGAACTTAACAATAAAAATAGAAACAAAACCCCCAAACAACAAATACATTCCCACCACGGCAACCCAAAGCACGGACTCTTTCCTCCTTGGGCAGAGATGACAACTTTCTTCCAAGGCTGTCCTCACTTGTGTTCTTGTCACAGACGTCAAGAGCTGGGCCCTAGCAGGCCAGCTCCCAGAGATGGTCATGTACACTGGGAGCACCTAGGGGAGCACAGGCCCTCCATCAGGGGCAGGGGCAGGCTGCTGATGGCCTAAGCACAATGTTGCTGTAATCAGGAGTTTCTGGCCTTCTCGCTCCCCGGGCTCCTGCAGAGCCGATTTCCTCTGCTGTCACCTACCTTGAGCCCACCACTGGGCTGGCCACTGCCTAGAACCCTACAGAAACTCTCCAGAAAGAAATGCAGCTTCACTCCAGGGGCCCAGAGCAGCAACTCCACCCTCTAAAAAAAAATTTTAGAAGCAGCCCGAGACACGCTTGGCAGATCATTGGGCAAATTCATGGTAGGTTAGGGTTGGGCCTGTGGGGGCAAAAGGAAGCTAAATTACAAAACGGTGGTGAGCAAACACAGTTTTGGTGCACACGGGACCAGAACTTCCTTCTGCTTTCTACCTTGGCACCAGGTTGGGGATCTTTCTTTCCTTCTCTTCCTTCCTCCCTCCTTCCCTCCCTCCCTCCCTCCTTCCCTCCTTTCATCCTCATCTGAGAATATATTTATTGATTTTAGAAATAGGGAGAGAAAGATCGATCAGTTGCCTCCCGTACATGCCCTGACTGGGAACCAAACCCACAACCCACAACCTTTGGAGTATGGAAAGATGCTCTAACTAACTTAGCCACCTGGCCAGGGCTCTGTAGGGAGACTCTTTAAAGAACATCTAAGGAGTGGGTACAAATATCAGAGTGGTATAATGTCGCAGGAGGTCTCTGAGGCACTTAGAAGCCATGCAGTTAGTAAATAGCTTTGTGTTTAAACCCTTAATTTTCTAAGCTTAGCTCATTTTAACAAAGGTTCAGGTACCTTAATTCAATGATCAGGAATTCTGAACTGGAGAAATCGTGGCTCATAATGATGCAGAGAAAGGCAAATATGTGAACTTAGGCGCCAGAAACTTGTTTTGGTGTCCTTGGATCAGGACAGGGAAGTGTCATTTCCCCTTGTGTGTTTTCAAGGGCACACGAGTCTAGAGAAAATGTAAAATCTGGGCAGTGTGTATTCTCCTTTTTGTTATTTTCATGACAGGATTATAAATGCCATTTCTTTCTTTAACCCTCACCCAAGAATATATTTATTCATTTTAGATGGTGGGGGGGAGAGAAGGAAACATTGATGTGAGAAACAAACATTGATCGGTTCTCCTGTACGTGCCCTGACTGGGATTGAGATTGAACTCACAATGTTTTGGTATATGGGCTGATGTTCCAACCAACTGAGCCACCTGGCCAGGTTTGAATGCAGTTTCTTACGAGGTTTCTGTAGACACCTCACCATCTGGAGTTCATGTCGATGCTCACCAGTGCCTCCTGTGACGTGCCCACTGGAAGCCCCACTTTTCTTGCCTTCCTAAGCTGGATTTCACGCCAGGTGAGAGCTCAGACTCCCAGGACAGTGGGAGGGTTCATAATGTTAGCTACCAATGAACCGATAACCTCACTCTGACCAACGCTTTCCAAAATCCTTCCCAATGAGATTTTGCTTCACATTGAAACTGAAAAAAAAAAAAAAAATCTCTGATTTTCACTTAGGACATTTTGTTCTTTTCCAAGTATTATAACAAGCTTGAGAATGACCCAAAGGTGAGCAACCAGAAGAAAAGCAAGAAGTGAAAATAAGCCCTGGTTGGAACAATTGTTTTCTCATGGGGATGAGAGCTGTCATCAGCCTGTTGGTGTCACGCCCTTATCAAACTCTGAAACAAGTTCCAAGTTTCTGAGTCACGCGGATGAGGTGACTCAGGCTGTGCTTCTCCATCAGGTGCTTCACAGCACCTGGGAGGCTCTCTGACTCCTGCAGTTGCGAGATACCAAGACGACTTTCAAATTTTGTGTCTTCCTTTTGACAGTTATCTGAAAACTAACATAAGCATTTCCTGGATCATCTGGATAATCAGGCTGGCGCTGACAGTGAATCTGGGACATGGGTTTGTGTATGTGTCACAGCAGCCCTGGCACAAGGTAGTTCTACAGCGATTGTCCCAGATGAAAGCGAAGAGCGATGTGGAGATTGTAATCTAAATGCGCTTGCCCCTCAGGAAAGTCAGGAGAATACAGAGTCCCTGAGGGCTGGGTTTCTATCTGCTTTGCTCACTACTCCATCATTAGCCGCAGCCTAGACAGGTAGTAAGTGGTCATTAAGTAAACACCTTAAAAATACCTGGAGTTCAGAAAAGTGGGTGGGAGGATCAGGTCATCAGCAGGCACAGAAGCACCTGAGTGGGAAGGTGGTGCCGCCACCACGTCCAACGCAGCAGCCACTCCGTTTCAGGAGACAGTGCCGCCACCAGATTCAATCCATGTTGTTAACTCACGTTTTATTGACTTTGGAGATAGATTTCTTTGCATTGACTTGTAAATTTATTTTATGTTATAGTTGTAATGGGCCTATGAGCAAAGCCATTTTATGTTTATACATATTTGAGAAACACTAAAATGAAAAATAAATTAGGTCAGCCGTAAAGGTCTGTGAGGAATGATTTTTTTTCCTTTAGAAGGATTCCATCTATTACTTTTCTTAAGAAATAGTGGATAAACATTTTCCACAATATATGCCCTATCTTGTGGCAAATTGGGGCGTGGCTTCCCAAGCCAAGGCAGGAAACCGTTTCTCCAGGAATGTACTCTGTCCACCGATAAAGTTGCTGCCTGTGGAACACAGGTTGCTTCTCTCAGTTACACTCAGCCGTGCTAATGCTTCAAAGAGGAGCTCTGACTTGGGTTTGCGCAGTACATTTGAATGGGCAGTTGATCTGGTTTTCAGAGCTCCAGAGGGCAGGACTGTGGAAAGAAGTTACTGAGATTTCGACTTAGCGTGGCTCACTGTCAGAAAGTTTTCTGCCCGAGAACAAACAAGCTGTCTCTTGACTTTACCAAGCAGTTATGGGGTGATTACCTGGATGGTGAGTGGGCATCCAGTGGGAGAGTAGATTACATATATTGATCCCGCTGCTAATAACTGGCTCCGCCTGGCAGTCTCCCGTGTTCTGCAACCATCAGCAGCATCGATGACCCCTGCCTGGCTTCCTTAGTTTCTCAGCGTGGTTCCTTGCGCTCGGGCTGTGCTGGGCATCCATGGCTATAGGCGGCAGTCAAGCTGGGAGCCACATTGCAAGGTCCAGCCACCAGCTAGAGCCTCTTGGGCAGAAGAACCCTGAAATCTGCAAATATACCAAGGCCCCCCATTCATGCCAACAGATGTAGACCCCCTTTCTGACTGCCCAGGCTCTGGGATCCAGGGTGATGAGGCCCAATATATTGTGCTCTCTCTTTTCTTCTCTCAATATTAAAGGTCATGATATTCATCGTATACTTACTTAATGTATGTTAGCTCCTTCTTCCTCCCTTTCTCCCTCCCTTCCAAGAAGTCTTTAAAAAGCAAACCACAGAATATGTGCCCATGTACATTTGTTGACCTAAAATGGACCTCTAGAGTTTGGGGTCCACACCTGATCCCTATAGTCAGGTCTAAGAAACTTGCTTGATAAATGAGAAAACAGAGTGGGCAAGAGACTCGGATTTGTGGTTCAGGAGAGGAAAGGGCAGCTGATTGGGAGCGGATGATCTGCCAGCCCAACTGCTGATCAAGGCTCAGATCAAAACAAGAGGCTTCAACACTGGCAAGGAATGAGGATCAGAATCTGAGTCCGGCCAGCTGGCAGGTCCCAGATTTCAAGGGCCACCTGGTTCCTGAGACAGCTCCAGGCCCCTCCCAAGCCCACTGCGCTCCAGCCAGCCGTCCCTCTGCATTTCTCAGAGCAGCAATGTGCAAGGAGGAGAAACCGCATGCAAATCAGGGACAAGTCCCTCATTCCCAGCCCTGGGAGAGTTGCCAGTTCTGTCCGGGCCTGACTTCTGCCCTTTGTGAAGTGGGGGGCAGGGAGAGATACTTTTCAAGAATGGTGGGAAAATGTCAGCTGAATAAAAAATGGCTTCCGAAGCCCAAAGTAAAAAGGCTTGGAGTGGCTTCAGGCCCAAATTGTGCTTTCCCAGTCTTTTCTATTTCTTCCCCTTTTCCAGCCACCAGAATGAGTATAAAGAACACATTAGAGAAATAACACATATAGATTCAAAGACATCAGCTTTGGTGGCTTGGACATGTATCAGGAAAACCATCTGTGACATTTTGTTGCCATATAAATTGAAGGAGGGAAAATAGAGAAAGGAGAAAGGAATAGCCACCAGACGAGAACAGGGAGGGGCGGGGTGAGGGGACTGGGTGAGCAGAGGGAGACCAGCAAATGTCAGAACTCAGCTGCCTCTGCAGCGTCCACCTCTGCCGACTGAGAGTGGGGTAGACAGATTCGTCACTTCTTGAACTACAGATGGTGCTGACTTCCACCAAAAGAGTATAAGATGCCCCTAAAAATGCTGCCCACAGTACTGTGCAGAGATGCAGGTCTCTGGAATTCAAAATTCCCCCACAGGACCGGGGACCCCAGACTCCCTCAGGTCCCTGCTTCTTTTCTCTCCACCATCTCTGGCTTTCTTAATTCTTCCTCTCTGCTTTGGCCCTTGGCCTGCCACCCCACAACTTTCAGGCCCCTGGGACCTTGCAGGCACAGAAGGTGCCAACTGGGGATGCTGGCCTCGCGCTCTGGCCAGTCTCCCCAGGTAGCCTCACCTTTGGGAGGTAGCCCAGCTGAGTGCTGACAGCCTATGCTGATATGAACGGACAGCCCAGGGCTGCTGGATACTGAATCAAGAGCAGGAGCTCACATACTCATCTCTGGAGGCAGAAAGCCACCCCGGGCTCTGAGCCAGCTTCCACATCCCAGCCCCCCAAACAAGGAAACCACCCAGGCATCCTGTCCTGCTGCTGGTGACGCTCAAGAAGAGCGGTGTTCATCTCAAAAGCTCCAGGACACTCTCTTCTGTCGTATTTTAGGGGTGCAGCAGGAGTACAAGTGAGCCAAAAGAGCCGCGAGAATGCTGAGTGCACGGGCCCGGACCTGGATTTGGACCTTCTGGGAGGACAGAGCATGTCTTTCGGCTTCTGTGGTCTGAGGTGGTTTAGGCCCATTTCCTGCAGGAGGAAGGGTCCAACAGAGGCCCACTGAGAACCTCACCAGGATTTGGGCTCAGTCTCAGCTAACGGTAAAAGAGGGCGTTGGTTGCTTTGAACCTCTACTCTAAGACCCACACAGGAGAGAGAATGGCTTAGTCAGGGTGGGACTCCTCTGGAAGTACTGCCCCCTGATGTGATCTCAGCATCTCCCCAGACCCCCATGGGAACACATGGATCTTCAGCTCTTTTCACTTCACAGCTACCCTCAGCCTCTCATACTTAAGGTTGATAAACTCATTACCAAGTAGCAGCATTTTCCATCAATGTGCTTGTAGACCCCGACTCTCATAGAACCCAGCAGAAAAATGGCGACTGGTAAGCATGTGTGTGTGTTGTGTGACACCGGACAAGATGGGAAAGAGGCACATGGCTGTCACAGCCTAGGGGACCCCCACTCAGATGATTCCATGAACATTTCCATGACAGAAAGCCTGGCGTCCTTTGGGATTTCACTCTTCCATGAACCGAAGGGGCAGATGCTTCCACCACAGGCGCCACGGTCCCCAGAGTGTAAATGGGTGCCTGGCAGCAGGAGAAGGTGGGTCTGGATGGCTCAGCCAGGTCACTCCCAACCCTCCCCTTCCTTTGAAGTTGCTGCACCAGCCTGACCCTCCTAATCTATAGGGGTAAAGCGTCAAATGTCAGCTTGTCCTGCTTTGAGGGTGGGGCAAAGGCGAGTGCAAGGGCAGGCTGGATTTGTCTCAGCCCCAAGCTGTGAGGGCTTTTGCCTGTAATAAGACCAAACCTCCCAAACCAAAGGAGCCCTCTGCCACACCCCAGGAACTCCCCCAGCTCTAGTCTCTGGAGAAATCAAGAAGCAAACAAGGCTGCTTTGGGAAGTGCTCACATGTGTTTATTTTACAAGGGGGGCTATGGGGGAGCTGATCACCAACAAGATGCCACCAAATGAAACATATGAACCCCAAACTGGGCAACTATAGGGTTTGGTTCTGGGCAGGGCTTGGCCTTTGGGGACAGCATGAGGGAGAGAGACGGGAACTGGCAGAAGCACAGCCTTCTGTCTGGGGTACCACATAGGGCAAGGCCCAGCCACATCCTTCCATTCAGACATGTGGCCACCCCCCAGCCCCCCAATCTTCTCAGCAGCCTTGCCCTGATCCAGGCAAGCAATGAAGCGGCAAGCCCGAAGCCACACTTCCACGCCTGCTCTACCACGCACTCAGACACACCCCCAGACACACATGCCATGTGGTGTCACACATGCATGTACACACATGCAGCCACACACACCCTGCCACACGCACACCAGCACACATACTCATATGCATGCACGCACATCCATATATTAACTCTGATTTATAAGTGCACCCTAACCAGAGGGCAATCGAAAAAAATTATTACTCTTCAGAGAGGAATCGACTGCCTTCTCTCCTGTCAGCCAACAGAGCATGGACTGAAATGAGATGAGCACAGAGCATCCTCGAGGGCCCTGACCCCCTTTGCTGTGCTGGCTCCAGTCCCTAGGCTCCCAGTGGAGGCCCCTTGCTGTGTCCCCTGCGGCAGCCTCCGTGACTCAGGGCTCCTGGTCCCCAGCAGGCAGAGCTGCACTGCCTCCAGCCTGGGGGCCCCTCACAGCGCGGGCCACCCTGTGTGCTCAGCCTATGTCTGTCTCAGCTCCCTCCAGACCCAGGCAGAAGATCTGTCCTGGGAGCACAGGAGCCTACTTACTGCCCAGGCGACCATGAAGCGTCAGCTCCTTACAGGCCAGCTCAGGGAAAGTCCAGAACAACCCAGAGCTGTAGCTGCACACCGCCTGATGGAAAAGTTTGGGGTGGAGGCTGCCTTGGTTGTGAACCGACATCTGGGCAGAAGCGACTTCAGGGGAAACTGAGTCTCAGGGCCTCACTGCCTCCTCTGAAATGGGGGGAGCTAGGGTGTGGCTGAGACCCGCAGCCCCCAACTTTGTCAAGGACTGGGGTGGAATTCAGAAGCTGCTGCTGTAAGAGGTGAGAAAGAGGAGAGGCCCCTGCCAGTCCAATCCTGATGGTGGGTGGGGAGATGACAAAGGAGATGTGGATATCTCACTCCTGGTACCAGGTTCACATCTGGGCTGCAGAAGACGCAGCTCCTGGGTTCCCAGCAAAGGGGTAGGGTGGGAGGGTGCTTTCCCAGGGTCCAGGAGCCTCATGGAAGCTGAGTGCCTGATGTGGACACAACGTCTCCATCTGGGGCCCCCATGCTTCCCTGGAAAAGCCCCGGATGCCCATGAGCACCTGCTGGCTCCCAGTTGTCTCTCTACCAGTGTGGCTGGTCCAGAACACGGGCAGATACTGTCCCAGGAAGCCAGGCTCCGGAGTCCCCGGCTCCTTCCCACTACTTGATGGAATTCTTAATCGTCCACCTCTGTCCCGTGCAGCTGCGGAGGATGAGGTCAATGCCAGCCAGGCCACGGTTCTCTACCTCCAGACAGCGCCCTGTGCCCTTATTCATAATGGCTCCATTCTGGGAGGAGATGGGGGTAAATGGGTGAAAGAGAGAGAGGGAGGGAAAGAGGAAGGGAGAGAGGGAGAGAGAGAGAGGCTTAACCACCACAGTGCCTAGCACCTGGCTTCTCGTGGGGTACAATCCTCAAATTCTTTGTGCATGGGGAAGGATCATTGGGGCTTCCTCTGAAAATTCTTAAGCAGGGGTGTCAAACTCTTTTTCACTGGGAACCACATCAGCCTCATGGTTGCCTCCAAAGGGCCTAATATAATTTAGGACTGTACAAATGTAACTATTCCTTAACAGTTGAGCGAGAGCTCAGCGCCACCGCCGGGTAGAAACAAGGTGCAGGGCCTGATAAAATGAGGTGGAGGGCCGGATTCAGCCTGCAGGCCTTGTGTTTGCCACCTGTGCTCTAAAGTCAGAAAATAAATAAGCTTCATCAGGTTTGAGTGGATGAACCAGGTAATGAGCATCGGTGGAGAGTGGGGTCGGAATGAGGACTTTCCAGGGATATGTGAGGTCTGACTTTCTCAATCCTACTGGCTGTAGGTACTTTGCATATTTCAGGAAAATCACCGCCCCTCCCCCCTCAATTCTCTTCCCAAGACTAATCAGAGCCAACCCAGCCTGGTGCTACTACAGGGATCTGGAAGGCTGTCTCCTGTGGAAATCCTCCATTCACCGATTCCCCCAAATGTGCTTCAGGTCCAGGAGCCTGCTCCAGGGTTGGGAGACCTTCGATGCACTTTGCTGGGTGCCCTTGGGCAAGTCAGATTGCCCTGTGGTCGGCAGCACCCTCTCCTGCTCTGGGGTGTTGGCCCTGTCCATGGAGCACTTACCTGGATGAAGGTCCACCGCTTGTACAGGCTGCTCTTGACCTTGTCACAGTCAAGCAGCTGGGGCAAGCGACTCTTGGAGTTGTCTACGAGGCAGCGGGTGTCAGGGAGGAGTGTGGTGGTCCCCAGGGCTCCCAAGTGCAGAAAGCCTTCCTTGGTATAGCGGGCGAGCTGTGGAGAGAGCAGCGTGCCCGGGGAGCAGGGCCGGGAGGAGGGAAACAGGGCTCAGGCCTGCAGGCCTCACCCGTGCCTGTCAGTGCTGCCATCCTGGCCACCATTTCAGGCCTGTCCCACCCACCAGCACACACGCCCAACTTACATGTGAGCCCTGCTGGGAAGCCCTCTGGTTTGTGAAGACTGGATATAGATTCCCCTGGGTTGCTCTCTGATTTTTTTTCTAAGCATATCCTCATCAATGCTTCAGGAATCTAGCCTTTTGTCCAGCAACATGGGGAGCAGGAGTAAGTGAAAGAGCAGGACAGCTGATTTCTGAAGCCTGGCTCTGCCTCCAGCTGGCTGGGCCACCTTGAATAATTCACTTAACCTTTATGAATCTCCATTTCCTCCTCAATTATAATCAGGGATTAACTAAATCTATCCTGCTGCAAAGGGCCCACAGAGGCAGCACATGAAAGAAAAAAACAGACATTATTAAAAAGCATCGTAGATTTCAACCTCGTAGATTTTAAAATAAATAAAACAGCAAGGAGATACCACATTTTTAAAAAGACCTTATTCCCATTGTTGTCAAGGTTTGCATAAGATGGGCTGATGAGAGGGTAAATTACTGCAACCTGGCAAAAAAAGGATTTCAAAATACATACTTTGTGCTTTTAAAATGTTCCTCTCCTTTAACTCAATAAATCCACTTTTAGAAATCTATCCCAAAGAAATAATCAGAACTGTGAACATAAGTTTATGTATAAGGTATTTATTGCAACATTTTTAATAACATCCTGAATGTGCAACACAGTCCTGGCGCTTGCTTTCTGCTCCATGTACCACAAGGAGTGCTGGGAGATTGTGGGAGACTGGAGAAATGGTCACGTCCTTCACATGTCCTTCTGTACACCACTGGTAATGTCCATCAAATGGAGTCTAATTCCCCATCCCTTGAATATTGGTGACTTACTCTGGCCAACAGAATATAGCAGAAGTGTTGATGTGCCTATTCCTTGATTAGACCTTGCATACTTCCACCCTCTGGAAACCCTGCTGCCACCATGGCTGTAAGCTCAGGACGGTCTGCTAGAGGGTGAGAGACAACCACCAGACAAGGGGATGAGGTCATTGGAGATCAGGTGGCCCTCAGCCAACCTGCTAGCTGATGGGAGATTCACGAATGAATCCCACCAAAATCCACTGAGCCTGGTCCAGATCACAGAGCCATCCGGCTGGCCTATGGACTCATGAGCAATAATAAATGCATATGGTTTGAAGCCACTCAGGTTGGGATAGTTGTTATGCAGCCATAGCTAACGGATACAGAAATGGTGTTGTCTGCCAACCCTTCCCCCAGCAGGGCTCATACAACTTCAGTGGCCTCCCCTCTCCTGCCTGTCCACATTGTTTAAAATTCTGTATTCCAGCTTTTGAACAAATGCTTTCACCTGCCATTCACACTTCTTTAGGGGCAGGGACTGGGTCTAATCCATTTCACTCCTTGCTAGGGGAATGATCACAGACCAAGTGCTCAGAAATGTGTTTGTGAATGAGCACATTGTAAATGTGTTGAACATCCTCATTTTTTGAAAAAAAAATGAAGCCCCATCTCTCCAAGCATGTTTTGAAAAACCCTCCGTGTGCCCAGTCTGGGGACAGGCTTCAGGGAATGTAAGGCTGGGGCTGTGTTCCCACTGCGATGATCCAGTGCAGGCTGGGTGGGGGGGGGGGTGCGGTGAGAGAGGCAAGCATGCTCTTCCTGCTTGTCCTTACAATCCTAAGAGGTGCCTGGGGAGGAGTGATGATTGCTAATATACAGCTAGCTCCTATTTATTTATCAATAAAATAAATAAATAAAATTACCAGATTGCAGGTAGTGAAGGCATACTTTACATCTTTTCTAAGATGCTACAGAGGATAAATGTTGGAATTCTCACAAATCTCAGCGAGGCAGGTGCTACTGCCTACCCCATTTTATTTATTTATTTCATTTTGGGGTAGCAGTACTTCACATGTTTTGAGGGCCTTCCCCCAAGGAGCTCATAGTCTAGGGGCTGAGTCCCTACATGTGCTGGTGGGGGAGGAAAGGAGGTGAAGGAAGAAAGGCAGTTCATGCAGATACCATGACCCAAGCAAAGGGGGTGCAGAGCAGGCACAGGCAGGGGACCTGGGGTGGCAGGGGGATGGCAGCCTGGCAAGTCCTGCCTAGACCGAAGGACTGGACCAAGCACAGGCATGAAGGCTGCCCCTCTCCCACTAGGGTGGGCTCACCTAGGGGTGCACTGGCGGTGGCCCAACCCCTCCAGCTGCTGAGCCAGGCCCCACTGGCATGTCAGGGTGTTGGCCTCTCCACCGAGTACTCCTTGACCATGCAGACCCCCGAGGGAAAGCAGGCAGCCAGGGTCTGGGACCCCGGCCAAGGCAGCAGGGTAGAGGTGGGCCCCTGAGGGGGCAGGTTGAAGCTGTGGTGGTCCTAGGTCCCTGGGTAAGTTCCCAAGGAACTTCCAAATTTCCATGGCAGCCCCTTGGCCAGCTAAGGAGGGAAGGAAGGAGATGCAAAAGAAGCAGAACCCCAGTAACCAGGGGCAGGCCCCAACAGGCCTAGCCCCTCAAAACTGCTGCTGATAGTTTGGGGGTGTGCAGGTGGAAAGCTGAGAGGAACTCACCTGAGGGGAAGGGGGACAGCCAGACACACAGCAGCAGAGACACGCACATGTGGAAGGTTGTGTGACAGAAGTGGGGAGGGGAAATATGACCACTTATAACCACACAAAACCTCCATACATGTCTAGCACCTGGCAGAGCGGAGGGCAGCAGGGCAGTGGTAGGTGGGGCCAGCCTGATTTGGAGAGGATGTCATAGTGTCCAGAACGCTCAGAGAAGATGTGCGGGTTGGTGAAACAGCCCTCACCAAGGTGCATGTACTCCACGTGGATGGAGACGCTGAGGGCCTGGGCCAGAGCAACAGTGTGGATGTGGTCACTCTCCTTGCACATGGGCTTCCACTTCCTGTTGGCAGAACTCCTCGACAGTCCTCCCACCCACTGCAAGTAGCCAGAGGTGAGCCACCACAGGTAGGCCACCAGGTAGTCTGAGGTGTTTTGGTTGTTGAAGGAGGCTAGCAGGTTGGCTACTGAGGTCTCTTCTACCCCAGCTCCATCAGGTTCATGAACTGGTTGTGGAAATCCTCAACTGTGAACTCGGTGGAGACCTGGACAGCAGGTCTTCTTTGCTCTCGGTAGACACAGCATTTACCCTCTACAATTCCTTGCTATATCACCTCGCAGTGCCTCCAGGGGGGAGAACCGGAAAGCTCAACAGAAGCAGTTCCCATTGGGCTTGATCTTGCAGATGTACAAACATGGTACTTTTTGTGGAGGTCCTTGATCTTCTGTTGATGTTGTCATTCTCATCATACTCCTTGTACAAGACAGTGAGCTCTGGCTGCTCCGAGGCCGGAGGGTTCTGCATGGCAATCTCTTGCTGAATTTGGCCCTGCTGAGTCATGATGGCTTCATCATAAGCAAGACTGTTAACACCAGAAACACACGTGGCAGTCCTCGAGGACACTCACACCCCTGGCTACCTGCAGCATCCCCAGAGGCCCCACCCAATCCTTTGCACCTGCACCTGCTGTAACTTGATGCCCTCCTGGCACAGACTGGGGAGGCAGGGCAAGGGGGCATCACTCCATTTTAAAGATGAGGAAACCAAGCCATGAAGACATCTGGTCACCTGGATGGATCTTGGCTCCTCTTGGGTCCATAGAGACCCTGTGGTTGGTGGGCCCGGCCCAGCAGCTGAGCAGCAGAGGGACCTCCTCCCAGATGATCCTCTCCTCCCTCCAAGAACCCGGGCATTTCTGGGTAGGAATGGAGTAAGAAGATAGCTCTGCTGAGGGAAAGGGGTGCCTCTTCTCCAGGGGATAAGATTCTCCTCAAGGGCTCTAAGCTCCTGGTGGAAGTGGCTCAGAAGCCCTCTGCTTTGATCCTGAAAGGGGAGCCCACCAGATCCCCCAAAACAAGTCACAGGGAGTTAATTAAGTGCCCTTGAGAGAGATGCAGTTAACATGTGCTTTCATCCCAAATTAGTTCCAAATCAGAGTAATTGTTAGAGGCAAAATGATAAGAAAATCAGGAACTCTCCCCCATCCCTACCTAACAATGTCTCTGAATATATTTAAATTCACCGAATGCAAAGTGATGAACGACAGCAAGCTGTCTTTATGTTTAGGGGGAAGATATACACAGCTGCTTATTGAAATTATGAATCAATCTATTATCCAGCAGGCAAATGAGTAGCGCCAAGAAAATTAATTAACTAAACGTATCTGTGACCCAGATGTTTAAAGAGTGAAGCTAAATGCTACTGGGAGTTAGAGGCTCTTCTTTCTGAGATCTGTTAAGACATGAAAACAATGAGACCCAGGCTGCTAGGACCTGCCCCAGGCCATGCAGGCCTCAGGGTGGGCAGGGTGGCTAAGGAGGGCCGGCAGGATTTTTGTTCTGGGGGAAGGCTGGTTCTCACGCCAAAAGTACCAGGCCAGGTGTATAGGCTCTGTTGGCCTGGCCCAGGTGCCAGGGTCAGGGGAAGGGCACTGGTCTGAAAGAACCATGGAGTTTCACAAGGTGGGAGGGTGGTGAGCGCTAGACCTGATGTCAACGTTATCTCTCTTTTTGCTCTGCTCCTGGAGTCAGAGTCTGCCTAGTCCACTGCCCACCACTTCCCATCCCTATGCTCTGCCCCTGTCCTCTGCATGTTCAAAGGGGCTTTCTTGTCTTCAGGGCTTTGCTCAACTGTTTGTCTGCTGGAAATGCTATTTATCGGCCTTATTCTAGGACTCTCTGGCTTCAGCATTCTAGACCCTAGTGCAATTCTCTCCACTCTGCAATGTCTGTATAACTCGTGTCCTTGTCTCCTGTCAAGTCTCTGGTGCACCCTGGATCCATACACTGGGGGTGGCCCCCCCTCCTCTGACCACTGAGCACCTCTGTTCACCAGGTGATGAATTTCTGGTTGTTTCTACTTTGGGCTATTATGAAATATGCTGCTATGAACACAAGTGTAGTTTTTGTGTGAATGTGTTTTCAGTTTTCTTAGGTATATATCTAGGAGTAGAATTGCCAATTGTTGGGTCATCCAGTAAGTCTATGTTTAACTTTTCGAGAAACTGTCAAACTGTTTTCAAAGCAGCTGCACCATTTTCCATTCCCAGCAGCAATGAACTGGGGTTCCAATTTCTCCACATCCCAGTCAACTCTGGTTATTGTGGTTTAAAAACATTTTTAAAAAATTCTAGCCATCCTAGTGGGTGTGAAGCAGTATCCTACTGTGGCTTTGACTTGCATCTACTTAAATAACTAATAATGGTAAGCATCTTTTCATGTACTTAACAGCCATTGGTATAGCTTCTTTGCAGAAATGTCTATTCTGATCTTTTGCCCATTTAAAAATTGGGTTGTCTTTTTATTGTTGAGTTGTAAGAATTCTTTACATTTCTTGATGTTAGACCTATTTCAGATATATGATTTGTTAATATTTTCTCCCATTTTGATGGTTGTTTTTTTCACTTTCTTGGTAGCATCCTTTGAAGCACAAAAGTTTAAAATTTTGATGAAATCCAATCAACCTTTTTTTAGGAGGGGTGCTTGTGCTTTTGGTGTCATAGCTAAGAAACCATTGCCAAATCCGAGGTCATGAAGATTTTCCCCTATGTTTTCTAAGAATTTTATAGTTTTAGCTCTGACATTTAGGTCTTTGATCCATTTGAATTAATTTTTATGGTATACGGTGAAAAGTATGGGTCCAAATTCATTTTTTATGTGAATATCTGGCTGTACCAGCACCATTTGTTAAAAACACTATTCTTTCCCTGTTGAATTATCTCGTCTTGTCATCCTTGTTAAAAATCACTTGACTCTAAATGAGAGGTTTATGTCTGGACTTGCAATGCTGCTCCATTGATCTACACATCTGTCCTTATGCCAGTCTCACACTGTCTTGATTATTAGAGCTTTGCAGTAAATGTCAGAACTTGTTCTTCTTTTTCAATATTGTTCTGGCTATTCTGGGTCCCCTGAATTTTTTTTCTTTTTGTCCCTTTTATTGAATTTATTGGGGTGATGCTGGTTAACAAAATTATACGTGCTTCAGGTGCACAGTTCCACAGCACATCATCTGTACACTGTACCCCAAGTCGTCTCCATCCATCACCATTTATCCCCTTTATACCTTCCTCCATCTCTCCCCAACTATCCCCCCAACAGTCTCTATACTGTTGTCCATGTGCAGAAGTTTATTTTTATTTATTTATTTTTTTGCTCATATGAATTTTAAGATCAGCTTTTCCATTTCTGCAAAAAAGGCAGCTGGAATTTTGATGGTGATGGCATTGTGTCTATAGAGTAACTTGGGGGTACTGCCACCTTAACAACGGTGAGCCTTCCAATCCATGAACACAGGGGCCTTTCATTTCTTTCAACAGTGCTTCGTAGTTTTTAATATACAAGTCTTATACTACTTTGGTTACATTTACTCCAAAGTATTTCACCTTTTTTGATGGTATTGTAATGGTATTGTTTTCTTAATTTCCTTTTCAGAATATTCATCACACGTGCAAGAAGTGTTGTCTTCTGGGAATCCCTATTTTGGTGCCTTGTTGTCACTCAGAACTGCGGACTCTGCAAGTCCCCTCAGTTCCTGCTTCCACGCAGCCAGGGCCAGGTGCTGATTGCCCGTACCCACTGCAGACCCATTGGTAGTCCCCCGTGCCTGGGCCTCGCCCAAACTCCCTCATCTTTTCATTCACCTCTTGTTACTCTGTCAGCCAATACCTTTTCCACCCCTTCAAGGTGTATATTTTAAAAATGTGTCCTTCATTGCCCTTGCTGGTGTGGCTCAGTTGGTTGGCGCATCATCCTGTAAACTGAAAGGTTGCAGGTTCAATTCCTGGTCAGGGCACACACGTAGGTTGTGGGTTTGGTCCCTGGTCAGGGCACATATGAGAGGCAGCTGACTAATGTTTCTCTCCTTCTCTCTCTCCCTCTCTTCCCCTTCTCAAAAATCAATAACCCTTTCCATAGGTGAAGATTTAAGAAAATGTGTCCTTCCTCCTTAATTCCTCATCCGGTGTCCTGGGCCTTCCTTGTCCTCAGAGGATCTTATGTCCCACTTTGGAAGTTATCTCTCCTACCCCTTAAAACCTGAGTTCCTTCACATTGCCTCACTTCCTTTCAGTCTCTGCCCTCTCCTCACTCAGCAGGTACCTTAACTCATTATTTCTCCTGTCTCTTTCATTTCTTCTAAGCTACAAACATAACCAAATCTTTATGTCCAGAAAATCTTTGCCAGCCACAGTTATTACTTCCTAATTTCACCCTTAGATTTCCTCTCTCCAACTCCCTAGTGACTTGCAATTTGGTTTCTACCACCACTATGAGTCGCAATTGATCTCTTGATGGTCAACAAGATCTATTAATTATCCACTTCAATTGCTTTTTCTTAGTCTTTATATTGGGCACCAACTGTGGGCCAGGTGCTGTGCTGGGTGCAGGTGATACTGCCTCTTCTCTCTGCATCCACTCTCTTGGAGAACTTGCCATTTCCAGGGCTTTTATCTATGTGGTAACTTTGCTAATTGTGCCAAATTTCTATCTCCAAACTAAACTTTTCCCTCAGTTCCAGATTTGTATACCTAACTCCTTACTCGACATACTACTTGGATGCCTAATAAACATTTCAAATTTACACAACCCAAAACAAATTCCTCCTTCCCTTTTTACGCCCCCCATACCCATCCAACATCTGTTCCCTCTTGGTAAGGACAACTCCATCCTTCCAGTTGCTTAGGCCAAACACATTGGCTTTGCCCTTTATTTGCCTCTTCCCCTGACCCACCATATTCAATCTGTGAGCAAAGCAAATCCAGATCTCACCTCCATTACTACTTTCCTGCTTCAAGCTACCTTAATCTCTGGACTAGATAAGTACAAAGGCCTTATCATTTGTCTCCCAATGGTCATTTTCAATATGACACACAGAGTGACTACTATTAAAACATATTATTTAAAATTATATTTCTTTAAATTGGATTCAGGCTATTTAATTCCTCTGCTCAATATCTTCCAAAGGCTCCCCATCCCACTCAGAATAAAAGTCCAAACTCCCTCCTATGGACTACAAGGCCAACACAATCTAGTAATAGCTCCCTGAGTCAACTCTCACCACTCAGCCCCTTGCTCACTCCACTCCAGCCACACTGGCCTCCTTGTTGGTCTGTTAATGGGACAGCTTTGCTCCTGCTCAGAGCTTTGGCACTTGCTCTTCCTTCTCTCTTGAATGTTCTTCTCTCAGATATATGAATGGTTCACTCCTTCACGTCTGTCAAGTTTCCACCAAAAAGCCATTTTCTTGGTGGTTCTTTCTCTCGACCATCTTATCTAAAATGACACCTCCACCACTTGCTCCTTATCCCTTCCCTTGCTTTATTTCTCTCTCCAAGAACATATTATGTTCTAATAGACTATGTATTTTCTTATTTATAGAGCTTGTTGTCTGGCTCCCTCCTCGAGAATGTGAAAGGTATTTGTTTGTCTTTTTTTGTTGTTGTTCACATCCCTATCCCTAGCTCTTAAGAGGGTGCTTGATACATAAGAGATGCTCGATAAATTGTTGTTGACATCATGAATGAATGGCACAATACCTGCCTTCAAGGAGCCCGCACTTTACTTAGGCAGGGAAGCAAAGACGCAAGAATGACAGTGTGAGGTAATGCTATGAAATATGCTAAATGTCTTCTTAGAACCAGAACAGAAGGGGCCCTGATGCAGAGAGGGAGAGCAGAGAAGGCTCCCCAGAGGAGGGAGCATTTAGGCCAACCAGATGAGTAGGAGAAGGCAGACCAGACCAGACAAAGGTAGGAGAATGTCCCAAGGCTGGGACACCAGAGGAGATGATGGAGTGTAACAGCTGTGATGGGGCAGAAGTAGGAAGGTGTGAGTACAGTGCAGATGAGGCTGCACTGTAGGGACAGATCATGCCCAGGAATCAGGGCTTTATCATGAGGGGCTATCTGAATTATAAGATGACCAGACTGGCTGCTGAGTGGAGGGTGAACTGCAGTAGAGAACGATGAAAGTGCAGGGCTTGGTGAAGGACTGAACTCAAGTGACAACACTGAAGAGGGAGAGAACACAACAGACGTGAGAGATGCATCCAAGTTAAGAAAGACTTTGTCTTCCTGGTGAGTTGAATCTTCTATCATAATGAAATGACGCACTTCATCTTTAATAATGCATTGTGTGTGGAAGGCCACTTTGTTTGCTATTACTGGAGTCATCCCAGCTTTCTGCTCTTTAGAATTTGCCTGTCATTCCCTTTTCCATCCTTCTGCTTTCAACATTTCTCTTTGTGTTTTAAATGTGTCTCTTGAAAAGAGAATACCCCTGGAATTTACAAAATTTAAGGTGACAGTGTCTCTTAACCAGAAAGATTAGTTCATTTGTTTTTATCCTGATTAATGATATACTTGGGCTTTTTCTACTATCTTTCTTTGTGCTTTATGTGTGTTTGGCCTTCTCTGATTCCTCTTTCTCATCTCTTTGCCTTTGTTTGGGTTAGTTGTATTTTAGGTTATTTGTGGAAATGTCATCACGTTTTGTTTCCTTCTACAAATTTAGAAGGTATATTCCATTTCTATTTTTTATTGTTCACTCTCAAAATTTAGCCATTAACAATTAGTAAAATGTAGTGTTATTCAGTATTTTAACATTCACTTCTATTTAATAAAATTCGTGGACATTAGGATACAAAATCTGATCACCTCCTTCTAACTGCTCAGTCTTTTGGATATATTTCCCAGAGGAACAAATAGATATTATTCTTATTATTTTATGTAAAAATTTTTGTTTAGATTTACTTATATGTTTATAAGTTTCTTTATTTGGAATTCATTCTTGCTTCAAGACATTCTTCTGGGCTCATTTTCCTTCTTCTTGAAGTACGTTTCTTAGAAGTTCCTTTGGTGATGGTCTATTGTGATAAACCCATTCAGATTTTGTTTATCTGAAAATGTTTTGGGATAATTTGTTACTCAGCAAAATCTAATGGATACAATCACTCCTATGTGCCTAGAAAGTTTTTTTTTTTCTTTTAAATTGGATTTATTGTAGATGATCTGGGATCTAGTTATACAGTACCAGGGAGACACTTCAAAGCACCTAACCTGCTCTATTGTTGGAACCTACAAAATTATGGCCAAACCACTCTCTGGAATTTTTCACTTCAATATGATGCTCACTGTTGCCAAGCCAAGGTAACCCTGAAGCATATGTTCACACATCATGTGCAACCGAGGGGCCAATTGGTGGAGTTTCCACCTGAGTCAATGACTGCCTGAAACTCGTTGACTCTCACTCACGCAGGTATGGTCAACGGACAGCTGGCTCCCACAGCCCTGATCTTTCCTAGGCTCTAGGTTTGTAAGCTTGAATCACCTTTGCTCCCTCCTCTTCCCTCTTCAATATCATTAAAGTCATAGTTTCGGCCTCCATATGCCTCTTTGATACATTTCTTCCTAACAGCTCAGATGAGACTCTTCTGGGACCTGAACTGCTGCAAGTAGCTTTGTAACTGGCCCACCTACCCCTAGACCTTCCCAGTTCCCATCTGTTCTGCCCAATCCTGCAGCTTCAAATCATATAATTCCTTGTCTCAGCCTTCAGCTGCGCCCACTGCCCACTGATTTAAGAGGAAACTTTTTACCATGGCATTCCACTACAGGGCTCCAGTTTACCTTTTCAAGCTTAACTCTTAGTTTCTTGGCTCAGTCTGACAGATGACTTGAGATTTCTCAAAAATAGCCAACAATCTTCCCTATGTGGTGGATATCCCCACCCTACCTTTAGCATCTCCACAAAACCCTCACCCAGATGTGATCTCTTTGACTTATATAATTGTATGTTTTATGAATGTATCTTTCCTTGCTACAGGTTTTTGTTGACTGTTTTAGGACATCGGTATCCTACCGACTTTTACATAGCATAAGGACCAAAAGTACCTTGCAAAAAGCTAATGCTCTATTAATGTCTTCTGAATTGGATGGGATTATTCTAGGTTTGGTTGCTGGGCCCAAGAGAAGAAATGAACATCATTATCCACCACACTAGCACATGAGGGGAAAAAACCCTCTGAGCTCCAATACAGTTACCTTAGGAAATTTTTTTTTCTCTATTTGAGATGATCTAAGAGGCACACGCAAGCATTAACCCAGATTTAACAGACTTGAGGGAAAACTAAAACAGTCAGAGTACAGCCAGATAAACAAAAACCAGCCAAATAATTGTGGAACGACTCTGGAACATAGCAAAATCCGTTGGAATGTCAATAAAAGCATGGCTGGCAATTGCTTTCATGTGAAGGGTCTTTCTCATCACTTTAAAATCAGGTTTAGTTGGTATAGAAAACCATGGCTACATGAAAGATGCAGATTACCCAGCTTCTACTCAGGCAACAGACAGATGGGTTCCATTGACTCAGGCCTGCATTGGGATGAATTTCTTTGTTGCCTGGCTGAAGCCACAAGAATGGTTTCTGGTGATTACATGTGTGCATGTATATTCTCAAAACCGAATAGCCTTTCTCTGTCACTGTTCAAGGGCATGCCAGATCCCAAACTGAATGCAGAAAAATAATGTCTCCACAGTGTGTTTCAGAGTTGTCAAGTGGTGGCTGCCTGGGTGCTTGGGGTAGAAAAAGGTGTCAGGAAGAATCTCTGGGGGAGGAGGGAATGGAAATGTTCTGTATCATGATTGGGGAGGCAGTTACCAGATGTGCACACCTATCAAAACTCATCAAAGTGTGGCTCAGTGGATTGAGTGTCAGCCTGAGAATCAAAGAGTCACTGGTTCAATTCCCAGTCAGGGCACATGCCTGGGCTGCAGGCCAGGTCCCCATTTGGGGGCATGTGAGAGGCAACCACACATTAATGTTTCTCTCCCTCTCTTCCTCCCTCCTTTCTCTCTCTAAAAATAAATAAATAAAATATTTTTTAAAGCTCATCAAATTTATACTTTAAATAGATGCACTTCATTGCATTTCCCTTATACTTTTATAAGGTTAATTAAAATATACATCTGGGAACTTAGAAGTCATGTTAGAGAACAATTGCTTTTTGCAGAGAGCCAGTTCTGGAGGTGGGAGGGTCCCAAGGGCCTCCCTCCTCAGTCTTCTCCCTTCTGTCACTAATGACTCATCATGCTGGATTAAAGCATTATGGTTCCAGGAAATGCACTGGCTACTTAGAATGAATGGGGGGAGATGTTTGTGCATTAGAATCTTGGGTTAATTTTCCTGCAGAGATAGGTGCAGGAGTGAGTGGAGCAGGGGCAGTGCCACTGGAGGTGGGGGTGTGCGGCAGGGTCTGGCCCACATAACTTTATGGAGAGAGCCTGGGCCTCTTGGAGATGGGGCCTAAATGTGGGGAACTCCAGCATGAGGGTCAGAAGAGCCAAGTGGGAGAGGGGATGGATGGTGAGCAGTGGAGCTGACTCCAACTTCTCAGGGGTCAGGAGCAAATTCCTAAGCATGCCTTCCACACTCACTCAGACCGCTAAATCACTTGGAGGGGCAAGGACTCTATTTTTCAATAAACAGATGCATTTCTTTTTTGTCTCTATTTGAAATGAGAAGGTCAGATTGTATCCCGGTTATAGCATGGAAGTGCTGGCAAACACTTTGCTCCCTTTTTAATGTGATCTTAGTTAAATCTGTCTCACTTTCTCATTTTGCCAAATGAAACAGCATCCCTGGCTCTGTGCTGTGCCATCAAAGGGGCAGAATATGATACGGTTAAGGACTCAGACTCTGAAGCCTGCTTGTGAAACCCAAGCTCTGCCACTTAATGGTTTTATGATGCTGGGCCAGTTACGTTAGCCCTATGGGATTCTGTTGCCTCATCTTCAAGATGGGGATAATTATAGGATTTGCCTTATAAGGTAGTTATAGAATTAGGTGACTGATTGAGAAGGGGGTGCGGTGCATAGTAAGCCCTGTATGTTTGTTATTCTTATTTCCCTGACCTTGTGCACCACTAGTGGAAGATGGGCCTTGCCTCAGCTTCCTGCAGACTTCTCTTCTTCCCTGCAGACTCCTATGTGGCCTCACACGGCCAGCATTTCCTATCCCTAGCTCCTTCCTAGCACTCAGCTACTCTAGGTTTCCTGTCCCCTCTCAGAGCCATTTCATCCCAAGGACAGGGGCTACTGCCCCAAGTGCTTCAACAATACTGCTGGGCAGCCGAGTACCCTCTGCTGGCTATCCAGCCCATGAGGCTCTCTTAGGCTGGTTCAGTGGGTTTCTTGTGTTGGACTCCTGACCAGGGAAGGCTGGGGGGCCACCGCTTGTTCTGCTCCCTCCCTTCTCCTTTCCTGCTCTACTTCACTTCCCTGGTTTGATCCAGATCCTACGTGCCCTTGCCTGGACCAACCCAGATTCCTGGAAGGCTCAGGGCCTGCATGAGTCTGGTTGTGCTCAGCTCTGTATCCCCTGTGCTACCCCGTTGCCCCCAGGTCCTTAGCTCTCATGGCCTGCTGTCTCTGACTTGCACCCCTCCCTCATACTCCTGCAGTGGAGACAGAAGGGCTGTGCTTGTTTTCTGCCCCTGGCACGTTTCCTGAGGAGTCCCAGGCAAACTATCTACTTGGTCAGCCTCAACTACCCGGGAATTCAGAGCCTTAACAGAGAAGTTAGACTTTGGCCTGGGAACGATGCTCATGTGTGAGAGTGGAGGCGAAGATGCTCTGAAAGGGAACCAGCCCCTGAGACTCAGGCTCAGGTTTCCAATGCCACCAAACAGCCTTTTCACTCTAGGCCTTGTTCTGTGTCTATTCATTTGCATGATGTTATTTCACTAATAACAGTGGCCCTAAAAAAGTCATACATCCCTTTAATACTCTCTACTAAAGAGACTATATCTTTTTTTCTCTATTCTAGAAGCCAGAACTCCCTCTTCATTTTGTGCACCTTTCCAACTGGACTGGTCTCTCTCATGCTGCTGTCCCCACCTTCTCACCTGAGCCCAGGAGCTTATTCTGGAGCTATGCCATGCTGTGGCCACCCTGGGCTCACCTCATGGCCATACCACAGGCCTGGCCAAAGCGTCTGGGCCCTTCCCTGCCAGCACTACTACACCATTTGTGACTTGTCACTCAGCACTAAACATGATTGCTTGCCGTGTGCCTCAGCCTCCTCAGTCAGAGAGAACACTTCCCTGGGATTTGTGGCCTTCAGCTAAGAATTGTGGTTCTCAGAGGGGTAAGTCTGGGCTGGCAGGTCAGTTGATTCCCATATTTCTGTCAAGATAAATTCATATATTTCTCTCAGGAAAAAAGGCTTATATTTCTGCTCCTATATCCCATAATTTGACCCAGGAAAAATTTAGTTTGCTCAAATTAAGCTCACAGAACTCACATCTACTTTCTCAGCATTAATCCCCAGTGTTCTCTATATCTTCCACTAATGTTTTAGAAACGTAATGAGTTCCTTTGTGTTTAGTTTCCCTCTCCCCTTCACTCCGTCTTCAGCATGCTCTCCAGTTCTGGCCCCCCGCAGCCACACCACCTGTCTTCTTGTTTTCCTGAAAGTCAAGCTTCCAGAGAGTTCTCTCCATCATGTCTCTACCTCCTTGCCTCCCTTTATCTACACCCACTTCAGGCTGAATGCCACTTCATTCTTCACACAGAGTCCTCTCACCCATGTTTCTTTGCAACATCTAACATGCAGTGTGGTCTAGCTTACTCTGGGTGGCAGCCTTTGATGCTATTGTGTCTTTGGTGGTGAGACACCCATCTTTCCAGTGTCAACTGCTCTGGCTCTGTTGCTCAGTAGAAGTGGAGTTGCTCTAGGGTCCATTCTATGACCGTTGCCCTATGTCCCTCAGTACACACACCTGGAGCCCCATCTGTCCTCAGCACTGGGTTGGAATGTTTGGCTGGAAGATGGCACTGCTGGGATTCCCAAAGCCCACTCTCCCCACAATGCACATTGCCCCAAACAGAACTCATCTTCCCCCATGAAACCTTGGTTCGTTAATGGCCAGATGAACTGTATATGCACCAGATACTGAGGCTGAGCTGATGAGAACCCAGCCCTGTGCACAAATCCTTCTTGTGAGGCTTCTTGGGATTTACCTTCAAGATTTGGCTGGTTGATACTTCCGTCTCCATGGAGGGGCACAGACTCAGGCCTTGCAGGAATTTTATAGTCATGAAGTTAGTCTTCTGAGAGCAGTATATGGTCATCAAGATGGTTGATAGGAGTCCCTTGAAAGCAGGGCCCACTGCCTGTAATAATCAGCCCTCTAAAGCTACAGGAGAAGCCATAAGGAGGCATGCACTCTCCATGGCCCCCACATGGGTGAGATTCTAGCACATTGTCTGATCCACGGCACTTTACCTAACCTCTAGCTCCTGAGCCAGGCAAGTGGTATGATGAGGACAGTCTAAGACATTTTGCTACCCATATGTGGTCTTCCTCTGACCTCTTCCAGTGGGAACCCAGACTCCCGAGGCTCCAACATCCTGTACCAGTAGCTTGAACTCCACTAACCCTAAACTCTTCCAGATCCACCCTTAATTCTGATTGGTTATGCTCTCAGACCTCCTCCATTCCAAACAAGCAACGTATTTCAAAATAATCATTCAACGGACACTATTGATCTGGAGAAAAATCAACTCTGAACTAAATGGCCAGCTAACGCTGTGCACTAACCCTGCTACCCCTCGTAGTGCTGAAGCCCTAAATACCTTCCTACCACAGCCTTTGCCCCCCCCCCACTTCGTGCCCTTCAGAAGCAGTGGCATTGATTCTTTACTAATTCAGTGATGTAAAAACAACCTAAAAAAACCCCAAGGTATTTCTTTAAAAAAACACACTAAAAGCAAGCCTCCGAAATGATAATAGCTTTCAGGGTGGTAGGATTATAAACAATTTAGATTTGTATTTTTTAAACTCACTGTAATGTTGTTTGTCTTCAGTAAAATAGAAAAAGATTAGCAGTGACTTTCTTTGAATTTAACAGCTCTGGGCAAGGTAGGAATGTTCAGTTGATAATAAAGCCACCACCCCAATGTCCAGTGTGAGTTCCTTATTCCAAGCTCAACATAAACAAAAAACTTGCCTGGGCCAGTTTTTGTGTTTGGAGAAAAATCAACTAAAATCTAAGGAGATATAAAACTTCTAACTAAGGATCTTGAAAACAATTTTGGTTCAAATTCTGATTTTCTGGAAAGAGTAGCTCACCAGCCCATTCTGGCAAGAAAGAAATAATATAGTAATTCCTCCTTAACCTGAGTTCTCCTTGAGCAAGATCAACTTCATGTGCATTTCCTTGTGTGTGCTCATTCGGAAACCAAGCATTCTAGCTCCCTGTATGTGGACTCCAAGACCACTTTCAGGGATAATTAGAAGCAGGGAACTGGAAACTGGAACCAGAAAGGGGGAAAAAGAGGCTTGGGTTCCTGGAAGTTTCCACAAAGCCTCAGGAAGCAGAGAGGCAGTAACCCAGCATCCCATGGAGGTCTGTGAAGAGGGCGGGTACCAGGGAGGTCCATGTGGGCTGGATGGAGGCAGGCTCAGGAGGCAGGAACTAACAACCTGAACTAATAAAATCAGAAATGTTTTGAGTATTTTTAGAGAAGATGAGGCAGAGGAACAAAAAGAGGCTCTTAAATATTCCCACTATCTGCAACAAGGCAGAATGAACTTACGAATGTCTCACTGGAAAGCAGGGGGAGGGCTTTTAAAATATTGCATAAGAGATGGGGAATAGAAGTGAGCAGTACAGACACTCCATGGTGTGTAGAACAGCACCAGCATTTTCTTTCTTGTCTTCCCTGTTACTCATTTGTGTATGTGGTTGGTTTTCCTAACATAGAAGTTCCTGCCCTCACTCCTCCAACCCTGTTTGCCCACAAGTTCTAGGTTCCCTGCTAATAGGTTCACTTCATGGTGCTTTCTAGGAACTGGAGGGATTACTGGGTTTGCTTCCTACCAAATGTGGGAAACCCTTTCCCAGAATCACAGGCTTGTTTTGTGGGCAAAGCATCTTTCCTTGAGTGTTAACTCCAGTGTGCTTTTAATGGCTCCATCTCTAAGCCCCAACACTTATATGACTTTGTTTGGAATCCAAGAGGCTGCTGGATGTCATTAACTTCTGTGTTTTCAAGCATCTTCTACATGCTAATAGCTCACCAGAGCCCTGTCACTCCAGTGGGGCACTGTGACTTATTGGCACAATGCATCATCATGACAAGATGTTGGATGATGTATCGCTTGAAAGATGAAGCCATCAGAGAGTAAGTCCAAGATCAGATTAAATTTAATTATGGGATAAAAGAATTCTCATCTGTCATTCTGGTGATGAATTAACTGAGAGGAGGAATGTGAGCTTCTCAGAAAAGAGTGGAGAGAAAGAACAAAAGGTATTGACAGAAGGACAAATAGGAGGAGCCCTGTAGTACCCTCCCCGTAGCCCACTGAATCAGAAAGGTCCTTGGCACAGAGGCTAACACCCCTCCATTCCTCCCCATGGTGCACATCTCAATTTAAGAATGTCCTACTACAGAGAGTAGCTGTTTCAGGGTGCCCCTGGAAGTCCTTAGGACCACTTCATTTAGACCCTGTGCTGGCCATGCCCTAGCCACAGCATGGGCTGCTGGGAGTTGTGGTCCTCAACTTGGAAGAACCAACCTCAGAATCAGCAGTGACATTTTATGTTTGTGACTGTGCAGCCATCTATGTAGGGGGTTCCCATGCACACTCCCAGTTAAACTGGTTCTCAAATTTCATGTGTACAAAGCACTTGGGGCAGAGGCAGGGATTAACTACAAAAGAGCCCAGGGGATGTAGAGAGTGGCAAAGTTGCTCTATAGCTTGACTGTAGTGGGGTTACTTGACCATGTGTTTGTCAAAACTCACAAAACTATACATTATGAAGAGCAAACTTTACCTTAAAACCCTAATTACATAAAAACTGAAATAATATTATAAATTTAAAAAATTAGGCTGGGACATTAAGCATAACCTGGACCTGCCCTGGGCAAACAGAGACACACCATCACTATTATATGTCTAACACATAACTTTGCCCATAATAGATGATCAATATTTGTGTTACTTGGAAAAAAAGCACTTGGAGATGACTGTTAACATGTAGATTCCTGGGCCTCACTTTTAGCATGTCTGGGTAGGACTCAGGGATCATCATTTGTAATGAGTTCCTGGTGGCCATCAGGCCCGTAGACCACACCTGAGATGCTGGGTAGAAAGCCTGAGGCTCGCAGTACTCCATTCCTGTTGGCCACGCTCAACCACTTGCCCTGGCTAATTGCCTATTGTCCTCCAGGCATGGTGTATGCCCTTCCTACCTCATCATGTTTGCCTTGATATACCATTTGCCTAGTATTGGCTCTGTGCTTGCTCAATTCCTTCTACAATTGCCTGATGTGGCCTAGAGAACATTTGAGGGTGCAGGGACTTGAAACATGCTCCCCAGATGGCACAGCAGAGTATCCAAGTCAAGGAGTCACAGACTTGTTTGAAGAGTGGAACAGCACTGCCTGAGTCTCAATTTTCTGATCAGTAGAAGGAGAGGTCACTACCCACCTGATTGGACTGAACATGTTACTAAAATAGAAATGGGTTTATTATCATCAGCATTTTGGTTTTCAGCCTCAACCCAGCCATGTCTGGCCCGAGGACTCACAGCTGTCTGTAGGCAGAGCTGGAACCCACGGCTCTGAACCACAATTCTTTGCAGCCTGTTACACTGCTGGGCCCACGGGCAAACAGCTCCCTTAGAGCAGCCCCAGAGTTGTCAGAAGACTTAAGGGGTGAGGAAGATGCTGTGAGCCCCTGAGCTCCTCAGGGCAGCACTGCCTACTCCCTTTTCTCCTCTTGATCTTTGCTGTCAGGGAAATCAGAAGCAGTGGTTGGGAGGGTTGATGGGGTAGGCTAAGAGAGAAGGCAGGAAGGAGGTGACAGAAGAGGCCATTCCTGCAGCCAATACCCCTGTGGGGTGACCTTGGTTGCTCCAGCCTGGGGACCCACCTGACCTGGGCCCAGGATGGCAGCAGCTCGGAATGGGGTGGGGAGCCAAGGCATCCTCAGACTAGATGCTGCTCTAAATGGGGTCAAGCTGACACCAAAGGCTGCTGCTGTGTCCTTGACATCCTATTTTTAAATATAACTTAGGCTCAAAAAAGAAATGGATGTTTTTCTAATCCAAATTAGTAACCAGAAAAAACCAAGGCTGGTCATGAGCTCATTGACACACACTTACGAGCAGGCAGACTCTCTGAGTGGCTGAGAACCGTTTCCATCTTGTTAACAAACACATGTTGCAAGACAGGAAATTACCCTCCTCAGTGCCTATTTTAGCTCTGTTTAATTGCTGTTTGATAATAAATTACAACAGAGTCCATTAATTAAGCTAACAATGTCCATGAAACATCAATTCCTTCTTTTGGGAGTTGCCTTATTACAGAGCCTTGATTCAGTCTTCGTTAACCCACAACACTTTGTGAAGCAGTTTAAAAAGATGCACAGATAGGTGACTGGTGGGTACCAACTCCTAGCACAGAGGGAGCTGTTTAGGAGGAAAGGAAGAAACTTTGATGAACGAGGGTAGGGGCAGCCTGGTGGCTGGAGGGCAGTACCGAGAATGCACTCTACTTCTGAACATGTGGTAGGATGAAAAAACAACATTGATTTACTTTAAAAAATTAGTTAATGGGCCCTGGCCAGATGGCTCAGTTAGTCGGAACACCACACCATACACCAAAAGGTTGTTAGTTTGATCCCCAGTCAAGGTGTGTATGGGAGGGAGGCAACCAATTGATGTTCCTTTCTCATATTGATATTTTTTTTCTCTCTCTCTCTCCCCCTTCCTCCCTCCCTCCCTCTCTCTCTAAAATCAATAAACATATCCTGGGGTAAGGATTTAAAAAAATTAGTTGATAGAAGACAACTATGGCCAACTTGTAGGTATGCATCCTGGAACTGGAGGGAGCAACAAACAGTCTAATCTGTTCTGCCATTCTATGATAAGCTACATGGCAAAAGCATGCACTGGGGAAAGTTCTGCATGCAAGTGGAACTGGTGCAAGATAAACTCCAGTTACTTCTCAGTAAAGACCTGGGTCCTGGGCTATGAATACCACTAAGCTCCCAGCAGGAGAGAGTATGTTTGGAGCTGTGAGTATCATAAGTACATTAGAGGGTGTTCTGAGTAGCCAGGGCAGATAGGAAGAGCAGAAGGCCTTGGAAGAGATACCTACAGGGCACAGAAGACAGACACAGCCCCCTCAATGCACTGGTCCTCAGGTTTAGCCAAGAGCTTACCCAAGGCTTAGAAAACTTTCCCCTGAAACCCTCAAGCCTGGAGCCCCCTGAAGAAGCCCTCAGAGCTCTGGAAGACATTCATTTGACCATTATCCCTTTCTCATTTACAGGAGTTGGCTTTGCAGGCCAGTTTTTGATTATGCAAATATTGAGATGCAATAGTGTCTATGTCATAGTTAATGAGTACTCAGTTCAAATGTCACTTATTTAGACGATTGGACAAAGAAGCCTTGGGATTAAACGTTCTTCTAAAGCTATTCCTCGTGTATCCCCAAATGATGGTCATGTACAGCAAGGCGGCCCAGAAGTAGATATCCCCAAGGCTCAGTGTCCAGGTTCCTGCTGCCTTCCTGGCCCCAAACCACTATATCCCCATCTTGTCTGAAACAAACTGCAGTCCATCACTGGCTTGTCATTTGGCCCATCTCAAGATGCAGGCCCTTAAACAACTGTCTGACCATCCCTTGCAGGCCACAGCTCCCCACCACACCCATTTCTCCTGTCACCAAGGCTTTCTGGGCGCTTTACTCTTTAGTCCCCAGGAGGAGAAAACAGTATGCAGTCAGTAAGAACCAAAGGCAAGGATAGCTCCACAGCATCCATCTTCCCCGAGCTCCTCTGGGGCTCTCTGTGCATGGTCTAAACATATCATTCCCCCAGGGAAACTCTTCAGTGACTCTCCATTGCCCTCAGGGTCAAGTCCCAGCATCACTGGCATCATCTGGGAACTTGTTAGAAATACAAAATCTCATGCCCTATCCCAACCTCCTAACTCGGAAACTCTAGGGTTGGGGCCCAGCAGTGGGTGCTTTCACGAGGCTTCCAGGTGATTCTGCTGCACACTGGAGTGTGGGCACATGTGCCGTGGAGCATGCCTTATCAGGCCACTGCAGATCAGCCTCTCTGGCTCACTTCTCTCTCAGCATTTCCTTCCCTCTTGCATTCTACGCTCCTGACAAACAGGGCCACCTCTCTCTTCTGGCACCCAGCACCCCACGCTAGCTTGTTCCTTCCACATTTGCTATGCTGTAGGTTTCCTGCCTCTTTCCTTGTCTCTGCCTCTCAAGTGTAAACAACTTGAGAGCAGGTGGTTTATACCTGAGAGCAGGGTAGATATCTCGTCCACTGCCATATACATTTGTGACTAGCATCTGCAGTAGGTGATCAAGATGTACTGTTGAGAGAATGAGTGAATGAATGAATGAAGACACTCACTGGACTCTTCAGTGCATACTGCCTTTGATGCTCATGCCCTATTTCCCAACATGCAAGAGCTGGTCTTCCTGGTCATTCTCCTGCTCCCCACAGGCAGTTTTAGTCAATTGTAAATGGTGGTGGGGCTCCATAAATAATCTTAACTTAAATAGATTAGATTGGGATTTAAAATGCTTTGCTTGTGCTAGAGGACCTCAGTTCTAGTCTGCTTTGTTAACAGGCACTGGCCCCTCCATGCCTCAGTTTCCTTATGCTGCCTGCTACCTCCCAGAGATTTGACCTGTCTGGCATTAGTCTTGAAAGGACCCATCACCTTGAAGGGAGGGCCAAGGTGAACTATGAGAACTACCTGTGGTGATAGTAGAAGGAATACAACTCTTCTCTTTCTAGGTACTAGCTTAATAGGAAAGCAAAGTTCTATGAGCAGAGAAAATCTGTGAGACTTTATGAATGCATCCATGAATATGTGTGTATGCATGTGAGTTTGCACATGAACATGTGTGTTCATAGGACATAAAAGAGACACTGAGAGCTTACAGAGTGTTTTGTCCAGTGTCTTCCTTTCACAGGAGAACTTGTGAGACTGGCTTTGCACAAAATGTCTAGTGCTCCTCTGGACCGGACAGTAAATGTTTTCCCAATTTGTAGTTTGCCTTTTATTACTGTTGATTGACATAAAAATGCTTCACATTTTCATAAATGTCAAGTAGAATGACATTTTTGGATACGTTTACTCCCAATCTTAGAGAATTTCTGCGAAGCTCTGTGTGTGCACAAATACGTGTTGGCAAGCACAAAGTTGTCAAAGGAAATGCATTTACCAGGCTTTGTTGTCACTTCATTCATTGATCATTTTGTCCTTTTTGAGCTATCTTGTATGTTCCCCTGAGAGATCAGAGAACACATGTCCTTGGAAATGTACCACAAGCACCTTCCTCCTTCCCAGTCGGTGCCTGGCTTTTGTACCAATGCTTACAGACCAGTTCATACTCACCACCAGATGGATGATGGCCTTTCTTTTTTTTTTTTTTTAATTTTTAATTTTTTATATTTTATTTTATTTTATTATTTTATTTTATTTTAATTGTTGTTCTTGTACAGTTTTCTATCTTCTACTCCCATCCCAGCCCACCGCCCCAGCCATCCCCAGCTGCCTCACATTTCCACGCCCCCCTAGCTTTTGTCCATGTGTCTTTTATACTTGTTGCTCTAAACCCTTCCCCTTTTTCCCTGGATATTCTCATCCCTCTCCTCTCTTGTTCTCAATTTCAGTGTCTTTGGTTATATTATGCTTGTTTGTTTGTTCTGTTGATTAGGTTCCTGTTAAAGGTGAGATCATATAGTATTTGTCTTTCACCTCCTGGCTTATTTTGCTTAGCATAAGGATGATGGCCTTTCATGTCTATCAGGTTTTCCGTGAGGAAACTGCCATCTCTTTCTTTGAAGTTGTAGCAGGCATATTTGGTTATAATTACAACACATATACATGCCTATAAGTAAATGACCCTGAAGTTCATTTACATTTTCCTTTCAGTATGACACATGCCCAAGGACCCTCTTAATGTCTGTGCTGATGTAACCACTTGTGAGTCTTTTCTCAGACTCACAGAGAAACAACAAAAAAGTCCCCACAGAATGGGTAGTAATTATCCAAGAACAGGACAAAAGAAGTTAGCAGAAGTCCCACAAACTCTCTGAATTCATTCTTTGCCTGGTCAGAGATGGCTCCTACCTGGGGTCCCCAGCCATGGCATGGGTACAGTATTGCTGTGTGGTTCTCCAGCGGGCCCTGGTCCAAGCAGACGTCTTTTGCTTTGTTGTTGCGAAGCTGCAGGAATAGGCAAAATGTCACCAATGAGAACTCATCTGGTGGAGCTGCTGCTACCCAACCACTGTTTCACCATGTCTTGGTCCTAACTACTCAGTGGGGAGGCTAAATGATGCCCCACCTGAGGACCCAGGCCTGAGTCTGTGAGGCCATCTCTCTAGGAGAGTCCTTCAGTGGGTGCCGTGGGCACCAACCCTTGGCCTGTGACCCTCACCCACAGAGCTCCCATCTCCAGCAAAAGATGTCAGGAAGCTTTTGGATGAAACACTGGGTATCAAAGTGGGCTTCAGCACCAACACCGGTTATAATAACCCTGGGAATCATAGGTCAGCTTCTCAGGTCATTACTAGCATAGAGGTATGAAAAATAGTAATCAAAAGCAAACATAAGCCTTGCCATCATACAAAGTGCTGGCAATATTTATTTATATATTAAAGAAATGTTTACTGAATGCCTACGCTGTGCCAGGTCCATTCTAGGTGTTCGGAATGTACTTGCGGGGGAACAGACAAAGGTCTCCAAGACAAAACTTACCTAATTCGGACCTCTAGGTACACTGTGTTCTACATGGCTGTGTGTCCCACCCACCATCCTGCAACCTCAACCAGTGGGAAAACCAGTGGGAAAACGGCAATGCTAGTCTTCCCCACATACACACGGTCCCCCCCCCAGATTATACTCTCCATGGAAACCAAACTAGCCAGGGATAAATCAAGAAGAGGGGTTCAGAGACTACGGGGAGGTGGCTCCTGGGCTAAATGGTGAGAAGGATAAGTGGAAATCACGCTGGCGGTGTTCTGTTTTTCAGCCGGATGGTGGTTACATGGAGTTCTGCTTCATATTGTTATGCTGCATGTGTGCTTTATGCACATGGTATATGTGTTGTATTTCACATAAATAACGCTCAAAGGGAAAAAATCTGCAAAAGTGTACCAGGGGCTGGGGCAGTTCAGGCCGTAAGGGCAGTTCAGCCGTAAGGGGAGTGTGGGCCGACCATGAAATGTTGAGCAAAGCAGTTGGTGGCCCAACGGTCCTGTGCTCGCTGCAGTGCCCTCACGTGTGGAAGGCACTACTTCATGCCTGTAAGAGTCAGGATGTAAAGCACACACACACCTTTCTCTAAAAATTATCTTAAAATATTCCAGCTAATAGAAGTAAATAAAATTCTAAAAGTCAACAAAGAGTGAATTATTTAGTATCTAAGTCAGCCTTGGCACTGATACTGGATGTCCCATGAGGCAGAGACGCCAGGGCTGACTCCTGCTCACAGGCATCTGTCTCCCCTTGTCACTGTGCTGGGGTCTGGGGTGGTGGCAAGAACCCCAGGGATGGTGGTAGGAGTGAGCATTAAAGTATAGTCCGAATGCTGATAAATGTCACGAAACTGAATTTGACTGCAAAGTTACTCTTAAAGGAGGTATAAAATGCAAATGAAGTATAATAACGTTTGGGTCTATAATCCTGAATAACATTTAACAAAGCCTGAAAAGTTGATGAAGAGGTCGGGAGAAAGTGTGTTAAGGTTCTGGTATTATATTACATACAACTTGACCTTTCATTTCAGAGGATCAGAGGGTTTGGTTTAGAGGTTATGATGTTATCAAGAGCAAGACATAAACAATTCAAATGACTAGAAAGATGTAAAAGACAAAAAAAAAAAAGCCAGGTTAAGAAAAAGAGAAATTAGGACAGAGAAAGGAGCACAAACCCAGAAACGTTCATTGGCCTGGGCACTGCCTCTCAGACAGAACCACACGTGAGAAACGAAGGTCGCGAGCTGCAAGCACAGCATGGAGACGCGCTGCCCCCTCCTCTCCACTGCTCAGGGGTCTAGGCACTGAAAAGAACCTGCAGGAGCTCAGCCTTAAAAATAGAGTTGCCTAAATTATGTTATGGTGGATTTTGTTACAAACTGAATTTGATTAGTTTGATTTCTTGCATTTAATGCTATAGTCCATCTGAAATATATTTCAGTTTATGGTGAGCTCAGCAAATGGAGGAATAATAATTGCAAATGCCTGAAATGTTAATGCTGATCATGCCTGGGGATTGGAAATTGGAGTAAGTTCTGTTTTCATCTTTATATTTTCTACAGAAGGTATTCTTTGAATTTATTACTTGAAAGAGATAGAAAATTTTGACCCTGGCTGGTGTGGCTCAGTGGACTGAGTGCTGGACTATGCACCAAAAGGTCACCAGTTTGATTCCCAGTCAGGGTGCATACCTGGGTTGCAGGCCAGGTCCCCAGCTGGGGGGCTTGTGAGAGGCAACAGATGGAGAAAGAAAATTTTGCAAAAACGAGACTTCCCCCTCCAAAAATCATCTTTGCCCTCTATGTCACCTCCAAGGCTCCCCGATGCTCAGCTCCAGACACATCATTCGCACTGAGCTTCACGTGAGTGTCAGCCCAGGACTGTGCAACGCCAAGCCTGTGGACTGCAGCCTGGCTCTCTTCTAGCCTTTTCCCACTTCAATTCTTCTTTTCTGAATACTACTTTTTCTTCTAATTTTAGTATTATCACATAAACACTAGTGATTTATGTGATAATGCTATAAACTGGAAAACATGACAAAGTACCCACACAAAATCTGGCTCTCCCACTACCCAGAGGTAACTGTTAAAACTATCATTTCCATTTCCCAATGCTAGTCTCTCACTTGCTTCCCATCTAAAAGAGTAGTTAATCCAATTTTATTATCCTGACTTTTTTGTTTTTAAGAATGATATCATCAATAATTTTGTCTTGTCATTAAACTTTTGGCCATAAATATTTCAAAAGGTTTGTACAAAATATTTAAGCCATTAAGATAGTATACATATTAAACTAACTTTTAAGTTAGAGTCAAAATTTTTGATCTCCCAAAAAAGGCACTGAGAGAAACAACTCTTCTCCCAAATCATTGTCCTCATTTCAGGTTATTTGCTTCGAACAAGAATAGAATGACTATCATTAAGCCTTTTAAAACATGAGGTTTAAATTGCTTTTTAAAAACCTTATTTAAGTTTGTGCTTTCACCAGAGGGTCTGTGGTTTTTCATGCTGCCAAGGCCTTGCCGGCAAAGCACAAGCACATATTTTAAAAATGAATAGTTGTTCACTCAGTAGTAGGAAAAAAGCTATCGCAATGCATTTTAAAATTGTTTATGTGCTTCTTAACTATTTGTATTTTCTTTTGGGATTTTTTTATTTTCTTATTTAGATTAATTTTTTATTTAAATCAACTTTCAGGGCTTATTACATATTAATGGCATTATGTGTTTATCTACAATATTTATGTCATACATATTTCCAGTTTGGCATATTATTTCTCTATTGGTTGATGTATAGATGACTTTAATATTTATGAGCTCACATCCATTATCCTTTTCCTTTGCATTTCCTTTCATAGCTTTGAGTCTTAGAAAGCCCTTCCTTCCTCTTTCAGAGATCAGATTCATATCTATTTCCAAATAGTCCTATTATGGTTTTTTTCTTTCATTTAATGCTAGAGTTCACCTGAAATTCACTTTGGGATCTGGTGAGCTGTAAGACTCTAAATCTTTTTTTTTTTTTTCCCAAAGAGCTAAGCAATTTACCCAATTGTCTTGCAAATAATCCATTCACTGCCCATCATCTTCCAATGTTTCCATTACATTTGATCTTACTTTGATAACAAAAAACAAACAAAGCAAACAACACAAACCATGCTTCTACTTTGAGGAAGAAAAGACACGCAGCTTGGACCTGTGAATAGTTACTGCTGCGTCCAGATACTGCTGTACGAACTCCACAGGTCGCTGTCCTTTCACCTTCCCAGCAACCCCATGTAGTAAACATGTTCCTTCCCCTATTTCACAGATGAGGGAATGAAGCCGAGAGGGGCCACTGGGTGGTGGACTCATCCAGCAAGCTGATTCCAGGCTTCACGTGCCCCTGACCAGGATACAGACTGCCCCTGCAAGAAGCAAGCTACCCATTCCAAACTCCCCAGGAGGGACACCTCGCCCAGACCCTGATGGTTTAATCTAGGGCTGATTTACAAAAACCACAGTTTGGAAGCAGCCCAAGAGTGGATAAAAAAGCTGCGGTACATCTACAAATGAAATGCTAATTGGCCAGAAAAAAGAAGGAAATCTTACCCTTTGTGACAGCATGGATGGACCTAGGGAGTATTATGCTATGTGAGATAAGCCAATGAGAGAAAGACAAGTACCATATGATTTCACTCATATGTAGAATCTTATGAACAAAACAAACTAACAAACAAAGTAGAGACATATCCATAGGTACAGAGAACAGAGTGACAGCTATCAGAAGAAAGGGGAGTTGGGGAGCTGAGTGAAAAAGGTGAAGGGATTAAGCAAAAAAAAAAAAAAAAAAAAACCACTTCACAGACACAGACAAATCTGGTGATTACCAGAGGAACAGAGGGTGAGGGAGGTAGAAGAGGATGAAGTGGGTTAAATAGTGACTGAAGGAAACTTGACTTGGAGTGATATATTATAGAATTATATACCTGTACAATTTTATTAACCAATGTCACTCCAAAAATTCAATAAAAAAAAATAAAAGGCATCAGGCATAATGTAGGAAAACTTACAGTTGTAGAAAAAGTAAATACTTTAAATCAAAGAGAGTTCTGCTAGTGTCAGCTTAGATCTATAGATACAGATATGTGTGTATAAAAAGCATATATGTATGTACATAAAAATAATTTTAGTAAAAAGAGATATACACACATAGTAAAGAAGACCATACACCAAAATGTGCACACTATCTATGGAATCAGAATGCCTGTGTCCAATCCCTGCTTCAGGACTAATAGGCTCTGAAAACTTAGGCAATTTATTTAACTTCTCAAAGTCTTAGTTTCCTTATCAATAAAATGGAAATAATACTACTGCCTCATAAGGTGACAGTGAAAAGCACTTAGAAAATGTGTGGTGTTTTGAAAGTGCTCAGTAAGTGTTCATTGCTATTAATGTTATTTTCAATTTTTTCTAAAATGCATATTTATGGCATTTGTAATAAGAGAAAAGCCAAGCTGTTTCACTGTGTAGAAAGGTGATATTATCTCATCACAGGGAGTTTGAGAAGAGCATCTGCACCCTTCCTTTGGTGGCAAGCAGCACTGGCCCACAACACTGAACAAGGGGGTATTCCAGCCCCCTCCTCATTTTATACCCAACTTCCTAGTTAATTACCCCATTCATAGGTCCCAGGGGACCTCAAAATCAAAGTGTCCCAGAGAGAAGTCATCATTGACTCCACACCCCAGGCAGAAGGATGGCCCAGGACACATTGTATTGAATAGCATTGCATTTGTTCCTCCACCAGCTGGCGAGAGCCTTGCTGTCAGGGACTGCATCAAGATCCACTCAATGAATGAATGAATGAACAAATGACTCTGGTCCTCATTTTTCCCTGTCAAAGCAGTATATAGCCCATTGCACAGTCATCCAAGCTGAGAACATGTGTGGTCTTAATTACCTCCCCATATGCAATGGTGTTATTGTATCTTCTCATTTCTGGGTAAACGTGGTCCAGGTACCACTGGAAATTCTTACACTTTAAACTTTTCCTTAAGGCTCTTCTTTCAGAGACATCACCTATGTCAATTCCTGGATTCTGAAAGTAGAGAGAAACGAAGGCATTAGTGACCGGGGAGCTCTGGCCGAACAGCTCAGCGGGTATCACCCTCGGAAAAACTATCAAAGAGAAATCTTAATTTCTCCACATGCTCACTCAGAGGTCAGATGGAGGGCACCTTTTTGATCACTAGCCCCCAGCCAGGCACTGCTGTCCCCTGAGCGCAGCACATGGCTCTGATCATCGCTATGTGCAAGGAATCCAGGACATACTGATGTGGCAACCTATGTCCCCAGCCCCGTCTCTCCCACATTTCCTGAGTGAATTTCCAAACCAATTATTAGAGGAATTATTTGATTAAGACAAGAAAATGGGTGCCTATAAACCACCTCCTGTCTTTCTTTTCTGTCCCTGTGTAATTTCCCCTTTTGTTGGCTCTTTATGAAGTTCATTTATGCAGAAGTGAAAATAATTTTCCATTGCAAAGCTTGTAATGATGTTCTAATGAATAATTCACTCTGCTTTTACAGAAATGAACCTGTAATGGGTGGCTGTGTGCTGACAGGGAGAAATAAAGTAGCTGAAATATGACTCCACGGACTCTGCCACAAGATGGCCGTGAAGTGGTGGACACGGGATGCTCTCTCCACAAAGGGGCGCAGCCAGGCAGCACCTGGAGGCCCCAGGGAAGAGTTCAGATTATTTCATTAAGATTTCTTCTTCGGCAGCCAAACAATGATTTCAAAGGAACATCCCTTTAAATGTCAAACATTAAAATTCAAAGGCAAACCTGGGTGGTAATATTGAACTCTTCGTTGTAATATACTCAGCATGGTTAATGAGAACGGTTGTCAGTGGAAAGTGTGGGAGGGACACTGGCACTGGGGACCAGGGGTGGTTTGTAATGATGGAGGAAGCATCAGGATAGAGTCGGCAGCTCTGAGCTCTTAGGACTCTAAGTCACATGACTGTTCCTTGTCTGCAAAACAGGAAAAATAACACCTATTCCACTGACATTGCAGAGCTGTGGGCAGAGGTGAAGGAAGACTCGACTTCACATCCCTGCCCTGCCATGTGCTATGTGCTGGACCTTAGTTAACAAGTCACTTTTAATCTCCAGAGCTTTGGTTTACTCATCTGTAAAATGGACACCATGCTAGGTTCCTATCAAGCTAGCATTTATTGAACACTTAATATTTGCTATGCTCTGTCTTAAGCCTTGTTTCTAGCTTCACAGGAGCTCTAGGAGATAAATGTTGACAATCCCTATTGTACAGATGAGGAAACCAAGGCAGATGGTTCCACAGTCAAGAGGCTTTCGTGAGTGCTAAATGAGAAAATGCAAATAAGGAACTTATCTAGTGCCTGGGACATAGGATGGGCTCAACAAATGGTGCCCAGCTTTGTATCATAACATGTAAAATCACTTAGAGTGTAAAGGCTCGAAAGTGTGCATTGCCACTGGGTATTTTCAATACTTTAGAACCTTGTTTCTATAATTGTAACAGCAATGATATAAATTCTTCACTTTTGTCTTCTTTATCCACAGACCTTGCCCATATTCACCTGCATTTCTGCTCTCCTGGGCTCCAGCCTCCTGAAACACGGGGGCTGTATTTCTCAGTAGGGCCAATTCTAGGCAACTCTATGAAGGGCATGGCTTGGACACCTGGCTGAGCAGATAAACCCAACTGTGGCTGAGAGTTCAGGTCACCCTGCTGTGCTGTGGAGGACAACAAACACTCACCAACTCACCAACACTCCCATATCCCATGCCAGGCACTGCTCTAGGTATGTCACAGGTACTCAGATTTAGTACTTTTGATTTAGTTCTCACAACTGCCCAAGGAAGGAGGGCCTGCTAACATGCCCATTTTACAGCTGAGGAACCTAAGGTACAAAGGCAGTATGAACGGATTTATTCAAGATCTCATAAGTACTAAGTGGCAGAACTGGGATTCAAAGGGCTGCAGTAACACAGGAAGTTTTGTAGGTGATGTTCTGGGTGGAATCTAGAGGAGAGCTGAAGAGCCATGGAAACAAAGGATTCAGCACATGGTAGGGATGTATGTCATCCTGGAAGCAGCTGGAGTGCCAGGGCAGGGCACACAGAGCAGATGACAAGGACTAGTGCCAGAAACTTTGGGCAAGAATCTTCTAGACACAATGTATGTTCAGGAGCAGGGCATCCAGATTAATGTCATATTAACACTAACACAATATGTTAGCGACTAACACAATATGACCCTTTTAATCTTTGTAAATGGATTTTGAGACTTCTGTTGTCACCGTCCCCACCTGGAGATCTGCGGACTCCCTCAAAATGCATTCATAATTTTGTAAGTGTGAGCATCTTTCTGGGGAGGAAGCATCATCTTATTAAAGGGAGTGACCTGTCAAACACAAGGATGACAGTTCTAAGGAGGTGGGGAGGGCTGCTGGGTCTTACCTCCAGTGGCAGATTCCATGCTATGTACACATGAGACTTGTAATCGTCCATCCAGACCTCAGCCACCCGGAGAGCATTCCTCTTGGTGTAGAAGCCAATGTTGCTGTTGTAGGGCTTCTTCTTCCGCTCAATGTGGGCCACCCGTGAGCAAGGCAGGACCTCCATGCTGCCCCCACAGAGCCACACCTGGAGATACAAGGACATCATCAGCCTGACAGAGAAACTCTTAGAGGTCACTGCCCTTCCCTGAGGCTCAAAGGTAAGGGCTCAGGAGACATAGCATGAGTGAGAAATAACAGTTTAATACATAAAGCCATTGATAATTCAGGATTGGTTTGTTACTGCAGCACTGCCTAACCTAACCTAACTAAAACAGGTAGAAAGGAAGATTTGGGGACTTTTTATAGATATAATAGTTTAGGATATTAAAATCCAGCTCTGGATAAGAGAGGTCCATATGCCTAAAATGCTCCTGATGACATATGGTTTTCTTAGTTCTCAGTAATACATTGGAATCCATGAGGGGTTTCCCCCACCCAGTAAAGCTGTGCCTTGCAGACATAGACTGGAAAATTCAAACTAAAAAAACAGACTGTCTTTATTCAAATCAGCACAAAGTACACAGTGGTCTAGTTCTGCATTGTTAATATGATCTATTTTAGAGTCCCAGCCTTCTGGAAGCATCCACCCCAACATGATCATGTGCAGAAGTCACTTGTTGCTGGAATATTCAGGTGGAAGGCTGAAATGGTAGTTGCCTTTGAGAGATGCAAAAGCCCAAGGAAGCGACACTTGCCATCCTTTGACCGGGCCTGGCAAGCATCCAGGCTCCCAGGCCCTGCTCCCCAGGGAGGGCTGTACCAGCCACCTACTCTCAATCTCAGGCAGGAAAAACAAAGCATTTCTGATCATCTAGAAGGACTAATTTGTGAAAGTGAATGTTCTGGCACTGGTGGGGAGAAGAGGAAGAAGTCACAGAGAAGTTTCGGGGACCCGTGAGACTGTCCTGCTGTGAGGCTCCTGCCCACTCTCCATGCATGACAGTGCAGTGGTGAGCTGGCCCAGGTTGGCACAACATGTGCTCATCCAAACTGGGTCATATCCAGCCTTTCTACCTCTAGTCTCCCAGAAACCCTCACCTCGAGCATACTGGGATATTCTTAAGTATTTGTCCAGCTTTCCTGGTTCTTTATTGATTAAATTTGTGGCACAATTCACCTGTATGTGTGATCTTCTGTTTCTATTTCCCAACTCTGTTTATAGCGCAGGGAGTCAGACAGCTGGAAAATCCTCCCATCACCAAGAATCCTCTCTCACTTTTCTCATCACTTCGATGAAGAGACTGTGAGCTCAGAGATTGGTAGACAGTGGGTGTGATTTGGAACCTGAAAATTAGGTGCTCCCATGGGCTGGGGCAGACCCACTAGAAGGAAGCCAAGTTATGGGGCCAAATATTGCAAGAAAGAGGCCTATGGGAAATAAGGGGAAGAGACCTTATAGGATAAAATGAGGTGGCTGAATTGTCAAGGGTGGGTAAAGACACAGAGTTCCACAATTATGTGGCATTTGATTGTTTCAAGATTCATGAAATGAATGAAAAGACACTCTATGTTCACCAATTAGAAAAGTTAACATGTTAAGTCAAGTATTATCATCTTAACCAAGATTGACAAAGGCCCTTAACAAAGGCCCAAACTAATGCAAAGATTCAGCTTTCAACAAGGGTCCCAAGACAATTCAGTGAGGAAAAGTCTTTTCAACAAGTTGTGCTGCAATAACACACAAAAGAATGCATTTAGACCACAACCTCACAACATATACAAAAATTAACTGGAAATGGATCAAAGACCTAAATGTAAGAGCTTAAACTATAGAAGTCTTAGAAGAAAACACAAGAAGAAATTTTCATGAAGGAAGTAACAAATGAAGGAATGAAGAAAAAATGGAGGGAGGGAGGGAAGAAGGGAGAGAAAGACAAAGAAAACACAAACACCCAGTGAGTGTGGGAGGTAAACTGAGCTCAGTCGTTTGGGCCCTGAGTGGAGCCCTAGTGCTGGGACAGGTCCAGGGAGCTCCTCTGCTTTATCCTTCTCCATCCTCCTCTTCTGCAGTCACCTCCCTTCAGAGAGGTGAGTGACCCCATTCTGCTTCCTCCAGACCAAATGCAAACTGCTCCATGAAATCTTCACAGATAAGGAGGCTGAGGATCTTAGAGGTTGAGTAAATTGTCAATAATCCCCAGTCAGTAAGTGGGAGAGCCAAAAACCACAACCTTAGCCACATGCCATATAATAGGCCAGCCCTTAAATGGTGGGCACTGTAACTCTGATCCCTGAGGGCCCTGGTCCTCAAGCTCTTCTTCCTCAGTCATAGCCTGCATTTCACTCAGGGTGCCTGGCCAGCACCTCTAACCTGCATTGCAGCTGGGGTGAGTGAGGGGAACAGGTGTGTGTGCACATGGCCTGAGGAGGCTCAGTGGATGTGAAGTGGCACCAACAACACCCTCAAGGTGATGGGTGTCATTGTCAGGAGGGTCAAGGTTAGCCTCCTGCTGAACAAAATGACCTGGTAGAGTGGCACTGTGAAGGCAACTGGAAGGAGCCATGGAGTCAGCAAGTCTCAAGTTCCAGCAGGCTATGCTTCTAGTTGGCCAGAGCTCATTGGCTGGCCACAGGTAGTGATGAGTTGGTGTGAAGTCTGTCCATGGTCAAGTGACTGAGCCTGGGCAGTAGATGTGAAGTAATTCCAGAGAGCAGACTGAATACTTGAGAAAAAAAGCAACAGGGTAGCTAAGGCAGCAGCCAAGGGTATTCCAGAAGGAATGGTATTCACCTCACCTCTGACGCTACCTGAGAGGTGTGAAAGCAAACGGGGAGCTTCCTAAATAGGATGTGGTCCAGGTTATCCTTCTGCCCAACATGAGGACTAGGTTCATATGTCCCAAGTACAGGTGATCCCAAGCAAGGCTCCCAAGGATCTGTTCTCCATATCACTGTTTATCAGCCAAAATGGCAAGGTCCTATGGAGCCTGGAAGAAATGACACCAAAGAGAAACCAATAGAAAGTTTGAAGTGAAAGAGTGATTGGCATATCTTTGATGCCAAGGAGAAAAAAGAGGGGGAACTACACCCCTGGAAAAGCACTCCAGGCCCAGGACTCCTCCATAGAGGATGGAGTAGGCCCTTCAAATGGGCCAAAATAAGCCATGAAAATGTACATTCTAAGCTCTGGGACCAGTTCTGGGGCAGAGAATCAATGGCACTTCTCTTGGTGACCCTCTACTAGGGAAGTGGGAAGGGAGCCATGTATAAATATCAATGGGCCACCAGGTGTAATGATTCGAGGAACAGGTATTAATTTATTCAACCAGAAAATATCCATTTGGAGCCTACTTGCTAGCATGGGAATGAAGTGGGGAACAACAAGACAGGTCCTTGCTTTCATGACATCGATGATCTTACAAGGGAAACACATTGATTAAATGAAATACAATCAATGAACTGATATTAATTGATCTTTATTAATTAAATCATCACAGAGTATCAGAAATGAAGCTAACTTTCATGAAAGAAAGCAATACACTGTTAGAAAAACTAGCATTCAATAAAGGGATGTAGCCAACAGGCACAGAGAAGGCATCTGTAAGGTGAGACACTCAAGAGGAAATCCAAAGGGCTAGACTAAACTAACTCAATTAAAGAAATAGAAAAAGTGGACAGGAGCCCCACACACAGAGGCCGCCAGCACAGCCGCAATGACCTTGTACAGGAAAACTCTTGGTGCTGTGGATCTCATGTAAAGATGGTAGCAACAATTCCTCCCATGCTTCTTTGTCATGTGAATGTTTTGCTCCTCCTATCAAAAGGTTGTATCTATTTTCCTTCCTCTTGGATCTGGGCTGGTCTTATGACTTGCACTGATCAACAGAATACAGTAAAAGTGATGTTTTGCACTGTCCAAGAGCAGGCCTTAGGAGGCATTGCAGCTTCCAGTTTCTCCCACTTGTAACCCTGAATCCCCCATGTGTGAAGGAGCTGGGGATGAAAGATGGTAGAACCAAGGAGGTCCAGCCCTTGCAGTCATCCTGGCTGAGAACCCAAGCATGCAAGTCAGGCCAGGAGAGAGCAGACACCCCGCCAATGCCAGCAAGAGAGAAAACCCCCAGCCAATGCTACTGAGAGAGAAGACCCCAGCCCAAACTGCCAAACCCCAGAACTGTGAGCAAATAGTTACTTTAAGCTGCTAAATTTGGGTTTATACAAACTTAACTGATACACACAGGATATTCAAAAAACTGAAAGAACAGCCATGTGGCTGGAACTCAGGGGTGGAAGAAAGGAGAGCAGTGTGAAAGGAAGGTGGGGAGCAGGTAGGGTTTGCACAAGCAGGGCCTGTAGGCCACAGTAAGAAAATTGGTCTGTGTTCTCAGTGAGAAGCTGCTGAAGGATTTGGATTTAAAAAGATCAAATGTGGGGAGCATATTAGCAGCAAGGATCAGGGACAGAGAAGACAGGAGGGGCTTACTGTCATCCAGGGGAGCAATGTCAGTAGCTGTGGCTAGGGCAGCAAGACACAGAGATATGGAAAGACTGGTGGGTTAAAAGACAAAATCAGCAGGAACTGATTGTATGTGGCAGGGAGGGAGAGAAAGGGTCAAGAGTGACTCCCAGGTTTCTTGCTTGTGCAGCTTAATATCCAGTGGTAGTATTATTCACTGAGCCAAAAAACCTTCCCAAACCTATCCAGGCCTCTGGAAGCAGAAGATGTTAAGATGAGTAGAAAGCAAGATGCTGCCTTGGGCTGACATGCTGGTACTCCTCACTCACCATGGGACACCCAGCCCCACAAGTCTTTCCTGCTGAGGTACACGCAGGCCAAGATGACCCATGATGGCATGTGTCAGCGTTCAGTGTCACTCACAAGAAAAGAAGCCGACATTTGCCTGTTCAACTGTCAAATGTGAGTTTCTTTGGTTTGGGGGATGTGGACTTTTCTCGATCTGTGAAAGTTAGTTAATTAAGAAAGAAATTAATGTAATAAAATTAATTTTGTTTTGAATCCTCTAGCCCAGACCAAGGTCAATGTCATGTCCAGGCCTTGCCCAGGATACCATGTGAGCCGGTGGGCCAGCCTAAAGCCCTTGAGTAGGAGTGTTGGGGAGCAGAAGCAAGCTGTTCATGACATTACTGGACTTGTCTGAAGATGCCCCACAGAGAGCAGAAGGGGAATCAAAGTCACTACTGGGTAATTGTCAGTGAGATCCACATCTGAAAGAGGCTAGGAGATGGCGTAGAATGTTCGTAGCAAATAATGAAGCATAACAAGGAGGAGATGCAAAGTATGGAGTGAGTTAACTCACAGGACCACAGACTGGAGGGCATCAGGTCTGCTGAAGAGGCAGTCTTAGCAAGTTAAGGTGTTCGTTCATTCGTTTGTCTTTTTCTAAATATATAATGGCTTTATTGACATATAATCCACAAACTATAAAATTCACCTACTAGGTCGCACAACCATCATGACAACCAATTTTAAAACATTTTCATCATCCACCTAGAAACCCCAGACCCACTGGCAGTCCCTCTAATATCCACTACCCTCTCCTAGCTCTAGGCAACCACAACTCTACTTTCTGTCTCTATGGGTTTGCCTATTCTGGACATCTCCTGTGAGTGGAATTATATGCTGTGTGCTCCTTTGTGGCTGACCGCCTTCACTTAGCACAATCTTTTCAAGGTTTATCCACGTTGTAGCATGTATCAGTATTTCATTCCTGTTTATGACGAAGTAACATTCCATTGTATAGATATACTATGTTTTGTTTATTTATCACATGATGGAGATTTGGGTTGTTTCTATTTTGGCTACTATGAATAACACCCCTAAAGCCCTGGCTGGGGTGGCTCTGTGGATTGAAGGGTCATTGGTTCAATTTCCAGTCAGGGCAATGCCTGGGTTGCAGGCCAGGTCGCCAGTAGGGGGCGCTTGAGAGGCAACCACACATTGATGTTTCTCTCCCTCTCTCCCTCCCTCCCCGCCTCTAAAAATAAATATATATTTTTTAAATAATGCTGCTATGGACATTCATGTAAAAAGCTTTTATATGGGTATATGTTTTCATTTCTCTTGGGTATATACCTTAGAACTGGACTTGCTGGGTCATGTGTTGACTCTCTGTTTCACTTTTGGAAGGACTTCCAGACTTCAGCAAAAGGGCTGCACCACTTTACATCCCCCCCAGCAGTATAATGAGGGTTCTAACACCTCCCCATCCTCACTAACCCATGTCATTGTCCATCTTATTGATTATAGCCGCTCGGTGGATATGAATAATATGCTGTGTAGTTTTGATTTGCATTTTCCTGATGGCTAATGATGTTGAGCATATTTTCATGTGCTTATTGGTTATTTGTCTATCTTCTTTGGAGAAATGTTTACTCAGATCCTTTGCCCAATTTTTACTCGGGTTGTTTGTCTTTTCATTACTAGCTGGGGCCTTATAGAGAAAATGAAGTTGGCTTCCAGTGACTTTTCTCTCCCTCTCCCCACTTTTCATCATCACTATTTGGGCTACACTGTTCAAGGTCTCCCAAATCATTCCTTACCAGCAGTGTCTTCCCCGGCTCTGGGCAGAGCTGGCACGAAGGTGGCCATGAAGTACAGAGGAATGAAATGGGCTGATATTCCTGTTCTACCTCCACCAAAGTCCTGCTGTGGAGCCCAAAGTCCAAAGTGTGATGCTAAGCAAGTCACGTTCCCCCTCTTCTCCCAGGCCTCATTCTTCTTCAGCTCTAAGTTGGAGTTGTACTACCCACACACCCAGCTCACTGAGCTGTTGTGGGGGTCACTTGGGCTGGTGAATGCAAAAATGTTATACCATATAGTCCTCCAACCCTTCAAAGGTAGACCAGAAACATGGTTCCTGGACTTGGACCTGGTTCCAGACTCCCTGCTTGCACCCCTGGCTCCACTGTGTATTAGTTGACACTGGGTCACTTAGCCTTTCTGTGTCACAAGGTCTTCACCTGTACAGTAAAGAATAATAATAGTTCCTATCTCTCAGGGTTGTTGGGAGGCTTAAATGAGATGCACTGTATGTGAAGTGCTTAGAGCAGTGGTTGGTTCCAAGTAAGTACTCAATACATGTTGGCTGGGTCACCATCTCCACTATTACTTCCAGGCTAGATTTCCGACCCCAAGTTCTCACATTCTCCTTATGCTTCCAGCACCACCTGAGAAGAGGAAGGTTTCTCCCCGATCAAGCACTGACTACATGGGCAGGACTGGCATGCTGATGAGCTGCGCTGGCTTGTCCAGACTAACGGTCACCCATCAAATGCCCAGGCCTATGTCTGAAGTGCACGTGTGGACTGTGCCCTTCAGGGAGCTGGCTGACGCTCTCCCTCAGATATGCCTCCTCAGCTCCCTTATCCTGCCTCTCCCCACTTGGGCCCCAGCCACTGGAGGAGACCAGAATATACCATCCCAAAATATGCCTCTTTGGCATAAGGGTATTTTGCTGCAATTATTTTGATAAACAGTAGGACCCAGGAAAAGCTCTGACAACACAGTAGAAGTTCCCCATTTGTAAGAGAAATTAACAGTTATAAAGGAATCTCCATTGTGAGGGAGTCTTGCCCTGTACCTGGAAGAGAAGGAGGGTTCTAATTTTAGGCTTTGTCCATGTAGAAGACCTTGAGTTACATCTGCATGACACACCTTACTCTTGTTTACTGTATTTTCCTGGTCCCCTTCCCATAACTGGTCCTCCACATCCCTCTTCCTTTGTTTTAGTTGAAGATGGTATATAAGCCCCAGTTCTAAGCCAACCTTTGAGTTCCTCATCCCTGAGTTTCTTCCAAGTATATATGAGATATACATGTTCTTAAGCATTTGTTTTTCTCTTGTTAACCTGGCTTTTGTTATGGGGACCCCAGGCAAGAACTGAGAAGGGTAGAGGAATGATTGTTTCATTTTTCTCCTCTTCACCACCCTCACCCACAAGGTTTAGGACTGCTCCAGGGGTAGCCATGGGCACCCCATGCTGGCCATTCAGATCTCTCAGCCAAACCCTAGCAAAGCAACTTTGCAGTCCCCAGGCTAACCAGTAATGACGCAGTGTCCTACTCTGATGTCTGATAGGCTGTCACCATTCACAAGCTGTGTTACCTTCACAAATTTCATTTAGCTTTTCTCTTATGAATGTAAAAGAGATGACACAGCAGACCCAATAAGCTTAGGGGGGCCACATGGCAGGCCTGGTAAGCTCAGTGACAGAGAGAAATCACACAGGAAGGTGTGATCACAAATTCCTAACTGGGCAGGTCATGAGAGGTAGTTACGTCTACGTCTTCCTAAGCAAATCTTTGCCCTAAGTGAGTGAGCTCTGTTATGCATTTAGGATGACATACCTTTGAAACACAAAAGTAACCTTTTCTTCCAGACTCCTCTGGGCACAGTGGCAGGCACCAGAGCACAAGCACAAACTCACTGTTGTTTTGTTGCTTGCCTGCGTCTCTACGGGCTGCAAGTGTTAACTATCCTGTACCTGCCAACAGAAGGAAGTATGCGTTTCTCCGTTTTACTTTTTAATCCAATCCTAAAGATTCCCCCCCGTTACTTTCTACTGCCTCAGCCTATCACCGATGGATTTCTTCTTGCTTGATTCTGATGTATAAAATAATCTGCAAAACTGCCATTCTCTGGAGCATTTTCTCAATCCACTGAGATCTTGCTTCCTGACCTGTCCTCAGGCTTGGCTTGAATAAACTCTTATAAAGTTTCTCAATAGGTTTGAGCTTTCTTTCATTGATAACACAAAAGAATGACAAATACTAAGACTTGAATGGGAGAATGCCAAGGCAGTTAAAACAGGTCCGGTTGCCAGAAAGAGGTACGGGAAATAAAACTTCTCCATGAAGACCCCTAGTCTCTGTTCAGTAACCTTTCTTCCCAACCCATGCACCTGATGTACCAGAAAATTTCATTGACACTTCTCAGGAGAGAAGAAAACATAATTTTCTCTACACAGGTATTTTGTCATGAAGATTTGGAAGTCAAAGAGCCCAGAATTAAATAAACACTTGGACAGCTTCCTGTGGTTTGTGACTAGCACCTCCTGACACCCTGGATAATTAGGGGTTCTGGGGCACACAGACTCCTGGAGCCCTGCAGCCATTCCCTGAGGCGAGGTGGAGGTACCTGGCCTTTGGCTCCAAGATCCTCACTCTCAGGACCTCCTTGACCCCACAGAACTTGGAAGTCCTATGCTGGGGCCTCTCCTACTCTTCCCCTTAGTGAGAAAAGCCCTGTGCCTCTGGGGTCTCTCAGAGGTCTCCCTCCCAGAGACAGGAATTCTTCCTGGTATCAGATGGAAGTCACCTTAGAAGCCATATGAACGTATTTACATTGTTAAAAACAGCAGTAGAGGAACATTCAATACAGAAATTACATAAATAAACCCATTCGGTAATAGAAGTGAAGGCAAGTTTTAGCCTTTTATCTGCAAGTAAAATCTGTTTGAAACAGCAGTGATTTCTGGCTGAGAGAAAGTTTAATTTGTTACTCCCATCCCACCCATCCTTTTGGTATCTACCTGGTAACCCACTCCCCCGAGACCCGGGCTCACCCCCTGAAAATCAGGGCTCCCAGAGATGGCCCTGGCCATCAGCAACACCCCCCACACCCCCCAGCCATCCTAGAGACAGTGAGCTGGCTTTTCCAAGTTCAAATGCACATTCTATCCCACAAAATTGGATGGCCACATAATGGCTTTGCTCCTAAAGTCCTTTCCTGAGAATTCAATTTCAATCTTCTGCTTTATTTATTACTGTTTCTCACAAATAGGATTTACAAATATAGACCTCAAGACATATCTCAATTTAACTACCACAGTGACAAGAACCCCTAAATACCTGGATTCTATTGCCAGTCGATGCAAGTCATTTCTCTTAATACCAGATGAGGAATTAAAATGCAGCTTGTAAATGACATGTGATTCAGAGGAGGAAAGAAATGCACACTGAAAGCAGCTTGATTTATTGAGCATGGAAGAGGTATTGGGAGAGCTTGTTCCTTCTGATTTTTGTTGCTATTCCTTATGTACCTTAAAAGTATAATATTGGGGGGAAACAATAGAGGGTCTGTGTTCACCCATGTACAATTTACCCCAACTTGCAGCATATTATTGTCAGAGAGGGTCTGAGCTTCTATAGCAGAAAAATAGCCCCAAGTAGCCTCAATAAGGCACTTGTAGGTCAGGGGCTCTGTTTTCCCCTCATTTCTTTGCCTTCTTCTCTCTTTCCCTCCACTCCTTCTTTCCCTACCTCTTATGCATTCCCCATATCAGCTTTTTCTGCTTCTGTTCCTGTCCTCCTATCTCTGCCCTGTTCACAAACCCCTTCCTTTGGACAGTCCCTCCTTTTGCAAGAGCAGCTCCAACTAAGCAGGTATTAATCACATTGTCTTTCTTTGCACCCAGCCTGGCTGATGTCTTTAACTTGTAAATAATGTACCTGTTTGAGTCATTCAATTCAATACCATACACATGTTTACCAAGACCAAAGCTCAGAGCTAAGTGCTGCCAAGGATATAAAAATAATTTAGACAGGGATCCTACTCATAGTCTTTGCTCTTTCCTTAGAGTTTAAAACTGGAATTCTAGGCAAGTGTTGAAGACTGCTTTAGAACCTTGGTGTGAGAGCAGGCAGAAGAGAGGCCTTCATTCCTATACCTGTGCACCCATGTCTTACTGTCTTTTAGTCTGCATTTTGCCTGAGATTAAAGAGAAGTTGGTAGGGTGCAGTTACAGATAAACCATGCTTAACCACAGCAGGAAAATGAATGATATTTAATTGTGTTTTTAACACCAAAGGGCCAAAACTTTGTGATTTGGAAGGAAAGTGGAATGTCCACATGTTTCAAGGTGCATCTTATTCCCAGGGACCAGAAGGCCCTCAAAGGCAATTGCTATCTCTAATGCCCGAGCTCCCTCACTGGAACCACCTTGGTTAGGGCTAAATAAAAGGCCTTGCCAATGATCACTCCCAGAAATCTACAGAAGGGGGCAGTGGCTATAGGGATTCCAGCAATTTTGGACTAGGACTAGGGTAAAGCCGGAACAGACCAGTCCGCTATAGATCCACCAGATGAAACATCTGTCCATTGGATATCATCTACTAACAACCTTCCATTCATTATAATGCAGCCAAGAGGGCCCACCTGAGACATGCCTTGGAAAGAACTTTGGCTGGTTACTTGTTTAACCCTTCTCTCTGAGGCCCAGTCTCCCTCCTTATTGGGAATAGAGATGTGAGAACCCTATACTCAAGGTCACAAAGTTTGGATTTAGAAGGTGCATACCAAAATCTAGATCAGTGGAGATAGCCCGATTGAGGCAGAACATAAGAAATCCCACTTGATCTTCACTTGAACAAGCAGTCAAGTTTAGGTACCCAAGACCAGGATCTTAGGCCAAGCCAGAGCGGACAGCAGTGTGAGAGCTGGGAAGTCTAGAGAGAAGTACAATGGTGAGAGCAGGCAAAGGGAGGGCAGACACAGGGAGTGGACATGAGGAGCCTACATGACACCCCCCAAAATGGAGTGCCAATGCCCCATGAGCCCACTGGCTCTATGCTTCCCACAAGCAATTTCTGGGCAACTGTAGGGCAGGCAATCATGAAAGGTCAAGGCCAAACTGGAAGCACTGGGCTCACATCTGGCTCTGCTACATAGCAGCCTGGCTACTCTCATCCATGAGCTTGGTCTCTCGGCCATAAAGTGCAGCTGATAACTTAGAGCACCTGATCTGAGGGTTGTTGTGAGAAAGGAATAGGTTAATGTATGTAAAACTCTTTAGCATGATGGTGGCTCATAGTAAATGCTGAAGGAAAAAAACAGTTAGCTATTACTTGCTGACCATAAGTGCAGCTATGAAGAGCTGTGTCCCGAGCATGACGACACAGTGACTTCTTGTGGTACCCACGGGAAGGGCAGGTTGGAGATGACCTGATGACTGTGGGGAGAGTGAGACCTGCTAGTTCTGGGGAAGGGCTGCAAGCCTCACTATGTGGGCTCCGTGAGTCCCTTTGCGCACATTCTGGCTTTTATCCCTGTCAGAGACCAACTATCGGATGGAGGCTCTCTGGTAGGTTGGGCCCCACCCTGCCTGGCTGGGCAGACCTGCAGCCCTCTTGTTCTCCCCTGAGGGTCAGGCCCAAGGATTTCGTAGAATGGAACTGCTGTAAGGTGGTGCTGGGCATTCATGGAGGCTCAGAGACTAAGGACATGCACTTAGGAGAAACACAGGGGGACCCTGAGCACCACTTGCAAATCCACAGTGCCACAAGGATGGTTCTGAGACTATGACCACAGACACCTCCTGCAAGGTTCAGACAGGGCAGCACTTGGGGTGAGTTGCTTATAGAAAGAGGAGGTATAGGTTTCCAAGGCCTCTTCCTGTTCAGCTGCCCTAACCTCCATGTGGGCAGTGGTCCATGAGGGCAGAGATGGAAAGGCATCAACAGAGGACATGAGAAGTTGTCACTCACGTTCTTCCTCTCCAGTTCCCCTCACCATCTATAAATAGCATATTTGGACATCCCTGTCAGAAGAGCATCACCAAACACACTGGCCTTTTCGATAGGAGATCATGAAGAAGCATTGTCCAGGTATAGGGAGGTTTTAATTTCTCCTGCAGCCGAGATGAGGAGCATGACCAATTTCCTTTCCCTTGAATTGATACCCATAGGGAACCACACTTATAAGTAAACACACATTCACGTTCCCAGGCTCAGCAAAGAAAAAGAGTGAGAAAAATAATTATCAGTTAAATTTAAACAGAAGATGAGTTTACCTCTCATTCCACTTAATAGATAAAGACACCGAGTCCCTTCCAGGCAGCTGATTACAGAGAAGGTTCATGGCTGAGGCTGCTGAGGCGTTGGGAGTACTCCAGTCCTGCCTTCCTGAGTTGGGTCGCCCACTGAGTCCTTCAAGGCTGGAGCCACTCAGAATCCTTCTAATGATTCTATACCAGCCTTTTCTTTTTGCATAAAATGCTTAGAACATCAGCTCATTTTTAAAATCTTGGGCTAGATATTGGGTTGGATGCCATGGTTGTAGGGTAATATGGGATTTCTGAAACTGATGATGAGGTGTAGGCCAGCAAAGAGAAAAAGAAGATGTTCTGTGTCACAGATTGAAGCAGGGGTAGGGACTTGGGACAAAAATGGCTGACCTTGAATTGAAACCTGGGTGGGGGTCTTATGGGTAAGCAAGCTGCCCCATAGGAGAGTCTGGAGACCAGAAATTCTTGACCTTCATTTGATACAGTGCCCTTGGGGATGTTGGATAATTTAAAACAGGAGAAATACAAACACAAACCCTGGTTTGCTTAGGTCTTGGCACAAAATGAAACTTCAGAACCATTAAATGAGCCTCCTAAGTGAATCTAGGCCAGCAGCTGGTGGCTTGCAGCTTGAAGAGTTACCATAGCAGTAGGTTTCATAATCTCTTCATTTTTTAATGCAAACATTAGGGCTATGATTAGCAAAGTATCCTAACAACTGAAGGGAATACTCACATGCTGAGAAAATGACAAATCTCAGTCCCTGTCACTGAATTCTAACTTCTATTCTGGTCCCCCAAAAGACAAGTGAATCATATGATGCTCTGCTTGGACCATAATTATCTGCTGACAAGGCTAACCCAAACATGAAAAAGATCTGGGCCAACTTATCTGGGGCACAGGCTGCAATGTGGGCACCCACACACCAGCCTCTCTTGCAGCTAGGTATGCTGGAAGATTCCTTCTCACCAGTGCATGTGAGCCTAGGGCAGGTACACCACCCAAGGTCTGGTGTGTGCTTGAGAAGCTGGTGTGCCTTCTCTACCCTCTCTCCCACTGCACAGGAACCTTGTTGAAGGTGGAGGAACCACACATGGAAGAAACTGAGGGCCTGAATAACCACAAGGAAGGCTACCTGCCAACCATAAATATCTACAAAGGGTTTTTACTAAAATCCCAGTTAAGTCACTGAGATTTGGAGGTTCCCTTGTTCCAGTGGCCAGAATGACTTGCCCAAGATACTCTCCATCCTGTATTTTGACTTTTAAGTGTATAGAATTTTAACATGTATACAGGAACCCCATGCTTTGGATGGATTAGATGTTCTGAAGCAAGTGGCCTCTCTAGGGTTCATTCCAATCCAATAACCCTATTTCTGTTTTACTCTCAGAAAACAATTCATTCCTCAGCTTATGGGGAGGCTGGTTATTGCACCTAGATATTGAAAATGTTATTGATGTGCCCCATCTCATTCTGTTCTCTGCCCTGCTTAGGGCCAATTTTATGTTCTGGAAATTGCTGGAATAGTAGGCAGCAGCAGAGCTGATAAAGGGAACTAGTCTTTTAAATTTTTAAACAGTTCTTTCTGGCACTGCTTTGTCGTGCTCTCTTAACACTATGTCTGACATCTCTTCCAGGCCTGAGGTCTATTTGAACAATGCTAAAATGTCATCTCCTACCTGCTGACTTCTGCTGTTGTAAGCAGCTGGCAGCCTGGCTCCCACAGAGCCTGAGAGGCAGAATGCATATGCACGCTACCCATTCACAGAAAACACAGTCAAAAAGAGAGCCAGCTTGACCAAAATATGTCTATCTACTGTCTAGCTCAGAGAAAACATAGGAAAGACATTGTATTATCTTGAACACATGTTCTTTTTTCCCTTCTGTAGAGACCCTGGGCTTTGTGGGGTTGGGTTTTGCTAGTTCTTAGACAGAATGACACTGAATAGCATTGATCTTGAAAGCATAAAGAACCACCAGGTTAGGCCTTCTTCAGAGGCCACCCCAAGCCTTTGTCCTGGAGAATTTGAAGCACAGTCCAACCTGTGATTGAATTTCATCATGTCTGATGTTCCAAACAGATGCCTTGTGTTCCTATATTTTCTTGCCATCACTGCATCCTATGAGAAGTGCTTAGGGGGCACTTCTCAAAGAAAGAAATCATGTCTGTTGTGGGCTCAATTGTGTATCTTTCAAATTCATACGTTGAAGTCTTAACCCTAGCACTTTAGAATGTGACCGCTGTATTTAGAGAGAGGGCCTTTAAAGAGGGAATTAAGGTTAACTGAGGTCACTAGGGTGGGCCCTAACTAACATGACTAGTATCCTTACAATAAGAGGAGATTAGGACAGAGATACATACAGAGGGAAGACCACGTGAGGACAAAGAAAGAAGATAGCCATCTGCAAGTGAAGAAGAAATGTGTCAGAGAAAACCAAATCTAATCTTGGACTTCTAGCCTCCAGAACTGTGAGAAAACAAATTTCCTTTGTTTAAGCCACCCAGCCCTAGCTGACTAATGCAATATCCTCCCTCCATTTTCCCTCGATTTCATGACAGAATACTGCCTAGGGGAACCCAGCTAGAACTGACCAATAGAAGGTTCTAGAGAATCTAGGAGAGGGTCTATAAAAGCAAACCTTCCTTCAAAGGATTTAACCTTTTAGGACTTGAGGCAGTCTGTTGCTCATGAAATTACAAGCACCTTCTGTTATTATCTTGGAGGCCCACTTTAGAAAAACATTCTAAATTTCCTCTCAGAAACAGAAGAGATTTGAAGTGCTTCCATATGGACAAAAAATGTTAGCTTCTGGCCTGCAGACTGAAAGGGGCTTATTTGGCAAAATGAGACACTGTGTCCCATGCAAAGAGTGGGGTCAGCCAGAAGTGATGCTATACTCTGAGGACTACAGAAGGGGCATCTGCAGACAGCCCCGTATTCCTGGTGGCACGTGAGCCCCACCCCACAGGGCAGGACACAGCCGGTGCTGGGGACCCTGGGAGCAGCTGCTCCAACCTGGCTGTGCTGTAACCTGCAGAAGAAATTCCTGAGCAAGCTCTGGAAGACAGTCTTGCTGTCTGTCATTCTATAACCACTGCTTCCCTTCTCAGCCTTGGAATTGCTGCTGGCTCACAATCAAGAGCATCATCGAAAGTAGCAACCGAGACTTGCTATGTGTCAGTCACTCTGCAAAGAGCTCTACGATATTTTATTTCATTCTCACAACAGGCCCCATGAGGCAGGTCCTCTCCAAGTTACAGGTAAGGAAGCTGAGGCTCAGGGAGGTCTGACCATGCCCCAGGCACACACACAGTAAGTGAGGGGCCCCAATGCCAACCTGACTCCCTTTACCCACCCACCCCTGCACTCTTTCCCACCACACATACTGCCAGGAGTCTCTCTATGATGGAGCCTCTGCACAGTGCCACCAAAGCCCCAATTCTGAGGTCCCGGTTGTTGGGACACAGGTCATCTAAGTCAGAGGTTTTCTCTGACCTGGGTTCACTGCATCCCCCTGATGTGGGAAGCTTTGAAAAACATACACATCCCAGGTCCCAGTCCCTGAGGTCCTGATTTCTCAGGTTTGGGAAGGGGCCCGGACATTGGCATTTTAATGGGCTTAGGGAGTCTTTTTGTCTGGGGCTAAGCAGAGATCCTTACACATTTGTGCCAGGGACACTTGTACCAACTGGTACAGCCTATGGATCCCTCCTCATAATGAAAACACTTCAAATACAACAAAATGCACAGAATTACAGAAGCCCAATTATGTCAAAATACAGTTATCAAATTTAAAAGTCATGATACAGTAACATGTACTTCTTTAACACATTAAATAACAAGCTATAAGGTGGGTTTAATAACCATCACAAATTTTGAAAGTAGACAGGAGGATACCTAAGTGTATTTCACAATACCCGCAAGAACTAGGATGTGAGGTATGTGTGTCTCTGATTAATTAGTACGGGAGACAGAAGCGCAGGTGTGGCTAGTGGTCCGGAGATCTACAGCCTATGCTCATAAGAGAAACAATCTCTAATACCAGTTGAGATGAACGAATATCAGCACACATTTTATAATCCTGACCAAGGTTACAGACCCCTGGATTCTACCACAGACTCCTTGCAGGTGCATGGACCCTTGTTTGGGGACTATGGCTATAAATTTTTTTAAATTAAAATATGGATTTTAAGAGATATTTGTCATGTCTCCACAAACAGGTTTTCCAAGAGGTAAAACCAAGCTGAAAAGGTGCTTGATTTTCATTGGCAATGTGAAGTCTGCGTGGATATTTCGATCTTTTCTTCCAGGCAGAGGGACTATATTAAATGATTGATTTGAAAATTAAGCACCACAAGTGGAATAGTAACCATAAGAAATCACATTTATGCAAATCTCACAGGGGGAAATGTTGCATGATTTATCTTTTTGTCAGCATTCTGAGATGAAAGTTATTTTTTTCCCCACTCTTGCTTTATTTTGCACTTATCTTAATTTTCTAAAAACCATAGTTTCCAGGTTGTGAGAAATGACTATCCTCATTCAGAACAAATGGTGCTGAAGATGCATTCATGGAAAAGGCTGCACTTGTCCTGTAATCAAGCACCATCTCCTTGGCCTTGATGAGATGACCTGAAGGTTCAGCTGGTAAAGCAATAATGAAAAGCTCCACATTGCAGTAGGAATAATGCTCTCTGAGCACCAAAAAGTTTGCTGTGCTCAGTTTTTCAATAGATCCTGAGGTAATAGGATTTGTGCATGCTCACCAAGCATTTAATAGCTGGAAGCATTTCTTGCTGGCCGCTTTCTTTTGTGCGCTACAGTTTAGGCAACTTTCATGGTTCCCAGGCTGCTCACAATGATTCATCTCCATGGCAGAGGTAACAGAGAGGTCAGCGTCTCCCGCTGGAGCAAGCGAGCTGTCCCCAAGGTCCTCCTGGTGGTGGATTAGAGCCAGCCTGTTGAGGATGATGCAGAGCTGTCACCTCCAGGGCACCAGTGGGCGCAGCCAGACCACCCGGGAGACAGTGGAGCCTTTCTCCCAGGTGTGCAAATTGGAGGTAAGAGTGCAGTGGACTCAGGCATGTGTTCATTCACAGGAGGGTCTTACCAAAGAACCCAGTGTCATTTAAGTCTCCTCAAATCTTTGTTCTATTGATTCCTTTTAAAGAGATGTTCATCCCTCACAGACCGCAGGCCAGAGTCCAGACTTCCAGGCCTCACCTAGACACTGAAGGCAGCACCAAAGCCAGGATATTGAAAGGTCTGTTTCATGGTGTCTACCTGTTACTCTGGCCTAAGCCTCCACTCACAGATTTACATCCCCACCATCCCTATTAAACTTCCCGTCCATTCTAACATCAGAGACTGTCCACACTGTGCTCACACCAGGACCACCCTGTCCTGTTCACTCTGCCTGTCCAAATCACACTCACCTTTCAAGGCCCAGGGACCCTCCCTAGAAACCATTGTCCTAACCCTTCGAGGAAGGGACAGCCTCCTTTCTTTATCTATTACAACACTCCCTATTTGTGCCACTACTTCACAGATGGAGCAGATGGTCTGAAATGCCAGCTAGGCATGGGGACATTGTGCATGATTCTAATTCGTAAGCTGCACACTGAGCCAGTGCTGAGAAATGTCCCAACCTTCCCATCTCCACTGACCCTCATCCTCCACAGCAACCCCCTGTTTTCACAGTTATACCCTGGCCACTCTGACTTCAGACTCCTTTTCTTTTCTGCTGGGCCTCTCACTCATTTACTCCCACTAAACCTGTTTAGAAGAGTCTCGGGCCACACAATGACTGTAATAATATAAAAAATAATAATAACAAAGTAATAAGAGCTAACAGTTAACTGTGTTTTAAGCACTTTACATTTACTAACTCAATCACATAATGAGATAATCACATTATGGGAAATGTGCTAATATCCTCTTCATTTTAGAAACAAGGATATTGAGGAAAAGAGAGTTTAGGCAAATTGCCCAAAGATACCCAGTGTCCTATGCTTTCTTGGGTTCTGTATCTGTTTGGCAGCCATTAATCACAGGGCCAAACTAACAGCCAAAGTCGTTTATAGCTCCCCTGTGACAGAGCTCACACTCTGAACCACTTCCTTACCTAAGGCTCATACTGCAAGCCAATATTCCCCCTGCCCTAAATCACCCAGCGCCAGGGACCAGACAGGTGGGGTGCTTGACAAGCACACTGGAATTATCAAACCAGTCAGTCCCAAGCCATTTACCTGTCCTGATTTGCCTTCCCTACAGGAACCCCTAGGCATTCTCCTTGTTCCTCTGCCTCCTCACCAACCCTGATGTTTCTCCTGTAGCCAGGTACCACGTGCCACACCTCTCATTTTTAGGGGAACTCTGAGGCACATTAAGCTTTTCTTTCAATGGCACTGACCTCTGTGTGCCATCACTGAGCCATCTTATAAATGAAGACCCCAGCACAAACCACCCAGCTAGGTGGTGACTGAGGTGGTGGGGTCTGCACCCTAGCGGTCTGCATATGCTGTCCCTCCTTCTGTGCTACACCACGCTCTTCCTTCCTCCTCAGCTGGCAGCCCATTCTCCATCACTTTCAATACTTCTACTCCTCTCCCTGTATCATTGCCCTTCTATCGCACTCTCTTGGCAAAACCACAAGGCTGAATTGGATCAAGTCTGCATTTTTTGAACCAATATCCGAACTACTCAATCAACTGGAAGAAATCCTATAATCATTAGTTGTCACCATAAATGTATGTCCCTAAAACTCAAGAGGGCCCTTCATATGCCTAAGTGTCCCTCAAAAGCTTCCTCTTTGGTCCTCACTGAAGCTGTTCCGGTCTTATGAGTTCTCTTCAAATCTCCAGCTGTGACTGAATGCACGTCTGGCTGCCTGCTGCTATGAAAGCCAGTACTCTGGAGGCAGGTGCTGAGGTAAAGGAAAGTGGTTTATTTTTACGTGCCAGCCACTTGGAAGATGGGAGACTCATCTCAAAACCCATCTTCTGAGAAGATTGGGGATTCGCGTCTCAAAGCCCATCTCCCCCTCTCAATGGAAGCAGAGGTTTTTTATAAGGATGGAGAAGGAAACAGAACAAAGATCAAGGGAAGAGGCTGAAAAGTTCTCTACTTGTGGACAAGTACAATCCATTCCAATAAGGCAAGTGATGTCCGGTGTGCATCATCCTGGTTTAGTCATTCTGGCTTCATGTCGTCCTGGCTCCATGGTTGAAGGTCAGCAAATATCCTGGAGCTGGGATGCCTAAAGGTCGGAGTCTGTATCTTTTGAAGTTAGTTCCTAGTATTCTTATACAAACATGCTGTTCATCTATAAGCTACACATTAGTCAGAGTCTGCACTTACAGAAACAACGTCAAAAAATGCTGGGGTGGGTTACAATTTCCCACCATTAAAATTTTCCACTGTTACACAACCACCCTCACCTTTGGCTGATGACATGGCCTGCAGGTACCCAAGAAGAGATTAGCCACCAGCTGGGAAGCAGTTTAGCCCTCTGTCACCAGGCTGACTTGCCCCCAACCTGACCATTTCCCACCTGCTCCAGTTACAGGGGAGATGCAGTCTCCTTACTGTGAGGGATGGCACCTTGCTTCTAAGCCCAAGGGCACTTGTAACCCCTTGTATGATTGCAATTCTTGACTCTGTTGATCCATTCCATTCATTCATCTATTGAGCACCTACTATGTATTTGGCAGGCACCAGTGAAAAAACAGAAGATCCCTGCCCCCATGGAGCTGCTATTTTAGCGAGGGCAGGTGGATATTAAATAATATGTGTAGTAAATAATAAATTGTGTAGTACTTCGGAAGGTGGTAAGTCTATAGAAAAAAGTAAAGCAATGTGGGGGACTCCACAGGGCTGGGCAGGGAGAGAGGGAGGCAGTGCAGTATGAGATGAAATCAGTTCCTGGAGGGTCTTTTGGGGACTGAATGGACTTTAGCTTTTATTTCAAGTGAACTGGGGAGCCATTGAAGGTTTTAGAGCAGAGGAGTGCCATGGTCTGACTTAAGGATTAAGAGCATCAGTCTGACTGCTGCATTGAGATGGACTCTGGAGGGTGGAGAAGATGCAGGGAGAGCTGTGACCAGATTCCTGTAGCGATCCAGGCAAGAGTGATGGTGAATTTGGCAAGAAGGGAGGTAGTAGGCATGGATGGATTCTTGGAACTCTCCCCTTCCTTGCCTCTCCCTTGGTTCTTCTATAGGCTGCAAGCTTCTTGTACAAGCTGCTCTTTGTCAGCCTCCTTGGGGGTATTTTCTCTGGGGTTTACAAGTTGGGGCTCCGCAGGGCTCCTCTGACAAGCTCTCTCTGGCCAGTTGCTATCTGCATGCTGGTGACCCCAAGTCTCCAGGTTGCATTTCTCTGTTGAGCATCAAACCTGTAAACCTAACAGTCTACTCATCCTCTGGATGGGCTGCAGATGTCAGACACTTAACCCAAACTCACCATACATCTGTGCACCTTGTCCCAGTGGATGGCACCCAGGACCTCACCCACTTGACCACAGAAGAAACCTGGGAAATGTCACTCTCCTTTAATATCAAAGCTAACATATGACCAGGATCTGATCTTCCCTCTGAAATGGTTTTAGAAAAGCATCTGCTTCTCTCTAACCCTGCAGCCACTTCCCCAATCCATCATCTTCCTGGGAGGGCTGTGCTAGCCTCCTAACATCCCTCCACTGGAGTGAGCTTTCTAAAAGGCAAATCACACCTGGGCACTCCCCACCTTCCATCTTCGTGGCTCCACATCATCCTTTAGTAAAGGTCTCAACTCTTCCTGGAAGGCCCAGGAGACCAGGGCACTGCTGATCTGGTCCCATCTCCCCCACTGATTTCTCATGATCCAGGCACAGTGAGAGTCCTCCATTCCCCTAGAACCATCCTCTCTGGCCCATGGGCCCTGCTGTCTGCTGTCCATCTAAGGACAGCACTCCTCAGGAGCCTCCACCTCTCCCACTCATCCGCAGGTCCTATCTCACCACCACATTCTCTAGAAGCTGCCCTAGCCCTCAGTCAGAGCTGGGAGCCCCACAGATGCATCCTGCACCTCTCCAGGAGAGCCTGCCCATCCTGCCCACTGTTGACTTGTTTGTGGCCCCCTCATGGTGTCAGGTGACTGAGGACTGCCGCACCACCCTGGTCCTGCCTCTCTGATTCCTCCTCAGAACCCCAGCACAGAGGGGGGTCTCAGGCATGGTCGGTGGGGGCAGGCTTCTTAAGAAGTCTGTTCTCTGAATATAAAAGAGGCTCTCTGGGCCAATCTTCTGATCCTTGAGGCCTGAGAAGTAACACCTAGGGGTTCTTCATACCATGACCATTACAGTTGTGTGGAGAGTGATAACTACATCACCAATATGCAAGGCCCAGGTCTAGACACCTTGTGGGTCAGTTAATTTAATTTTCACAGTTATTCTACCAAATTAGTTTTGTAATTTCCATTTAACAAATGAAACCCCAAAGCTATGAGAAAAAGAACTTTGGCTGTGTGGCAAATAAGTGGCAGAATGTGGATTGCCACTTTGGAGTTGTGTGTCCTCATTATCTTCCATGACAGGGTCCCCAAAATGCATACAAAATAATTGCTTTTTCAATAATTATCTCTTATCCTCCTACCACCCCCAAATTTCTCAAATCCCCTTTCTTGCATACATACCATTTCTAGCATATACAGCTTTAAGTTCCATGGTCTACAGACAGGTGTAAGGAAATACATCTCTGATTTGTCTCCCATCTCCCCTGTGTTTTAAGGTGAGGCTTCTCATCCAGCAAGGTTGGACCTGTGGCATCTGGTCCTGGTGAGGCCTCACAGGGCTGGGCATCACAGCCCTGGCCTCCTGACAGGGTTCTAACTAGGCAACAGGTCTCTCCATCAGTGGCTCCTGCAGTGGCTCTCCTCTAGGCCTGCCCAGCTTCCTTCTACCCCTGTCACATAAAGTGACCCAAATTGGGCACCAGACATAGCCAGGCTGGCCAGCGGACTTCAGACCACAGAACTTCAGCCTCAGGGAAGAGAGCAGGCCTGCACCTCACCCCAACCCTTGGGATGGCAGCTGGGCAGGAAATGGACCCTGTTGGAAATAGCTTTTGAGGGAGAAAACAGAATTTTGTGAAACAATGCTACTTATTTATAAACGGGCAATGAACATTGGAAGGTTGAAGACATCCCGAGTCTGGCTGCTTTCGTGACTGTGCCCAGGACAGCCCTCCAGAGAAATCATGAAGTAGGCAAGTGCCACAGGAACAAAGACACCTGCGAACAACCCTGCCTGCAGCCCATGAAGTGTAATGAGGTGCCAGTGCTGAGAGTGCAGCCAAAGCAGTGGGCACAGCCAGGCCAGAGGGCTGAGTGGAGGTGCAGGAAATGCAGGGCCCAGTGCATGGGTTCTCGGGGACAACCCAGCCCTCCACACAGCCACCCTGGCCAATGCCTCCTTGCTCGCTGCTCAAGGCATCACATCCCTGGGGAACTTGTCCTCTCTGCTAAGGCTTCTGTTAAAACATGTTCACTTGAAGGGGGTGGGCATGTCATGGGCTCTTCCTGGAGGCACAATTCTAGGAGAGTCTATGACAAGGGTGGGGTCTAGACTGGGGCAGGGACTAGCACTGGGAGAAGCCTAGGACTCAGCAGGGTCTAGGACTGGGGTAGGGTCTAGGACTAAAATGGTGGGCCTGGCAGCTTCACAAGTAGGCAGAAAGTGGAAGGAACCTTCTAAGGGAGAGCTCCATTGGATGCCAGTGTGCCTTCCAGGCAGGGGTCAGGCCCAACCCGGGTTTCCCTCCTCTCTGTCTTGCCTAGGGCTGTCACCCTCCCAATTCTTGATGTTGCTGAGCAAGAGCTCCATTCAAGTGAAAAGTAAAAACAGGCTTTTTCCTTGGGTCCTTACCTGCACATGCCAATTATACCTTGGATTTGCCACCAGCTGGCTTGCCTCTAATATGACTCACTTCCGCTCTGGTATTTCCAGAGGAGCCATTAACCAGCAACCAGATTTCAAGAACAAATTCAACTAAACAAATGCTACAAGCAACCTCTCCAGGGCCTTCAGAGAGCAATGAGGCATGTTATATGAAGATTAGCGGAGAGAACAGCCAATCCCCCTTAATAAATAAGTAATGAGGTGACACGTACCAACAGCGTATTCATTTCCTCTCTGTAGGGGAAAAGCATTTCCTCCTGGTTCAGAGGGATTCTGGGGGCACTCCCCCCATGCATCTGCTGACTGTAGGACTATCCCACCCTCAAGACAAGCTGCCTAACTAGCCTCAATCTGCCCCTTGCAGTGTCAGGATAGGCAGGCCATGATTCTAAGGCCCTTCCTATGATTTTATGATGCAAATCTCCCACATTGCTACCAAAAGCTCCTCCACATTGGGAAACCTCTCCAACCCACTGTGAGGCGAGTAAGGCACTCTCTGCCCACAACATTTAAGGCACACCACGAAAACTCAGGAATCAAGACAAATATTATGACGCAATATTTAAAAAATAAAAAACAATGCAAAAAAGTCCATGATGAGCAAAATGTCAAAATTTTAAGTAAATACGGGCTCGCACCCTGGCCATTCTCAGCTCACCTTGTGCACCTCCCCCTGGTCCCAGCTCCAGAGAACTTGTACATTTAAGATATGGTGGCATTTTCTGCATCCCCACTGCTCCTTTTTGCTCACCACACTCCAGCCATATTTCCCATGTCGAGGAAGGTGCCAGGTTCTCTCCTTGCCCCCTTATCCCCAATGCTCTCAGACTCACAGATGCATCTGGTGTGGCTAATAGTGCTTGTGCTTCCAAGCTACTGTTCTCTTCATCCTAACCTGGATGGGAGCCCCTTTAGGAGCTCTCTCACCCCTCAGAGAATTCAACACTGTCCCACCTCTCTGATGAGAGACTGGATCTTGTTCAGTATTCAAACCCCAGCAGCTGGCAAGGGAACCCCATACATACCCGAGGGATAAATAAGTCCACAGCCGACTATGATATGGGGGGGGAAGGCTTCTAGTGCCCACAGCATCCTGACGGGGAGTTTCAGGGGACCCCACTTCCGGTGCCAGGAGGGAACCTTCGCTGAAGCAGCCTGTTCCGTGGTAGGAGAGCTAGGCTGACAGATACCCTTCCTTATCTAGAGCCAGAATGGTCTGCCCTATAAGGGCATCTCTTCAGGCATTTGAAGAAAGGGCTCACAGCCCCAGTCCTTTCTCTTTATCCGTTTAGGCTACACATCTCTGGCTTCCTCAAAGGATACCCATTTGCTGTTGCTTTCAGGCACTGCCGAGGGTGTTGAGGGTTAATTCGGGTCCTCTAAGACTTAGACTGGTAATTGACTAATCTTACTCTTCTTCAGTTTGCCATCAGCTTCAAGCACCTACACTTACTTGCCCATCTGAGTCGATACCACCTGGCATTCTCTCACCAGGATTACTACCACCTTAACTGCCTCACCTGGCCCTCACCTTGTTTCTGCTCCTGTCTGACCACGGTAGAATCCCCTATAGCATGAGGGATCCTTGTAAGGCATGAGTCGCACATGTCACTCCTCTGCAGCTCAAAACCCACCATGCTCCCCACCTTAGAGGACACACCCAAATCCAAACAATGGATGACCGGTTGCCCCGTCATCTCCTCTCACCCTCACACCCGTGCTCATGCTGCTCCACTAACACTGACCGCCCGCTGTTCCCCAGCTGGGCCGAACTTGTTCTAGCCTCAGAGCCTTTGCCCTTGCTATTCCTTCTGTATGGGATATTTCTAGGGATATTTCCCCTAGAAATCCACACGACATGTCCTTTTGCTTCAGTCAGGTCTGTTTAAACACTTCCTTATCCCTCAAACATTCCCTGTCTGCACTATTCTGAACAGTCTCTCCCTCAACCCGCAGCCTCTGTCACCTTCCCTCATTATGAGTATTTATTTGTTTACTGTCTTCTCCACGAAGGAGGAAATATGTCTGTTTTGTTCACTGCTACATTCCCAGTGCCAGAACAGGGCCCACTATGTAGAAAGTTCTCAATGAATACCTATTGAATAAATAAATGAATTAAAGAACCTGTACCTGATTTTATAGTCCAAGCATCAACAAATAGTATTCTTAGGTACGATTTCAGCAATGTGACCTATGTTAGATTCTCTTTCTTTTCTCTCTCTGCTTCCTTCCTTCCTTCCTTCCTTCCTTCCTTCCTTCCTTCCTTCCTTCCTTCCTTCCTTCTCCTCACCCAAGGATATGTTTATTAATGAGAGAGAGAGAGAGAGAGACTTTGATGTCAGAGAGAAACACCAATTGGGTGCCCCGACCTGGGATTGTACCCACAACTTGGTATGTACCTTGACCGAGAATCAAACCCACAACCTTTTGGTGTATAGGACAATGCTCTAACCAACAGAGCAACCCAGCCAGGACTGCTTTATTTCTTTACATCTGAAATGGCACCTCTCTCCTGAGTTCTCAGTCTCAGACTCCATGATTTCAGGGTTGCATTGGAATACCCAAACATTCTGACCTTGCCATTTTCCACCCTTGTTGAGTTGAGTCCCTGCCCTGTCTTTTTCAGTGTTGCCCTGGTATTTTTAGAAGAGCACTTCTTGTGTGTTTGCGAGGGCCAATTATCCCAGATGCCTCTCTTGGTACATTTTCACTTGCTAGTTCATTTTTATATTCCGTACAAACACTGATGAAATTGCCCAGTAAATATGTGCCAATCCTAACAAAACTCAATGACGTTCCAGTCCTGAGTGGTTTTGGCCATGATAGCTCATCCGGTGGAAGCTCACAGTGAGTCCACAAAAGGGATTAAAGTGCAGAGTTGGTGTGACATGGAAAGCCAGGGAAGGGAGGACCAGATGGCACTGGGGGGTTGTCAGTGTGCTAGGAGAATGCTGAGCACCTTGTCCTCACAGGATGTCTAACCTCCACTCCTCCAGCATGTTGCTCTGCCAAAAGAAGGGTCTGCCTTTGCCCCAGCTCCCTGGGATCTCAGTCACTCTGGGTGGCTACTGTCCCCTGTGTATCTGGCAGGCCTGATAAGACTGGGGTCAGCACACTGTGGAGAATCCATAAACACAGCTGCCTCAATGAATGAGCACACGAGGAGTGTTCAGAGGGATCAGCTCAGAATATGGGGACTTTGGATGGACTTATGTGAAACTGTCCCCTCAGACTGTTCATATAATGTCTTGAGTTTGTTCAGTATTTGGGGAGGAGTCCATCAGTGCCACGAGAATCTCAAGGTGGCCACTGACCCTCCAAATGTTAAGTGCCACTTGGTTAGAATAGGGTGTGAATGAAGCCCAAAGGGCTGGAGGTCCTGTCTCTGCCTGGGGCCATGTACTCTGCCTTCCCACCTGGCCTCCCTTTCTGCTCGAGCCCTACCTTGCCACTGCCACCTTCACAGCTGCCAGGTGATTCCCACTTGCTGCCTTTGTCCAAGTTGTTCCTTCTGTTGAAACACTTTTCCCTTCTTCCCCACCAGCCAACTCCCATGGTGTTTCTAGACCCCTCGGGGTGTCTTCCTCAAGGTCTGTCCCCAGCACCCCTGCTTCTCTCCCACCCCAGCATCCCAGATCAGGACCGCCCAACGTGTGACCCAACGATCTCTCCCTGTCCTCTCGTGGGCTGCAAAAAAGATTCACATGGAAATTGTCAGTAAGCTTTAAAAGCAATTTGACTGAGCAATTTTATGTCAGTTGAATCTCATAATAAAAATGTGGGGCTTGTGTTGTTTCTTTTTTCTCCATTTATTTTTCTAGTAATTCATTTTTATTGTATTTTATAAAAGGATCAATCTGTGATGGACTGGAATAAAAAATGTATCCCATCTTTGACTGTACATCAGTGTTTCTCAACCTTTTATTAGCCCCCCCATGGGGCATTTTAGACACCCTGCCATTGCCATTCGCTCTGCCCCCACCATGAAATTTTAATACCACAGATATTCTGTAAATCTGTTTCTGTACTCTTTGTATGTTTGTGCTTTATACATAAAAAGAGTAATACTCTTTTGCACCCCTCTCCAAGATCCAATTTCCGCCCTGTTGGGGACCATGCTGATGAGAAGTCATGTGATAGAGGGTTGTAGCATGGCTGTGGTCCTGGGCTAGGCTGGTGCTGCCTGCAGGAGGGGTTTGGAAACCTGTGGAGTGCTCTCGTCAGCTAGTAGTTGTGCTGCAGAATCGAAATATACATATTACTATAAATCACCTTTCTTTTCCCCCCCTGTACATTATAGTTAGGGCATTACACTGATTTTTTTTTAAACTGTGGATGTTGATAAGTTTGATGATCTATTATCTTCCTGTTGGATCTTATGACACTTTGACAGATGAGGAGGAGGAGGATAGTCATGCTTCCCAATTGGTCCTCCCCAATGTTCTTGCTCCTGTGGCCATTTGCCTGGTGACCACTCACTGATTGTAATCTGGACATCTCAGGGCAGCCACAGGGTGCCCTGCGAGCCATCTGGTGAATGGGCAGCCAGTGCATCAAGCAGCTCTGCAGAAAACACCAGTCTGGAGATCACTCCTCCCAGATACACCTGCATGGTAAAGAGCTGGGGAGAGAAGGCTACTCAGCAGCCACACCCATTTGTCTCTAAGTCACAGGCTTCTAACGTGTCACTACTTTCACTCAACTCCTTTATGTTTTGCAGGAGACCTACAACAACCCAAGGAACTAACATTTCCAGGGACATACTTTGGAAAAAACTGAGCCTGAGGTTCATTTCCTGGTCCATTGCCCCAAGGTCACAGGTCATTGGAAATCAATCAGTAAGAACCAGAACATCTTCCTTGTCTGGGCTGATGCAGAAAGGCTGGAGGTTCCTGAGGTGCCTGCACTTGTGCATTCAGACCCTATCACCCATCATGGACCCTGGAGCAAGTCTGAGGAACATCACAGGTCCTGAAGTTACCATGCTCTGGGCTGTGGTCATTCTCTCTCCCCAAGGCTTAGTCCAGACTCAGCAGACACTGGAAATTCATATTCATTACCTGATTTCTCTTGAACCAAAGGTGAATTTACTTGAAGATACTGAGAGTTTCTCACTCTCTCTCCACTTGGGAGACAAGATAAAGTGTGGGTGTACCACAGCCACAATAAGCACCCAGATACCCCAAGCACTCACTAGAGCTGCCCAGATGGATGATGTATTTCTTCAGAAATTGTGGTCATTCATCTTCTCCCAGAGGAATTCTTTCAAAAAACAAAGAAGTCAGTCTGAGTTCAAAGCAACAGTCTATTGAACTGTTGGACACAGGCTTACAGAACACGATGGATGGTGCATTAGGCTGCTAGGGCTGCCATCAAAAAGTACCACAGATGGGGTGGTTTAAGCAAGAGGAATTTATTGTCTCACAGTTCTGGTGGCTGTATCAGTAGATTGGGTTCCTTTTGAGGACTCTCTCCTTGGTTGCAGATGGGTGTCTTCTCCCTGTGTCTCCACATGGTCTTCCCTCTGAGTGTTTCTGTGTCCTAATCACCTCTTCTTATAAAGGCACCAGTCATACTGGATTAGGGTCCACTTTAATCACCTCACTGTAGCTTAATTACTTCTTTAAAAACCCTACCTCCAAATACAGTCACATTCTGAGTTACTGGGGGTAAGGTTTTAGCATATAAATTTTGGGGGGGAAATAATTTAGTCCATAACAAATTTAAGTCACAGAGAAACACAGACTGTGGAAGTTTTGGAAACTATTGAACTCATTCATTTTATTAAACAGAAAAATGAAGACCAAGAAGAAGTCACTGCACCCAGTAACCCAGCTCCAGGGCCCTGGGTGCAGACCTAGGGTTCCCAGAGCTGTCAATCCAGTAACTTTCCCAGGTACCTTTCCTCCCTGCACTGCCACTGCTGCCCCCACCCCTACAAAAAACCCAAAACACAAAAACCAAAAAATTATAAGCAATTTAAAAAGAAAGATGACAAGTCTTTAAGGGCAAGGTTAATACTTTGGCAGAGATTCTTTGCTTGACCAAACTTTGATCAGGCTCTTGAACCTCCTCCTAGGCCCATCTATGCACTTGCCTGTAAAATCCAATTTCAGCAGGAAACCTGCTGAAGAATCTGTCAGTTTGCTGAGAACTCCTTGATCAGGTTCCTCCTCTTCCACCATTCTCTGGTCATGTGTGACACTCTGGCCTGTCTTAGTGAGAGTCCTATTAGGTCTCTTTACCTCTGAAGTTTCATCTTAGTAATTTTCCATCCACTGATCCCCACCCTGTTCCTTGGCTATAAATCCCCACTTGCCCATGCTGGATTCAGAGTTGATCCAATCTCTTTCCCCCACTGCAAAATCCCAGCGCAGTGGTCCCTACACCTATGGCGATGGTCCTCAATAAATCCTGCCTTTTATTTGACAACTTGGAGTCTGGTTTTATAAAGGCTGGATACTGCAAAAGCAACATTGACTCAGGATCTTCAGCTGCAGTTTTCAAAGTATGGTCCACAGGACCCCTTGGGGGTCCCTGAGACCTTTCTAGGGGTCCAGAAGGTCAAAACTATTTTCACAGTTATCTCATTTACTTTTTTCACTTTTATTGTTTCACTAGTGTGAGAGTTTTCTAGAGGCTATATCATGCAGGATGATGTCATTGCTCTGACAACTAATGGAATGCATGAATCAGATATGAGAAAACAACTGTTGTTTAAGCCAACTATCAAGAGATTTGCAACAAGGTAGGATGATGCTACTCTCTTTCTTTTTTTTCCTTTGGAACATACAGTCATTTTTCATAAAAATGTTTTTACATGAAATTGGTTTATTATTGGCATTTTTGAATGATTAAATATTTTAAAAATTTGTTTTAATTTCTAAGACAGTAAAAGTCAATAGAGAGGACATATATAAACAAAAGTCCTTTTGAGGGGGTGGTCCTCCATAATTTTTAAGATTGTCCATGGGTGCTAAAACCAAAAAGTTAGAGCATTAGTGCTCCAGAGCAATGAATAAAGCTCATTGGTGAAACCAGCAGGCATTTTCTTTGTTCTGCTTTATATCATTTTCTTACAGTTGCTTTCTTTTAAGAGCTGACTTGATTTTCCCCAGGCCCTCACAGAAATGGATTACCTAGAACCCAGTGAGCACCCAGTTCTAAGGGCCACTTCTCCCAAGCTCCGTGGCAACTGTCTCTCAGCACTAGCTTTTCAGGACTCACATCATTAGTCTCTGATGGGCCCCACAACCTGTGGGTGATAAGAACTGTGGGAAATCAATAACTTACTGCTATTAAGATACGTAATAAGCACAGAGAGGGACAGTGGCTGACATCACAAAGCCATATAGAAATGCTCTGGCTTTGTGATGTCAGCCATTGTCCCTGCTAAGGCAAATCATACTTCGTGAGGTCAGCACTTGCACAGTAGCCCATACACTGTGGTTGGGGTTGATCCTCATAGTCAGCCAACCTGAAGGTCAACTCCACACACGAACAATCTAATAGTAATCAAGAACAATTATAACAGGAGGGCACATAACCCACACAATGGACATTCCTGGGGCACCCAGCTCAGGTGATCACAAAAACTGTGCCACTGGGTTCCACAGGACACCTACTATACAAAGCCACATTATCAAGACTGGAGTCATAGCAAATCTACCTAAATCACAGAAACAAACACAAAGAAATGGACAAAATGGGGAGACAAAGAAAAATTCCCCAAACAAAAGAACAGGAGAACTCTCCAGAAAAAGAACTAAGTGAAATGGAGGCATGCAATTTATCAGACAGAGTTCAAAAAGAGGGTTATAAGGATGCTCGAGAAACTTAATAAGAACTACAACTGCATGAAAAAGAACCAGTCAGAAATGAAGAATGCAATATTTAAATGAAGAATACACCCCAAGGAAACAGTAGGTTGGATGAAGCAGAGGAAAGAATAAGTGATTTGGAAGAAAAGGTACCAGAAAACACCCATTCAGAGCATCCAAAAAAAAAAAAAAAAAAACATTAAATGAGGATAGTTTAGGGGACCTTTGGGACAACATGAATTATAACTACATCTGCATCAAAGCAGTACCAGAAGGAGAAGAGAGAGAGAGCAAAGGATCAACAATCTATTTAAGAAATAATGGCTGAAAGTTTCCCCAACCTGGAGAAAGAAAAAGACATGCAGGTCCAGAAAGTGTAGAGTGTCCTGGAGTCCCACACCAAAACACATCATAATTAAAATGCCAAATGTTAAAGACCAAGAGAGAATCTTAAAGTAGCAAGAGAAATACACTTAGTTACCTACAAGGGAACTCCCATAAGACTGTTAGCTGATTTCTCAACAGAAACATTTCAAGCCACAAGGGACTGGCATGAAATATTCAAAGTGATAAAAAGCAAGAACCTACCACCAAGACTACTTTATCTATCAAGTCTATCACACTTAAAATTGAAGGAGAAATAAAGAGCTTCTCAGACAAGAAAAAGCTAAGGAAGTTCATACTACCAACCAGAATTACAAGAAATAAAGGGTCTTTCTGAAGAAGAAAAAGAAGAAGATGACAACATAGAGGAACATAGTTAAAAGAATAAAATGGTGATAAATTCATACCTATCAATAATCACTTTACATGTAAATGGCTTAAATATTCTAATAAAAAACATAGGGTGACTTAATGTATGGGAAAACAAGAACTATATATATGTAGTCTACAAGGGACACACTTCAGAACAAAACATACACACAGATTAAAAGTAAAGGGATGGAAAACATATTTCATGCAAATAGAAATGAAAAAACTGGGCTAGCAATAATTATAACAGACAAAATCAACTTTAAAACCAAGTTTAAAACCAAAGAAACAAAGAAGGACACTACATAATGATAAAGGAAACAATCCAACAAGAGGATATAATCCTTGTAAACATTTATGCACCCAATGTAGCAGTACCTAAATACGTAAAGTAAATCTTGATGGACATAAAGGGAGAGATCAAAGGTAATAGTCATGGTAGGGGATTTTAACACCCCATTATTATTTATAAACAAAATAAAAGATAAACACTACATGATCATATCAATAGATGCCAAAAAATCATTTCAAAAACACAGCACCCACTTGTGATAAAAACTTTCAGCAAAGTGAGAATAGAGGGAACATACCTCAACATAATGAAGGCCATTTATGGCAAACCCACAGAATACATCATACTGAACCAGCAAAAACTAAAAGCATTTTCCTTAAGATCAGGAACAAGACAGGGATGCCCTCTTTCACCACTCTTATTCAATGTAGTACTGGAAGTCCTAGTCATAGCAATCAGAGAAGAAGAAGAAATAAAAGGCATCCAAATTGGAAAGGAAGGAGTAAAACTTTAATTACTTGTAGATGACATGATACTGTATATAGAGAACACTAAAGATTCCACCAAAAAACTACTAGAACTGACAAATAAATTAAAGTAGGAGGATACAAAATAAATGTCCAGAATTCAGTTGCATTTTTATGTACTAATAATGAATGATCAGAAAGGGAAACTAAGAAAATAATCCCATTTACAATTGTATTAAGAAAAATAAAATACCTAGGAATAAATTTAATTCCTTTAAAGATGTAAAAGACCTGTAAATTTAATTCCTTTAAGGATGTAAAAGACCTGTAAATTATAAGAAAATTATAAGAAACTGGAGAAAGAGCCCTGGCTGGTGTAGCTCAGTAGATTGAGCACAGGCCTGTGAACCAAAAGATCATGGTTTGATTCCCAGTCAGGGCACATGCCTGGGTTGCAGGCCAGTTCCCAGCAAGGGACGCATGAGAGGCAACCATACATTGATATTTCTCTCCCTCTCCCCCTCTCTTCTTCCCTTCCCCTCTAAAGATAAATAAATAAAATGTTAAAAAAAAAAAGAAACTGGAGAAAGAAATTAAAGAAGATACAAATAAGTGGAAGCATATGAACATCATTAAAATGCCCATACTACCCAAAGCAATCTATAGATTCAACACAATTCCTATCAAGATACCAATGGCATATTTCATAGAACTAGAACAAATATTCCAAAAATATATATGGAACCACAAGGACCTGGAATAGCCACAGCAATCTTGAGAAAGAACAACAAGGTTGGAGGTATCATGCTACCTATTATCAAACTATACTACAAAGCCATAGTAATCAAAACATCATGATACTGGCATAAAAACAAACATGTAGATCAATGGGACAAAATAGAGAGCCTAGGAATAAACTCACACTTTTATGGTCAATTAACATTTGACAAAGGAGGAAAAAAAGCATACAATGGGGTAAAGAGAGTCTATTCAATAAATAATGTTAGGAAAATTCAACAGATACATGCAAAAAAATGAAACTAGACCACCTCCGTGTACCATACACAAAAATACATTTAAAATGGATTAAAGATTTAAATGTTAGGCTTGAAACTATAAATATCCTAGAAGAAAACATAGGCAGTAACATCTCAGACATTTCTCATAGCAAATTTTTTCAGATATATCTCCTTGGGCAAGGGAAATAAAAGAAAAAATAAACAAATGAGTCTACATCAAACTAAAGATTTTATCCAGCAAAGGAAACCATCAACAAAATGAAAAGACAACCCATTAAATAGAATATATTTGCTAATGATACATCTGATAAGGGGTTAATATCCAAAATTTATAAATTACTTACACAAGTCAACACCAAATAAACCATCCAATTAAAAAATGGAGAAAGGACTTGAATATACACTTCTCCAAAGCGGACATACAGATGGCCAATAGACATATGAAAAGATGCTCAATGTCATTAAACATGAGAGAAATGTAAATTAAAACCACAGTGAGATATCATCTCATACCTGTCAGAAGAGCCATCATCAATAAACACAACAAGCCCTGGCTGGTATAGTTCAGTGGATTGAGTGCAGGCCTGTGAACCAAAGGGTCACTGGTTCAATTCCCAGTCAGGGCACATGCCTGGGTTGTGGGCCTGATCCCTAGCAGGGAGTGCATGAGAGGAAACCACACATTGATGTTTCTCTTTCTCTTCCCCTCTCTAAAAAGTCTAAAAAAGATTAACACACAAGGATGTGGAGAAAAGGGAACCCTCACGTACTGTTGGTGGGAATGCAGATTTGTACAGCCACTGTGGAAAGCAGAATGGAGTTGCCTCAAATAATTAGGAACTAAAACTACCTTATGACCCAGCTATTCCACTTCTGGGAATATACCCTAAGAATCCCGAAACATCAATTCAAAAGAATATATTCACCCCTATGTTCACTGCAGCATTATTTACAATAATAGCCAAGATTTGAAAGCTGCCCAAGTGTCCATCAGCAAATAAGTAGATAAAAAAGCCATGGTACATGTACAAATGGGATACTACTCAGCCATAAAAAAAGGAAGGAAATCTTACCTTTTGCAACACCATGGATGGACCTGGAGAGTATTGTGCTAAATAAAATAAGCCAGTCAGATAAGGACATGTACCATATGACCTCACTTACATGTGGAATCTAATGAACAAAATAAGGAAACAAAAGAGAAACAGACCCATATATACAGAGAACAGACTGACAGCTGTCAGAGGAGAGGGGTTCTGGGGACTGGGTGAAAAAAGTGAAGGGATTAAGCAAAAAGAAAAAAAAAACCTCATAGACACAGACAACAGTATGGTGGCTACCAGAGGCAAAGGGGGATGTGGAAGATAGAAGAGAGTAAAGGAAGGATATTGGTGATGGAAGGAGACTTGACTTGGGGTGGTGAACATACAATATAATATATAGATGATGTATTATAGACTTGTACACCTGAAACCTATAGAATTTTATCAACTGATGTCACCCAAATAAATTCAATTAAAAAAAAAAAAAGAAAGAAATGCCCTGGGTGGTTGTGTCTTCGCTTCATCTGTGACAGGTCTTCTCTTGCCTGGCTTTCTTGATGTCCCCAGAGACATTCTTGTTCTGATGAAGGTTTTGGCAACATGTTGGTTCACTACAGATTCATCTTTTGGGTCTTTCAGCAATCTAAGTGTTTGTCCTTCCTTTGCCATTGCCTGATGATGGGAGAAGGGAGGAAGGAGACAGTGGCGATGAGGTGAAAGGTAAAAGGCTGATCACCCAGAGTGCTCGTTTCCCAGGAAACTCAGTGCTAGGAGGTTGCATTGATGATAGTAGTGACAAGAGCTTCCAGGCACCCGCATTTCCTTTGTGCTAAGCACTGTTTTGGTCATTTGCATGTATTTGTTTATTTAATACTCACAACCCTGGGAAGTAGGTACTATTGTTATTCTCATTTTGCTGATGAAGAAAAGGAGGCACAAAGAAGTTACGGAACCTGCCCAAGGCCACACAGCAGAAAAAGGGTTTTCATTCCAAAAGGCTGGTGCCAGCAGCAAAGAGTCTATGCTCTTCAGCTCTATGCCTACAGAGAAAATGTGTTTGATATCCTTTCTCAGATGGCTGAGGAGCTTACATTCTGAAAGAAAGGATGAGGTCCAGACCTAGGATGTCGGGAAGGGGCAGATAAATTGTACTGCATGTCAAATGCCACACTCATTCAGAAGAGAACTTGGCCCTGAATAAGGAATAAAGCATCTCCTGCAGACAGGAGATGTTGAGGAAAGGAAAGGGGAAGAGTGTTATGAGCAGCTGAGCCAGTGAGGAAAATCCAGGCATGAAGACATTGGCTCATTTCCCTGTAAGTCCCTCTACGTTTATAATGTTTTATAAGAGACATTCCAAATGTTACCAAAGAGCCTACTGTCAACTCCCTGCTGCCACAGTGTCTCAGAACTCAGCTGGGAGAATCCACATTTATGGAGAATTGTCTGAAGTCCTTCTCCCTCCTCCTGTCTCCAACCAGACCTGAGGGCAGTCTCCCAGCCTATGAACAGGAGTGATGAAGTCCAAACCAGATAGAGTCCTGAAGATGCCACATCCAGAAAGTGTCAGACCCTGAAGTGACATGGAGAGAAACTTCAAATTGTAGTGGGCAAGGCAGGAGTCAGGGTGAGTGGATGCATTCAAGAACAAAGCCTGTAGAAGCTAAGAGAGACGGGGTGTGGTGAGAGGAGGCCTACAGAGGGTGCACAGAAAAGGGCCACAGGTCCTGGACACAACAGGACTGCTTCTGAACACCCAGGGTTCCAGCTGCTCTCATTAATTTTAATGACCTCAGTGTCCAGTATTTGAACTGATATTCCTACCACTTGGGAAAGCACGCTCCCATTTTCTATTCTAATATGTAGTGAGACCATCATTTTGTGCTCAGAAAGCCCCAGGGAAAGAATGTCTAGGACATTCTTCAATTAATACAATGGAGTCATTTCATAATGTTAGCTGCAGAACAAGCCTTCTACAGGCCCAACGATAAAGCCATCACGTCGCACACTCCAGGGGCTTCTGTCATATAGATTCTGTGTTGAGGCCCTGCTCCCCCCATATGGTACATTGTTCTGAAGCTGTAAATCCTGTGGTCCTGCCCAGCATGCTCTTTTGCTGCAGGACCGTCACTCCAAAGTACCAAGTGTCAGAAAATCTCTTGTAGCAAAGGTGCTGGGCAGATGGCAATGTGGACTCTACTGATGTCTCATCTCCAAAGAGTGTAAAACAAACACATTTCCAGGCATTGATCCAGGAAGAACATTCTCCCTTTCTTGTTGACAGATGAAAAAATTGAGCCCCAGAGACTATGATCAAAGAAAAGATATCTTGAACTTTACTAAAAAAAGGACAAAAGTCCTTTCTTAGGGACACAGCATGTGGCCAATTTAGAGGATAGACCAAGGGAACCTTTTAATGCACAATGAAGGTTCTATTTCCAGCCTAGGATGCTATGATCTTATCAAAAATAGAAGACAGAAAAAATAAATATTTTTATCCACTGCCTGCACATCCATCCATCCATCCATCCACCCTTCCACCCATCCATTTATCTGCCCATTCATCCTACACATATTCATTTCTCAAAGGCCAAACACATGCCACACACCATCTAGGTTATCAGAGGATATACACTGATGAATAAAACAGACATAGACCTTCTTCTTCGGGAGTTTACAGTCTTACAGATAAGGGAGCTAATGAAGCAATTATAAGTACCTCCATTACACCAATAAGGAAAAGAGGTGTTCCAGGTGCCAAGAGAGAGCACAAATGTATGGCAAGGGAGAAAAGAAAAAAGAAAAAGAGAGCCAGGCATTAAAAAAGAAGTGCGTTCACCCTGAATTAAAACCAGGCTCAAACCTTCTTCACCTAAGGATTCAATTAAAATGTGGAAATGTTGCATCTCTCATATCTACATCTGAATATATGACTGAAGCCTATAATTAACAGAGTTCTTAAAAAATGCAACCCAGTGAAACTCTTGGGCTATTTACTAACTCCCTGATTAGCACTCAGACAAAGGCCATTGTCCCACAGGCAGTAATTTGGTCTTCAGAGTAATCTGAATTTGCAAGCCTATATGAATTGAGAATGAGAATAAACCTGATATTTATCCAAAATGAAAGAAACAGTTGCTGATGCCAGAAAAGAATGAACCAGAATAGCTGAAGAGGTCAGCAGAAACTTGACATTGAGAAGGCTTTATGCTTCTGATAAGCATCCCTTTTTGTCAGAAAGGTTTGGTGCCTTTTCCTATCAATTCTTTCTACCTTGTTTCAAAGTTCCTGTCTGGGTGATAAGAATGGTCTCAAAAAAACTTTCACAAATTACGAAGAATGAGCAATGTGTTGATGAAAGAAGAAGACAGAAAGGTTCACATTTTTCCACATAAAACCCCAAGAGAAAAGTGCACACTTCTGACTAATTTTAGGATTAAAGAGGGAAGAACAACAGTGCACTTGCTTGTGGTGAATCTCATTCATAATTATGAATGACAACATCATGAGGGCCTCACCTTAGGCCCTGGTAGGAGTCCTTGGGTGCAAGTGGCTCTAGAGCTGGTGGTGTTCTTGGTTGAAAGCGGCAACCTTCCTGACCTACTCTCCAGAGAGGGATGCTCGTGACCAAATACATGCTTGAAGCACCTGATCCATGGGTGCAGTCTCCACCTAGAGCACAAAGTCTAGTGAACGGGGTGTCAGCAGTCCTTTCTCCCCTGGGCTGCTGAGTTGTGGATACATGGGGATGCCACAGTCTGTAGATCACCTGTGAAGGGGCTCTCCAAGGCTGCCCTCAGTGTAAGAATCAAGTGTTGAGTGCACAGTACAGATAGTACCCCTGAAGCCATCCCCCATAGTGGCAGATGGAAGATGAGGCTTAGGTGATCAACAGGAGGAGCTGAGCTCCCATTCTTAAAGGACACATGCCCTCTTCTTTCCAATAGGAAATCCAGGATTTTTACTTCTGGACCTTTAACCACCTATCATAAAAGCTCAAGAACAGGACATCTTTAAATTAATAGAGAAGGATGATTGAGCCAAACTCCTTCTGGCTGTTCTTGAACTAAAAAGCAGATTCCCTCGGGAGAAGAAGGAAAATGATGGGGTGGAGGTGGAGGAGAGTAGGGAAAGGAAAAGGCCAGGTGGCTCAGTGGGATAAGAACTCAAGATGTTCATACAAAGTCTCTGGTGACTGTAGAGAAAGCAGTTCCAGAAGAGCCACCCAGCAGAGACAGATGGAGGAACATTGACAGGGGAGGCAGTATGTGGGGACCACCTTTTATTTCCAGGAGCCTGGGCGAGCACAGGAGGATAGAAGACCACAGCTAGACAGGAAGGAGACCAGACTGTTTATATAATGAAAAAAAGGGCAAAGAGAAGGAAGGGTTGAGGGAAAAGGGAGTACAAGAGAAACAATCAGGTTTCTGACCACATGGAAAGGTCAGGAGTCTTGGGTTTAGTTGACTTCAAGCTTAGCCTGAGGCAACACTGTGAACCGCCCAGCTCAGGCTGCAGGAATGGTCTGATTTTAATAAAAGCCCCATTCTCTCTGGCTTGAGGCATAAGCTGGAGACCACCTGCCAGGCACACATATGCAGATCTTGACAATTTACATGGTTCCCCCCTCAACTGTATCATCTCAGGGCCTCTCACCATCTCCACCTATGAGGTCAGCTGGACAGACACTTGCTCCATTTGATAGAGGCACCATCTTACCCATCAATATACCGCACTCAGAACTGGAATTTAGCTTTCTGACCCCAAGCTCCTGTTGCTTTGTGCTGCACCTGCCCTTGTCAGAGGTGAGAGAGATGAGGGCAAGGCCACCTCCACCTGAAATCATCTGAGAAAATCTCATGGCTTTCCTCCTGCCGAGCTGAGTATAGGATATGCCTCTTCTCATGGCCTCATTCATTCAGACTCCTTTGGAGAGGAAAGATGCTGATGTAGAATGAGGGAATGAGGAAGCAGAAAATACTGATTCTAAACAGCAGACAAAAATGGAAGCCAGGCTGCTTTACTCTACTCCAAAGGCTAGAAAAGTTCCTTCTGAGGCCAATAACCTAGGTGAAGGTGGGGGGTGGGGGTGCAGGCAGGAGCTGGCCAGTGGATGGATGGGAAAGTAACAGAGTAACAAAGCTTGGGACAAGGGGAGAAAGCAGGCTAGCAGGTTAGAAGCCACTCTGGATAAGGTCCTGATTGAACAATTACATCTAAAATTAAATATAACAAACAGCCTGTTCAATTATACACAGTACTGGCAATGAGATGAGCCTCTCACGTTCTTTCCAGATGCTCTGGCCTCATCATACCCCCACCCGTGGCCGGCACCTTCTCTTCCAGGGCAATGTTCCTCCCCACCAGAAACCACCATGGTGATGCTAGAAGATTCTTGCCAGTCATACAGGTCTTGAAACAGGCTGTCTTGGCAGGAAATAGTTATCCATTTCTTCCCTAAAGAAAACTAGAAACATGAGGTTAGGAATGGTGCCAGGTGTGACCTCTTGGCCTTCTGCAGAAGAAATATTTGGGTTGGTCCAACATAATATGATCACAAGAAACTGGAGCTTAAGGGACATTTTTTTTTTGTTTTGAAATACTGGCTTTATAGGTGATGAGGTGGAATGGTCTTATTGTAAAATCATTAACTAATAGGTCTAAAATAAAGTTAGCTAGTTGCAACTACCAATGAATGCCCAGAGAGGTTCAATGACTTGCTCCAGGTCTTAAAGTAAGTAAGTTAGCCTTAAAAAAACTCAGGATTCTTGACTCTCGGTTTTACAACTTTTCTGAGATTATGTATCCATGAGCCTAACAAGATAGAGAGCATTATTAAAAAACACCTATATACAAGCATTGGACCAGTGGAGGAGACTGAAGGCAATGATCTGAAATGCCTCTTCAAGCTCTATGTCCTGATTGCTCCTCCCAGGAAGCAGAGCCTGCTCATGGTGAGACAGACACTATTTCTCAGCGATGCACCTGCAGCATGACTCTGCTTCCCAGCACTGGTTAATGCTGACCCCTTAACATTTTTCACCTTTGATTTCCTTAATGTGATTGCTGTGTTTCCTTGCTGTCTGACAAAGGTCAATACCTATTTGTCCTCTAGTAAATGGGCTGCTTAATGCTGAGAGGAAAGAAAAGGCCAACAGAAAACCCTCATGGCTGCCTATAAATAACTCCAAAGTCAATCATCTACTTTTGGTTTCTTCTTTGAACTTAAACATTTTTATCACATACAAATGTACCATCATTAGCCCTTCCTGGCAGCATCCAGCCCTTTATGGAGTAATTGCCTCTCAAAAAACATCATGCTTTTCTGAACATGCTGTATTTTTGGCCGCAGCCTTGAACTGCTGGGAATGCAATTGCTTTTTAATTGGAACGAACAACCAGTGCTGGCTTGGATTCAGAGCTGAGCCTTCCCACATCGAAAGTGTCTGTGGGAGCCTGGAGATCAGGGAGCAGGTGGCCAAGCCATCCACCTTCAGGTTCTGACTCCCAGGGGAAGCTGTTTGTGCCTGGGGACTGTGCTGTCTCAGAAAACAGAATTTCCCTTCTTACCAGAAAAAGAAGTACTTGTCCTCCAGGGGGACCACAAACAGAAACTGAGTGGTCCATGTGGGAAGGGTTCCCTTGCCCTGTGGATGTCTGTAAATGTGTGAATAAACCAGAAGCTCAAAGGAATGGAAACAAAAGAATCATCAAGAAAATATTCAGTGTTTTCCATCAAGATGCCAGACCAAACTGTCCTTTCCTTTCCAAATGGAAGCAATTGTAGGAACAGGTTCTCTTGCCTTCTGTCACTGAGGGGAATAATTAGCATTCTAGAAACCCATCGCTTTAGGTTTTCATTCTATCAAGCAATTATTTAGCATTTACAGCTTATTAATACAGCAGTGTGTCTCATTGACACGGTTATGCTAAAAAGCTTACACTTAATCAGAATATCAGCACAATGGTTTGCTAAACACAATCTCTTCTCCACGCATTCCTTTGATTTAACTACTTTTAACAGCATATGAAGGGCATGAGCTGAAGGCCAGTCACCCACAATGAAATGCTGGCACAGTAATTGTGCAGAATATGAAGTGCCTGATCCTAAGTGGCTAAAGGACTATTTCCATATGCAAGCACTCAGATGGGTTATGTGTTGTGCCAGATTAAGCCGCTGTGCAATGTGGGATGAAAACCAACATAGGGGAAAAATCCAAACAATTCAGTAAAACTCTGGCTTCTTGCATTCACACAAATTCAGGTCTGACCTCAAATGCCTTTACTCTTTTAGTCTAAGATTGCAAACTTTAAGGTCTTCTACATTGTGGGGACCTTACATTTAAACTTATAGACATGGTTAATTCTGGCTGAGCAAGGTTTCCAAGAACAAAGAAACCTACATTGGTCCTAATGATACCAGTTGATTGCTTCAATCATCAGTGCTCTAGAGATGTGAGATGGAGCCAACCCTCACCCCAGTTGTGATTGGAGGGTAGGTGTGTGGCTTGTCTCAACTCATTTCCTGTGCCCCTCACTGGGTACTGATCCCTACAGCTAAGGTGGCCCCTGCCCTGTGCCCATGCTCACTCCCTCTATCTGCTTTAGGTCATATTCCTCTAGCCACCCACCCCAGACCACAAGCTCCTTCACTGTTCCAAAGTTTACCCTTCTGCAAAGCCAGCAACATATAAGGACATCCTGGGTTATTCCACACGATGATCTCCCACTTTCCCTGAATTCCTTTAGCACCTTCATGGTACTGCTTAACATACAGTTTTCCCGTTTTCCTGAGTTTAATTTATTAACTCCAGTGAGCAAGTCAATTTGTTTTTGAGTGCTGATGACTGCTCTAGGCCCTGAGAAGAATTCTCCGTCATCTAGCAAAAGTATTTTATATTTCTGTGTTGATAGCATTGTGCTGGAGTTCAGTAAGGATGAAAAGGGACAAAGAGGTTTGTGAAGGTAGTAGGACATGGGAAGGAAACATAAGCTACTGGAGAAAAAAACAAGTCAACAGATGTGTATTTGTCTACAATATAATAGTGTGACAACTATGAGCAAGCGGGGAGTGTTGGGTTGGAATGAATAATTACTTGTAAGTAGAGGTCAGCTGGCCCTTGAGCTGGATCTTGAAATCAAGTACATTGGAATGAGGACCTTGAGTGCCCACCCACAGAGGACAGATTTTGATCTGACAGCAGTAGGGACACAGCAAAAGTTTCTGATTTAGAAATAGGAGACTGCTGACAAATCCCATGGGAGTGGAAATAATGCTCTAAATGAGGGTAGGCAATGAGCACAGACTATCTGAGGATGCTCAGAGGAATTCCTGGATGAACTGGATGTGGAACAAAACACAGAAGTGGGACACGGGGTTGGAGACTGTGTGGCCACCAGCCAAGAGAATTTTTGACTGAGATTGAATAATCCTGATTCTCCCACCTCTGCATGTAATTGTAACGAATTCAGCAAAAGCTGTTAATTTGTCTTTGAGCTTTACTTTGTCAACATACCTTGGGTCTAATAGTGCTGTTTGCATTTATATTATTTTTTAGTGGCTTGTTAGGATTTTCTTGGTGTTCTCTTTTGTCCAACAATGCTGTATTTAGAAACATCTTTAAATGTCCAAGTTGTCTTTTGCTGAGGGGGTGTTTTTATTCAATCCTACATTATTAATTTTGGATTAATTACATTTTGATCAGAGAATAAAATCTGTAAAATTTCCAGTTTTTAAGATCCATGAAAATTTTACAGGTTAGGACATAATCAACTTTTGTGCCTGATCCGCAGACATTTGAAAAGAAGTTCTTCTGAAAGACACTCAAGTTCAAATATATACCTTCATTCATTATGTGTGCTCAATCATTCATTCATCATATAATTGATGAATGTTTATTAAATATGACTAAGTCAAATTAATTCTATTCTTCATATCTGCTATGTAATTTCTTTCTATATTTTTCTCATTTTGCCATGTGTTAAGAATGGTGCACTAGCAATTTCTACTTTCTTGTGGCATTTCTGATGCACCTGATGTTTTGTACCTGGATCCTTCTTCATTTCCACAGCAGTTGGTCCTCTGCCCTCTTTTTCAAGCTCTCACTACTCACAAAGGAACATTTGTGGCCCCACTCATCGTACTTCAACCTACTATACTGGTACTTCACTATACTTCAAATTCTCATTCATTCTGAATCCATACTCTCCACAGCTAAGCCCAGCCAAAAGATTCAGAATAAGTGAACCAATACCAGGGAAGTGGAATAAGGCCCATCCTTCAGTGCAGACATCCAGGCTGTCATGAAGGTTCTAGAGAAAAGTTAGACAGGTGAACATCCTCTGTTGGCTTTGATCAGGAAGAATAAAGGACATCCATGTGACTATATGGGTGGGTCAAAATATGAGCTGTTTGGTGTGGACCTGGGCAGAGAGTGGAGGAAACAGGCAAAGTTCAGGTCCCAAATGTGGTTACTATAGAAGAGCTAAAAATTATATGATGGTACTTGAAAATTTCATTATTTTGATACTGCTTTTATTTATGTAACTATAGTCCTTTAGTTTTGGTTTTTACTAAGGTTATTGTGACAGTGATATTTGTTTCCTACTGAGATTTTTGACTGAAATTTAATATCCCTGATTTAATCTCAATGCACACGCCCTGGCTTCCCTGTGATTAGATGAAGCCCTGTGACTCCAATAAGCAGTGAGTGGAAATAACATGCATTGCACCTGGGCCAAAGCATTTAAGAACGAAAGTGGTACATGAGTTTCCAGTTTGTCTTTCCTGCTATGGTGACGTGGAAGCCAGTTCCAGGTGGTGTAACTGTAAGACAACTAAAGGATTACTCACATGAACATTTTGAGGAATGCAAGAGGCACTTGTCATCATTTTGCCAGGACAATAGGATCTTCCTGGACAAACAGAACTATGGGCGCCCTACGTTATGCAAGTTGAAAGTAGATTGGTTCCCTGAACTACCACTTGGAAAGGAACTACTCTGAAAAGTCGCCCAACTCTCACTGAACTTCGCATAAGTGACATATATCTTTTTTGCGGTAAGCAAGAAAGTTCAGGGTAAATTTGTTACCGCAGCATAGTTATCCAGTCCTGACTCACATAGTTCTTTAGAAAATGTCATTATGCCTAAATGTGCGGACCACCAACAAAAAATGAAGAGGGTTTGGTTCAAATTTGGTCTGTTCTGTTGAGAAATCACCAATGGAAGAGTGGAAATCAAGAGATAAAGAGATTCTTCTTATCCCCTTTTCATCTGGGGACTTATTTTGTATTTTTCTTTGGGAACTTCTATTATTCATAGATTATATCTTTGCGTTATATTACTATGTCAGTCATCTTCTCTCACATTCCTTTGGAAATATTTATTGTTTATCTGTTTATCTTCTTCAGTTTTCATTTTACTTTTCAGTGCAACAACAAGAAAAAATAGTACATGGTTTCTCAGCATTGTGATTCCACTTTCTTATTATGTGCCACACTGTTCATGATTTATAGATACACAGTCCCCCTCTGTCTTGCTGAGAATCTTTAATAGTTGTTTCCAAACTTTTCTGTGGGTGTTGGGTAAATAATAATTTAGGTGTACCTTTAAACTCTTATGACTTTATTTTTTTGTGTTGCAAAATGTTTTCTGTTTGTTCACATACTTTCCTGACATTGATGAACTGATGATAAAACTTGTATTTCTCAGGCAGTATTAGAAACATTTTAATGAGCCTCTCATAATAGCACCATCTTGGATGATATTAATTTGTATTTTAACAAGACATCCCAATGATCCCTGGCCAGGTGGCCCAGTTGGTTGGAGCACTGTCCCATAAGCCAAAAGGCTGAGGGTTTGATTCCTGGTTAGGGCACATACCTAGGTTGCTGATTTGATACCCAATTGGGGCACTTACTGGAGGCAACCAATCAATGTTTCTCTCCACATCAATGTTCTCTCTCTTTCATTCTCCCTCCATCTCTCTTCTTTTCTCTCTAAAATCAGTAAACATATCTTTGGGTGAAGATTTTTAAAAATGCAGTTGAAGAGGAAGTTCCATGGAGACAGTTCATTTATTTCTGACCACCAAAAATTTTTGTAGCTTTGCCTTTCCCCCACACTGCCCCGCCTCTTTCAGATACACTGTCTACTCTGTTAATACTGCTTATGCCTTCTTGAATGTATCAGTCTGTCTAATCCTGCTGTACCGACCTGTACTTCAAGATTGTGAGCAAGATAAATAAAAATGGGATTTGCGTGTGTGTACATGTGAGCATATGTGTGGGTATGGATGAAAGTGAACAGTAATGGCTAAAGCTGACAGAAGTAAACTCAGCAAAACCAAATATCTCCTAGGAAATAGTCACTAATCATATGACCATATGCATACTGGAAGAGCAGCAGGTGGTAAGGATTGGTATCAGGCCACCTGAGAGTTGAGACACTGTAATCAGACCACCAGGATACCACAAGAAAGAACCTTTAGATCCTCTATGAAAGTAGAGATGTACTACTACTGCTGTGAGATAAGATCAGATGCTACAAAAAATCAATAGGAAGAAAGCATCCCTAAGGTGGAAAAAGATAGGAGGAAGGACAATTTCACAAAAAGATAATGCTGCCAACAGCTGTGGAGCCTCCTTTACACTCTTCATGTCAGGTGCTGGCCATCTGAGCACCCCGGCCACAAGTGATGACAGATTTGGAACACGCAGAATGACATAGGAAAGAGTGTACACATTAGTTGCAGTCCATTAACATTTAAATTTGGTAAGCTCCAGTATGATTTATGCCAACTTGCCACACTTGATCTTGGAAAGTTTCCCTTAGGCTAAATGAATTTCTCTTTCCTCCACACATGTTCTCCCTTTCCCCTGGAACACCATTACTACTGTGTGGCTTTCAGGTACAGTCAGAAGTGATTCTGGGCCCAGGACCTATGAGTTCTTCAGTTTTATATCCCCAAAACCTAGTGCTCTGCTTGAAACTTAGTAGGCTCTCCTTTGCTCTGTAAGTATTGAATAATGAATGGGTGAGAGAATGAATACACAGAATGCTAGCACAAAAGCAAGTCTTCCTTAAGTTTAACTATACCATATTGAAGACTGGGGCAAATCTGAGGGTGAAAAATGGGGACAGCTTTCTAAGTATCCCTGAGCCATGTCTTCCCAATGTAGCTTTAGTGATTAGTTTTGAAGGGAATTCCCAAGAACATTTCTTTGTGGGAAAACAGGTGGGTTTATTCACTCTGTATCCACAGTGTGATGTGATCTTCAATTTTAAGCATAACTTCTAGAATAAGAAATAGGACATGTCCCTTACCCCCCAAACCTGCTGTTTGTCATATATGAAGACTTGTTCTTTTCTGGGCAATACAAGAGGAGAAGGCCCGGGCAGTGGAAGGGAGACTTGAAGCATGAGATTAGAGGAACCACGGAGCAACTAGGTATGTTCATCCTACAGAAGGGAGGACTGGGAGGAGGGAGGGGTAGTAGGACAGGATAGGCTCCACCACTGGGGTCAATTACCTGAAGGAATTTTGTGCAGAAGAAGACCCAGTATCCCTGTATGAGAGCCACAAGGAGACACTGCATGAAAGCTACAGTATAATAAACTACAAGACAATATTGCATGGTGGTTCATTATGCCTCTGAGTCAGACATCTTAGGTTTGCAAGCTCTGAGACTCAGCTTTCCTATCTATGCAATGGTGATAATAAGAGTAGTTGGCTGGGCATTTCTCAGAATTAAGTGATGAGACTCAGTACAGGCATATGGTCAGTGCTATAAAATGCAAGCTGCTGAAAACACTGCCTAGTTCCAGTGGTCCAGGTAGTCCAGCGGTAGGAGGGGTGTTAGGTGGTGAGTGTCTTGCACCAGAAGGGTTTAAGCACAGGCTGGCTGACGACTGACCCATGAACTTTTCATGGGTCAGACTGATTTACTATAGATCTCCTGACAGACCTCTACCACCAGGGAGCCTGAAAAAAACCTGGTGGGCATTTCCCGTGCAACATGGCTGCAGGCACTCTGGACTCCTCAGCAGCTGCAGAGAGAGACAGAGACAGGAGTGCTACCTAATTTGTGTGCAAGAACCACCTTGGAGCGAGCAACACACAGAGTCAGTTATCATAATGCCATTCCTAATTTGAAATGCTCCAATTACTGTACATTAAAGCAACTTTTTCAAAGTTGAAACATCAAAGATACAGCAAAGGAGAGTCAATCTGTTTTGGGTGCATGCTAGGGGCTGGGATCTGCCTCTCAAGCAATGGGCCCCATGGACAGGAACTTAAAACATTTCCTCAGCACAGATTGAAGATAAAAATAGCTAAAATTTTTAGTCTGAGAATAGAGCAATAGTTGCCCCTAAAATGGCATGAAATAGTGTTATTTGTAGATATATGGCTTGGGTGGAAAATACTCTTTTTTTTTTTTTTAAATTGGATGCTCGCAAAATTCTTTCCTTAAAAGATGATGAGCTTAGGACAAGAAAGGAGTCAGCTGAGACAAGCCCGGAGGGAGGTCAGGTAGCATACTGATTTACTTAGCAAGTGTGAAAGAATATGGCAAAGGCCAGCCTTGCATGGGTCAGTTGGAAAGAATCCGTTTGCAGATGCCCAGCCAAGCCTGCTTCAGTCCCACTCTGTAGGCACTGGGGAGGAACAAGCCTGCAGAGGCACCAGGAGAAGATTATATTAAGGATCTCGCCAAACCCATTGTCTCTGGAGCTGAAGGCATTATCCGTCCTGCTCTGGAGCACTCCGGCTGTTCTCTGCTGTTTCCTTCCCGCTTGATGTCATGCTTCAATATCATTCCTTCAAAAGGTTCTTCCTGACCACAGTGTCCCCAGCCCACCACCCAATCCTTCTGCTCTTTTTCCTAGCACTCAGTACTCTTTCTTCATATCACTTATTCCAATGCATTTTTGTTCATTTGTGTGTGCTTAGTTACTTAACATCCAAACTCCCAACCAGACTGTCAATTCTATAATGTTAGAGACCTCTGAGTACCCCAGGCCTTGCAGAATGCCAACATACAGTAGATGCTTAATAAGTATTTTTTCAAATCCTCACTGGAGGATATGTTTTTTCATGATTTGAGAGAGAAAGAGAGATGAGAGAGAAACATCAATTGGTTGCACCCTGACTGGCGATCAAACCCACAACCCAGGTACATTCCGTGACCAGGAATCAAACCTGCAACATTTTGGTGTATAGGGTGACACTCCTACCAAATGAGGCACCCCATCTGGGGCTTAATAAGTAATTGTCATCTGTAGGCATTGCCATGGGATTCTTTACACCTTTAATTCCATGCTAAAATATCTCTAGAATGTTGGCTGAGACATCTCATTCCTATAGATGTACCTGTTAGGTCTTTCTATCTTAAATCTACACTAAATTAAAAAGAAGGGGAAAGTGCTCCAAACAAACTCAAAGTCACATGGGAAAGGAAAAACTACCATCAAATGCAGATTAGAGAAATGACATACACATTTCTCTGCTGCATCTTCACTGGTGTGAGCTCCACACCCCCATTGTGTATTAGCCATATACCTGCTGACCCAGAAAGCCGGTTGTTGGCCATGACGTGTAACAGACGCACTGTGCTGCTTCTGAGGAGTCAGCCAGCACTATGAGAGAGAGAGTTCCTTTTTAGAATGGGAGATGTTCCTGCCTTCTGAATTAGGAACTACATGTCCCCTCAGAGTTAGAGATGAAGCTGTGGTGTTGTTACAGTAGAGTGTGGGGGGTCAGGAGAAAAGATGATCACCAAGACAAGGAATACAAGGATTTGGAGGGGCACAGAGAATAGTGGGGCTCAGAAGACCTACCGTCCTTCCTTGCAAAGCCAGGCATCATGTGTTACCAGCACAGTGGTCCCTGAAATGGAGCCTACCCCCAGGACTTCCTCCAGGAAACTGCATTTGGTCTCTAGGGTCCCCAGCATTTTCTTCCACCCACTGTGCCAATCACACTTGGCCTTTCGCTACAGTCAGCTGCTTGTCTGTCATCACCCTCCATTGCTGTTCCTCCTCTAGGCCAGCAACTTCACCTGTCTGCCAACACAGGGCCCAGCACAATCTTTAGATCACTTTCTTGCACTCAGGACTCAGAAAATGTTAACTAAATGGAATTTAATTCCTCCTTGGGGGAGACTAGACTTAGGATGTGAGGACTGCATGTAGCAGCACAGATGGCCCATAAAGAAGATGGCAGAGTTGAAAGGGGAAAGGAGGGAGGACAGGCTGTTTCATTCCCCTTCCTTTGATGGGTATCTAATCCACCCAGCTGGGGGTGGGGTGCATTCTCCAATGTGCAGACTGTATCTCTCCCATTTAATGTGAGACTCTGACATTCTGCCCATCAAGAAGTGGAGTCTATGTCCCTCCTCTTGAATTGTGACTACAGTAGACCCCCTTATCCATGGTCTCACTTATCAGTGGTTTCAGTTACCCATGGTCAACAGCAGTCCAAAAATATTCAATAGAAAATTCCAGAAAATAAACAATTCATAAATCTTAAATTGCATGTTGTCCTGAGTAACATGATGAAATCTAGTGACATCCCATTCCATCCTGCTTGAATATGAATCATCCCTTTGTCCAGTGTTGTCACGCTGTAGACGCTCTGTGCCCATTAGTCACTTAGTAGTCATCTTGGTTATCAGATTGACTATCATGGGACCATCGCAATGCTTGTGTTCAAGATCCCTTATTTTACTTAATAATGGCCCCAAAGCACAAGGTTAAAAATGACAGTAATTAGGATATGCCAATTTATTATGGAACTAGGTCTGGAACATCAACCAACTCCCACAAACCCATCAACTTCTTTCATCATCTGGTCCCCAAGCGCCTCCCACTTTCCTGACTGAATGGGGACCTCTTCCTACCTTTGCTTTACTGGACTGTCTTAGCTGCTGGTTCTTTAAGTAGCCTACTCCCCCCCCCCCCCCCGGAGGAAGCCCCACGGGGGCCCCATGCTCTTAAACTCAGGTGTGCCACCATAAATTGTCCCAGACCCCTGCCATGCCTCTGGGATAATTTTCCTCTGATAACTTTCCATAAAAGAGCCCCAAGTTCCCCATAACCATTCTAGCCCAAAGAACTGGCTGATCTTCTGGGTAAGCAAAAAAAGAGAACTTGGTGTGAGTGTCAATGGGGACAAAAACATTAAACAGAAAATGATAGCTTTTCACTGTAAATCGGCACATCCTTTTGGCCTCTTCTGCAACAATAGAATGGACCTTTGTAATTTCCTGCATGATTGTTCTTATAGGAGGAATGGAATTGGTCTCAAAAATGTTAAAGAGAGTATAAAATGCAAGTTTCAAAAACATGTCAGGCTCTAATTCTTTCCATTTCTGTCACATAGAAGAAACACAGCTGTACTTCATAGCTTGAGCACTTTAAAATTTATGAAGTTGTCCAGTGCACAATATATTTTCATTTTAGATTTTCAAATGAGGAAGGAATCAATTACAAAGTAGCCCAATGGGGTGCCATTTCACGCTCCGTGAAGCAGACAGTGGCTACATGTGGCTGTCAACTGGAAGAAGTCCCCAGACACGGCATTTTGCATGTGTATGGACAGTAGCTTCAAAGCTGAGGGTCACAACTGGCAAATCCATCTACCATACTTCCACTTAGACTTCTTTTCCCAAAACACACTGGTTTGAATAAGAGCTTCCACAACAAGAAAGGCCATTAGCATAGAAAAAGATTTTTCTTGCTGAGCTAGGCTGATACGTAATACTTAGGAAATGACCTTCAAGGATGAATGGTTCCAATTAGGTAGAGCCCCCAGGACAAACCTTGCAGATTCAGACCATGACAGGGATGTCAGACACACTTCTGCCCTTGAATCCAGATTCCTCAGTGGGGACTGCAACCAATGAGAGGTTGTCCTATTCTGAGGGCCTTTGACTGCAGCCAGCCCACACAAGCATCATGAGGCACAATGGGTGAGAAGCCATCCCTGGGCACCAGAGCTGGCCTGTTCCAGGCACTCCCCCAGGATGTCGCTCCTCATTGCTTGCTGAGCCCATCACTTCTCTCTCGGATCTTCTTGGCTTTCCAATTCCTTGGAGACCTACTGCAGCCTCGATTCCTGCTCATGCCCTTTACCTCCTGTTTTAGCGATTATTTAGGCCCTCTTCCCATTGCCCATTTCCCTGGCCCTGAAGGCACCCAGATTTCTGGGCCCAAATTGCCTTGGTTCCATGGGATCTCAGACATCTGCAAAAGGATATCTTCCACCTTGACATCTTGGCAATGTAAGGAGAGATAAAACATGCCTATATTTCCCAGACAAGCTCTTCTCCAATGGGCCAAAGGTTGGCATGCCAAGAGAGATAACCTAGACCTACTGTGGGTTATGCATAAGACAGCAAGTATCTGAGAGGCCCCCAGCCATGTGACTACTTTCCTGTTGGGTTCCTGAAAATTTTGCAGGGGCCATTCCTGAAGGCTGCGCACATCCCAGGGCCCATGGTATGTTTGCAGACATCCACCTAGCTTCTGGATCCGGGGCTAAACAGAGCAGCTCAGGACCCTCAGGCTGTTCTTTGTGGCATGATATTCAACACAGCTACATACTACAGAAAACAAAGCAGTTTCCACCCAAATAGAATAGCATCAGGTTGATTCCTACCCTCCTTCCTATGAAAATAATGGAAAATGGCAACAAACATACCAGGCCAGGATGCCACCTTCTAGAACCCTGCCCTAGAAACAGCTATAAATCACCCACATCACTACAGTTCCAACTGGAGAGGATGGTGTAAATTCAGGTTCACAATTATAGAGAATCAAATTATTGCTTTATTCCCAGGGAGATGAATGGGAGTGACAGAATTCAGAATAGTAAAAATAGATGGATGCTTTCTATAAAATAACTCACAGATGCCTACAGTAATTTACAACGGATCTGGCAGGCTGGAGGCAGGCAAGTGAAATTCCAGCTGGAATACCACACTATTTTCCGGTGGTAGAGTAAATGGTTTGACTATTATGATAATACATTTCAGCACAACATTTCTCCCCTTAATAGAAATACATTAGACACCATTTATAAAGATATCAACATTGCAGTTCTGTTTCTTGAACTATAAGTTAGACATAAATATAACACAATTTATGGATGAGAAAATCCAATTTCATGCTGTTTCAAGTGCATTTTTGTTTATTACATAACTACAATTCTCTCTATATGAGATAGTGTATTACATGAAATAGATGTTTGGCAATGATATCTATCTGTGTCTACATAGGAATTACCAACATTGTATCCATTACAAATGGAATTATTTTAGGATATGTATTATGTACAAGCAACATCGCAAGTGCCTACTACTCGATGACATCACTGCATAATTCTAACTATTGTTTTAGCTATTCCAAGGGTACAGGAATGAGGTGCTCTGGATTAATAAATACTCTAATGCTGTAGAGAGCTTTAGAGTCAGATTTTGGTTGAGTTCTGGCTCTTCTATTTATTAGTTGCAAGATCTTGGACAAATTCCTTGACTTCTCTCAAGCCCAATACCATCATCTGGAAAATGGAATCAACACTGATTAATTCTCATGAGCACTGAATAATGTAATCTTTATACAATGCCCAGCATAGTGTCTGGCACAGTGGTAGTGCCAATCAAAATAGATATTTTTAAGTACTTCTCTCTCCTATTTAAATGTAATGACACTTACAGGAACCCGATCTCAACCTTAGTACCCACTTGCTTATCTTTTTTCAATCCTCACCCGAGGATATGTTTATTGATTTTAGAGAGAGGAAAAAGGAGAGAGAGAGATCAATGTGAGAGAGAAACATTGACCGGTTGCCTCCTGTATGCACCTGAACCAGGGGCCAAACCTGCAACCTATGTATGTGCCCTGACCAGGCATTAAACCCAGAAGCTTTTGGTATATGGGACGATGCTGCAATCTACTGAGCCACCCAGCCAGGACATGCTTGTCTTCCTAAGCCCCAAACATAGACTAACTGAATGCAGACTAACTGGTGTACAATGAAGGACACAAAAGAAGGCCTGAGGGCTCTTTGCACTGTTGTTTTTCTTCTCTTCTCCCTGGTGGCCATTCTATTCTCTACTCTCTCCATCACTGAGGACAGTATAGGTTTCTCTTGATACTTTCTTCCCACTTCTAGCCTTCTGAAGCCTTTCTATGACCTTTACCCCTATTTCTTCTCTCTGGCTTACCTCTGGTATGCAAGGATTGAATTTAGCTTTGACAACAAGACACTTTTGGGGGGGAGTGTTTTTCTTATGGCTGGCAATTCTTGGATTTTTTTTCCAATGCTCTAGCAATAATAATTATAGAACCTCCAGCTAATCAGATACATGAGCTTAGCCACAGTGAAGGTAGACTGGGACAGATTTACATACAAAGTGAATCCATGTGAAGCAGCAGCCCAGACATGCACTTCTCTGGTTGTGTGGGTTGCTGCATACCAAACCGAAAGCCTGAGAGGGTTCTGAGAAGAAATCAGCCCGAATGCAGTGTTTAGTACCATTGCTATGACTGTACAGCACGACCATAGCAGTGTTTTTCATAATTGTCAAAGCGTGAAAGCAACTCTCCTTCAGTAGGTGAATGGATAAGTGAACTGTGCTATATTCAGACAATGAAGTATTATTTAGCACTAAAAAGAAATGACATATCAAGTCATGAAACTACATGGAGAAACCTTAAATGCATATCACTGAAAGAAATAAGCCAATCTGAAGAGGCGACATACTCTCCAATTCCAACTATATAGCATTTTGGAAGAGGCGAAACTACAGAGACAGTAAAATGACCAGTGGTTGTCAAGGACAGGGGGTGTGGGATGAGTGGGTGGAGCACAGAGGAATTTTAGGGTGGTAAAAATACTCTGTGTGGATACTATTCTAATGGGTACACGTTGTGTCACATTTGTTCAAACTCAGAGAGAGAGAAAGAGAGAAATCTCACAGAATTTTGAGAAATACTTTTGAGAAACATAAACTGGGTATTGAATTTTACTAAGTGTAATTTTATGTCAAGCCTATGTTTTAAAGAGCCTTTCTCTGTCAGCAGTGTACTCTAAAGTGTTTATAGGTAAAATGACGTGCTGTCTGGGAATTTGTTTTTAAAATGCTGAGGGACAGTAGCTGAAAAACACATAAAATGTTGATATTTGTTGAAGCTGAACGATTATGAGATTGGCTTCATTAACTGTTCTATTTTTGTGTATGTTTTAATTTTCCATAATTAAATGTTAAATTAAAATAAGAGAAACTAACATAAAATATAATGACTAAATTTTTCATTCTCCAATTTGTTTCAAAGGGAAAAAAATGACAGGAAAGGAAATAATCTAAACCCCTCATCCACTCGGGGTGGAATTCCCAGCCTATACAAAATTGGCATTAAGGAATCTTAGAAGCTCTGTGGAAGCCATTTTAGTCTACAACTGACGACATATTGTTGACTGTCCTTCGGAAGGTCTGTCGCGGAAGATGTGTGTGTACATGCATGTGTGTGTACTTTCAGCTTTCTAAACACAGTCTCTTTCTCTTGTTTAAGAGGTTGGCTATTTCAATCAAGATAGCAAAATGGCTCTGATATCTAATGCCAGAAACTCTGTTTAAATTAACTTTCTCCTCTTCTTCCCATGTTCCATAAAGCACTGTTTTGCGTATGGTATGTCATGTAGCAGTGAAAATTGGAAGAGCAAGACGTCACTAAAGATTTTTAAAATTTACAGGGCCTCACCATCTCCTTTTGGGAGGAGCCACAGAAACAAACAGGTGAACACAGTAGGACTGGATGAGCAGCTAGGAAATCCATGTACTTGCATGAGGTGTGGAAGTTCTAAACATTTTTAAAAACTAAGATCTTCCCTCCAAAAAATTTCAGCAAAGATGACAAAGACTCCTCAATTTAAAAACACTATTTTCCCGATTCTTTAATTCCTTAGGCAATTACCTTCTGTAAGCTGCTGGTCCAAATCATAAAAAGGATCCTCATGACCTAGCTCCTTTAAATCAATCCAAACCCTAGGCACCTCGGTCCGCAGACACCAGAGTGGAATGGTGAACACGCCATACTTGTCCTCGAACCCCTCTGCCAATTCCTACTCTTGATCGGGACCCCATCCTACAACTATGTTCCCTTGACCTCTCCCTGCCAGGTGATGAAGGACCACTACTCCGAAAACCCAAAGTTTCTAAAATGGAACTTCGAGTCTCCACTTAAGACCTTCTTTTCCAGTTATTCTCTAAGTGAATCCACCCTGGTACTAATAAACCTGGAGGTTTCCTTCCCACTCTCCTCTCATTCATTCCTCACGTTTAATCACCCACCAGGTCCTTTTGGTCATACCTCCTAAATGGCGCTCGCTTTCACCCATGCGCTCCATGCCCACTGTTTCAGCTTTGGGTGGTAATGCACTCTTCTCTCAGCTGCCACATGCTCACTCTCCAGGTCGCTTCTTCCCAGTCTCCTTTCCAGCTGCTCCTCCCACGCCTTAAAGGTACCTTTTTTCTGTCATATCCTTTCTTCTCATTGCTTTAGGCAACCATTTCCCTCTCATAATTTCAGGTATGAACTATGACCACCCATGGCCAAGTCTATCTCAGGCCAAGTTCTCTCTCCCTAGCCTGGTCCCCACACAGCCAACTGCTTACAGGATGAACTGGAGTGTTTCAGAAACTGCAGAGTCACCATCTCTAAAACAGAAAACATCATCGCACCGCCTTCCCCCAAACCCCTTCCTGTGGTGTTCCTTATCTCGGAGAATAACACCAGTATCTCCCAGTTGCTCAAGCTAGAAACTTGGGGGTCAGCCTTGATCTCATGTACCTTCAAAATTCTATTTCTGAATGTATCTATTTCTCTCCCACTGCCTCAGCCATAGTCCAAGCTCTCTCACTGCTCTTCTGAGTCTACTCTGTTTTATAATCCACTCTCCACATGGCAGTGATAATGATCCTTTAATTTAAAAAAAAGCCTGATCTTAAATCTCAATCCCTTTAAATCTCTTCAAAGGAACTGGTAATGGGTATATGAGACCCATACATGTAACTATACATAGTTATACTATGTAACCACACACATGTGTATACATATGCATAATGTATACTATATGTGTGCACATATATAATACATGTATATGCATATACATGTGTGTCTGTAGTCATGTGCATGTATACACACATATACATTAATGTGTGTGTGTGTATTTTCTATTCAAAATGTTTTCATTGGTCCCTAAGAAAAAGTCAATTCTTGTTTATAAGTCCTCCCTAATCTAGGCCCTGCCACGTTGCTGCCACTACATCTAACATGTTTTCTTCTTCCTCTTTTGTCCAGCCATATGGAATACCCTCTAGTTCCCTGACACATTTTCCTCTTAGAATTATAAATGTTTGCCCATTTTTCTCTTTGACTAAAATATTATTTTTCTTTTTTAAACCACTTTATTGAGCTATGATCAACATAGAAAAGAGCTGTACTATATGATCTACACAACCTGATGAGTTTGGAAATAAGTGTACACATGTGAAACAATCATCACAATCTATGCTGTCAATAATCCATCACCTCCAAAAGTTTCCTCCTGTATTCTTTAGTTTTATTTTATTATTTTTATTACTATCATATTATTACTATTTTGTGATAATACTTAAATCATATAATCATCTCAGTAGATGCAGGAAAAGCAGTTAACAAAATTCAACATCTATTCATGATAAAAACTGTTAACAAATTAGGTATGCAAGAAACATACCTCAACATTATGAAGCCCACATATGATAAGTCCATAGCTAATATCATACTTAATGGTGAAAGGTTGAAAGCTTTCCCTCAAAGATTAGGAATAAGGCAAGAGTACCTACCTTCACCACTCCTATTTAGTATAGTACTAAAACTTCTGGCCAGAGCAAGAAAAGAAAAATGAATGGCATCAGAATTGGAAAGAAAGAAGTAAAATTGTCTCTTTTTGCAGATGACATGATTATATATATTCTAGAGACTCCACCAAGAAACTGTTAGATTTAATCATGAATTCAGTTGAGTTGCAGGATATAAAATCAGCACATAAAAATTAGTAGTGTTTCTATACAGTAACAACAACAAATTATCTGAGAAAGAAATAAAATGATTTCACTTGCAATAGCATCAAAAACAATAAAGTACTTAGGAGTAAATTTAACCAAAAAGGTCAAAAATTTCTTCTCTGATAATGATAAGACATTGATTTAAAAAATTGAAGGCAAAAATAAATGGAAAGTTATTGCATGTTCATTGGTTGGAAAAAATTAATATTGTTAAAATGTCCATACTACCAAAAGCCATCTACAGATTCAATGCAATCCCTATCAAGATTCCAGTGATGTTTTTTACAGAGGTAGGAAAAAATCCCTAAAATTTACATGGTACCACAAAAGGCCCCAAACAGTAAAAGCAATCCTGAGAAAGAAGAACAAAGTGGGAGGTATCACACCTCCTGCTCTCAAAACTAATATAAGATGCTAATAATTGCCCTTCCTGGTATGGCTCTGTTGGTTGGAGCATCCTCTCATACACCAAAAGGTTGGGGGCTCGATTCCCAGTCAGGCCACATCACAGATGGCAGATTTGATCCCTAATTAGGGAGTATATGGGAGGCAACCAATTGATACTTCTTTCTCACATCAGTGCTTCTCTCTCTCTCTCTCTCTCTCTCCCCCCCACCCGAAACCAAAGAATACATTTTAAAAAACTATTAAAAAACTAAGGTAATAATCAAAACAGTATGGTATTGGCATGAAAACAGACAAATAGATCTATGGAACAGAATTGAGAACCCAGAAATAAACTCAAATATATATGGTCAACTAATATTTGACTAGGGAGCCAAGAATACTCAATGTAGAAAAGATACTCTCTTCAATAAATGGTGCTGGGACAATTGGATATTCACATGTAAAAAAATAAAACTGAACCCCTCCCTATCTTACACCACTCACAAAAAAAACAAACTTGAAATGGATCACATGCCTAAATATAAGACCTGAAACCATGAAACTCCTAGAAGAAAACATAAGGAAAAAATAGCTCCTTGACATGTATCTTGGCAATGACATTTTTTTGATATGATACCTAAATCACAAGCAACAAAATAAAAAATAAAAAGCTTATGCACAGCAAAGAAACAATCAACAAAGTGAAAACACAACCTAAGGAATTAGAAAAATATTTGCAAAACATACATGTGATAAGAGGTTAATATCCAAAATACATTAAAAAACTCATATAGCCCTGGCTGGTGTGGCTCAGTGGATTGAATACCAGCCTGAGAACCAAAGGGTCACAAGTTCAATTCCCAGTCAAGGCACATGCTTCGGTTGCTGGCCCAGTCCCCAGTAGGGGGCATGAGAGAGGTAACCACACATGGATGTTTCTCTCCCTCTCTTTCTCCCTCCCTTCCCCTCTCTCTAGAAATAAATTAATAAAATCTTTTTTTAAAAAGGAGGAAAGAATCCTTAAAATGATCATATATTTCAATAGTAAAAACAAATAATCTAATTTTTAAAAATAGTCAAAAGAACCAATTAGACATTTTTCCAAAGAAATACAAATGGCCAACAGGTACATGAAAAGATGCTCAATAGTTATTAGGGAAATGCAAACCAAAACCACAATGGGATATCACCTCACACCTCTAAAATGGTAGTCATTACAAAGACAAAAATAATAAACGCTGGCAAAAATAATAACTGTGGAGAAAAGGGACTCCTGGTACATACTGTTGGTAGGGTTGTAAATTGGCACAACCACAATAAGAACAGGATGAAGGATCCTCAAAAAATTAAGAATAGAATTACCACACAATCCAGCAATTCCACTTCTGGGAATATGTCCAAAGAGAATGAAAACATTAACCCAAAAAGATGTCTGCACCCTCCATGTTCATAACAACATTATATACAATAGCTTAGGCACAGAAACAATCTAAATGCTCATTCATGAATAGACACACACACACACACACACACACACACACACACACACAGAATGATTTGTTATTCATCCATAAAAAAAAAAAAACGAGGAAATCTTGCCATTTGTGACAATATAGATGAACTTTGAGGATATTATACTAAGTGAAATAAGTCAGACAGAAAAAGACAAATACTATATCATCTCACTTTTATGTTTATAAAAGCCCCAAATTCATCAAAATAGAGATCAGATTTGTTACCAGAGGCAGGGGGTGAGAGGAGAGGAAATTGGAGAAAGGTATTCAAACGTTATAAACTTCCAGTTAAAAGATAAATATTTACTAGGAACATAATGTTCAGCACGATATTTATAGTTACTGCTATATGATATGTATGAAAGTTGTTAAGAGAGTAAAGCCAAAGAGTTCTCACACAAGGAAAAATATTTTTTGCTTTCTTTTTATTGTATCTATAGGAGATGGGTGCTAAATAAACTTGTTGCAGTAATCATTTCATAATATATGTAAATCAAACCATTATGCTGTATACCTTAAACTTACACGTGATGTAAGTCAACTATACCTCAAAATAAATAAATAAATATTTTTAAAAGAACACAACAATGTATACACCCTCTTAGCAAATTTTTAAGTATATAATAAGCATTAACAGTAGGCATGAGGCCATGCAATAGATCTCTAAGACTTAATTCATCTTGCATGAGTGTAACCACCTGGAATATTCATACTCCCACATTCCACTCCAATACTCTTTTTGTCTATCTAATGTCAAATCGTTTTTAAAGTCTTAAACATCATTTCCTTGGGGAGGCTCATCCTAACTCCCTAGACTAGGTTATTTTCCTTTGATATATTCTCCTATAGTGTCCCCCATTCTATCTTTTCATACTCAGCACATTAGTAATTAATTGCTAAATGAATGGATTTTCTGCCTGATCATAAATTTCATGGAGATAGAGACGATGTCTGTCTACAGTGGTCTCTCCAGTGCAAGTGCCTGCTGGAGTCCAGAAAGCACTCAACACGTCTCCGTTATATTCAAAAGCATTCAATCCAACTGTGGGTCACCTATAATACATGCATCTAGATTAAAGTCCAGTCTGCGAAACCCAAAGGCCTACTCTATCCCTAGATGAGACCAGGAACTTTGCTCTAAATTTAATCATAGATATACTCTAACCCTGCACTGTGAAGACATTCATATATCCAGATCAATGCCAAGAGCTAAGGGAGAACCAAAGACTCAAGCAATCTAGAGTCTAGGAAAATTAAGTAGAACTGATGGTTTGGTCCCCTCTGGACCAGGGTGGGAGGGGCATTTTCCAAATCATGATGTTCAACAGATGTAGCTCAAGAGGTCCAAATAGGAGACAAAGGTCACAGAGGCTTCTGGACATTGGGATCTTGATGTCAGGGGTTTCAGAGAGGACAGGGGGAATCCACCCTGATTAAAATGGCTGGATGCTGGATGACAAGTCCCAGGCTGACAGATAGAGAAGTGGCTGGGGTGGGGATCAGAGCATCAGTGTCACATTTCTGCTTGAGCTAAGACATTCATCTTCTCTTGCCCTCAGACATCAGCACTTCTGGTTCTTGGACTTTTAGACTCAAGAATGGGACTGTGTATACCCCTTGATTCTCAGGCCTTCAGACTCAGACTGAATCATACCACCCAATTCTCAGAGATAAGGGACAAGGTGGCAGCAAAACTATAAATAAGAGATGGGACAAAAGAGACCAATGTGAGTAGCAGATTCCATGTTTGTTTGGGGTCTGGGACTTTAGCCACCCTAGGCAGCCCATACTTTCTAAACAACCCTCTGAAGGAGACAATTTTTCAAATTTATTAATGATGTTATCCTGGTTGGCTCAGGGACTGTGGGTGACCCTGCAGATCTTCAATGACTTGAGCTCAAGTGGAACAGGCTTGGCAAAGTGGCAAGGATGCCAATCTTGGGGCCACATGAGTCATAAAAATGGCATTCCAGATCTTCAGAAAAATAGTATGGCCCAGGGCATCATGAACCATGCTACCAGCAATTGCAGCACACAGGTCAAACTCTGCTTTTTAAGATTACTCTTTCCCTCTTCAAATTAAAATACACAAGTCCTTTGACCATAATTCACCAGGACATGAGTCTAAGTACATTACCTGGGACTATTGCGGAGCTTCTGGCAATAGTTGCTCCCAGAGGAAGACCCCAGGGCTGGGATAGGCCAGGTAAGAAGGTTATCACATTTGTGGGTCCCTTCACCCACTTGTGTACTTCCCTTCATCATGGTCGTTGGTCTCACAAATACTTTTAACAACAATGTACACCAACATGAATCCTGTCTTTTACTCAGTCCTTCAGGGTCCTGTTTGAGTCAAGATATTTTCTGATTGCTCAAGAATCTGACAGTGTCTTACTTTAGGAAAGGCTGCCTGACAGGAATCAGCAGTTTGGTGTGTCACTCTTTTCTACAAGGGTTCAGAATAAGTAGTGCCTTTTCTTCCCAAAGAAGACTGACATACTGGAGGAATCTGAAGCCATCTGATTTTGCTCCACTTCAAAGAGATCTATCTGCTCTTCTTTCTTTAGAGATTCTTTTCCTCTTACCATTTAGATATATTACAACAATATTCTTTATTAGAATTTTTTAATTAATGCTACTCAGAACAAGATGAAACCTTTCCATTTCTAATCTCATCCATTTTCTCAGCCCTGGGAAGCTCCCCCCTCCCCTTTACTGTATTGTATTGATTGTTTTCATCATAGGCAAGCTGCTTTTCATCTGAGTGACAGCCCTGGATCAGCCCTGAACCACAGTAAGACTGTCTATGCTTCTTATTCTCGTGACACTTCTTTACTTACTGAGGAATTAAAAAGTAATAGTTACTTTTAGAGAATAGTTAGAAAGACTGCAGGTGGATCTATTGCTTGGTGAAAAAAAATCCCAAAGAAATAATGGTGTTCTCATACTGAAAACTTTCCACTTAACTAAAGCATAGGATTTTGAGCCATTTCTTCTACATTAATTTATATAGATGTATGGATGTCCACAGTATTAAAATTACATATGTGTGTACATATTATAGAGCTCAGTTTTACAAGCAGTGGATATGGATTACTTAAAAGTGCATTTATTATTCATTTAATTTGTGCTCTAAGCAGTATAAAATAGCATAGAATGAAAGGAGGAACAATATTATTTGTAAAACAAAGCACCTTACATAGATTATCCCAGGAAACAGGAGGTCCTATTACCTAAGGGAAGGGGGGCCATACTGTGTGGACTGCAAGTGAGGAGAAGGGACTCACTGTGGGTCTGCAGTAGCCATGAGGACACCTGGAGGAGGGCCTTGAAACATGGGCTTCTTTCTGAGAAAAGCAAGTATTTGCCAGGAAGTTGCCTAAGGTCAGGGTGTAGACCCAGTGGTTTTTAAACCTGACCATGGAAGTCATTAAAACACAGGTTGCAAAAATGATGGAGGAGTAAGTAGGACTGTTGTGAGCTACACTAACCTCCTCCCAGAACCAACCTGGAATTACAACTAAATAAATTGTGGAGAAATCATCCAGAATAACCAACTGAACACTAGCTAGAGAGAAGACTTATATCCAATGATAGACAGAATAAACCACTTCACTACAACAAGACTGGTAGGCAGGTGAAGGTGTCATGAGAGGGCTGGTTGAACTCCCACAGTTGGCGGATGAAGTTCCAGAGGGATATTTCAGTGGCCAGGGGGTTCCCCCTCAGAAGTGTGGAATCTAAACTCTAAGCTTGTCTCCCCAGACTACAGCAACAGAACCAGAAATGAACCCAGATAATATCCAGCTGTGAAAAGCAGCAGGGTTTCTATCTGCCAGGGAGAGACAGCTGGAGATGCAGAGACCTCTTAAAGGGCCAACACACAAAATTTCACTTGCAGCCACATACCCTGGGCCTTGGCAGAGGGAGGGCAGAGTGGACTAGAGATGCTGAGGAAAGTCTGGTGCTGGTAGCTCTGGGGAGAGACCTGAAGGAATGGCTACCAAGATCTCTGTGCTGAGTCATTCCCCACATTGCAGGAGCTATCTTTCTGAGGCAGAGCACTCCTCTTCACTTCATGGGCACTGCCCATGAGGGGAAGCAATAGCACTGCCTGCAGGAATTACTCTGCTCCACCCTGTGGAGCTTAAGCTCTGCTGTTAACTATAGCTTGATTAGATTAACAAACTGATCAGTTTGGCAACTGAGTAGTTTAGCAGCTAAGGCAGAAAATACAAAGAAGCAGCCAAAATTAGAATACAAAGAAACAGACCCCAAATGAAAGAATAAAAAAATTCTCCAGAAAAACTAGATGAAATGTTGACAAGCAATTTATCAGATAGAGAGTTTAGAGTAATGATTATAAGGATACTCAACAGCATGAAAAAAAAACATAGAAACCATTAAAAAGGACCAGTCAGAAATAAAAAATGCAGTATCTGAAACAGAGAATACACTGGAAGGAATAAGGAGTAGGTTAGATAAAGCAGAGATCTAATCAGTGCTTTGGAAGACAAGATAAAAAAAAAAAAACATACCCAGGCAGAGCAGAAAAAGAAAAAAGAATTTAAAGAAATGAGGAGAGCTTAAGAAACATATTGGACAACAAGAAGCAGAATGACATTCCCATAATGAGAATACCAGAAAGAGAAGACAGCAAGCAAGGGATCAAGAACCTATTTGAAGAAATAATGACTGAAAACTTTCCTAATATGGTAAAGAAAAAAGTCACACATGTCTGGGAGGGTCATAGAGTCCCAAACAAGTTGGACCCAAAGAGGTAGATACTGAGACATACCATAATGACAAGGCTTAAAGACAAGGAAAGAATCCTAAAAGCCGCATGAGAAAAGCAGGTAGTTACATACAAGGAAGCACCAATTAGACTATTGTCTGATTTCTCAACAGAAACATTTCAGGCCAGAAGGGAGTGGTGTGAAATATTCAAGGTAATGAAAAGCAGCCAAGGCTACATTACCCAGCAAGGCTAGCATTTAAAATTGAAGGAGAAACAAGGTGCTTCCCAGATGAGAAAAAATAAAAGGAGTTTGTTAATACTAAACCAGTACTACAACATATGTTGAAAGGCTTGCTTTAAGAAGACAAAAAAAGAGAAAGAAAATAAAACAGAGGAAAACAGTCTACCTATAAAATAACACTACTTATGTACCTATCAATAATCACCTTTAACGTAAATGGCTTAAGTGCTCCAACTAAAAGACATAGGGTAGCTGAATGGATAAGAAAACAAGACCTACATATATGCTGTCTGCAAGAGACCCACAACAGATTGAAAAATACACACAGACTAAAAATAAAGGAATGAAAAAAAGACATTTCATACAAATGGAAAAGAAAAAAAAAAAGCTAAGGTAGCAGCACTTATGTCTAACAAAATAGACTTTAAAACCAAGGCTGTATAGTAACAGACAAAAAAGGGACACTGCATAGTGATAAAGGAAACAATCCAACAAGAGGATATAACCATAGTAAACATTTATATACCCAACATTGGAGCACCTGAATATGTGAAGCACATCTTGATGGACATAAAGGGAAAGATCAATAGAAATACAGTCATAGTCAGGGATTTTAACACCCCATTCACTTCAATGGATAGATCTTCCAGGCAGAAAATCAAAAGGAGCCAGCAGCCTAAAATTATGCACTAGATCATATGGATTTAATTGATATCTTCAGAGCATTTCCCCAAAGCAGGAGAATAAAGATACTTTTTCAAGTGCACATGGAACATTTTCTAGGATAGACCACACATTAGGACTCAAAGCAAGCCTCAGTAAAATTAAGAAGACTGAAATCATATGAAGCATCTTCTCTGACCACAATGCTATGAACCTAGAAATCAATCACAAGAAGAACATTGAAAAACACACAAAGACATGGAGGCTAAATGATATGTCATTAAACAATGAATGGGTCAGCAACAAGATCAAGGGAGAAATCAAAAGATACCTTGAAACAAATGAAAATGAGGACATAACATCCCAAAATTTGTGAGACCCTAGGAAAGCAATCCTAAGAGGGAAATTCATAGGCCTATCTCAAAAAATAAAAATAAAAAAAATTAAAAAGAAATTAAAAAATCAAGAGAAAGCCCAAATAAACAATCTAAGTTCACACTTAAAGGAACTTGAAAAAGAACAACAAACAAAGCCCTAATTGACTAGAGGGAAATAATAAAGATCAGAGCAGAAATAAATGAAATAGAGTCTAAAAAATGATACAAAAGATCAATGAATCCAAGAGCTGCTTCTTTGAAAAGATAAACAAGATTGACAAACCTTTAACTAGACACATAAATAAAAAAGGAGAAAAGGACCCAATAAATAAAATCAGAAATGAAAAAGAAAAAATAACAACTGACACCAAAGAAATACAAGGATTATAAGAAAATAAAATGAACAATTATATGCCAACAAACTGGACAATCTAGATGAAATGGATAAAACATACAATTTTCCTAGAAAACTTTAGAAATATATAATTTTCTGTTGTCCATTAAACAAATGGGCCTTAGCAGTGAGTTCCACTGTGGCATCCTCTGTCTCCCCACAACACAGCCTATGGTGGCAATCAAATCTCAAATTCCCACATGTCCCCATAACTCCCACCTGTGACCCCAACTCCATAGGGACAGCACTCTACCCATTATCCTGTTTTCCCCTCTGTTGGTAATGAGGTCTTACCCTTCACTGGCTTCAAAGCATGTAGAGACACGCATATCTCTCCTATCTTAAAAATGAAATTTAAAAGTCTCAACTCTCTCAATGCAGGGCTTCCTTCAGCTCCTTCCTTTCACAGACAAGTGCCTGGAACCAGTTATCATCTCCCATTAAGCCATCAATTCATTCCAATCAGGCTTGTCTCCACCACTCCACTGCTTCTATTCATGTTAAATTCCCAGTAGGCATTCCTTCTGTCATCAGTCCAACAGATGTCTATTGAGCCATGTGCCAAGCATGATTTTGAATGCTTGGGATGAGAAGATCTGTGCCCCACAGGGCTTCCAATCCAGTAAGAGGAAGGTACAGAAATACAACACACACGATAAGTAAATGCCATGGCATGCTAGATGAGAGCTAAGGGAAAGAACAGCAGAACAGCACAAAAAGGGATAAAAAAGATGGGAGAAGGGCCAATTCAACATGCTGGGTCCAGATCTTTGTCTTCAATTAAACGCAAAACTGATGAAGGACAGTGTATTAGCTATGATAACATATTTATGAATTTTTGATTGCCGGGCTTGACCATGAAACCACACGCAAATTCCCTTGAGGAAAGAATGCAGCCTGGAAACAAAAGCACAGGAAGAATCTGTGGTCTCCAAAGGGAGGAATTTTAGAATCCAGAGAAGGTCCCCACCATTTCCTTCACTCATGTAGCCTGGCCATTCATTCCATCATGTGGGCACAAATCCTTTCATTCCACAAAGGGGGCCCAATCGTACATGAGGGGCTGATGGGGTGTCTTAAAGGTACTGAGCAGCTAGGGATAAGCCAGTGAAATCATAAACAGAGCAGGCTTTGATTAGTGGTAGGAATTCTGCACTGAGTACCTGCCTGTTAGAACAAAATCAAGAATACAACAGAGGGAGGTGGAAGAAATTCAATAAATTTTAAGCCTTACAATTGTGTCCTGAGTCATTTCCAACAAGCTGACTTTTAGGGACCTAGGTATGCAAACATTTGAGACAGGGGGCAACAGCTACAGAGACCCCAGCAAGGCATCCTCCCAACACTAATTGTTTGTAATTCGAAGGAAGACTTGCACTCAGCAGGAGAAGCAAGTCTACTTGTTGAGTGGTTGCTGGGACCTAAAGGAATCCCCTCACCTGTTGGTGGAGTTCACTTACTCTCCTAGCTCTAAAAAAAGAGGTTGGAATATATCAATGCATCTAACTTTTTTTTAACGATGGAAATTTTTTCAAACAAAATCTTAAGCAAAACTGAATGTATAAAATGTCTCACAGTGGAAGTGATCCAGGCCAGAGGCCCAGCAAGAGGCCCATTCTGTATCCTCCTCACTCCCCTCCCCAGTCGTTCTCCTTAGAAGCATTTCTGAGACAAGGGAGGGTCCCACAGATAATGGTCCTTCTCTCCCCTGGCATCTTATGGTTCTATAATGTACATGAACCATTAAAATTCATAGAATGACAATACTAATTTAAGGAAATCATTTAATTTTAAGAAAATTTTAAGGAAAGAATGATACTGGAAGAGAATGGGAAACAAATTCTCTGGCTAATGTCCAGAGTGAGTCACCTAGGCCTGAAGAAATTGTTCTATGGAGGGGGAAAGCCCAGGATTCCCTGTCTAAGGAGGGGTGATAATCTTGCTGGAACATCCCCAGGAACAGGGGTAGGACAGAGGAGTCTGTCATTCACCAGTTAAAGAAGCTTTAAGTAGACATTAATATGACCAGGCAGCTTTGCTCACAAATACGAATGAATCAAGAGTAAAGGAGACTCTATGTCACAAACCTTGATTCCAAGTTCAATATTTTCTCCTCCATACACATCCATCCCAGGGTCCAGAAGACCAATTTCACCAAAGAACTTCCTGTTGACCACGAAGGAGCAGCCAATCATGGCTGGTGTCCTGTGGAAGAGAGAGAGAAGCTAAAGTCATTAAAGACATGTGATACATACATGCACACACACACACACACACACACACACACACACACAAGAGAACTTTACTCAGCTACTGGAATGAAGGAAATCCCACCATTTGCAACATGGGTGGGCCTTGAAGGCATTATGCAAAGTGAGGTAAGTCAGACAGGGAAAGACAAATGTTCTCACTTACATGTGGAATCTAAGGAAGCTGAACAGTAGTAGAAATAGAGAGAATGGTGGTTACCAGGGGCCGTGCAGACCTGGGAAGTCGGAGGGATGTTGGTCGAAGAGTCTAAACTTGTAGTTAGAAGATGAACAAATTCTGGAAATCTGATGTACAACATAGCAATTGTAGTCAACAATTACTACATTGTAAACTTCAAAGTTGTTAGGAGACGAGATCTTAAATGTTCTCACCACTAAATGAAATGGTAATTATGTGACCTGATGGAGGTGTTAGCTAATGCTATGGTGGGGTTACCATATTGCAAATGAACCAAATCAACATGTTGTGTACCTTCAGCGTACATAAGGTTCCATGTCAATTATATCTCAAGTAAACAAAATGAAGCTAATATCATTAAGTATCAGTAAAGGCAATAGTACCAGAAGCCCTTCACAGATAGCATCATAACAGGTGCTGGGTTCCACTCTGGCCAATCTAGTAACTTCCTGAAGCCCTCAATTCTCACATAGCCATTCTCCATAAAGCTGCATTTTGGCTTCAGGTAAACTATGGTACACAAAGCATCTAGGGATAAATGGCACCTTTGTCTGGTGCCATAGGGGATACAGAAATACACAGTATACTTTGTGCAAGGAACTGAGAGTCATTTTCATTATTACTATACTATTATTATTATTATTGCAGCTATTTATTGAGCAACTACTATGTCTCAGGCACAATGCAAAGCACTTTCCTTCACTGTCTCATTTAAAAAATTCCACAGCCTTGTGAAGGAGGTAGGACCATCCCTATTTAAAAGCCAAGCCCCATGGGGATTTAGTGAGCTGTCCCTGAGTCACAGAGTAGAGCTCAGAAACCATCCAGCTTCAAAACTGTTGACTTCAGCCCTTGTGATTTGTGGCACTCTCTAGGAAAGGCCTCATGGAACAGCTGGTAAACCCCAAACTGCCAAAGGCCACACATGCCATCAAGATGCTTTCATGGGCAAAAGAGGCATCTCATTCAGGAGGCCCAGTGAAACTCCCCTGGGGCCACTGGGAAGACATTAGGTGGCATTCTCTGGAGCTGAACTATATAGACCTCAGTCTCAGGTCTTCATAAGCTCTTTCTGATTTTGACCTTGCCTTTGACCTCAATGTCCAGATTTCTGACTCCATGGAATACCTGTTGTCACCCAGGAGATGGGACAGCAGTGGGACATGCTGGGAAAAGCAGTGTTGAGAATTGAAAGAACCTAGTGGGAATGCTGGCACTGCCATTGAAAGCTTACTTGGGTTATACTAACGGAGCGCTCTGGATCCCAGCTAAGTCTCTAGAGAGTGCTGCTGCGAAAAGATGGGAGATGAGCCCTATGAAAAGGGCAGGAGCTCAGGAAATAATGTTCCTTTGCCCTCCTACTGAGGCTCATCCACATTTTTCCAGAAACCTCATACCGATCATAACTATGTACATAGGACGCTGCCCTGTGTTGGTGCCGCTGTGCCACCCCAGCTGTACCAGGGACAACAACTGCCTCACTGTCAATCAATTCATCCAGCCCTAGGCCTCCCAGAGAGAAGCAGCAGAGCCCCAGCCTGGAAAAGCACTGTGTGAGCCCATCCCCCCCACCTCAGTTAACCAAACCTAAACAGTCAATCAAATTATGTTTTTCCTGAAACTTGGAATTAAGACAGTGGTGGGAGGTAGAACTAGATGGTCTCATCCAAATGTGGAGCACAGATCACTATGTGGGGCAACTCTGGTACACATGGGTGACATAGGGAGGAGGCAGGTGGACAGTGGAGGAGATGGGGGTTGGAGCTGCCTGGTGATTTCAGCTTCCCATCTGCTGAGAGGTGTGGCTCCGATCTCTGCCTGGGGTCATATGAGAATCCCCTGTGTCTTTGTGGTCATCTGAGAGTCCCCTGTGTCTTTGTGGTTTCTCCTCTTTGACTTAAACCCTATTAGATAGATGTCCATTCTTTGCAACCAAACTGATAATGACACATGCTATCCTCTTGTACTTAGGACCCAAGAGCAGGGTGAAGGGAGGTTATTCCACAGCCAGAAGAGGCAAACTTCAGGGATGACTCATTCTGGGAGAGCTAAATGCCAGGGTCCACCCTTGTGATGGAGAAATGCTAGAGACCCGTGTGCTTGGAGACCAGAGGTGCAGCCTGGGAGTGCAGGAGTCTGCAGAGAAGGGGGCAGGAGGCAGCATGGTGTTATCTCAGTTTTCTAGAGAGAAACTGCTGAGCATGTCAAGAAAGAAAAGAAAGAATGAAAGAATGAAAGAATGAAAGAATGAAAGAATGAAAGAATGAAAGAATGAAAGAGAGAAAGAGAGAAAGAGAGAAAGAGAGAAAGAGAGAAAGAGAGAAAGGGAAGGGAAGGGAAGGGAAGGGAAGGGAAGGGAAGGGAAGGGAAGGGAAGGGAAGGGAAGGGAAAGGAAAAGGAAAGGAAAGGAAAGGAAAGGAATTCTGATAAGTCACTACAATCTCCTGTAAAAGCTTGTGCCTGGCGTCTGATGTTAACACCCCTGTGAAGTTAAGAGCCTGCTGCACATTTCTATATTTTCTAATCACTTAAAGGCAAGCAGGACAGGTAAAAATCACAGGGCACAGTCAACACACACTCTCAGCGGGGTGGCTTTGGACATTGTATTCGGGAGAGAACGCTGTTTCTCTGAGATTGGCTCAGGGCCCACCAGGGCCCACCTGCACCAGCATCACCCCATGGCTCCTTAGAAAATGCAGACTCCTCGGTGTGTCCTGGGACCACAAAACCAGATTACAGAGAAGGGACTTGGAAATGTGGGTTTGTACCAGCAGACCCAGCCTGTGGAGCTGTCTCCCCCCAACCCCTCCACAAACTGTCATGCCCCCCAGAGCAGAGAGGTTAGCCCTCTAATTTCTCATTGTATTCCCAGGGTTAGTGTCTTTCCTAACACAGACAGGCACTCACTAGATCCTGTTAAATAAATGAATGAGTGCAATGATCTGGGTGACTGCCCACGTTGGGGAAGGGCTCCATGAAAGCATCCATGTGCACCAGAGCTGCCCCATATGGTGGCCTGTGCTCCACATATGCATGAGACCACCTAGTTCTAGCTCCCAGCACTGTCTCAATTCCAAACTGGCCGAACTGAACCAGAACCCAAGGACAGCAGGGCATGTGCTGTAGCTAGGGCCGGAAGGGATGGGGGAGGGGGAGAGATGAAAGAAGGGAAGAGAAGGAAAGAATGGGGAGAGGTGGAGGATGGAGGGGAGGAAGAGGAAAGAAGGGGGGAAGTGCTGGAGGGAGGAAGAGGAGGAGAGGTGGGAAGGAAGGGTCCAAAGCACATAACTTTCGCAGTCGTAAAGGGTAGACAGGATTCTGGCCCTTCCAGACCCGTTCAGATTGCCCTTTGGGAAACATCTTCCTTTGTTAATTGGACTGATAATTTAATATAATTGGCTTTATCTGGATGCTATTTTTGGTTGTGGTGGTGAGGAGAGAATTCACAGGACCAGTGGCCATGGGCCCCCTATTGCCCGGGCACTGTTCTCTCTGTTCAGCATATTTGACCAGGCTCTACCTCAGAAGCCCTGGGATTACTCAGGACAGAACTGAGAGGTCCCCTGGTGCCTCCTCATTAAAACCAGGTCACTGCAGGTGCCCAGGCCTATGCGAGGGCCCACAAGAGCCCCTGGCAAAGCAGGTCTCTGTCTGCATGTGGGCCGGTGTCAAAACCCAAAGAAGGAGGGCAGGAGGCAGCTCCCAAAGCAATGAAAAGATGGAATGAACATGTGACCATCATTGCTATACGGCTGGCCTGTGAAATGGTCCCTAAAAGCCACAGTCAAAAATCTGCCACAGTGTTGAGAAGAATGTAGCAGCACTGTTCCATGTCTTGGCTCCAGCAAGGCTGCCCCTGATGGGGATGGTGGAAAAGAGAGGCTGGCAGTGGCCTGGAAACCAGCCCTTGAGAGGGAGGCAGCCTCCCCACTGAACTGAGCCCCCAGTCCTGCAAGCAACTTGGCTCCAAGGCCTGTCCCACTGTGCAGGCAGCAAATGGATAGTTGGTGAGTGTGGAAACTAAATAATTGAGAGACATATCCTCACCCATGGGGAGGCCAATTCTGGAACTATTGACTGGACTGATGATGACTAGCTGTCCTCTCTGTATGGGGAGAATCAGGTCTCCAACAGAAAGCTACCACCAAGCCCTACCTGGGACCTACCACACCAGTTACCCAGACTTGTCCTTACAATCAGTAAGCCCAAAGCCAAACGTGCCCACCTTCCTCTCCAAGCCTCCTCGCCACCTGCCCAGCCATGTGACATCTGAGGGCTGATGAAATTCTGGAATGTGAGCCTACAGCCTCATTCTCCAAGCACAATGGTGGCAACAACCACCATTTGTGCAACCATTTCCAGTCAAAATCATTAAAAAATGCTAATCATATTAATGGATCAGCCAAAATCTAATAACTCTATTAGATAGGAGAAGAACAGAAATGAAAAATAATCACTCCTATTGTTGCTATCACACAGAATATAGGCAACATACACAACTCTTGCAGCTGAAAAAGATGAGGAAGGAGGGAGATGAGCAAGGAGAGGGTGGCAGTCCTGGGAACTTTCACCAAGAAAGGCAAAACTTTCTCAATGTCAATGCTTCCTCTTCTCATTGGTGACAAAGGCCCATCTGTGTTCTAGATATTTCTCCTCCTCAAAACCCTTCATTGGCTCTTCATTCTTGCCTGAATTAAGTACAGGTTCTTCCTGGGGATTCCGGCCCTCCTCAGTACCTCCCCAGCCATTGCCCCACAGATGCCATGGCCTGGCTACCCTGGGCTGTGTATGGTTCAGGAAATGTGTCCAACCTGTGCTTGAACTTCCTTCTCTGGAACTGTCCTCCATGAAACCCCTGCATCTCTCCAAGTCCCACCCACACTTCAAAACACACTTCTTTCTTTTTTGAAAATTTTTTCTTTTTTGAAAAAAAATTTATGTTCAAAAGCTAATTCATAGCTCTTAAGAAAATATGCCTCAACAAGAATAATAAAAAAATTTAGCAGATTTTTATACATAGTGAAAACATCATCTGTATTCTCTGACCATAAGCACTCAACTCTGTGATGAACACCCATTCCCCATCGCACAGCTCACCTCAAGTATCTGGGACCTCCAGTCCATGGACCCTCCTACCTCACAGTGGACACACTCCTCTGTGCCTTCTGTCCCCTCCTGCCCGGCTCAAGGCTGTGGTCTATCAGTGGATGATACCCTGGCACCCTCCTCTCACTCTGTTGTCCTCAGCTGACAAAACCGTAAAGCTGATCAACACAGTACTTTGCCTACTCCACGCGTGTCCCACACAGCTGCACTTTGTTAGAGAAATATGTAACCATATAGGCTGATTTCACTTTACATTCAGGCCACAAGTCTCCACTGGGTCCTCAGGGCTGCCCTTCACTCCTGCCACAGGCCCTGAGCTGCTCCTCTCTCACTCTTCCAGAAGATTCTGTGCAGGCATCCTCCTCCCTCTCAAACCTCCAACACCTCCTCCTCCTTCCTCATTCTCAACTGATGAACTTGCCTCCTACTTCCCTAAGCAAGGAACAAAAAAGAGAGAATGTCTCACCTCCCACATCTACCCAATTACCAGTATCTGTCACCCACTTCCCTTCCTTTCCCTTTGCTATAATTGTCCCTGCTCTTAGCTGAGGCCAACCTATTCTCTCTTGCTGTGGAAGGACTTCCTCACTCCAGCAACCCCCTTCCCCTAAATATACATGTATTAAATATCTTTACTTACTTTTTGTATTCTCAGTGCTTTTGTACTTGGGGCCATGGTGCCCCTCCCAGGGAAGACAATTCTTAGAGAGAGCAAAGACCCACTGGGGAGCATGACTTTCCGATGCAAACTAACCAGTCCACAAAGTCCACAGTCCCAGGTACTTTCTCCATCTGGCTGTTACCCATCAGGAGGCAATCTTTCTCTGCCCTGGCCATCCCAGGGCCAGGCACCAGATAACTGGAGATAGCCCACCCAAAATTTTCCAACTAGCCAATCCTAAGCCTGACGAGCTGCATTCCCTGCCTCAGTCATTCCTTCTTGCAGTAAAGACTCAGGCCCCTGACTTCCCCACCTTCTGCCACCTGACTGACCCAGGCACTTCCCCATATGGCCTTGTGTGGCCTGGCAGGCCTCTTCCTGATGGGAACTGTGAGTAACAAACTGTCTTTTTATGGCAATCACCTCCTGATCTGTTGTCCTCCACATACCTGAGTAAAATAATTATTGTATCAAACATTTTAGAGCAAACTGTGCATCAGCAGCTCCCCTCCTGAGCAGTTCATTCCTCGCAGCTTACACAGCTTACCAGTCCTCGTCCTGGCCATCTGCCTTATAACTGCCCTCTCTCTTCTTCCTCCCTTTATAGCAAAGCCCTTTGAAGGAGCTGTCTACACCTGGTGCCTTTGATTCCTCCCTCAACTTTTCTTCTAAACCTGCTCATCTAGGCTTTACCCTCACCATTCCATTCAAGTGCACTTGTCAATGTCAGAGGTGACTTGTCCTTCGAAATCCAACAGTCAAGTCTCGGTCCTCATCATGTGCACCCTACTAGCTACATTTGACACAGAGGATCATTCCCTTTTCCTAGGAACAAGATCTCCACTGGCTGTCAGGGCCCCACATATGCCTGGCTGTCTTCTCAGGTGCTGTTTTCGATCTCCTTTTCTGCTTCTCCCTTTTCTCCCTGATATTCAAGGTAGGAGGACACCAGCACAGAGCCCTCAGATTGCTTCTGCATCTACACTCACTCCTTGGTGATCTCATGGTTTTCAATAACATGTATATTCCAATATCTCCCAAATTTACACTCCAGTCTGAATCCTTCCTCTAAACTCCAGACTGGTATATCCAACTGCCTACTCAGTGTCTCCACTATGTCTAAGAGATCCCTCAGACATGGTTGAAATGGAATTTTTAACCTTCCTTCCACTCAAACCTGTCCCACCCAGTCTTTCCTATCCTAGATAACGTCAACTCCAAATGCTGAGGTTAAAGCCTCGGTATCTGCCCTGGTGCTAGTCAGTTACAAAATATATCTACCTTCAAACTATATCTGGCCTCAACACCTTCACCACTATCAGAATATGGCCTGAGTTACCACCATATCCTCCAAACTGGCTTCTGCTTCTGCTCTCCTTCAGTCAACTCTAAACACAGCATCCAGAATGATCTGTTGAAGTGTAGACCAGACTGTGCCTCTGCTAGAAAAGCTCTCCATTTTCTTCAGGGTGTAAGCCAGAGCTCACAATGGCCCACAAGCCTTCATCTACTCAGTCTGCATTCTTGGAGCTTCTCTGACATCCTCTCCACTCCTTCCCTGCTTCAGCCACATTTCTAGGTACACACCCAAAATAACTGGGAACAGGTGTTCTGACACCAACTTGTACTTGTCCATTCATGTTCATAGCACCATTATTCATAAGGGCCAAAAGTTTTAAACAACCCAAATGTCCATTAAAGATGAATGGATAAACAAACTGCCATGCATCCACACAAGGGAATATTGCCCAGCCATTAAAAGGAATAAAGTTCTATTACATGCTACGACATGGATAAACCTCAAAAACATTATTCTAAGTGATAGAAACCAGAAACAGAGTCACATATTTTTTATCCCATTTATATGGAATGCCCAGAATAGGCAAATCTGTAGAGACATAAAGCAGATTGGCGGTAGTCAGAGGCAGGGGAGAGGGGATATAGTAGGTAGCAGGGAGTGACTGCTTCATGAGTATAGGCTTTCCACTCTGAGTGATGAAAGTATTCTGGGAGTAGATAGTACTAATAGTGGCACAAGCCTGTGAATGTACTTAATGCCACTGAGTTGTAGGCTTAAAATGGTTAAAATGATACATTTTATGTGTATTTTAACATAATAAAAATACTGAGCTGGTGATAACCATCCTCAAAATTGCTTTGACTGGCATATTGCATTATTAACATGAAATCAAAATTTCCAATTGCCATTAGAACAGAGGGCAGGAGACTGGAGGGTTGGTTCTATCTCCATTCTTACCTTGCATTCACAAAGACAGATTGTCCAGTACTCTGAAAATAAAGTCCCAGAATGTTTCAAGTCTTAGCTCAAACACTGTATTTTCACTCTGGAGTGAAGAGCACAGGCACCCTGGTCCTCCCTCTAGGATGGGTGGGAACAGTGGCCCCCGGGCTCAAGGAAGGTACGCTAATAAGGCCTGCCCCCTCTGGGCAGTCATCCAAACATCTGTGACTCAGTTTTGTCATTAGTGAACTAGGCAAGACACTGTCCCCTGAGGACCTAAGAGGATTGTGGTGAGAGCCTGATGAGATAATGAAGGCAGATGTGCTCTGTGCATGACAATGTGCTCAACATATGAGTTGTTATTGAGAACTTTTAAAAAAATGTGAGTGATGAAGGACATAAGGATGTGTGGGCAGAGTGGGGTGGGGGAATGTGGACAGAGAAGGAGAAGCTGGTGAAGATACTGGCAAATGGTGTCACTCCAGGAAACAGTTCAGGTCTAGAGAGAGACAAGCAGAGTTGAAGTTCTAGGAGGAAAGAGGCAAGAAAGTCTGGTACAATATGGCATAGAAGTGTGAAACCTGAGGTGAGTATTGGGGACAGGTGTGTGAAAACACCCTAAGGAACCAAGTGAGGCAGTCAAAGAAATGCCTGCCTACCCTTCAGTGACAGGGTGGGGGAAACATCTGCTCAGCAGGTGGCCAAGCCCGACCCAAGGTCATTTCCTTTCAGCTCCATGGCCTAAGCAAGGTTATCTCTCAGCTCCATGACTGAGTGCAGAGTCTGTGCCTGTGCATGAGGAGTCCAAGAGAACATGTGTGAAATCTACCTCCCCATTCCCCCAGGGCCTATTCAATTCTGAACACCTTCTCCTTACTTTCAGGGAGGGGTTCTGAATCAGGATCAAGTGTATTGCTCATTTGTGCATTTGTTCATCTGGTCAACCAGCATTGTGGGACAATGGAGATGCCTTTACTGGACTAAGTCCCAAACACTTGAGCATATAAAATCATGTTATACCTTTCTAGTGACCAGGCAGACACTATTTTTTGTTGTTCCTTGGTAAAAATGATTTCTGGTTAAAGCTATGGTACCCCCTGTTATTTTTTGGTGAGCAAGGCCATGGGAAGGGGAAGAGCAGGCTTCCTTCACTAGTGGAGAGGAAAGAAGGAGCTAGAAAACAGAGGACTGGGTGATGTGCTGTCCTCAGAATGAGGCTTCCTTTGGGAAGGGGCTTCCCTCTGCCCCTGCTCAGTGACTGTTCCTACCAGGGTATGTGCATGTCACTGTGTGGCTGGCAGAGTATTGGGGCCAGGGTGTCTGTGTTTTGCTTTGCTCCACCTGCCTTTCACCTTCTACTGTTCTTGTAGGTCCCAGCCACTCACCTCTGGTGGCTTCATCTCCAAATGCATGTCAGGCTGATGGTTCATGACCCAGGGGCCCCAGGACCATCCTGTTTTCTCTTTTCATGACCCCAGCAGGCCTCCCTTGTTGGGACTTGCTACCTTTCTCTGATCTCAAACTCAAACACCTGCCATTTTCATTGGCCCCAGATCTGCCTCAGCTAATGTCATGGCCTGTTGCTGGACACCTTCTACCAACAAGGCCCCATTTGTAGAAAAAGCACATAAAGCTCAACACCATCTCTGTTGTCTTGTATGACTCTCAGCAAATCCTGTTCTCAGGGTACAACCAACACTGGTATTTTGATGATATTGTACACTTCTTCAGCAATACATGTAGGTAGCTTGGTTAATCAAAATGGACTTAATTTCAGTGCACTTGGTTACAATACCGTTCACCACAAATTCTTTTACACTACTTCCTAATCAATAAAATGAGTGCCTGATGTGGATGTTGCCCTTCCTCTGTCACCTTCTAGAAAAGACACTGATATGCTCAAGTGACCAAAAGATAGGCCAGGGAGGGAAAGGAAAGTGGGTGGGCACCCCATCACCCAGGCCAGCAACACCCACTACCGAGCAAATGGATGCATCTGGTGCTGCATTGGGGCCATTCATATTTATTTCTAAGCCTCAAAGCAGCTCTACTTGGTAGATATTATTAGCCCCACCTTCCAGCTAAGAAAACTGATGGTAACTAAAGGCTGGGGGAACTGCCCAAGGGCAGACACACACAATTAAGTGCAGAGCCAGGAGCAGCCAGTGGTGTCTGACCCCACAGTCTCCTAAGTATTCTGCAGCCTCCCCAATGAGATCATTGAAAATTGTCAGCATTTAAGAGCTTCACACAAAGTAGAATAAGTGGTCCCGCTCTGAAGATTTCTGGGAACTTGCAGCTGCTAAACAGTAAAAATACAATCTTAAAGCAGGAGTTTGTTACTTGCATAGAATTCTCAGCTGGCACAGTACAGTAATTTAATACTCAGAGTTCCATTTGCCTCTGCTATACATATAAACAAGAATTGGGTAAGTCCCGCTGCCTTTTTAAAAATCAAATGCTGTCTCCAGCACACAAATATCTCACAAGAAAATAGGGCCCAGAGGCCGGTGCTTCACCAGTTAAATGCAGGTAGCACTTTCCCTTTTGTTGCTGAAATGATAATTCACGCTGAAACGACATCTTCCTCCAGATGGGGAAGTGAACTGTCTGGGTACGAAGAGCCTTTCCCTGCAGAGGGTGAAGGAAATGCTCATCCCTCTGGAGTGTGATTTTTCACAGATGCAGAAAGCATGGGTAGTGATGGAAGTTGTCAGTCCCAAACACACTTCCTTGGCTGATTGTAAAACAAAGACCATATAGAAACTCTATAGTAAATGTGTTCTAAAGGTAATTTTCTCAGCATACCACTTTCTCTTTGCTAATTATATTTTCTTTAGGAAATTGATTTGCAAATAATCCTTTGAAGGTGATTTTTGTAAAAGCACAAAGTTTCTAAAGAAAAGGAAACACATAGAGCTATTATTAGCTACAGGCACTCTGTGTGTGTGTGTGTGTGTGTGTGTGTGTGTGTGTGTGTGTGTGTATGTGTGTGTGTGTATGGTGAGCTATCATATGAGATGAAACATATTTGTGTGGATGTTTGGGAAAGAGAAAAAGAGGAAGGGTCTAGAACCTAGGTCAGCAAACAAAACCACCTATTTTTGTCCAGCCAGACAGCTAGGAATGTTTTTTTTTACATTTACAATCAATTTAAAGGTGGGAACACTAGCTTTGAACCTCAGTGAAGCAAAATGTCACCTCCGCCCCACACCAAATTCAATTTTCATCATTTATAGACCTGAACTCCAAAAAATTATATACATTACTATTACATTTTGGATTTCATCAGTAAAATATTTCTGGAAATTTGTTTTTGCCCTTGTTTATAAATACCTATATAATAGCCTTGATTTTGTTGTGGATCATAAATCCTAAAATACTTACCATTTGGCCCTTTACAGAAAAATGTCGCTGAAATCATGAAGGGGATCACAGTCTCTACATGTAACAACTTGGTCCTCAGTGACTGGCAGGAAGGTAACTTTGAAAAGGACAGATAAGGGACTGGGAGGGAGAGGCAGACTTGAAAGATGGATGAGCCTCCTTCTCATCGGTGAAGGAGGTAATAATCTCTTGGCTCCTAGGGCCGATGTAAGAACAAGTTTGATAAAGGTATTGGGCTGCACGCTCGAAAATGGTGTCAGGCTAGTGAAACACACATTATTCTATAAAGAAAGAAAGTGCACTGAGATTTGTGCATGTGGACAACTTTTTCTGAGAAAGTTTTAGAACATCCTATACCACAGGTGGCAAATAGGGCCCACAGGCCGAACCCCCTCCACCCTGTTTTATCCGGCCGGCACCTTGTTTCTACCCGGCGGCAGCGCCCCAGAGCTCCTTGCCCCTAGTTAAGGAGCAGTTACATTTATACAGCCCTAAAATTACGTTCGGCCCTTTGAAGGCAGCCTTGAGGCTGATGTGGCCCCTGATGAAAATGAGTTTGACACCCTTGTCCTGTACAAATGCAGGCACTCTGAGATAAAATGAAATTAAAAATAAGTAAATGAGAACAAGAAAACAAAGTGGGGGTGGGGGAAGAACATGATAAGATGATGCCAAGGGTGAGCTCAGTGCGCAAAACAAAATGTTCATTTAATAAAGGTGGGCCACAAACTCAGCTCCACACTTTCTGCAGATAGAATCACTGGAATGCTCCGTAGTGTCTGAAAGATTTTTTAAGAAAAGTGTAGCTACTTGGCCACAAAACCCCAAAATAAATTTCTCTACTGAGTAATTTGGTGAATAGTCTCCTTGTCACACCGCTTCAGTAATACAAAAAGCTTCACAAATTTGTTTTTTAAGTTATTCCTTGGCATTGGCTCACAGCATTCCCCCAATTATGAGATGAGAATGATTGTTCCCAAGGCAAAACGAGGCCATAACTTTCTGATGGCCTTGTTTATTTAAGGGCTAAATTCATAGAAAAATAGATCTAAGAAAGTAGCCAAATAAAATAACAATCTATTTTGAAATATATGATGGACTTGTCTATTCCAGATTTGCTGTGTCATTCAGCGGCAACTGCACCTTCAAGATAGGTTAAACCTGTCAGAGCTGGGATGAAGAGGAGCAAAGATACTAATTTTTGGTTGTGATTATAAAATCAAAACTTGAAGCTAACTTCCGAAACAGTCTTGAACCTAGGATTTTAAGTGCACAAGCCATGCTTTGGATGAAAGCATTTCCTAAATTCTGAACCTCTGTTGAAATATCAGGGACAGAAAAATTATCAAGGCAAAGCCAGAAGATAGAGGTCGTGACACAGCCAGCCATGGGTCTCAGTGCTGGCTCACCTTAGGGTCACCTGGAGAGCTTTAAAAAGTTACCTGTGCTCAGGCTCATTCCCAGGCACTCTGATACAATTGGTCTACATTCATAATTGATTCAAAAGTGCAACCAGAGTTGAGAACCAATGACAGATGGGGTATTTCCAATCCCCAAAGAAGGCTAATTCTTACTGGCTTGGGGGCAAAGTCTGAAGAGAAAGTGGAGGCGGGGAAACAGACCTGTGGGAAAGCTGTTAACTTAGTCTTACTGCTCAGGGTGGCATTCAGGATGTGGAGAGAGAAATTCTGCAAATAGACTGAGGCTAGGATGGCAGCAGAGATGACGCTGTGCTTGCTGCCTAGCCCTCTGTGGGAGGGAGAAAGTCTTGCAGAGTGCCCGCTGTGGGCAGTGGGGCAGGCATGGCGGAGTGATGTTCAGGCAGAGGACCCACAACAGCGCTCCCAGTACCCACAGCCAGCTCCTGGCATACAGGAAATGCTGACATTTCTGCACTCCCCAGGGAAGGGTGGCAAAAAGCTAAACAGGCTGGATCACAGGAGGAGTTAGAGAATCAGAGGGCACAGGATAAGTGGATTTTGCATCCAGAGTTCAGTGAATACAAAGGGAATAAAACTCTGAAGATGGGACAGTATGAGATGTCAGTAGGGGCTGGGAAGGTTCCGGAGGACAGTCTGCAGCCCAGACCCCTCTCCCCTTCTCCATGGTGCGTGCCAGCTTCCCCTTGCTCCTAGGTGCTATTCAAGAGGAGCCAGGGGAGAGAGAGACCTTTTGAAGTGGAATAGAGGTCATTACAAAGAATAGCCTGTTTAATCCCAATTTCACTGAGCAATTGACTTCAGAGAGATGGAGTTTTAAATTAGAAGAAACTCAGTTACCTTGAAATGACAATATTTGTTTTCTTTTCCATCAGCAGTGAAATGGGGTCTAGAAACCAGGTTGAATTCAAATGTGGGGGGGAGTCAGCATTTTTGTACATCTGACTTGCAACTACAAGTTAAAACCTGCTCCACGTTTTAGAGTGCTTAGAAAAATGAATGGTCTCTAACACACCAGCAGAAACTAGGAGGAAAAAAGAACAAAGGATTCGTATAAAGAAAACAAGTTTTTTGGAATTTAGGGGGCAATATGTCTTACAAGTCTTAAAAATATATATGCCTTGTACCTATAAATTCCATTGAGAGAATAATAATGATTTCCACCACTGAGAATGTCAGATTATGTGATGTGGACAAGTCTACAGATGAAAACCATGAAAGAAGCTGGGTAAAAAAAAAATAAACTCTTAATAAAGCCATTAAAAATGAAGAAAATTGAAACAATTGAGCTGAAATCTGGCTGAGACTGGAACACAGAAAGAGATGCCCTGCACTGGATTTGCTTCTGCCCAGAGGAAATTGCCAGTCCAACGAGGGTGCTGAGAGGCTGAGCACCCTTTTGACATTGTATTCCTGGAAACCTTGGAAGACCAGGGAGTTAAAAGTTATTAACTTTTAGTTTTAACTTTTTAGTTTAATTAACTTTTAGACTTCAGTGCCTACCAATGGGCAACCTGACAAGCCACGCTCCATTTTTAACCTGGGATACTGAAAGGCTGTCCCTAAGGCCAACTCTCCACTCAAAATCAACCTGCCCTCCCATAGGCTGCAGGTGTGCTTAGTTTCACTTGGATGGCCCAGAGAACCGCAAATCTTTTGTTTTAATTAAGGGAACAGGGCTACTAGCACTCCTGTGTTCTTGACAAAAGGAAACAAAAATTATCAGGGGAGGCAGATAACATCATCTTAGGTTTCAAATTAATTCAATAATAAATTTTCATATATGATCTCTAGCACATAATCAAAGGAAATCAGAAACATCAGGAATCAAGACATCAACAGTCAGACCTGTGGAAATGACAGACAACAGGCACACAACCTCCAGATGGCGGAGCTCAGACGCTAATTGCAGAATATCTATGTTTACTGTGTGTGAGGAGATGAAGAGTGAGCTTAACATTTTCATCAGAGAAATACAAACTATAAAAAGAGACACAGAAGGTTTGAAAAAGAAAAAAGAGAAAAATCTGGAATTGAAAAGTTGAATAAAATTAAAAACCCACTGGGTAGTTTAATAGCAGATTAGACACAACCGAAGAGAGTATTATTGAAGTAGAAGATAGGCAGGTCAGAAGAAACTTTCCAGAATGAAGCACAGAGAGATAAAAAGAAGGAAAATACAGAAAGAAGAGTAGATGACACAGAGAATACAATACGTCCTGATACAGGTTTGTGAGATACCATAGGAGGAGCAACAGGACAGAAGCGATGCTTAAAAACATAATGTCTGAGAATGCCCCCAAACTGCAGAAAGACATCAACCTACAGATTGAAGAAGCCAAACAAATGTCAAGCAGAATAAATAAAAAGAATACATTTCTAGACACATCATAATAAAATTTAAATATCAGAGACTAAATCTTATAAGCAGCAAGAGGGGAAAAGAAAAAGATTTTAAAAAATGTTTTTGTGTAACAAAACGTTACTTATCATAGAAAAAACTAAAAACCTTCTGAATTTCCATCAATAGACATAGTTAAATATATTTTGGCCTATCCTCATGAAAAAAAATTATGCATCTACTAAAACATGTTTTTTTTAAAAAAATAATGATATAGCAAATATTTATACTACAATGCTAATGAAAAATGTCAAAATACTATTGTATCTATGTATGATCCATTTATTTAAATATATATGTTATAACAAAAGGTGATATGCTAAAAATGTTGCCAATCATTATTTCTAGGTTGTGAGGTTGTGGGTTATTTTTATTTTCTTCTTTAAACTTCTTTTCATGTTTATACTGTGACCCCATTGGCTTTTAAAGTCAGAAAAGAAAATGTGCTTTTGCTTAGTTTCATTTAAATACACAACACTAACAATCATGTTGTTCTCAATTTCAAATGGGGGTAGAAACCATTTGCACTAGCGATTACTTTGCATATATCACATTCTAATTATTCTATTTTAAGTATGCACTGAAAGACAGGCAGGGGATGGTTGTGTGTTCAAACATGGTATTGCTTGAGCTGAGAAAGTCACATTTTTTCCTCCAGATGCCTCCATGGACAGTCTACCAAGATTATTTCCCTCTAAAACTTTTTCATTGCTGTCCTCCTGAGAGACCCACATGACTGCATAGAATTCTTTTCTCCCAAAATTCTTCCAGGGGTTTTGCATGTCCCCATCTTCTCCTGGGTCTGGCACATACCAAGCTGGGCTTTTTCTAACACAACTCAAGGAGAAAAAAGAAATGCTCTTTTAGTGTAAGACATACTAAGTCTTATAACATATTTCAATAAGATTTGTATTAACATCTCTTTAGATGCTTGACCTAGAAGCTCATGACAAACTCCCTTCTATCACCACTTCAACCACATGGGTCTAAAAGCCTCTGAAATTTTACTCAGGAATCACGTCAACAAATGATCATGTGCCCAGGACTGAAACCAAGTCCATGTAGAATTGGAGTGTGGGTGACTTATTGGAATAACAGCAAAACCATGTTAAATGTGAACTGTGTTGTTCCTGTCCCAGAAGTGAGAGCATGAGGAAGGGGTTATACATGGAGGCCACGTGGTTATGAGGGTCCAGAGACTGGTGAGGGACTTTATCCAGAACCTCCAGAAGCTTAGACACAAAGTGGTTTCTCATTTGCTTCCTAGCTCAGCGAAATAAATTGCAAGTGCAGTGAGTTGTTTCCTTAAAAGAATGCTTGGTTAATAATTACATGGAGATGTAACACATAGAATTAAGCAAAACTCTATAGGAATAGGGCTTTTGCTGCTTTTTTCCCAGTAATGAAAGCATTCCTTTCTAAATGTCTCTGTTCTGAGGAGGAAGAGACAGGACACCGATTCTACTCAGAATGACACCAGTTGGCTCTGCCTCAAAACACTGTCCAATGCCTGAAACGTTTTCTCTCATCTGCCTCCAAGTGTAAAGACCATAAACAGCCTCTCAAAGGTCACTCCCAGGCTCACTTCCAAGGTATCCCCAACATTTGATGGATCCCCAACTCCTAGGCAATATTCAAGTCTGAGGACTGACCCCTTCTTTTTCAAAGTTCTTTTCTTCATTTCCCTCTGTGAATCCTCTGCTCCTCATGCCAAGAGCATTTGTGCTTCTTCTGCATGTTTAGACCATCCCTTGCTATCTTGTATGGGGTTAGCTTCAGCCCAGCTGGCTGCATGAATCATTCCCCTAACTCAATACAGTGGCTTTCAACCTCCAAAGTACCTATTGTTTGTAGCACTCATTTGGCAAGTGCATTGTTTAGTTTTTCATTCATCCTGTGTCTCCCCACCCTACCTCAGGCCCCAAGACTGGGAAAATGGCCATCTTGATTTCTTCCCAGTAGCGGGCATTGGACACACAGCTTTCAGTGAGAATGTGGGCACCACGAATGAGCAGTAGAGCACACTTCAGCCTTTAATGGACATGAGGACTGCATTGCATCCTGCCATCCACGCTCATCAAACTGAATCCAAAAGAGCAGAACAATTCTGTCAGGAAGGGCTTTGAGAGGAGGCCAGGAGGAGATGAGATGCTAAGAACAGCTTTGACTCATGATGTATTGGGAGCAGCTGGGTTGGAGGAGGGAGCTTGGCAGTGATGGAGCATGATCCTGGGCTGTGCCTGGCAGCCTTGCTGGTTCAGACTGTAAAGGATGGGGCTCCAATCATTTACCAGTGAGGAGGCCAGAAAAATCCAAGTTCAGGGTCAGAGTCAAGTCTAGACCCACAAGGAGGAGTCACAGAGTGAAAATTAGACAGACATGTGCATTTCCAAAAGGCTGACTGAGCAGCTGCAGTTTTGGCTGGTGTTTATGGGCCTGGGGTCACTCTCCTAACTTGTCCACTGTGAGGGGCCTCAGCTGCCAGCCCAGACAGCAGGAATTTTGGGGCCACTAAATGTTGCTTTGCCACTGACATTAGCATAACAGGTTTATCAAGAGCTTGTTAAGTCCTAGCTATTTATATACATTATTTCACTTAATCCTCCCCAAAACCTATGAGGTAGGTACTATTAATATACCAAATTGAAAGATAAGGAAACTGAGGCACAAAGGAGGTTAATCATTTCCATAGCATCAAACCATGAGTAGGTGATATAGCCACGACCTGAACCCAGGCTCTCTCAGACAGGGCCTGTGGAGCTTCATCCCACCTGACCACTCTACCAGTTTGCCTTACCTTTGGTGGGTGCTGGTCCTTACCTCAGGAGAGAACCACATAGTGGGAGTGGTCCCTGGAGCCTCATTGGGTCATCCTCTGGCACAAGCACTCCTTCAGGCAGATTACCCCTGCCCCAACTCAACTCCAGCACCTCCCTGTTCTTCTGGAATCTTGCCACTTATCCCCAGAGAATGTGTATCTTCCCAGGTCCTCCAGCCTGCATCCCTCTTGTTTCAGCCGGGCCACTGCCCCTGTTCTTTCTCTAAGACACAGCCTGCTGAGGGTCACAGCCTGTGCCCTGAGCCCTGTGTAGTCAGGGCGCTGGGTGCAGGGAAGAGGAGAGTGGCCTGAAGTGTTTAGGGGGAGCCCATTTGAGATTCATTACTCAAATCTCAGTTAATGACATTTGTGTCAATGTCCCCAACACCACCCCAGATTTGATCATTTACTAGGAAGATTTACAGGACTCAAAACATGGATATACTCAGGACTATGATTTATTATAGCAAGAGAGTATTTAAAAGAATCAGTGAAGGGAAAGTACATGGAACAAAGAAACCAGGCACAAACTTTCAAGATCCTCTTCTAGTGGAGTCACACAGCACATGCTTAATTCTCCCAGCAGTGAGTTGTGGCAACACGTGTGACATGTTATCTTCTAGGAAGGCTCATCGGGGACTGAGTACCCCAAGTTTTTACTGGGAGGGTGACCATGAAGAAACCTTCTACCTGGCATGTACCAAAATTCCTTTCTCCTTGAAGTAAAGCAGGTACTTAGCATAAACCGCATTGTTTGTTCCAATAGTTTAGGTGTAGGGAGCTACTCTTACCAGAAATCCAAGTTCCTAGAGGCCAGCTGAGGGCCAGCCCTGTAAGCAGGCCTTTTTAAAAATAAGCACTTAGGCCTGTTATGTTGGCTCTTTCTGCACACAGTCCTATATAGACAATATAATATCACAACAGACCATCTTTCCCTTCTCATATGTGCCAGATTCCACCCTTCCTAAGCTTGACTATTTTATTGGAGCCTCATAATAATCTTGTGCAGGAGACAGGCAGGAATTGGTCCCCTTGCAGATAAGCAGGCCAAAGGCTAAGGAGATGCTTGATTCTAAGTCACTGAGGAAATGACTGGGAAAGCTGGACCCAAAAGCCAGCCAGTCTCCTCCCTTATGACAAAGAAAAGAGGGAGACATGGCCCGTGGCACAGGGCTGGAAGAACCTAGATAACCCCTGTGAGCAAGGGCATAAGAAGAGTTTGCTCTCCTTGTTGTCATGTGGGGGTGGAGTGAGACAGGAATGTATCTCCACCACTCAAGGAAACAAAAAGATGAACAGAGCTCCTGGTATTCATGAACTTTTAACTCTTCCCCATGGCCCTGAGCTCAACCTATTTACAGAACATTAGTGCTGGAAGTATCCTTTAAAAATCATTGTAAACAACTCATTTCTTTATTTGAAAAATATGGAAAACAATTAGCATCAGACCTTATTGCATATGGCTAATAACTTACTGTTTAGAAAAGACTAGCGAATGGGTAATGAAAGCCATTGCATGAGATATCTTTTATTGCGCTTTCTTTGGAAAAAAAAAGACAAACTTTTATATTTTTTAAGGAGAGGGGAAGGGAGGGAGAAAGAGCAGGATAGAAACATCATTGTGAAAGAGAAACATCAATCAGCTGCCCCTCGTACGTGCCCCAACCAGGACTGAACCAGAAACCTCTTGTTTTGCCGGATGATGCCCAACCAACTCAGCCACACTGCTCAGCCTTATTGAACTTTATGATTGGAAAATTGCCTTCATTATCAGTGAACAGTGACAGTCCCTTCTCTGTCATCTCAGGTTTCTCTCCTGAGGCAGGCTGCAGCCAGGGACCCAGTTCTAAGTTTAAGACAGAATTTAAGAAAGCAAAGACAAAAATAAAATCCAGGGCTCTTCTACTATGTAAAGGCAGGCAAATTTACCCAAATGTGGTCAAGTGGACCCATGAGAGGGTTTCCGAGAGGAGGACAGGGCCCGCACGTGAGGCAAGGACAGTACCCTGCCTAGTGGTGCCACAACTGAGTCTTTCTGGACCTGAGGTTCTTCACTTCTGAAGTGGGGAAACCAAGAACAGCTACCAATAAACTGCTTCCTCTTTGAAGGTCTGAGGCCCTGAGCTCCACATATATGTGATCCCATCTGATTCTCCCAGCAACACATTTAGGCAACCTAGCACCTGCTTTTGAGACTCAAGCACATTGGAACACTAAAGTTCAGTGAAGTGAGTGCCTCCCTCTAACACAGCAAAGGATATGCCATCCTGCTCTCCCTTATGCCCAGCATGGTGATTATATCTGCTGTTGGCATTCAGAAAATCCGCTCCAAAGGTAAGTCACAAAAAAAGACAAAGAAATCTGTCTGTCTCCTGTTGGGCTCTGGGTGCTAAAAATACAAGTGTACCCTGAGAATCTTAATGATTTGCCCATAATACAGTTTGAGATTTTAATTTTCATTTAGCTGCATAGTCAGGAAACAAGCAACCTAGAAATTTACATGAAATGTAGTTCCCATTGGTAACACTCACAAGTGACTAACTGGCAAAAGCCTCAATGGAGAGACACAGTTCAACCCAGATCCAGACAAAATAGAACTCCAACCCAGGAGCTCCAGTGAAGGTGAGCTCATAATCTAAAATAACAAATGTATGAGGAAACAATCCACCATGAGTGAGAGTCAGCAAAAACTTATTTGAAAAAATAATGAAGGAGAACTTCCCCAATCTGGCAAAGGAAATAGACTTCCAGGAAGTCCAGGAAGCTCAGAGAGTCCCAAAGAAGCTGGACCCAAGGAAGCCCACACCAAGGCACATCATAATTACATTACCCAAGATTAAAGTTAAGGAGAGAATCTTAAAAGCAGCAAGTGAAAACGAGACAGTTACTTACAAAGGAGTTCCCATAAGACTATCAGCTGATTTCTCAAAAGAAACCTTGCAGGTAAGAAGGGGCTGCAAAGAAGTATTTGAAGTAATGAAAGGCAAGGACTTACATCCAAGGTTACTCTATCCAGCAAAGCTTTCATTTAGAAGGGAAGGGAAGATAAAATGCTTCCCAGATAAGGTCAAGTTAAAGGAGTTCATCATCACCAAGCCTTTATTACAGGAAATGTTAAAGGGACTTATCTAAGAAAAAGAAGACCAAAACTATGAACAGTAAAATGACAACAAACTCACAATTATCAACAACTGAACCTAAAAACAAAGAAACAAAAACAAACTAAGCAAACAGCTAGAACAGGAACAGAATCACAGAAAGAGATCACATGGAGGGTTATACACAGGGAGGGTGAGCAGGGAGAGAGGGGGGATAAAGTACAGGGAATAAGAAGCATAAATGGTAGATACAAAATAGACAGGGGCAGGTCGAGAATAGCATGGGAAATGTAAAAGTCAAAGAACTTATATGTACGACCCATAGACCTGAACTAAGTGGGGGGTGGATGCTGGTGGGAGGGGGGATGCAGGGCAGAGGGGAATAAAGGGGAAAAATTGGACAACTATAATAGCATAACCAATAAAATGTACTTTAAAATAAGTAAATAAAGAGAAGATAATAAAAATAAATGGAGAGCTGAAGGCAGCACACCTTCAGCACATCATTCTAAAAATGATTAGAACCCCTAAGAACTTGAGATAATAGAACCATCAAATACTATAAAATAAAAATGTTCAAAATGATTAAAAATATAAAAATAGGGGTCAAAAACATAAAAATAAGGCCCCATGAAAACTAAATGAGCAGATGTGAAAAATAACCAAACAAAGCTTGTAGAAATGAAAAATAGACTCTTTGAAACTTAAAACACAGCAGGCAGGCCAAATAGCAGATGACACAGAACTGAAGAAAGAAAGAGAGTAAACAAAGGAATATGTTAATGAAGTTACCCTCAGAGCATATAAACAGATAGCAAATACAAAAAAGAGATGAAGAGATATTAAAGTTGGATCCTGCCACGCAAACACTAGCCAGCAAGCTTCTGGAGCCTGGGCAGTATCTCCCGGTTATCAACAATAGTGGAAATTACTAAATTACTACATTGAAATACAGCTTTATAATTTATAAATCAAGCTTTTGAGGTTAATTCATATAATTTTATTCATCCTCAAACAATCCATGCCAGGTATTCAATTACTTATCTTAGAGATGACGAAATGGAAACTCAGAAAGATTTAAGGAACTTGCACAAATACAGCTAATCAAAGAGGAAGATGAAAATCTAAGGGAATCTTCAAAGGGGCCTTTCCTGTCTACTCATCCCCTCTTGGTGAATATTTTCAATGAAAGAGAGGTTGCCTTCATCCTTTTGCACTGCTGTAACAAAAATACTACAGACTGGGTAGCTTATAAACAACAGAAATTCACTTCTCACAGTTCTGGAGGCTAGCGTTCTAAGATCCAGGTGCCGGCATGGTCCACAGAAGAACCTCTTCCAGGCTGCAAACTTCTCATTGTATCCTCATTTGGTGGGGGAAAAAAAAGAGCACTCTCCCAGACTCTTTTGTAAGGACATCAGTGTCATTCATGAGGCCCTGCCTTTATTGCTTAATCACCGCCCAGAGGCCCCATCTCCTAATACTATCACGTGGGGCATTAGGATTTTCACATATGAAGTCGTTTAGGACACTCACACACAGACAGACCATGGCAAATGCCAGCTGTGGCTAATGGAGGAAGCTTGTGTCTCCTCAGTGTGAAGTTAACAATAGCCTCAGGCAACACAACTTTCCTTCCTTGGCTTTGAGAGCCACTCCTAGCTGCTTAGGGCGGAATCAGGCTGCAGCTGCAGAAGGTAACAGACAGAAAGGATGAGTTGTCTTGCATAAAGGTGAATTGCTGGCTGCAGCCAGTTCTCAGAATAAACTCCTATCACCTTGGACTTCACCATTTTGGGTGGAAGGAAGAAAATGCACCATTCCTTTCCTCCCTATTTTAGGGGGAAATAAACTGGATGGAAACTATATCAGGGTCACCTTTAGAGGCAAGGCACAGGATGAGAAATACATCCTCAACCATGGGTTACTGAAACTCTTTGACCAAAGGACAAGGAAAAATGAAATTCTTTTAGACTATGGGCTTTCTTTTGAAAAGGTCAAGCATTTCCCTCCAATGACACTGTAAGACAAATTGCTTGGGCATTGTGTTCCGGTGAAACCCTCATATAACAAACAGGCTTCATTTCTACATTCCAATAGCTCAAATTTGTAAGTTATTGGGACTCGACAATCTGCCAGGTGGGATCTTAAATCTGATGAGGCTCTGGATTCATTAACCTTGGCAGAAGGAGTCTGGGTAAATCTGCTTGCAAAAGATCTGATATATATATTTTAATTCTCAAAGGGGCGAGGAAAGTAGACTACAGGTCTATGTATCTGGCTTCAGTGACATCCTTGACAATTTCAACAACCTACTTGAGATTATCATTACCTTTCATTAAGGAAGAATGGCTTCTCCCAGAGTTAGAACATTAACTGCAAAGCACAGTGATGCTGCCTCTTCTGGACTGACCACGCTCAGCCCCTCACCACTCTTAGGCTCGTATTTCTTTCCACCTTAAACTGCAGTTGTTCACCTATGTGGTCTAGTTCTCCTGCTCTAAAGGTATGTTCATGTTTCAGTCCTCTCGCATATCATCAACAGCATTTAACATAAAGTCTTTCACTTAGTAAGCGTTCCATAAACATTTGTTGGGTAGCAAATGAGTGAATGGGCCTGATTGGGGCATGCTTTCTTCAGTAACTCTTCTGCTTAAAGAAGTCTTCTCTGAAAAGGACCTCCATGCGTATTCATGAGAGAGCAGCTGTAAGTCAGAAAGAAATGATGTGCAAGTCATAAGTGGTCGTATTTATAATTAACTTGTTCTTTTGGTTCTTGTTTCAGATTTGCAGTATTATCCCATTGGGTTCTCAGGAAGAATTCATAAGAAGGTGCTCCAGCTTCAACTCAGATCTCCTCATGTTGTCAGGGGTTGGAAAAGAGCAGAATAGGTTGTACACAGCTTACACAGCTGGAAGGGGGGTTGTGAATGGGAACCGGATGGGACAGGAGATTGAAGAAGTAATTCTCTCTCCTCCATACCATCTGGTAGCAATGGCCACTGTTCTTTCAGCTCAGCACTTTGCTGTGGCTTAAAGAATCCAGGGCAGGCAAGTGCAGAGTAGGGGTTCTGGGCAGGAGAAGTGGACCTAATGCACCTATCGATGGTAACTAGCCTTGGGTTAGTGAAGAAAATGGCGCATGGGTGAATGCTGCCACCATGGGCAGTTCCAACCTCCTGTTCTGGTTTGTGAATTATAACACTGTCACGCTCACCTGACTGAACAGATTACTTCTGCTTCTAGGAAACAGGCCCAGAAATACATCTGTGCAGTGAATTATAAATATACGTTTAAGGTTATTAACCATTGCATTTGTTGTAATAGAAAAAAAAAAACAACAGAAATAACCTAGTGTGCACCAATAGGTCTTGATTAAACTGCTGCACAGGGCAGATGGACTTCTGTCTGTCCTGTGTACTGCTATAAGGCCAGGACCTAGCATACTGCATGACACACACTAGGTGCTCAATAAATATTGGTTTATGAGATGAATGGATGGCATCCACCTGTTAAGAAGACTGAGGTAGAACTAAATTCCAGATATGGATATGTGCCTTTGGCGTATTTAGTGAAAAAAAAAAGTAAGTTGCAGGATAACATGAAAGATGTACTCAGAACTTGGCATGTCATAGGTGCTATCAAAATATTTATTGAAAAGCATTTGTTGAATTCATATAGAATTGGAGTCGTGTATGTTTATGAGCATATGCAATGCACACAAACACATATTGGTAAATGCATAAAGAAAAGGGTCTGGAAGTCCAGATACCCACCTGTTCAAAGGAAGGGACTAAGATAAGGAACTCTTGGCTTATATCATTCTCAATGGGGCCGATTGTTTTACAACAAATATATTTCTATTTTTATAAATCAAATGATATTTTCAAAATTTCAACCTCCAAGAACCGCCTCCCCATGCTCCATGCAAAGGGCCTGGCACAGTGGGTTACGTAAGGGGCAATCAGTAACCACAGTTGCCCCTGAGCTGCCTCCTCCAACCTCCCATAGAATGTGAGGAACAAGTTCCTGGGTCAGCTCCTGAGCTCACAGAGAGAGCAGGGAAGAGGCTATAGAAACCTTTCATAAAATGAGGGTTAATTTGACAGCGGAGAAGCTATTCCCACTGCCACATTACCAAAAAAGGGAGGTTGATAAGGGCAATTGATCATTTTATTTCATCACTTCAAGGGACTGGAAAGATCTTTCACAGGCACTGAACTCGATCTCAAGTTTAAAGGCCTTTAAATCAATTTTATTAGGTTAATTGATGATGTCTTCGGTGCACTTGTGCTCTGCAATCTGCCATGTCCTATCAGGTCGACTGGAAAGCTCAAAGTGCAGTGCTTGGTCCTTCATCCCTGCTGAAAACCGGAAACAGAGGGAATGCAGCTGCCCTCCATGTGCCACTGGCTTGTGGGCTAGAGCGCTAAGAGGCCACTTCATCCTTCACAGAGGAGCACAGTGCTTGAAACAGCATTGGTAAGCTCTGATTTCCAGGGTTTCAAGTGGACTCATAAAATGTGATTGGGGCGGAAGACACATTGAGAATTTTCTCTTTCCTTTGAAATATGCTTTCTCCTTCCTTTTAAATATCTTTAACCACTTTGTGTTCTAAGTTCAAAATTATCACTGTTTATTCATTTAACAGCTAACCCCTGACTTTGTAATAGTCACTCTACCTAGAGATAGGTAGGTAGGTAGGTAGGTAGATAGATTTAAATTTCCTAGGGCTGCTGTAACAAATTACCACTAACTGGGTGGCTTACATCCCCAATTTTTCCTCTCAGCATTCTGTAGGCCAGAAGTTGAAAACCAAGGCAGAGGCAGGCTGTTCTCCTTCCAAAGGTTCCAGGGAAGAATCTGTCCTTACTTCTTTCTGCTTCTGGTGGCCCCAGGATCTCCCAGGCCTGTGACCACAGAACTCCCATCCCATCCCTTTCCTCTGTGTCTGTGACTTCTCCTCTTCTGTCTCTTATAAGGACATTTGCCATCAGACTTAGGGCCCACCTGGGCAATCCAGTATTGTCTCATCTCAAGATTCTTAACCCAATTGCATCTACAAAGAACCACCTCCCTCATTTCATACCAGGTCATAGTCACAGGTTCCAGGGGTCAGGATGTGGACATATCTTTGGTTGGGGAAGGCACTATTAAATCCTTTACCCTATACTAAGCACTGAAGATACAAAGATACATACCCACAATTCTTTCCATGGAAGAGTCATAGTTTGTTACATGTACTCAAATAACTGTGATACAATGCAATATGAAATCTAAAGTGTGGATGGAAACAACACTCTTGAAGCAGAAAGCCCGATTTAGGAAGAAGAGTGAAGGTAGGGAGGGTATTTGGGCTGAGCCTTAAAGAATGAATAGGCCCCCACCAGGCAGACAGATGCAGTGGGATGAGAATGGGCATCTAGATAGCAGAGAAATCGATCATGGACTCATGGAGGAAGAAATGGGAGCTTGAATGTGCATGGTGTGTTCAGGGCATGCAAAGTAACCTGAGGGGACAGGAGCATAGGGTCCTTGTGCAGATACCTCAGGGGAGAAGGAACCAGGACATGAGACTGACCATGTGGGGTCAGGATACGAAGAATCTTGTTCTTCCAAGTTCATGTGTGCCAAGCACTTGCCATCATTCAACACTTAGCAAGCTTTTAATCACCTGAAACTTATGTGTCTGTGTGCTCGCCATTACCCAAGAAGATCTTCATAGCGGAAGGCCCATTTCTTTGTTCTGCCTGGCAATGAACAGTGTCCAGGCCACAGCCTGGACCAGGGCTCGGGTCTCCGCACAAGGCTGCTCCAGCTGCTGCTGAAGAAAGGTGAGTCCCAGATTGTAGGAGGTTCCCAAAAGCAGAGTGTTAAGTGTAATCAGAAACCTGGGAGAACACATCTACTAACCAGTCCTCTCAGTGATCTCTTGGAAAAGGGGCTTACTGAGGACAGCACTGACTAGAGTTAATAAACAGCCTCTCCTGATATTTGGTCTTTAATCTTTGATAGCTAAATGCCCAAATAGACTGATTGTTAAAAATAGTCAGTTGGATCATAAAGTGGATTGTTAGACTGAATTCATTGATTTTTATTACCAAACAAGCTCCAATAACAGCCTGGCTGGGTGTTATACAGACACAGCTTCAGTGGTAACAGTACACGGAGTCAGAAATTCCAACCGTTGCAAATTAAATGCATTTCTTTCTACAAATTCAATTTCCTTGGGAAATCAGCCTCAGGTGCAGAAGTACTCACTGCTTACCAAGTAGTAAGTATTCCATTTGCTAAAATTCCCTGTTGTGTCTTGACACGCGTCCTGGAAATGACAGCTATCATTTCGATAAGCAGATGAAATGAAATCATGGCCACACGGCCAAGGTGTTCATGCCCACCTCTTTTCCTACACAGATGGCTGATGCAAACTGTTGAGACAAAGGCGGTGCAGTCATCATCAGACCGTATGTGAGAAGGAAGCATCACAAAGTGGAATGACTCACAGTTTGTGCAATCATCTGTTGATAGCAAAATTTAATGGCCCCCAAATAGAATTTTTATATAGTTTTACATCAGAGGTAAAAACACATAGAAATGATTTTACTTAACTACCCTTCTTCCATACAGATCTCATCTTGTGTCCTCATCTGTCAGGCAGCATGGACCCGGATAGCATTTCAGAACAAGGGGACAGAAGAATAAGAACAGAATGAGCCAGACTCAGATGTCAGCTAGCATCTGGCTAGCACCCCCTCATGCTACATTCTCAACAGGTGGAAAGATGTATGACAACACAAAAGAAAATAAAAATTTCTAATTATTCTAAAGCTTGGATTCAGGCAACCTACTGCCAGAACCTGGCAGAAATCTCTGTTAAGCATGCCAGTGGGGCTGGATGAAGAAGCACAGCTGTGGCTTCCTTCTTAAACAGCATTCTCTGCCCTCTTGTAGGATGATATGAAAGCTATATGGCCCTTCCTCGCCACCTCCCCACTGTCCCAAAGGCTCAGAAATGGAAAGAAACAGAAAACTGGGCAGCTTGGCTCCCACTACTTTGAGGGACAAGACACTAGGTTTGTACCATTTTCCTTTGGGTACCTGAAACTCCCGGAAAACAGGAGGCTGGGCATGATGCTGGAAGGAATGTGATGCACATACCCCCAAAGTGCAGTTCTCGTAAGTGAGCAGAGAAGGGAAGAGGTAGCACTGGTTGTGTCCCTGTGTGAAATGCACACAAAGGAACCCAAAACATACATGTAAGACCAAAGCTACAGAGCCTCAGAGACCCCAGAGTGGGATAAAGAAAGGAGGCCACCTTGGCCCAGCAGAGATGCATGAATGAAGCTTCCAGAGGTACACCTGTGACCTGTGTGCATCCTTCTGCCCCTGGCTGCAAGGACGGAAAACAGGCTCTGACTGGCAACTCAAGCCTAGATAATCAACCGTCTTGCGCAGGGTCTCTCCAGAGGATGAGAATCTCTGGAAAGAGAATACCTTCCTGAAATCTCCAAAAAGGAGTATAGCTCTGAAATAATTTGCTACAGGAATCAGAATTTTTTTTAAAGTTTATCATCACCAACTGCAATATGCAAAATACATGGTCTCATGATCTTTCCTAATCTGTTTTCTAAGACATCATACTTCATATTTACTTTATGGATTCTGGCAGGGAAGGTGGACATATTTTTGTTCCCCTCTAGTTTAATAAATTCATGAGTTAGTCACTCATATTACTAACTCATGTTGGTTCCTGCCTTAATTCCTTAGCTTGGCTTCCATGTGAGGGTATTTGGGCCATGTGATGAAGATATGTTCCCTTAGATAATTCAAATTTTTGTAAGAAAGATATTTATAAATGTCAAGTGATGGGAAAAAGAGAAACTTGAGCACTGATTACTCTCCTCTCAACCACAATGCGGTCGTTGGGGGTGGGGGGCAAGGGAAACTCTGTCCCACCCAGCCCCAGAGGTGAAGGGATCTGCACACCCCAGGCCACAAGGGGGAGACACAGAGGCCCTACTAAGGGGAGCTTTTACAAGGAGAAGCAAAAACCTGCCAACAGGTGTAGCAAAGACATGTGCATTTCCATGTGTTTTTTACTCCTTTCTTCCTCCCCACTTGGGAGCAGTGAGCTTTGGACAGGAGTAGACAGGGTTGTCTCTAGAACTTCAAGTTCTGCACAAGGCTCATCAGAGAGGAGACCAGTTAGAAAAATAGGGGTGAAGGCCTGTTAAAGGAGCCGGCAGCCCCTTGTGCATGTAACCTATACACAGGAAGGACCTTGCTGAGGTAAATGTGGAAATTGACCTCTGTCAAAATTTGGCCCTTATGTCCCAGGCCGTTTCAGGAGGCACTGTCTGACCTGCGTTATTGAGTTTGGAAAGTACTGACATCATTAACACATTCAGGCGTGTGTACGTTTAAGAGAAGTGCTAATCAAAAGACTCTGTGCAGGTGATTTGTCTTTTCTCTCCCAGCAATGCCACACTGTGATACTGGGGCAGGGAGTCCCCCAAACAGCATTTTGCCTGATTATATTCTGATTAAATTTCTGATTAGATTCTGATTAGATTAGGTTATACAGATTATATGTGCCGTAAAATTAGATTCTGCCAATTGGAGTTACTGCCAGGAGGCCTGAAGTCAGGAGAAGGAAACGAGATTCATTCCCTGTGTTCAGCTTGGGTCTACAGCTCTCAAGGAGCAAAGGGAAGCAAAGAGCTCCAAACTCCAGTGAACCTCCAAGTTCCCGGCACCACCGGTGCAGATCCAAGGTGAACAGAGCACCTGCCATTAACAAACAAGCTATGTTTGAAATACCTACTTTGGCTTCTGTGTTCTTGACTGGACTGACTGACCCATTACCTTTAGGAAGTATCCTGTAATTTTGTGAGGTTTACATGTTATTATATGGAAAATACTTAGAATAGGGTCTGACACACAGTAAACTTGAAAAGCCCCAAAGTCAAGTCACATGCAAGTATTGACCATGGTCACTTCTATTATTCCTTCTGCTACTGTTGTTGAATTATCATTTAACTCTCCACCATCCTATACAGTAGCCACTAGCTACTCATCATTGTTTACATTTTTTTAGTTTTATTATATTAATTTTTTTGTGTTCCAAATTATTTTTTATTGTTGTTCAAGTACAGTTGTCTCCGTCCCCCCCCCACCCCCATCACTCTCCCTCACCCACCCATCCCTACCTCCCACCCTTGCTCCTATGCCCTTTGGCTTTGTCCATATGTCCTTTATATATGTCCCTTGATTACCCTTCCTCTTTTTTCCCATTATCCCCTCCCCACTGCCCTCTGGTTACTATCAGTTTGTTCTTTATTTCAATGTCTCTGGTTATCTATTTTGCTGGCTTGTTTGTTTTGTTGATTAAGTTCCACTTACAGGTGAGATCATAGGGTATTTGTCTTTCACCACCTGGCTTACTTCACTTAGCATAATGCTCTCCAGATCCATCCATGCTGTTGCAAAGGGTAGGAGCTCCTTCTTTCTTTCTGCTGTGTAGTATTCCATTTTAATATTGAATTAATTAAAACAAAATAAAATGGAGAATGCAGTTACTCCATTGCTCTGGTTACATTCAAAGTGCCCATGTGGCCACATGGGGCTGCAGTGCCAGTCGGTGCAGACATGGAATGTTGCATCTGCGCAGAAAGCTCTGTTGGACAATGCCTGTCTAGCTCACTGTGTACCTAAGAATCAACTGGAGAGCTTGTTAAAAGTAAAACCCCTGTGCTCCTCCAAAACATGCTGATTTGGAGGGTTTGCACAATCAGTGTTGACAACAGTGCCCCTCAGGGGCTGCTGGGTTCCTGAACCACACTTTAAGAACAACTGGGTAAGTAATGGGATATTTATTTCCTAACATTTCTCCTAAGAGTCTTTAAGTGTGTGTGTGTGTGTGTGTGTGTGTGTGTGTGTGTGTGTGTGTCATATAGATGAACACAAATTCTTTTAACTCACAATTAACCAGAAATCAGCATTTTTGAGATGACTCCAACTCAAAACAAAACCCCAGTCAACCCAGATGATTGGGATCTTACTGCCTGTGCTGCAGGGACATTGGGGACCCAGACTCGCCACCTTCTGACCAGGAGGCCAGGAAAAAGGATGAGCAGCAAAGTAGTGCCTGAGCCACAGACTGGTTAGTTATTTGTTCCTGTGCACCTTTCTAATCACAAAGCCACAAAGCTCATTGTCTATTAAATGCCTCTACTTTATCACAATTAATCTTCATTTTTCATCAAAATTTGTTTACATGTATAGGTATTTATACTTCAAAAGCTTTTCCATAGAAAAACCCAGGAGTCAAACTTATTAACAACACTTTTCATAGAGTGAATTCCTGATTGCATAATTAGCACTGCAAATACTAGGGTAAATATACCCAAAATTCACAGATTATTAATTACGTAGCTGTGCTGCAACACACGCACCCAACCTTCCCCTCTTACAGAGGAGGTGCACGTGGAATGCATGGTCTGCTACTGAGGGTGATATTCAATATGCTGCCAATCCCTTTATGCAAAGACCCAAATAACAAATCCTTCTTGAAACACAGAGCAGGGAAAGGCTCTCCTAATGTACTTCTGTGTATTTCACTGCCACCAAAGGGGAGTGAGGTGATCCATCCTTCTCTCTTTTCCCCAACTGCTTGGTGGGCCATTTCCATCATGGACACATTCTATTTCCATTTTATGTGTAAACTTACTTTTTATTTTACAGTCAGTCTTTTTTTTTACATTTAACTCATATCATATGGTTTAAGTCTTTTATATCTGTTCTTTTATCTCAAGTCTCCTTACTTTTTTTCCATGAATAGGTGATTATTAATTCACCCATCCCTCCATGCAGTCAGTGACACTATTCTTCTTTGCTGTGGGTGACAGCTATAATTCAGTAACTAATTTCACTAGGATTTCCAATCACCCCTGAACATACTAGAGTTATAAAGGGAGTTAGACTGCATTAGTGAAACACAATTCATGTTCTCCTTGCTCTGACCATGCTTTCCTAAGCACTTCCTGCCTCACTGACCATTAGCTTGGTTGTATGACTTGACTGGGCCAGTGGCATGTGACAGGAGGTGATACAGGCCATATTCAAACAAAACTTCTTGTGCTTTTGTTGTGGTTGGCTCCAACTGACCCCTCTAGAAGAATAGCAGGTCCTACATCAGTACTACCCTTTGTCCCAGGTCCCCAAATGAGAAGACATGGAACAGACACCCAGTTGAACAGTTGCTGGATTGTCTCCAACCTATAAATGACATGTGACATGAGCAACAATTGGTGAAGGCACCAATATTTGGGGTCACTGGTTGTGCCACCTAAAAGAACATAAGCACTCTTCTGAATTTTCCTGCTGCTGACGTGAAGAAATGGAGTGGAGCACTGGCCACACCTGATGGGGCACTACCCACTAGGGTCAGCTCACAGGACACCAGGCCTGACATAAGGTCAGAGACGCACAGGTTACATGTGTTAGGCTGGTCTAAAACCTTCCAGCAAAGAACACAGAAGTATGTGAAACAGAAAGAATCTCTGGACAGTGAGGAGATACCAAAAACCATGACAATGAAATTCAAGGGTACAAAGTAATCCTTGCCCTGGACTGCAAGGGGAGGGGAGAGCCCTGTCCTGTTATGGGTCATTTTCAGGCTCTCTATTTAATGTCACCCCTTCAGAGACACTTTGGGTTCAGCACACTGGCCTTGATGACTTGGCCCCCCAAGCTGGAGAGAATTTTGGAAAAATCTTCAATCAATAGTCATATTTCAAAAATGAAGAGAAGATGGATAAATACAGAAAAGAGATTGGGGTGGTGGTAGTGGTGGTGTGTGTGTATTTAAGGAGAAAGTAGAGGTCTCTTGTTAAGAATTGCCAAGTTCCTTGTCTTGCTTTTACTGTAGACATTTTAAGATTTTCTACATTTTAAGATTTGCTACAGATGGCAAATATTTATTAACAAACCAACTGTAAAATGAGCACAGTGAGAAGATAGTTAAAAGTTTACACAAGCATTGATGTTGAGATGAAAGTGAGCCTTCAGCATCAGCCTGAGGAGAACCGGATAACAATCATGGAAATGGATCTCCATGTACCTGCAGGTTTTTTTCAATGACATACCAACCTAATGACATTCTTACAGGGCTGACCTCATATAAGCAGAGGTCAAAAAGTAGTTCTTCACATTTAAATGGTGCTGGTACATGAGGATTTTATTCTAATTTTTCTTTTCCATGAATTTGTATTGCCTAATGACCTATATAATGGTTTTTCTGCATGATTTTCATAAATCACACTCATCTATCTTTAGACCTCCCTTCCCTTTTAATATTTTACTGAAGGAATGTCTTCACATATGCTAAATTAACTTTATTCACTCAGAATTTAATAAATATCTCTGTGAACAATTATAATTTTTACAACTACAATGGATGAAATGCCTTTTATTTGTAATCCATTGTGTTAGATACAGGCTGAACACAAAAATATTGTAAATAGGACCAGATTTCATCATAAGATTCTAATGACAGAATCTAATAGAGCTCAGAGGCTGATGGAAGTGATAAGGATATGAAATTTAATAACTAATAAGGCAAAGAAAATGCTCATTGCCATAGTGGGGTGCAGATCCAGGGACTGTGGAGAGATGACCTTGAGTGTGGAGGTTGCAGCGAGCTGCATGGAGGAGGTGGCAAAGGAGGGCCATGGCAGCTTCTGGGGTTGGTGGATGAGGGGGTCATTTGAACCAGATGTAACCATGTCAATAAAGTCACTGGAAGCAGGTAGGTGTCCAGAAATGTTGGCAGCATGGTATGGCTCCATGGTATGCAGAAGAATATAGTTTGCATTTCAATGTGAGAAGTCTTGCCTGACCCCTTGACTTAGCCTCGACCAGTTTGTGGGGAACTGGCTGAAGATTCCAGAAAATATGTTGGAGAGAGGGGTGGGGGGACAGAGAGAGAGAGAGAGAGAGAGAAGAGGACAGAGGGAGAGAGGAGGAAATTGAAATCCCCTAGGTCCTATTTCAAGTCCTGGCACTGTATGTAAGCAGCAGTCTTATCAACTTTTCTTTTCTTCTATTTTCTTTTTTTTTGATGCTTTTTTATTCTTGTACTATTATAGTTGTCCAAATTTCCCCTTATTGCTCTCCCCTGTGCTGCCCACCCCCCGCCCCGTTCCCACAGTCAATCCCCACCCTGTTGTCCATGTCCCTGAGTCATTTATACTTGTTCTTTGGCCAGACCCTTCCCCTTCTTTCCTCCCTTATTTCCCTTCTGGCTCCCCTCTGGTCCCTGTCAGTCTGTTCCTTGTTTCCATGCCTCTGGTTCTATTTTGCTCAAGAAAAGTCTAATATTCCATTAAGAGAAGAATCAAAATGAAGAAGGAAAACTGGGAACATTTTGGATTAAGAAAACTTATGGTTGGCACTTAAAACATCTAAGCAGGTAAGTGTAATAATTAACATACATGTGGTCACAGAAGGAAGTGTGACTGTCAAATAGTTGTCAAAGGGAAAGTAGCTAATGTAAAAATAAATAAACTGATAATAATATAGGCCTAAAACCTTAGATTTTATTAACAGAGAGCAGGAGAGAAGGGAAGAAGAAGGCAAATTTTAAATGAGTTAAATGCTTTGCCCTGGTCAGGTATTCAGTTGGTTAGAATGCCATCCTGATATTCCAAGGTTATGTGTTTGATCCCCGGTCAGGGCACAGGCAAGAATCAACAGTGTGTTCCTTGCTGGAGGGAGGGAGGTATAAGAAGACTAAATGGTAATGGAAAAAAAATACAATAAAGATTAAATGAAAAAAAAAAAACCACAAGAATCAACCAATGAATGCATAAATAGTTGGAAGAACAAATCAATGTTTCTCTTCCTCTCTTTCTAAAAATAATCAAAAAATAAATGAGTTAAATGCCTTTTCTTGCTTATAGAGAAGTCAACCAATAGAAATTTCTTTCTGACTTTGATCATTTAAAAACAGTTGCCAGATGGGAGGGATTTGGGGGATGGGTGGAAATGGTGAACGGATTAAGAAGTACAAACTGGTAGTTACAGACCAGTCCTGGGGATGTAAATTATAGCATAGGGAATATAGTCAGTAATATTGTAATGATTATGCGTGAGGCCAGGCAGGTATTGAAAATATCAGGGGGAACACTTTGTAAAGTATATAATTGTCTTAACCACTAGGATGTACACCTGGAATGAATACAGAATAATATTGAATGTAAACTACAATTTTAAAAATTAAAAAGATGATTTAGGAGTACAGGAAAGAAGTCAAGCCCATTTATGGCTGGGCTTCCTAGGACCATTCATCTGCCACTCTGCTAACACCTGACTATGCACTTATGAGGCGCACTCAGAGAAGTCTTTGGTAGGGATAAATAAATAAGCATGTATTGTTTTAAAAATATGTGGGCTTTAAGCATTTTAAAAAATAAAAGTAAAAGTGATAAAACTAAAAACAAAAACAACAATCAAAAACAAAACATGTACTTTCCAAATCACCAGAGAAGATAAAAACAAAGAAAACATACATCAGAGAAAAAGATAGAAAATGAAGGCCAAGGCCAAGGAAGTATGCAAATAGAAGGTATAAACCCAAACTCACAGTAAGGGCAATGGTGTTAATTCTAACGATAATTACATGCAGTTCAGACTCCTGTACCAAAAGGAAAAGATTGTACTGAGTTTAAAAACAGAATCCATCCAGGTACTACTGTCAGGCAACATGCTTAAAACAAAACAACACAGAGGGATTAAAAAGATGACAGAAGTAGCCCATGGCACCACTTTCAAGAGAAAACAAAACTACAGTTTACATATTCCCATTTCAAAGTGTTGATGTTCTCCTTTCCAGAGAAAAGCTGGTGGCACTGGGGACAGTGCCTTGGCAGCATCACATTCCACTCTGGGACCTGGTACAGAGACTGATTTTGGGGGGTCGTTTTTGCTTCCCACGGTGGGAAGGTGAGAAGCTCAGTCACGTGGGCAGAGCCCTTCCACAGCACAGACTCTGGGCACCATGTTTCTGGCTGTTGAGCCTGAGATTGGATGTGAATGTGATCATAAGTCCATTATTGCTGGACAAACAGAGGATTGAGGATACCCCCCCAAAAAAGGGCACAGGTTTATTGGGCAAAAGCAAACAAAAAGAAAACAAGGGTGCAATGTCAATTTCAGATGGATAAGAGTCCCTGCTTGCTATCCCCATATACACCGGAGACCTGTGCTGGGAAGGCTTGCTCAGCATTTTTCAAGAGATGAAAACAAGAAGTTATATACTCAGGAACACAATGATTTCACTTTTGCGAACATCTTTCCCTGAGGGCAATTACCAAGTGTTTCAGGAAATGCCATGTGTTCAGCCAGTTAGAGACTGAGGTCATATGTAGGCTTTGGGTAGAGCTCTGTCATAGCCTCACCACCATCCACAATGTGGCGGACCCTACAAGCTGGGGTCTGCATCAACAGCCCAGGCCAGTGGTCCTCAGGTGTGGGTGACAGATTGTTGGGCCCACCTTTAGAGTTTCTTAGCCAGTAGGTCTGGGGGGCCTAGCTATTGGCATTTCTAATATGTTCTCAGGGGATACAGATGCTGCTGGTCCGATCAGCAAACTTTGAGACCAACTGGCTTAATGATTTATTGCCCTACTGATCCAAACATCCCCACTGAACTGAGAAACAACCCCAGGGGAAATGGGATTCCTCCAGGTAGAAGGCCCAGGCTTTGCAGCCCCCTCACTGGCCCTAGGAGCAGGGCTGGTGGGTGTGGTCAGTCCCTGCCAGCAGAGGCCCCAGGAATCACCTGCACCAGCAGAGAAAGGGCCAGCCATGCTCATGAGGGATGGAGTGAGGACTGATTGCAGTCCAGGGCTGATGTTGTGCCAGAATCATATCAACCCCAGGGGCTTCTGCTGTCTTCTTCAAGAGAAGACAAAGCCGGGATCCAGAGGTCCCTCTGTGCTGCACAAAGAATATTGTAATGAATGTCAGGGACCCAAGTTTTATTCTCAGCTACATCACCAAGAGGCTCAGTGACCTTGGGCAAATCACTCATTGTCTCTGTACTTTGGCTTCTTTTCAAATGAGACATTTGGATGAGAAGACTTCCAGGAGCCGTAACAGCCTAATGTTCTAAGATTCCTTCTAGAATCAAAACTTTGGGGGGGTGAGTCTCTATGAGTATGGGAATACTCATTCAACAATTACACTTTTAATATAGGCCATCTGTTACTGCTTCAGGTGTGCCCTGAACGCAACAATGGCATCAGCTGGTGATCTGTGTTCTTTCTCTGAAGCGTGATTGATGACATGCAACCTGCCACCAAACGTATCAGGAAGAAATCATTTTCCAAGTAAGCGAGTGTGGCAAAACATGCTGGGCTTGGAGTCTGGGCATGGGAAGTCCAAGAACAGAGTGGAGCTGCCTTAGTTGGCAGCAGGCCCAGAGCTGGGTTCAGCCACAGCGATACTGCCACCCTCATCGGCGGGGTGCAGAAAGGCTGGCGTGTCAGGTTCCCAGGACTTATATGGAGAAGGCATGGGTAGCCACAGTTAATACAATGATGGATTCCTAGGTAGGCCCTGGAAATCTGTGGTCTAGATCCTGAGGAAAGATGAGCGAGGGCTGGGGGAAATTCTCTAGGCAGATGATTAAGAATGGGGAAGAAGGCAGCCTTTATATTGGGCAGACCTAGCTGCTCTGGCGGCCAGGCACAGGTGTGCTAAGGCTGGCTTTTGACTGATGCGCTAGCCACTAACACATAAACGCGGAAATGCACGCCAGCCCTAGAACCTGCTTTCAGAGAGAGAGCGAGCTGGCATGTATCTGAGCACTCACAGTCACAGCTCTGTTGTGCTGCAAAGTGACATTCTGGAACCGCAGCACCCACTAGGCATGCACACACATGCATGTGCACACACGCCCAGATCTTCAGTTTCCCCCCATGGCCCTCAGGAATGTCCCACAGGCAGCTTTTGCTACACCTCTTGCCCCATCCCCACTTCCCTGGACACTGATCATCTTTGCCTTCAGAGAGTGCCAAAGATCACACTGCCCCCTTAGCAGATGTTACTGTAGGTGCTGTGGTGAAACAGAGGGGAGTGACACCATGTGCCACTGAGCAAAACCATGCAGGCTCTCCAGTGACTGCTCCTGCTGGTTCTCTCCGAGTCTCTCTTCCTGACGGTCCTTTTGCTGGGTCCCTGCGTCTCCTGCCCCATCTTCTCCCACCATGCTTCCTCCAGACTCCTAGCCCCTCTCCCTGCCCAGTAATCCTCCCTGGATACACACTGACCAAGAATAACATGGTCAGCCTACTGGCACCAGGATCCAGGGCAAGGCAGGCTCTCGCCTCCATCGATCTGCCTTTCCTGCCACCCACTTCACGTGTGTATTTGCAGCTTCCACACACACTGCCCTGCTGCCCACGTCCCTGCTCTTGCCCTTGTGGGTCCCTCTGCTGGGTTCCATCCACCTCCTGTAACGGGGAATTCCAGCACCACTCTCTTCAGGAGGAGGCCTGGACAGGCCGGGTAGGACCAGAATGCCCCTGTGCAGAAATTGGCCAGAGTCCAACCCTGCTATATTATAACTATTTATTTAAGTGTGTGTCTTACCCTTAACTGTGAACTCTTTCAGGGCCAGGACCACATCTTACAGACTTCTCAGAGCCTCATACAAAGCCCACCACATAGTAAGTGCCCAGTAAGTGTTCACTGAATGAATGACTATGCTGCCTTCTGGTTGAATAATGACCCCAGGTCATTTCTACCCTTTGTCCTCTCTGCCTGTCCTGCATCCTGCATTTACATGGTGGTTACACACACCCCTTAGAGAACTGCCGAACCCACTTATAGACCACACTTCTCTATTTCTCACACTCCCTAGGCAGCTGGACTCACACCTGGTCCCTCCTGGCTGCTTCTGCTCCGAAGCCACCCGACCTGATGCTGACACCGTCACCTGGCAAACAGAAATATGCGTAAATGATTGTCAGCCACAACTTGGAAGAATTCTTGTGAGTTCCTGGAGGGAAGAAACAATGTCTTTCTCCTCCCAGTGCTGCCCAGGACATTTGGCAGAGTGTGTGGTTACAAAATGAGTCAATGTGAGAATAAATTACTGAATTGGCCAACATTGGCTAATTAAACCATTCACCTAACCCAAGCAAGAGACAGGGAGAAATGGGCATGGAAACACTCTCTGGAACCCAGAGAATCTTCCAACTTCATTCCAGGCAAAGGTTTTAATCTTGCCTGACAGTGAGCTTTGAGAAATATGTGTTGTTTAGAGTAACACCTTTACTTTCTCCACCCAAGGGGCAGTGTGACAGGGCATCCAAACCATGTGTGGAGAGAGCTGCAGTTGTCTGGAGCTCTCCAGCTCTTCCAAAGCTTCCTGGTGACTCATGGAGTGAGGAGGCATTCTGGAAATAACAATCTTGAGCCATCCTGATTTTAGTAACACATGCTGGCCTGTGTCTCTTGGGTGATTGATGCTATCCTGGCTAAATCCCACAGCTTATCCAGGGCTTTCAGAAACACCACATTCAAAGCATAGCAGGTTATGATGCCTTTAAGGGAAGGCACCCAACTGGAGAGCCTTGGAAAAGCGATTTCTAGTTAGAGCTTGGATCCCAAAGGAAAGGACCAGTAAACACTACAATGTGGAGATCACATCATTGTCTTCCTCAGAAGTCAAGGAAAACAGGAAATGTAGAGATTCAGTGGAAAATAAGGAAGAAGGTGCATACATGAGGGGGCAATTACTGATGAGCATCCTCACACATCATTTTTATTGTTATAAGCTAATGCCATGGCTCTGCTTAAAGCCCTCTAAAGGCTTCTGCTTGAGCTAAGAATAAAACACTACCTGCTTGCCTGGCAGAGAAGGCTCGCACAAGCTGTCCCTGGCCACCTTCTCTGCTCCTGTCACAGACAGGCTCCAGCCTCCCTGCCATCATTGGGGATGAGCACTCCTGGTCCCAGTGCTTTCCCCAGGACCGGTCCTTCCTGTGCTTCATGCCACCAGCAGTAGTCTGCATATCACAGTCCCATTATCCTATTCGGTTTCCTACCTAGCATTTATCACAGGCTTAGGTTTTCCGTGTGTGCTTACTTGGGGGCTGGTTGGTCCCCTGTGTCTCCCGTCTGCAGTCTGTAAGCACCATGAAAAGAGGGGCCTTCTCTGTGCCATTCACCAAGGAATTCCCTAAACCCAAATGGGCCCTGGCACGTAGTTGCAGTCAATGAATACTTTTTAATTAAGTGATTGATTTTCATGATCCTGTATTTATCTCGAAATCTTATGCAATGTCTAATCAAATAGGAATACAACCACAAAACTAAAAAGTGAGTAAAAAGAACTAAAGTAGCTGGAAGAGACTCCAAAGCTGTGTCATCCCTTAAAACGCTGTATATGGAAGTCAATAAATTGAGCAAAAAAGCAAGGGAACCACAGTTCCCTACTGAGGTCTTTGGCATCCCTGTGTTACTGTCAGCAGCCCCTGGGGTGATTTCAGGCTCTGAGGAATGGGGACACCAGAGAGAATACAAATACATTGGCCAAGATGACACTCATCCTCGGTGACCAAGGAAAGCCCACACAGGGCGCTGTGCTCCGAGCTTGGACACTTGGCCAAGTATGGGGCTGGGAGGCTGTGGCTGCCAGAAGCTAGGACGAACATAGCACATTCAGCCCGAAAGCACAGAATCGGTTCTCCTGGGTGGGAGTCCTGGGATGAAACGGGGACACTGCCATGGGTGGGAGCAATGGGCAGGAGAGGAGGAGTGGGTTTGAACCCTGGCAGGAGCCTGGAGGTGGGGCTGCTCTGTCAAGCACGTGGGCCAACCTCGGGTAATTTCTGCATGTTTCCATCTTCCCCAAGGAATGCTACACACCTGAGGTGTATCCCGCACCCCTCTGCCCTCTGACAGAGATGGTGGATCTGAAGCAAGCTTCCCAGGGGCAGGCAAGATGAAGAGGAAGGGCTGTTTCTTCCCTCCTCGGATGGCTGATCCACAGCCCTGTGAACACATGCTGAGAATTGCTTCACCTCACCTCTAAAACCATGAGACCTGAGACCTAGTCCTTCTCTGCTACTAATCACTGTAGATTCTGGGCTATTACTAAATTCCTCCATTATCAGAATGAGAAAGGTAATAGCTCTCTTCTCCCCATGGGGAAAGCAAAGGAGAAGAACAGAAGATGAGCCGATTAAAGCAGGCTTATAGCGATGAATGAAAACAGCACCATCAGGGGCCTTGCTGCAACCTCAGAGAGTGTTCCTAAGAAGCCCAACCTCAAAAGGCCCTGCCGCTAGCCCTGATAAACTCCTTTTTAGACCAGGAAGCCCACAAGTGGGGAGACAAAAAAACAGAGAGAAACATGGGTGATGGATGTAGCTTGTTTTACAATGGACACACTTCAGTAGGAGGTGAGTAGTAACATCTACCCAGGACTGTCCCCCCACCCACAGTCTGCCTGCTTTCTGCTGACAAGAGTCTCCTGGTGGCTGCACAGTCCAGAGGGTTCAGGGGGAGGGAAGATGTGCACTCCTGGGGGATGCCAACCCCAGACTCTCACAGGCTCCTAGGGTACTTCTCTTTACATCCTTTGCAAATGGACCAGGGGGTGGTCAGACTGTAGTGGGAGGGTTCTCAGTGCCCCACGGAAACTGACCAAATCAAGAAATTTTGTGACTGTAAACCAAGGAGCTTGGATTTATATCAGTGGAGAAAGGGGAGTTGCTGGAGTCAGAACAAGGCTGAACAAGGGAATGACAGAATTAGAGCGTGTTTCCAAAAGATTAATTAGACATCCAGGAGGGAGGTTGGACAGGTGTGAGACTAAAGGTGGTGAGACAGCTAGATCTTAGCAAAAGAGAGGGACCACATGAGCATCTAATGAGGGTCAGGGTGGAGGAGAAAGGGCAGACGGCAGAGATTGACAATGGCAGATCCCCATCTCTCAACGAAGGCAGACCTGACAGCAAGGCCCCAGGTCCCAAAAAGGAAGGGACACTGTATTCAGCTTCCCTGATCACGCCTCTTGGCTGGTTAGGGATCATTCATTCCCTCGTGTTTCTATAATGCCTTTTAGGGGAAATGGCAGCAACCACATCCTGGCTTCTTCTATTTGACTCATCTGATTTCCTAGCCAGACCTTAAACACTTTAGGGCACAGCACCGTTTCCTTTAGTCATCTCTGCACCCACAATCCTGGGAAAGAAGAAGTTTGTAGTCCATGTTCATTCCTCTTGCCAGAATTTTCCTACATGTTTTTTTCTCTCTTTAGTAAAATAGATAAATAACCAAGAGGACACAGCCCATGAGTTGATATTTGTTCAAAATGGGTGATGGGTGGTGGAGGTGTGTTATACTAGTCTTTCTACTTTTGGATATGCTTGACATTTTCCATCATAAAGAGCAAAAACTAAAAAAAATAAATGGCAATTGCCAAGGGAAGAGTAAAGGATTTAGAATTCAGGGTCCCTTGCCTTTCATGGAATGGCTCAATGCATAAAAAGACAACTCAGCCTTTAGTTACAACAGCCATCCTCGAAAAACAACACAAACAGCCTAATCAACCCGGGAACATAGAGAAGGCTGTTTGTGAAACTTAATTGCCATTTTAATGTGCTTTAATTGCACAGAAATGCTATTTAATGTAGTGTTTCGGTTTCCATTTGCCATTTGGGGAGATCACAGCACTCAAAAAGAGGAGGCCAGGCTGTAGCAAAAAGCGTCTTGGCCCATTGACAGCAATGAAGTATTTCCTCGGTCGGTGACCTGAGGCTCAGCCTGCTTCTCCCCATGCCTCCCAACCCTGATTGCACCTCACCCCCAACACAGGGAGCCCAGCCCTTGCCTGGCTGTCAGAGAGAGAGAGAACAGTGCTCCGGGCCATGCTTGGGCAAAGTCATTACCAAAATAAATAGGTCACAGCCAAAGTCGGCCACTTCCCAGGTGGAGGAGCTGAGAGCCTCAAAAACTTCCCCAGCCTCAAAGGTCTCTCACATCAGTCTGCAAAGTGGCCCCAGAACAGGCCGAAAGGAGCTGCAAAGCAAAGCTGCCCTCTGAACACTGGTGCTAAGGACCCAGGCAGACACATTTCTCACAGGGCACCTTCCTAAATGCTGGCAAGTCCACAGGCCTTGTGAGGCCCAGGTAGCCAGACTGACCTACATGCTGGAAGGCAGAGGCTGTCCACACAGGTGACTAGATGAGAGCCAGAGAAACCGCCACCTAAAACTACTTCTCACTGTCACATCTCATAACACAGCTTGGTAGGGAGGGCAACCTCAGTGAGGCCAGGAGGCTGGATCCCAAATTAGCTGCACATCGACAATGAGTCAGCGGTGGGGGAACAAACTCCGCTACAGATAAGTGAAGCTGTACTTCAGTTTTTAAAAAGTCAACGTAGTATACAGATGATGTATGATGCATTGTACACTTGAAACTTATATAATGTTGCTAACTGATAATTTTAATTCAAAATGTCAATTATACCTCAATAAAAATAAATAAAAAACAGAAAAGAAAGAATTCTTTCCATCCAGGCAGATGGGACATGGATCCTAGGAGTACGGTGGTGTGTGGTGGTGACACCACAGAAGCAGGACTCTGGGATGTCGGACAAGAGAAGGGGACCCTGGCTGATCCAGGCCACAGCACCAGAGCAGCCTGTCGTGGGCAGCAGGAGTGGGCGGCAGGTGGGACACCTCACATGGTTGTGCAGGTTGTGCAGGTTGTGCGCACTGCCCCTGGCTCATCGTGCACATTAACTATGATGGCTTTCCAGCAGATGGCAGTAAAGTGTCTTGTGCCTTCTGATTTGCACAAAGTGCTGCTTGGGCCAGCAAGGCTGCTGGAGTCAGTGCCCATGTCGCAGACAGGAGTGCAATGGCCAGAGACAGGCCAGGTGGGGTTGGAGAGGGCCAACAGAAATCCAGTGCTGATGTCCTAGGCAAATGGGTGCAGTCGCAGTGGGAAATCAGATCAGGCTGCCTCCCTGCTCACCGCGCTTCAAGGTTTCCTATTGCTTTAGAATGAAAGGAACAAACTCCTTACAAAGTCACCAAGAGGGAGGGTGCAGGATCTGCTGCTCCACACTCTTGCCCCACTTCATCTTGCCCTTACCCCTCACTACCCCCATTCCAGGCCCCCACTGTTTCCTGTCTGATCCTTGCAAGCTCCTTGCTGGTTTCTGCTTCCCCAACCTTGCAAGTGGGTGCTCCTCCTCAGAAATCTGCTCAGTTCAGTCTCCTTCAGGTCTCATTGTAGAGAGGCAGGCATGCCCTGCCTATCCTCCCTAAAAGCGTGTTACCCTCCCACTTGGGAAGAAGATGCAATAAAGGAAATGAATGTGATGAGGAGAGACTGTTCACAACAGCTTTCCTGGATCTTGGAAGAAAAGAGGTATGTGATTTGATGCAAAGAAGAGGGTAAGAAGAGGATCATGGGCAGCACAGGGAAGCAGGGTGGTCAGCAGATGCTTTCAGAGCCGGCCCACGCACCACACATCCACCACGGCCTTCAGCTTCCGGGCCTGCCTGTTGGGGTGTGATCTGTGTTCTCTGTGGGGATGTGGGCTTGGCCTGTGAACCTGCACCCTGGGCAAGCTGGTCATGCCAGGGAATCAGCACCGGGAGGGACCTGACTGATGGAGGACAGGATTTTGGTGGACAAAAATCCCAATGTCAGGCCAACCTATATAGAGAGAAAGCAGACTAGTGGTTGTCTGTGGCTGTGGGTGGAGGGGCTGGGGGACAATGGCTAACAAGTACCAAGTTTCTTTCGGGGATGATGAAAATGTTCTAAAATTGATTGCAGTGATAGGTGCACAACTCTGTGAACACACCAAAAGCCCTTGAGCTGTACACTTGAAATGGGAGAATTGTATGGCATATGAATTGAATTTCAATAAAGCTATTTTTAAAAAAATGATCCCAAGTCCTCACTTCTCCTGGGAAAATGCTATGTCTCACTTTGGGTCTTGAGGGTCCCCCAAGGCTGAACCTGACAATGGCTTTCTCGTGAAAGCCCCCTTCACTGCCTTGGTTTCCCCTTTCACACTGCTTTCTAGGGTTATCCCCCCAGTAGACTGCTTGCCCCAGATCTTAGCCTTGGGGTCTCAGGGTCTTGGCGGCGTCCCAGACTGAGACACAGGCTCAGTTTGCATCCTAGCTCTGCCTCCGCCTTACAAGCTTTAGGCAAGTTTAAGGCGCAGGGAAGCCAAGTGTTTCCTTAACCACAAAATGGAGATAATTATACCCACTTCATAAACATTCTTGTGAGGATTAAATAAGACAGCAAATATAAACACCCAGAACAGTGCCGAGCACAAGAACTAACAGACATGGGAGTTAGTGGAGTGGGTAGGCAAGTGGCTGGAAGGTAACTCAGATCAGGGGCTGTACACACACACACACACACACACACACACACAAACACACACACACATGAACACACATACACAAAGGTGTTCAGGGCCTCTTCCCAGGTGTGACATTCCGGAACCAGGCAAAAGACTCAGAGCAGAGAACTGGAAAACAGCGACCTGGTCACATGGTAGCTCCTGGGTGTGAGGGTTGTAACTTGGGAGAAACCAGTCCCCTGCGGAAGTGACTCAGGGAGTCTGTAAAACCAGGGCTACAGGACCTATGCAGCCATGGGCCAGGGACAGTCACCTACACCAGCAAGGACGGTAGCTCCAGCAAAACAGCCAGGCTCAGCTGCCTCGCTGGGGCAGACCTGCCTGCGTTCATTTCTCTGGTTTTTAATTAATGCCTGCTGTAGCTCCTAAGGAGCCTGGCAAGAGGGCAGAGAGTATCCCTGTTTGGTTGATGACAGCCAGGTTTTTGTTTGAAAAAGCCCACTGGAAACTACACAGTGTCACAGATGCAAATACAGGACCAGCAGTTTTGTGTCCTGGAATCCTGAAGCTGACTGCCCCAGCGTTTCCAGGTTGCCAAAGCCCAGATCTAGGATTAGCTGGCTTAACATAATTGCAACACAGACGTAAAATGCCTTTTTAAACTATACTGATGGATGTCACGTCCCTGTGGTCTTCATTGAAGTTTCATTTCTTTCTTTTGTTACCTGGGAACAAGGTCCCCAGCTCTGCAAATCACCCCAGGGAAAGGAGCAAAGCCAAAGAAAGGTGAAGCCTGCTCAGGCCTCATCTGAGGCTGCAGACTCGGCCCCCTGCCCGCAGCTCAGCCCGGTCTCATTAAGATAAGGGAGCCCAGTACAATTAGAATGAGGTGGCTTAATTTCTTTGGGGTGGACTAGTGCAGCTTAAAATAGTTAATATTTTGTTTTATCTTCATTGACTTGTCTAATAATGCAGAAAATATCCTCCTCGGGCACTGAACAAAGGAGATTATCCTGTCACACAAGCTTAGGAAAGCCTGTGAGCTGAATGCTGATCCCAGGTGTGTGCAACTTGAAATCCCCTGCTTAAAACAATTAGGCTCATCCCGGAGGGAGACACTTCCTTTTTTTCTCCTCGCTGGTCCAAACACTTCCCAGCCCTGCAGCCCTGCAACTCGACTCCGTGCCTCCACGCCTCCATGCCTCTGGGGAAGCTGTGCAGTGTTCTAGATCATTCTTTTATCCAACAGGTAATAAACAGGTAATCAGAAGACGCAAATGATGAGTGTGGTAAAGGGATGCAGGTCAAAGATTAAGCAACACATTGGCTCAGTTGTGTGCACAGATTCGAGCCAGTTTCATTGTCTTGGTGTGTCAAGGCTGGCCCACGAAAAACTCAGACTCAAGGATCAGAAGGGACTGTGTGAGTGTCTACTTCCAGACAGCAGTTTCAGCAGAACCATCTCAAAATATTCTGGACCTACAACAAGGTTCCCTCCCAATCCACCCCCAGAAATCACCTAGGTTGTATGCATAAACATCAAGTAAGTGTTTTCGTCATTTGAGCTGAATTTAATTTTCATTGTATACAAAAAAAAGTAAGTGACCAAATAAGTTCAGGATCAAAATGTGTGTTCTGGCAGGGGAGGGTGGGGCACACAGGGAGGAAGAACTGAGACCTAACCTCGGACCTTCTGGGTCATGGAGCATGCCTGTTAGAGCCTTCATTCTATGCCCCAGCTGGCGTCCTCCTGTTTGGCTTTGATTCTTGGGTTTGCCTTCGCCAAGAGGTAGAAAGAGAGAAACTAGAGCCACAGAGCTATGGCTTCCACATACTAGGTACATATACGGTATGTTTATCAAGGAGCTGAGAGCAATGTTGGGTTAGACAATCAGAGAGATAAGTATTCAATGCCACAAAAGCATAAGTAATCACTTTCCAGCCTCACATTTTTTGTCAATTTCTTGAGGGTAGGCACCTATGGAGAGTCTTCAAGGAGCTTATATTGGGGTGGGGGGAGCAGATGAGATCAAAACTAATCATACAATTAACTGCAATTGAACACTTAGAAGGAGAAGCACATGCTAGGAGCACATAAATGGAGGAATCTGATCTGTTGGGAATGCCCTGTGAGTTCTCTAGAAGAGAGATGAGAAGGAATTAACTGGTAGAAGAGAGAGGAGAGGACATCCCAGCGGGGGGATCAGTATTTGCAAAGACCCTGAGGCAGGAGGTGATGTGGTAGGAAGAAAGGGAGGGTTGGTGTGGTGGGAAAAAATAAAGCAAGGGTTGAGGGTGTTCCAGCCAGGGCTGGAAAGATGTAAGATAAGAGCACCCAGCTCTGTGGGCCAAGTAAAAGATTAGATTCCTAATCCTAAAAGCCAAGGGAAGCCACTGCATTATTTAGTGTTCGAGCAGCTCAAGCCTGTGGGACGTGATCCAATTTGCATTTTGACAAAAACCCTGGGATTGCATTTTGGAATAGGAAGAAGAGGATGTCAGGAGGGGATGGAAGTAAACCACCATGAAGACTACAACGGAGGTGCAAGTGAGAGATGCAATAACTTAGTCCAGGGTGGCTACAGCAGAGTGGGAGAGGGGCAGAGTGGTTGGAGAGATACTCAGGACAGAGCATCAGTGGCAGAATGGGACAAGGACATGTTTAGAATAATGTTTCTGGCTGGGTGGCCAGCTGGGCAGCAGGACCGCCCACTTTTCCTTTGATCAGATGTATCTTGCACTTTCCTCTTTGCTCTCGGGCTGCTCCTCTACTTGTCACGGTCCCCAGGGCTCTGTGTGGTGTCTCCTTTTCTCTCTGTGTAACCACCCATTTTCCTTCCATGACCTCTTCAGCCCCATGGGTTTAACTAACAACACTGATTTCTGTAGACCCATATATCCAGCCAAATACTCAGCATTTCCTTGTGAATGGTCACTAGGTTTCTCAGATTTAACATAGCCAAGTAAAACTCTTAAATCATTCCCCAGCACACATCCCCCAGTCTCCGCCATTTCAAGAAATGGCACTGTCATCCTGCATCCCATTGCTCAAGCTAAGGGTGTGGGGATTACTCTCTCCTCATATTTAATACTCACAGATTCTGTGACAGAAGCTCCAAAACATGTCCCAAATCTACCCAATTCTCCCCATCACCATCATTCCCACTGTCGTCTGACCACCACCCTGTCCTGCCTGCCCACCTGAAGCAGCATCCACAGTCTCCCTGTCTCCACGTGTCCTCTATAGCCCACTGTCTGCCTGGCAGCTGGAGTGATCTTTTCAAACCAGATCATGCCGCTACCTGTTTAGACCACACCATACTTTTCCTTCCATTTAGGACACAATTCAAGTCCCAGTTCTGGCTTTCCTGCATGACCTGGCTGCTGCCTCCCTCTTGTTCATCTCAGATCATCACTCCCTTTACTCTCTAGCACACAGTGGAATTCATTAAGCTCCCTGTGAATTCCAAGGTTTTGTTTCCACCTCAAGTTTCTCTCTGCCATGAATGCTCTTGCCACCTAATCTCTACATTTTGGCTCAGTTTTATTTTTACAAAAGCTTTATCGAAATAGAATTCACATACCATACCATTCACTTATTCAAAGTGAATAACTCAGTGGTCATTAGTGTTTTCACAGAGTTGAGCAATTATCACAACTGAGTTCAGAACATTTTCATCACTCCAAAAATAAGCCCCTCACCCATTAGCAGTCACTCCCTATTTCCCCTCTACCCCCTAGCCCCAGGCAAATCACAGTGTACTTTCTCTATGTATAGATTTACCTCTTTTGTATAGATTTACCTCTTTTGAACATTTCCTATAAATGGAATCATGTAATATGTGGTCTTTTGTGTCTGGTTTCTTTCACTGGCATCATGTTTTCAAGGTTCATCTACCTTTTAGCATGTACCAGTACTTCATTCTTTTTCATTGCAAGGTGGCTCTTTTTGTCACTCACATCTCATCTTTGTCACTCATGCCCCGTCCTCATGACCACTCAGACTTTCTTCAGCACTCTATCATTGTAAAATTTGCCATCTGGTATTTGTCACTATCTTTTAGTTTGTTTATTTATTACTATGTTCATGTATTTGATTGTCTGCCCCAAGTATCTAGAATAAAATCTCCACTAAGGCAGGAAGGAACTTTATCTGTCTTACTCAAATACTAGGTAGAAATGGCACCCCCATGGTGCCAATGACCAAGTCTCACCAACCCCAAGTCAGAGAAGGTGTGGGGAGAAGCAGATCATGAGAACAGTTTTGAAATCTTGGCCATGTAGAATTTCAGGGGTCTTTGACAGTCCCAAGAGGGAATTACTAGTAATGGGTCAGGAGCTCAGATGAGTGATGTGTATTTGACTCATGTGCACAGAAGTAGTCACTGAAATGTGATCATGAAAGAATTGCCTAGGAGAGCACACAGAGTTAGAAGAGAAGAAAGTCTGGGCTTGAGTCTTAAAGAATTTCAGTATTTGATAGTTAGGGAAAGAATGATATAAGAAAAGAAGGTGGAAGCAGCCTGAGAAGTACAGAGAAAAATAAAAGAGTCCAGAAGAGAATTATACAATTGATATACCAAGAGAATCCAGCATGTCAAGGTGGAAGAGGTCAACAGTATAGATGACTAATTTCCTGGAAAGAGGAGGTCTGAATAATATTTTTTAGACTTACCAATGTGGTGAGCCTAGTAAGAGATATTTCAAGGATATGACAAGGCAAAGGTGATTTTGAGTATGTTTAGGGATTGACTTGGTTAGCTAATGCTGTGTGACAAGTCACCCTAAAACTTAGTGGCTTAAAACAAATACTTTCGCTCACAATTTTAGTTCACAAATCTATATTTTGGGCAGAGCTCAGTGGGGGTGCTTTGTTTCTGCTCTGCTCAGTGTGGGCTGGGGCAATTCAAAAGCTGGGGACCTGGAATCATCCAAATTCTTCCTCATGGTTATGTCTAGTGTTTGATACTGGGAAGACTTGAACAGCTGGGCTGGAACAGCAGGTATTCTTAGGCATCTCTCCCAGTGTCCATGTGGTCCCTCCAAATGGTCTTTCCCACATGGTGGCTTTGAAGAAGATAGATTTCTTACATGTTGGTTCAAGGATCCCAAGATGTGTGTTGAGACTGAGAGATAGAAAGAGGCACCATATTGTCTGTCATGACCCAATCTCAAAGGTCAGGCTGCAATACTCCACCACATTCTATTGGCTGAGACAGTTATGAAGGTCCTCCCAGGACCACATGTCTCGATGCAAGAGTGTCAACAGTACAATGCAAGAAGAGCATGAAAGATGGGATTTATCCTGAAGTTATCTTTGGAAAAGACAGTCTACCACAGGAATGAAGGGAAAGTGAGGCAATAATGAGCAAAAATTTAGAGGATTGGTCGTGAGGGGTAAGAGGGAGTACATGTCCGTAAATATGACATTAATTGTTTTGTTTTGTTTTTATGTGAGAGATGAGCATGTTTAAAGGCCAGTGGGGCAGGCCCATTTAAGGGGAGGTTAAATAAATAGGAGAGCAAAAGTCTCAGCAGTTCACATGCAAAGTGCCTGCAAAGATGGGGATTGAATCCCAAGTATATGTGAAGAAGCCTACTTGTGGGCAGATTTCCAAAAGCGTGTACTTGCAATCCTGAGACTGAGGATGGCTCCTGCTTCCTCTGTGCAACAGATGTGCTCACTTGCTGGGAGCACATAGGAGAAGGGACACCAGAGGCTTGGGAGGGTGACTAAACTGAAACACGACTTCTGGGGAGTTGGAATTGCTCTCACACTGTGGCAGGGGCAGGTCCACCTGGGGTTGGTGATCAGAAGCCCACATGCCCTGTGGTAAGGATCCCTAACACCACTCAGGGTATAAGTTCATGTAGGAGGAGACCCATCCAGGGTTGAAGCTTGGCCCTATGTTTATAAAAAGACTCTGGAAGAAGAGCATTTAGTGTGTAGTGATGGTATGATTGAAAAAAAATGAGTCCTAGAATCTAAACTAGATAAGGAGGAAGTGATGAAAAAAAGTGCCCTGGAAGGAAGAAGAGGAGGCAGTGTTGCAGGTTCTGATGCCATCAAAGGATATTCAGAGTGGTGAGCCGGGGGAGTAAGCCAACAGGTGGCGAAGTTGCTGTTTTGTTAAGTTATGATAAGTTCTGGAATTATGGCCATGGGAGTGGGTGGCCGAGGTCAAGTGCAGGAGATTGACAGAGTAGGAAGTTGAGAGTCAGACAAGTCAGCATACGAGAAGGGGTGTCTCTTAGTTGCTGAAGTCCTCTACGGTGCTGGCAGTGTGGAGGAGTGAGGAAGACACCATCAGGGTCTGCCTCAGCTGAGTATAAAATCATTGTGCAGTAAACACTCACTGCTTTACAATAATAGTGGCTTTCCAAACAAATCAGAAAATCTTTATTGAATGCCAATTGTTTTCACAGCATTTTACTAAACACTATGAGGAGATATAAGCGTGTAAAAATGTTTTAATAGAGGTTCAAGACTATAAAAGACAGCACAAAGCAGTGCAATCAATTGTCGATAACTGCTCTAGGAAAATTTACAGAAGAAAGCAGTTAATTGGGAAGGATGAGGCAGAATTGGGTTTATAGAAGAAGAATATGGATTTGAAAGAGTTCTAGAGGAACAAATAAAATGTGAGTAGGTGAAGAGAAATTGGGAGAGCATTTCAGGCGGATGGAAGCTAGAGCAAACACCCGTCTTCATGATTTGTCTGAGTTTCAAGATTTTTCCTTAGAATCTTTAAAGCATTCATAAAATGATTACACCATTAATGCAAATGACATGCAGTGCCTTCTCTTACTGGTGATCTGAGCTTACAGTTTGGGACCAGGCTTGAGTCACAGTTCATCTCTCCCACTTACAACACTGTCTAGAAATCAACCTTATCTGAGATTAAAAAGAGCATTATAGGTTCATGCAAAATACCAGTAAATGTTAAGCCCACCCCCAGATCCTGCCAACACTGGGGCCCAACTACAGGTAATGGTATGGTATTTAGATACAGGGAAAGGGAAAATCTGAGAAAGAAATGCCATTTCATTAAATGAACATGAGGTTTGGATGTGAACAAGTAACAGCACACTGTCTTTCTGCCTTTGGATTCTCCTAAGAATATACTTCTACCGAAAGAGTTGCTGTGGAGATTAACACAGTATTCCAACATCCTGTAGGTCATCCTTACCGCTAGAGTTGGCACAGTGTAGATTTCAAATAAAATATCAACAACTGCTCTTTAGCATCAAATGTCAACATGTCCTCAAAGATAGCTTAACTCATGGGTTTTCGTTTTCACAGAACCATAGCATCTCAGGTTAGCGGGGACCTTAAATGTCGTCTATTTCAACCTTATGCATCTGTTGGATGCAGGTATCTGACTGGAACATCTATCCCAGGGTTTTGTGAGGTGGCTCAATCCTTCATTTGTTGCTGCATCACAGCTGTACCGAAGGGTCCTCTACTCCCAGCCTCCACCGTATCCCCATCCTCTGCTTCTGGCCATTGTAACTCTGGGTAACGGCCAAAGTTTACACTCCGTTCTCTCTGTACCCCCAAGCCCAAGACTCTGACATCTGTTAAAATTAAATACAAAATAGAGACCAGACTTGAAAATTCCCTGAGCACATAAAACCACTTATACCACAGAAGCAAAACTAAATCTAGCTTATTTCATGGACATGAGCCAAATTTAACTTATTTATTGTAATTGCTTCTGATAACCATAAGAGGAAGCAGTCACACTTGTAAACGTGATATAACAACGTCAGCCACTCCTCTGTCCCCTGGAAACCCCCATTGTAATAACCAGTCTTTGTAAAGGTTAAACAGCTAAAGTTTTCACTATAGAAGCCATCCTGTAACCTCGTGCCTCTGAACTCCACATCAGTTTTGGTTTTGAAAGTTCCCAGTGTGCAAACTATTGTTATATGTATAATCAATTCTTATTAAATACTATTTTATTGATCTGGTGGTTTTACTAAATACTATTTTATTGATCTGGTGGTTTTCATTTTGATATTTCTGGATTTTTGACACCATTTTAAGTCCTGACTCAAAAATCCAAATGCCATTCACTGACCCCAACTCTGAAGCCAGGTATTCACTTCTCCAAATCTGCCTCCTTTGTTTCTTTGTGATGTAGCCCTTTTTCCCTTTTATATTACCAAAGTAATATATAAATTCATTGCAGAAAATTTGACACATGTAGGTAAGAATTTTTAAAAATGGCAATCCCCCCTCCCCCCGCCCCACTGTGGGTTGTCACGTCGGATTCTTCGCTTGCAAGGACTGGAATATGATCACAGGTGCATGTGTGCGCACACATCCTTCTCAAATAGAATTGTGCAGTACCTGTGCAGTCTGCTTTAAAAACTGCCTTTTCCCAAGTGTGCTGTGAATGTTCCTCTTCCCTGAAGTCCCGGCCATCTGTGGGACGAATTGCTGCAGAGAGCACCTGGGTTCCCCAGGCGAGCTGTTCCCGCTGGAGCCCCACAGATGGCGATCCCGTCACTCTGGCCCTGCTGTTCCTCAGCAGCCGCGACCGCAGGCCTGGGCAGCAGCAGTGATGTCACCGACCGTGGCAGGCCGTCGGCAGTCCTTTGAGTATGTGCTCCAGGAAGTCAGCACACTTCCCAAAGGACACGGCACATGCACATATACTAGAATGTTATGAATTGTGTCCCCTCTCCAGAAAAGCTCATATTTTTTGACTCCTTGCCCAAGCATACCTTTATTGATTTTTTTTTTTTTTGAGAGAGAGAGAAACATTGATCAGTTGCCTCACTTATGTGCCTCGACTGATGTCCAAACCCACAATCAAGGCAAGTGCCCTGACTGGGAATCAAACCCAGGCCATTTGGCTCAGGGGATGAAGCTCCAACCGAGTCACTCAGCTACAGCCAGAGAAACTTGTATGTTTAAATCCTCAGTGCCTCAGTGAGAATGAATTTGAAGATAGGGCCTTTAAAGAGATAATTAAGCTAAAATGAGGTCATTAGGGTGGGCCTTCATCCAATGTGGCTGTTGTTCTTATCGGAAAAGGAAACTCGGACACACACACACAGAGGGCGCACCACGCAGAGAAGACGGCCATCTACAAGCCGGGAAAAGAGGCCTCAGAAGGAACTAACCCTGCCAACACCTTATTCTCCAATTTGCAGCCTCCAGAACTGCAAGATAATAAATTTCTGTTGTTTAAGCCACCCTGCTTGTGGTAAATTGTTATGGCGACCTGAGCAAACTAATGTGCAGCAGAAGGTCAGCTCCTTGGAGACAGAACATTAAATGATTTATTTATCCAGTCTCTGTTCCCCGCTCAACAACAGGGATCCAAATTCTCCTCCCAGGACAGATTTTTTCACTTTAGGCCACTCTCATTTAGGGAAATTTAGATCAGTCCACTGGAGAACATGGATCCCATTCTGCTTCAGTCCTCTCCACTATCCCAGGACAGCTGGAAGGGTCTAGGACTAGAAAGAGGGCGTGTCTGGCTCTGAAGTACCTCTGTCCTCGTCCTCTGTGGCCTAACCCCTTAACCCTCTGAGGTTGGGCCTTGGGGAGCATGAGGGACAGAAAGGCAGGATGGGGTGTGCTGGGAGAGGAGGCAGAGATTGTCTTGTGTCACTGGAGGATGTCAGTGCTGGGAGGGGGCCCTGTTCTCATTTTGAGTCCCTTGGATTGAGCCGTGGCGAGTGCCCTCAGCAATGTGGTAGCCGCTAAACAGGCTGTTTGCCATGCAGTCTTTCTAGGGAAATGCCCTCTCTGATGCTAAGGACCTCCTCACCCCCTGGAGAGGGCTAGCCCTGTCTCCCACTGGCTCCACCAGGTCTCTGTACCTGCAAACACTCTGGCCAACTTACCTTTTAAACCCAGGTCCACCAGTCACCAAAGCCTGTCTCTTCTGCCTTGCCAGGGAAGAACCACCCATAAGATACTATTCAGGGGTGTCCAACCTGCAGCCCACAGGCCTCATACAGCCTAGGATGGCTATGAATGCAGCCCATCGCAAAATCATAAATTTACTTAAAACAGTATGAGTTTTTTTTGTGATTATGTGTCACAATATTTTTGATGTATTACCCAAGACAACTTTTCTTCTTCCAGTGTGGCCCAGAGACACCAAAAGGTTGGACTCCCCTGCGAGAGGATTAGGATGCTGGCTCCTGGCAAGGCCCTGAGAATAAAAGCCCTTTGGCTTTATTCTACGGGTACCAGGGTTTTTACGGGTACCAGGGTTGGAACGTTCTAGTACATGAAGCATTAAGGAAGGTGGGTATAAGTGAGAGGCTCCTGGCAGCTCTGTGGGTGGGAAAGAATCTGGCTCACGTTTACAGAAGAGAGAACTTAGCATAGGTTTCCCAGGTCAGTGCCTCTCAAAACACCTCCTGACCAGCAACACTGGGTAACTTGTTGGAAATGCCAATTCCCAGGCTGCCCCAGGCCTTATGAATCAGAAAAGCTGCATGGGGCTCAGCAGTCTGTGTGCAAACAGGTCCTCTGCACAGCTGCTCCAGGGATCTTCCCCCGACTGCACCAACATGGTGCTGGGTCTGCTGCTAAGACCACCCTGCCAGACCAACCTGCCTGGGCGGCTAACAGGACTCTGCCTCTCTCCACAGGCACAGAGAGTGGATTAATACACTGGGGTGTGTGGGTGCTCTAAATCTTCCCAGAGCAAGGCAGAGAACAAACATATAAATAAGACTATGTGCTCCTCAGCCACAACGGTCCTCACTACAAATCATTGGCTGTGAAATGCAACTAGTGGAGAAATGTTGTTTTGACAGCTTCTTACATTCCCTGCTTAAGGAAAAATACTGAAACACCTGAACAACTGCCCTTCCCCTACTCCCACCACCACCCCCTTTTCCCCAGCTACTTAGCAGTACCATGAAGGCCAAGCAGAAAGAGCTTGACACAGAGCCCATGGCTCCAGAAGGCCAGCATTTTGAAGGGTCTAACTCCCCTTACCTGTGACACTCAAGATGCCGTTTCCCTTACTATAACCCCATGGGCCCTACAAACACTTTCTGGGACCTTGCTATCATGCCATCATCCTACCATTCTACTGAGTTATCTTTCTTTCTACCTAGTTATTCCATCTGGCTATCATACCATCTAGTGAGAGCTTTTTCTGACCAGACATCATACCAGTACCTTCCATACTTTATCTTTGTCATTTCTCACAGCAACCCTATGTGACAGCTGGTATCATCCTCCTTTTCACAGGTGAACAACCAGGCTCAGAGCAGTTGAGTCACTTCCCACAGTGAGTAGAGTCTGTTGATTATAGCAGGTTGTCTGTTTTGTCTTAATCTCCTGACCTTATTTCAGGCTTCTGGGCCTAATTCTATCTTTGCCTAGAAGATGTGGGTATGAATGAGGTATTTTAGGGCTGGATTTAGGTGTCCATGTCAAGCTGACCTATTTTCTGGTCTTGCTCTCTGTCAAGGTTCTCAGAACATGGCCCCAGACCACCCACATCAGCATCACCTGGGAACATGTCAAAAATGCAAATCACCCTTGACCTGCTGAATGAAAAAATCTGGGGGTGACACTGAGAACTGTCCCATGTAATCCTGGTGCTACTCAAGTTCAAGAATCTGGGCTCCAGATTGCATTCCTATGAGTAACATTGACAGGTCTCAATTGTCTAGGAAATCATGAAAATCTGCCACTACAGGTACAGTCAAGACCTGGGAGAAAATATATTAAATTCATCATAAGTCATTCAGACCTGTTGAAAATTTGTAGCTTAGCTAGATAGAGCTTTATTTGTTCTATTACTGTAAAATTGGGGTCAGTGAAACATGATTTTGCTCCAATCAGGAAAAGGCAACAATTAGATTATGAATTTCTAAGAGGAAGTACTGTGCCTTATTGTAGCTGGAGTCAGCAGATGAGCAGCAACGTATGTGAGCTACAAAATGGCTACTGCTCCACCTCTGCCCTCCACATTTCCCATACAGGTCTCTCTTTGGTCCATCCTATGGGAAAACATCCAGGGAAGGGAATACCAGGAAGTGTAGTTCAGCCAGGCCATGGTGAAATATCTTCAAGTCATTATACCCATCTTTAAAGTAAGCTGAGACTGTTAGGATTCATCAGGCGAGCTTTCATAAGGGATTCACAGCTACCTTCTGAACAAGTGCACCAATTTGGTACAAAGCTGAGGGCCACACTCAAAGGGAAGAGGTAACTGCAAGCTCAGGATGTGGGTGTATGGCTCATGAGCTTCACAGGCAAGCTGTAAAGGCTTCTGCTCTTGAGCTCTGTGCTAACTGGCCTGCAGTGAAAGGGATCATTCAGAAAAATCTCTATTGGGTTTTGAAAGTGCAAGGTCTCAGCAGAATAAGCACCAGTCCCTTCTGCAATGATGAGAGAGAGACACAGTGGTGATTCTTGACATCAGACACCAGTGGTGGGCAACATGTGTCCCTGAAGCAGCCTGGCTGAGTGTGGACAGCTGTGCCTGTGCTGGCACTTCATGTGTCACAGCAACAGGAGACATCAAACAGGAGCAGAAGAGGACATGGAGGGCATCATGCTGGTAGCCCAGAGGACTGACAGCAGAGATCCTACCCAGGAGCGGCACAGTCAGGACCATGGACAAGTCCTCAAGGGGGTTTCCCAAGAGCCACACCTGTGACTGACACCAGGGACCAAGTTTTAACCATGGGACCATCTGGTGTTACAATGGCCTAAAAAACATGAGTTAGGATCACTAAAAGGTGGAGGCACACCAGGTGGCAAAACATCTGCAAGGACAGGCCTGCCTGGTTGAGAAGGGATTCACTTCAAAGAAGAAAGAATATGGATCCATCAGTGTGAAGGAAGATGTGACACCTCTCACAAAAGCAGCTCTGTTATAGTGTTTCTGTTTGAACACTTTTTAGAAAAATGGTTGGAGTGGCTACAAAGCAGGCCCTGATGCCTGAGAACAGCAGAACAACCCTCGACTCAGACACCATTAGCAGCTCTTCGAGCCCGGCCCACTCCAAAGCAATTATGTTATTCATCTGAACATGAGCTTGACGCCATCTCTGCAAACATAATCTTAGATTATATAATCTCTGGATATTTCTACTGATATTTAAAGAACTTCCTATTTGCAAATAAATGAGTTCCAGCAAGAGAAAGTCATCCTCTAAGACTGAATTAGGGAGACTGCTTTCTCACTAACCAGCTGAAAAGAAAAGGTCTGTTCTGCCTATCAGTCGCCAATTCTCTTGTCTGGATCATCAATTAATTACTTGAGTGTCATTTGAAGCTGGGCTGAGCTGTAATCAAGGTGGCTTTCTCAGCCTATCATGGCCCTTTTCTCTGTGGCACCTTCTGAGAATCTATTAAGACCAAGCCTGCTTGAAGCCATGTGTGCTGAGCAACACAGTGAAAAACTGGGTGAAAAAAAATAACTTGTTGCTTTTACCTTACTTGAAACATTTTTTAAAAATTGAAGTACAGAGTGTCAGTGATATAAATGGTTCCCCTGGGCTGTGCAAAGCCCCTCTCATAAAACCACTGGTCATGAACTCCACTGTAAAAGACAGCTTCCAGTCTATAGATAAGATGCTACTGTTAGTGAGTTCTTCCAAAATCTGCCTAATTAGTCTGGGCAGCATAGAGGAGGTACAAAACAGTGAAAGTTTGTCTAATGGTTACAATGCATATTTCAGGAAAACGCAGAAATGGGAAGTGATTCGGTCTCTGAGACGCTTCTATTGTACCATTTCTCCTTCCTCATAGGCAGAGTTCTGAGTTGCAATACACGGACCCTAGCAGTTCAGCAGAAAAGGAACGTATTAAAGGAGGCCCTAACCCAGGAGCCATTGGGCCATACTAGAAACAAAATGTCTTTCAGAGTTTTCTCCTCCTTGACACCAAAATGGATTTCCTGTGGTACCGCCTTCTCCCTGCCCCAAGCTTCACACAGGTGAGCCTGATTGGAGAAGCTGGCTCTCGTGACTGGCCTTAGTTTCAAGGGAGGTGGGCAGGTGAGTTTCTGTTTGACCTTACAAAGATAGGACGCATGGCCATGGTGGAGACTCCCCAAACACAGTGCTAGGCAGCCACCAAGCAGGAAGACAGCGGGACACCCTGCATGTCCTCACCTTTCCTAGCCCTCACCAGTCTATGTTTGGAGGAGGCAAAATATATAGGCTGTGGCTATTTAAATCTCCAACTTCTGGAACACGTCCTGGAATTGGGTAATTTCAGCTGTAAATCCTACACCCTCTAAATGTTCAGAGCCAACTGCAGGGTAGGTGCAGTAAGTACCTCTGTAAATAGTCTCCATAAGATTCTCAATAAACGAAGATCTCTTTTATTGTATCCAGTTATATGTGTTCATTATGGTCTTTCACACTTCTGTTGAGCAGCAATAACACCCAGATGAAATATTCAGTCGCTCAGCACATAAGAGCAGAGGGAAGGAGGGCCAGTCATGTGGTGACATCTGGAGACCCCCCCTTCCCCGCTGGTCCCACTGTAGCTCCCAGGGCCTCCTCATTCCACCCTGTGGAATCTCAAGGATGTCACTCAAAAACCATGCAACTTTATGATCCCTGTGGTCCCCTTGAGGGCTCTGATTCTATGAGTCTTGAACTCTTACCCTAGATGCAAACTTCTCAGCCTCAGCACTATTGACATTTTGGGCTGCATAATTCTTCACTGTGGGGCCATCCTGTGCATTGTAGAAGGCTTAGCTGCATCCCTGCCCTCTAACCACTACATGCCAGCAGTATCCCTAGTTGTGATGTCCAAAAATGTCACCTTATATTACCACATGTCCCCTGAGGGACAAAATTCTCCCCCTCCCCCTTGAGAACCACAGTCCTAGATTAATTCAAAATTCTATTAAATGTCACACTCCATTTCTTCAGCATTCTCATCAACCTATAGCTTTTCCTCATTTATTTTTAAAAAAATACAGTCTCCTTTTAAGCTAGCAATAAAGCACTTGCTTCTGCTATTCAGGCAGTTTGCAAGTCAGTATTTTTATATTTTATTGGCACTCTCCATAATTTTCGTTCATTGAAAACCATGCATCTTTCCACTTAATTGTCCTTTTTGCTATCTGTATTTCCCCAGGAACACAGGACCTCAAGCTGGGAGGCTTGGGTAATACAAAGCCCATCACTGCCAACACCTCACTCTGTTCCACTCCCACACCTAAAACCTGAAACACTAATCTCCAACCAGAGCAACCTTCCTTTCACTCATATTCTCATTATTCTCTTCCACTGGGACATAAACCCCAATCAGTCAAGTGACTCATTGGTTCCCAATCAACACAGACCATTAAGTGAAAAGGACCAACCAGGGCATGAAAGAAAATTATGATAATAACTATGATGGTGAAAATGCTAATAATTAATTATTAGTACCAGTATTAGAGCTAACACTTACACAGTAATGCTTACTATGAATTGGATGCTTTGCATATTTCCCAAGTACTTTAGACTTTATATGTATATATATCCCAAGACCATTGGGAAGACTTGTCCAAATGTGGGAATGGATAGGAAGTTCCTGTCCATGCAGTGCTGGGTCTGGTCCAGCACTTGAGAATTAGTTAATTAATTAATTCAAAACTAATCTAGGACTGTGCCTACATGGAACATGTGCCTTTGAGTGACTTTCTGTTGAGGAAGCTATTTTACAACTCAGTAGCCAACTGCTGTGACTGCTATAACAAATCACCACAAACTCGGTGGCACAAAACAACAGAAATGTATTTTATGTCAGTTCTGGAGACCAGAAGTCTGAGATCAGTTTCACTGGGCTGAACCTGTGGCATCTGCAGGGCTGCACTCCCTCCCCACTGCAACGAAGAATCTGTTCCCTGCCTCTGCTGGCATCTGGTAGTGGCCAGCGTTCCTTGGTGGGTGGTGACGTCACTCTGCTCTCTGCCTCTGTGGTCACACTGCCTCCTGTGTGCACGCACATGCCTGAGCATGCACGCCAAACCTCCCTCTGCTTCTGTCTTATAAGGATACTCATAAATGGTGATGGAAAGAGACTTGGCTTGGGGCAGGAAACACACAATACAATATACAGATGATGTATTATAGAATTATATACCTCAAACCTACAGAATTTTATTAACCAATGTCACCCCAATAAATTAAATTAAAAAATGATACATGTGATTCCATTTAGAGCCCAGCAGAATAATCCAGGATAGTATTTCATCTCAAAATCTTTAATTTAATGACATCTACAAAGCCCTCCTTTGCCATATAAAATAACAGTGACAGGCTCCAGAAATTAGAATGTGAATATCTTTGTGTGGAAGTGAGGTTAGAGGTGGGGGGCATTATTCAGTCTCCCATCTTAGGGGTAGCTGTTGCATTGCAGAAAGCTGAGAATAGTGGAAAGGCTATCTGCAATGAATTATTTATGGTAAAGAATATAAATCTCTGTAAATCAAACTTTCATTTGACTAGACTTAACATTTTATTGATTCTTCCATGATTTAATAACTTGAATAAAATGTTATGTTTTCACTTTATATTCTCATGCAAGACATGATTTTACCTTTTTGAAAATTCTATTTCAGTGATATTAACTCATTAATCTTCACAAGTCCATGAGGTAGGTGCTGTGATAAATCTCCATTTTAAAGATTATAAAACTGAGTTCCAGAAAGGATAGAATTGTCCAAGGCCACACAGCTAGGAAGGATGGTCTGGCTGGAGGGCCCCCTGTACTGTATTGTCCTAACGTGATGGCTGAACTAAGAGACCTGTAATGTACCATTAGGCTGGCTTTGCCATGAGTCCATAAAAGCTTCCGTTTGCTTTGGGAATTCAGTAAACATGTTCTACAACAACCACCTGGAATACGAAGCTTGGGTCAGCCTCTCTGAGCGCAGACTCAATGATGAGCCCAGACTCAATGATGAGCCTGGTTGAGGAGAATTGGGTTGTTTTGCTCCTACTTCAGAACACAATCATAAAATGCAAATATTAGGATTGAGCCAACACACATATGCAAACTGAAAAATAAACATCTGTGATGGGAAAGTATTATTTGTCATTTACAATCTCCAACTGCAAAAGATGGAGCACTGGAAGTGTCCTGTGCTTGCTGAAAGAAAAAATGGGTTTGAGAAAATCCAATCGGAAAAGCAGAGCTGATGTGCTTAGCATAAGAGAAGAAATACAGAAAGTTTTGGAGGAGGAATAGAGAGGAACTGGGAGCCAATGAGGAAATTAAAGGGTAGAAACAGGTATTTAACAGTAATTTTAAGGTGTACTGTGGCAGGTGACATGCATGGTCTTCTCTACCTCCTCTTGCACTAATCGCCTGTAAAACCTACTTTATATAAAACATGCTTTGTGGAGCTGGACTTGTTATTTGAAGATACAGTGCTGAGTCCTATTTCTAGAAGGACAGAGGGATAGGAAAGAAGCTGCCCATGGGGCCCAGTCACATTGGAGTTACACATAATTTATTTGAAAACTACATGTATGCTTTCCGAAATGTCTGAAGGATTCACTATGGTTTGAGGAATCAGACTTGGCAGGATTTCAGTGCATTACTGCATCTCAAATTTAATGAACTTGTATGACAGTTTTTAAAATTTTTTTAAAAAGGTAACAGGGAGAAATAATGATCTGTCTTTACAAAAAATGATACTAACCCAAATATTATTCATTATGCAAAACACATACCGTCATTCTCTGAAGTACAAGAACCAAATCGCTGACTTAGTCTGTGACTCCCCATCGTTTGTTTTCATAACGCTCGGTTCCTCTGGGCACCTTTCAGATTCTCTGGTCTGTTCATTTTCTGATCCTGTTTAAATCTCTGCCTGGGTTGTGATTTTTATATCATCTCCTTCCTTCTGCTTGGATCAGCCTTTTAATTTCAAAAAGCCAGCAGTTTAAAAAGTTTTTCCTCCCTGAGTTAGAGTCTGAACAACCAAAGAGAGAGAACTATGGATACTCCAGATGGACAACACCAGGAAGAGGACTTTTAATTAAAGCTGCTCCCTTCAACTTGGCTTCTGCTGGTGTTTCACCTTCAACCACAGGAGAGACCAAAACTAACCAACCAACCAACATGCCCCCTAAATTTAATGCTGTATTCCTACCTTTCCTCTTATTTTGGGGAATATATCATTGGTATTAATTTCTTAACTAGACTACAATATTAAATGTAAGGGTAGTGCATACCTTAAGACCAACATTTTTTCCCATTGGACAAAATCTCTCATTGCATGATGAAGCCCTGTTGGTTGTCCAGTTCCTGGCCTCTCTTCAAAGGCAACAGACAAATACTGGCTGGTATTACTGGCAATCACTTTAGGTGACAGGTATTACTGTTATTTTTTTTCCAGCCTTATTGAGATGTAATTGACATACAGCACTGTGGAAGTTGAAGGTATACAATGTAATGATTACCTGTATACATGTATTGTGAAGTGATCACCAAAGTAGAGTTAGTTAACACCTCCATCACCTCACATCATTATCATTTTTTTTTTTTGCACTGAGAACATTAAAGATCTACTAACTCAGCAACTTCTGAGTATATAACACTTGTTGACTGGAGTCACTGAGCTCGTACTACTGTCAATTTACAAATGAGAAATCTGACACTTAGGAAGTTTGAGTAACTTGCTCAAAGTGACACAGTGGAGCCAACATTTGAACCCAGGCGCCTGGAACTCCAGAACCTTCTTTTACACTGTTTCTCTATCCCTCCTCCCTCTGGGACATTGATCTCCTAGTGATTCCTGGACACTGATTCTGCTTTCCACCCCAGAGCCTTCAATGACCATTCCTGAGCCCAGAATATTCTTCCTCCTCTCCCACCTCTTTGCTTATTTGACCCTTACTACCTGCCATCTCTACTTCAATGTCCCCATTTTGAGGACACCTTCCCCAATCACCTGCTCCTGTCACCACATTCTTTACCAGCACAGCACTCACCTCAGATTTCTTAAGAGGCAGGAACTTCTATTTTGGCTTATAATTATGACCCTGAACCCAACAAACAATAATAGCTCAATAAGTTTTATTGAACAAATGGAAGAATGAATGAATTACAGACTACTAGGAGGATAGATGGAAGGAGGAAAGTAGCCCCAAATGGAGAAGGCAAAGTTCACTGGCACAGGGACAGACACTGCAAGTTCTCTTGTCCAGATGGGAGGAGCATGGACCAGGGAGAGTTGGGGGGATACTACCTATTATATCAACAATGCACTAGAATATACCACAGTCTCCCCACATGCCAAGTCATTAAACCAGATGCAAGGCCCGGCTGGTGCAGATGGCAGGCTGGTGTAGGATGCCTTGGGTAGTTTTGCCCACCTGTGTAGATACTGGCCAGTAGACTTTGGCTCTGAGACCCCTTGGTCCCTGTCACAGCCATCATCGGTGTCTGATTTTCCCAGAATTTGAATTTCAGGTTTCCGCATAGACTTTGGGCTCTTTCTTTGGGTTTCCTTGTTCTCTGCTGTCTAGAATGGAACTCTATGCCTAAGACTCAGGCCCCTAGAACCCCAAATCTATCTCCCATCACTAAGCTGGTAGCTCACCAGGCCAAGCCCCACCAAGAGGGGGGTAAGATTAGTAGGATTCCGGTGCAGAAATGACTTCAAAGGCCATTTTTTTCAAGCACACACCTCTTATGTAAAATAAGATGTTTCTGTACTTTAGATAAAAAAATAGGACTTCTTGCCTTTGTGTTTTTGATGACTGTGTCCTCCACTGCCCCAAATTAACCCAGTTATTTTTAAAGAGTAATGCTTTCGTATGCAGATAGTTGGCATTTACTCTCCAATGGGTCTTATATAAATAAAAGCCTTTTTAGAAACACAGGGTCCCCCTAATCTATAAGACAGTACAGCTGACATGCAAATGGTTCTAAGACATGTTGCCTAATCCCGCCCCAGCCCCTTTCCAATCAGACAGCAGTCCCTGGCTTGGAAAGGGAAAGCTTTCCAACTTCTTTATAGATACTGCCATTATTGCAGTCTGCACAAGAACTGCTAAGACACAAAACTTGAAAGAGGGAATAGGCTTGAAGAAAAGAGAAAGTAGGTGAATAGAAGGCAAAGCAAGAGCTAATGCTTTCACTAAGCAGCCTCAATGAGATAAGGAAGCTGTTCTGGAAATTCATTCCCATGTAAGTTGGGCCCTAGTGGTTTAGACACAAGGGGAGGAGGAGATGGAGCTCTGTCCCATTCATACATGGTCTATCATGCAGTCATCTTGGGGACAGTGAAGGCTATCAAACCTTACATATGAAAAAGTACAGTTGACAAACTCTCTCTCAAGAGAGCAAGCTCAATAGGTTTAATTTAAAGCTTTTCTTCTTTATGTGATGTTGTAACTCCAGAGCGAGGGTGTTTAGGAGGCTGGAAAAAACAACAGTAGGGAAGTGAAACAATCAGAGAAGAAAGCAGTCTTCTCTCTGTCTCCCATTGGTCCCCCAGCACCAGGGTTCTGGGCATCTTCATGATATCAGTGGACTTGGTGGGAGTCAGGATTAGCACATAAAAGGACTGCCAAGGAATGTTCCAATCCCTGTTCTTTTCATTCCCACAAGGAAACAGGCAAGAACGAAAAGATAATTTTCCCAGCAAATCTTTGTGGACTGAAGGTTATGCTAGGAAGGGGGGAATGGAGAGTCAGTAGAATAGCTTCTTTTTGTTTTAGAGGCATTTCTCACAAAAACCCCCAGCCCACCCTTGTTTAGAGGTTAGGTCCATTGTTGGCATGGAGGGAGAGGAGGGGCAGTAGGAGGATGTCCCTTGATGAAGACTCTCTCCCTTGACCAAACTTCAGATAGGTTCCCCTGAACCCTCTTCTTCACCGGGCCTTGGCCTTGACCTTCTCTGTCTTTTTGCTGAGTTCAGTTTTAGCAAGGATCCTGCAAAGTTAGTAAGTTTAGAGAAAACCCCCTACCCTTCATATCTAATCAAGTTCCTTACCCCCTACTCTTGATGTCTAGTCACTGGGCCTGTCCTTCAGTAAGAATCTGGTTAGGTCAGCTAACAAGTTCCCTCCCATCCTTGCTGTTCTCTCAGAAAAATTTTCCATCCACTGACCCCGTCATGCTCTTCCTTGGCTGTAAATCCCCACTGTCCTTGTTGTAGCCAGAGTAGCGCTTGATCTCTCTCCCCTATTACAAGAAAGTCAACCTCCATTGCAATAGGCTTGAATAAAGTCTTCCTTACCATTTTGACAAGTGTCATAAATTTTTTAACACCTTTAAGTGGAGGAGGTAAAATGGCTGGGTTTAGGGACAAGCGTCTGTGAAACTGAAAGGATCTCCACTACAATAGGCCCCCTTATATGTGGTTTCACTTTCCGCAGTTTCAGTTACCCACAGTTGACCACAGTCCAAAAATATTAAATGGAAAATTCTAGTAACAAACAATTCACAAGCTTTGAATTGCACATTCTTCTGAATAGTGGGATTAAATCTTATACTGTTCTGCTCCATCCTGCTTGGGATGTGACTCATGCCTTTGTCCAGCATATCTAAGCTGTACGTGCTATCTACCTGTTAGTCACTTAGTAGCTCTCTCGCTTATCAGATCAACTGTCTCTGCATCTCAGTGCTTGTGTTCAAGTCATCCTTATAGTAGCCTAATGCTATATCACAATACCTACATTATTCACCTCACTTTATCTTATCATGTGGGCACTGTATCATCTCACATCATCACAAGAAGAAGACTGAGTACAGTATAAGCTATTCTAAGAAAGAGAGATCACATTCAAATAACTTTTATTACTGTTATAATTATTCTATTTCATTATTAGTTATTGTGTTAATCTCTGACTGTGCCTACTATATACCTTAAACTTTGTCATAGGAATGCATGTATAGGAAAAAAACAGTCTATGTAGTGTCTGTTATGATCTGTGGTTTCATGAACCCATGGGGTCTCTGAGGACCATGTCCTCTGAGGACAAGGGAATATTCTACTCTATAGGGAGATCTTGGTCCTGATCTCCACAGTGCCCCAACAGAGAAGGGCTGCTAAGATGCCTTTGGAAGGCTGAGCAGCAGAGAGAATCCTCTGGATCCACATGAGGGGCGCATCTGTAACCCAGAGCAGCTTCCACCCCCATGGGTTCTGAGCACAAGGATATGCTCTGCTTTCCCAGAATTTCAGCATCCTTGACAAAGTGGGTGGGAGCAGGGGAACCAAATGATCGTGTTCCCGGACATGAAGCTGATTAAGCCAGTTTTCAATTGATCCAAAAATTAAAGATATGCATCATTGCTTATCCCAGAGGGTCACAGAAAAAGTTCATACAATTATATAATAAATAACTCAGACCAGTTGGGAAACCTGTGAGAGAGAGTGCCAAAATGAGGGAACCCGCTGGGAATGACACTCTAGAATAAGACACAGAATGATGATGAAAGGCAGAGAACCAGGAGGGGCTCAGCAGGGGGCTGGCCAAGCAGCCCAGCTCCAAGGAGGGAGGCAGCAGCATCAGGCAATCATGTGGGAAGCACTTATTCTCCCAAGGCTACGTTAATGGAGGTCCCATTTCTGCCTTTGTATGTTAATTTCAATGATGTATATTTATACCCCACTGAGCAAAAAGGATATTGAATTAATACACACATGAAAGAAAACCATGGCTCTCAGCAGTAATTCTCCAAATACTATTCAAAAACCTTTGGATGAAGGACTGCTTTACTCTGCTTCTAAGAAATCTTTCCATTATCACTTCTCTAGTTTGAATACTTACCATGAAGTCTTGGTTTAGTAATGAGAAAAGAGTGCAGTAGGTCAATAATTTAGTTTACAATTCCTCCTGCTTAAGAAAAATGAAAGGCCTATTCCTACATTCTCTCTCCATTTTTTTCCTGCTTAGATCATTTTTTAAGTGTTTGTCTAATATCTGTGAGATAATATTTCCAATGTTCACAGTGAGGTTTGGATTTGGCTTTCTCTTGACAAGTATATGGTGTCATCTGTTAAGATCTGGAAAAACAGGGTGTTGGTGTTCCAACCGATGCATTCTCAATGCCTGGGTTTCAGCCATAAGCATGAGAAGTTTTCAGGAATGTGAAATTTGATATCTCTCTAATTTCCCCTGTAAAGCAAAATTAATTTTAAACTGTAATAAAGAATTTTTTTTAAATATTTATTTGAGCAACAAGGAGTTGCAGCTCAGGAACCTCAGATTCAGGTAGCAACCTACATTGTGTTCCACCAAGACAAAGGGGAGGCCATCTTTTACAGCAGAAGTTCCCACCTAGGTTTTTACTAGGTCTTTTTTACGTAAATGAGGTATCCAAATTCATACAGTTCTGAGTGGTTAGAGTATGTATACAAATAAGGATACAATTTGCGTAGTTCCGAGTGGATGGTGCAGGCCTTAGTCCATTGGTCAAAAGAGGAAGGCAGGAATTCCCTTAGCACATTTGATTTAGGTGGTGTAAATGAGTGGGGCATGGTGTGGGGAGCCAAGAGTTCAGTCTGCTATTCCTCCCAGTATGCAAAGTAAGTGAGGAGCCTCTGTCAAGCAAATGGTCACTAGGATCTCATTATCCATAAAATTTGGGGCTTTGGTTGACTATGGAAAGTCCACATCCGTAGGTGAATTCCTTCTTGGGGTTTACATCCAATGCACCTTTCTTCTTGGGACCCACAGCCATACTCCCTTGTTTTTATGTTAGTCCCAAACCCAGCCCCTTGGTGTGTGAGCTACTTCGTCCCCTGTTCTCCAAAAAGATTTGGCCAATCACACATGGACAGCTGCAAACTTATAGTTCTTGTTAGCATGGTAGTGATTTAGTTTTGTAGGAGACCCTAATATGCCACCCCAAAATATGCTTCTTTGGCATGAGTTACTTTGAGAATTGGTAGCACACAGACAAAGCTCCAATAACAGAGTAGAAGTTCCCCTTTTGTAAGGGAAATTAACATGTATAAAGGGATGTCCTTTGTAAAGGTCTCTGACCCCCTGTACCTGAAGAGAAAGATGGCTCTATATCACAAGAGATGCTTATCTGCTTATTCAAGTAGAAAGCACCGACTTCAATCTGCATGACAAACCTTACTCTTGTTCACAGTACTTTTCCTGGTCACCTTCCCATAACTGGTCCTCCACACCCTGCTCTTGTTTCAACTGAAGATGGTTTTTAAGCCTCAGTTCTAAGCCACCTCTTTGAGTTTATTCATCCCTGAGTTTCCCCCAGATATACAGCGGACCCTTGTACAACAGGAGTTTGAACTGCATGGGTCCACTTATGGGCGTGAAAATGGACCCACACAGTTTCAACTGGCTTGTCCAAGGGTCAGCTGTTTTTTTCAGTTCGCAGTTGGGAATCCCTGTACGCAGAAGGCTGACTAAAGTTATACTTGGATTCTTGGCTGCACTGGTGGTCAGCACCCCTAGCCCCTGCATAGTTCAAAGTCAGTTCTATACGAGATATATGTGATGATCAAGTTCTGTTTGTTTCTCTTGTTAATCTGTCTTGTTACAGGGCCCTGATAGAGAAACTTGCAGAGTAAAAGGAAAGATTTTTCCTCCCCTACAGTTTCTATTTATTTTTATCTGATGTATGTGACCAAAACTTTTACTTAATATAACTGCAGAACCAGCTCAAAATGGCTCTATCCTGTTTCTAACAAGACACCAAAAATTTTTCAGAGGCAACAGACCAAAATCACAAGTCATGCAGCTGAAGCATGAGCTGAGGAGAGAATTTTGACTTCCAGCTGCACCTGGAACCAAAGTCTTGAACATCCCCCTCCACCCTGAGCCGAAGGACCTGGACATAACCAGAATTGAACACCAGAACCATTTCAGAAACGAGGCGTCCATTGTCCTGGAAGATTGGGTGCTGAAGCTCTTCCTGTAAATGGCCAAGATCCAAAGCTGTCCAATCAAAACCTGCCCAACCAGTACTTCCAAATAACACCCTGTTCCCTCAAACCCCTTAAAGCTCATTTGGAACTCTGGCTTGGGGAGACAGAGTCGAGCCTTGCCTCCCATCTCCTGGAAGGTCAACTTAGCAATAAAAGTTTTTCTTTTTCCAAAAGCTGGTGCCATAGTATTGGTTCTTATACCTGTTGGGCAGCAAGCTCTTACTTGATAACATTAAGAAATCAGATCCTTATGTCATTTTACTATTCTCCCTCGCTCCTATGGCCCAACACTGCCATCCTTGCCTATTTGATGGAAATCTCTGATTCCACCTGTGTATCTGATGTGCCTATCTATTGTTCCATGCAGCTTTTAACTCAATGGGAAAGCTCGGTTTTCTTTGTTCCTGGAGTAACCAAAGATCAATCAGATAGTAGTCTACTAATGCATAGAATAGAGTCCCACTACACCTGTGATGGAAAAGGACCAGCCAGACTCAAAGCCTGGCAGCATGTCTGGGACGACCCCTCCTAATGAGCTTTGCTGCAGGCCTCTGGGGAAGGACAAGAGTAGGAGAAAACAGCAGGCCTACTGAGGAACACAGTGTGGCTTCACAGAGTGGTGTGGTGGGGGTGGCTGTGTGCTCTGCCTCCTGTTTATGCCTGCAGTTCTAGATAAATTGTCATTGGCTCCTTTCTATAATGACACATTTAAAAATGTAAATGCAATAGCACAAACATTCTTTTCCTCCCCTTGCAGAAGAGTAGAAAAGAACAGACAGACCACTGGCTACCGTGGTACGCTGTGGATGCAGGTAAATGGCACTGCACTTATCATTGACCTTAGCCTTCACAGAGGAGCTCTGACAGAGAGCAATCTCTCCTGAGTCTTTGCACGGGACCTGGGGCTCCCTGAAATTAACTAGACAAGTGCTGGGACTTAGCAAACTGAGGTTTGATCCAGTCTACTTGGTTTTCAGAGTCTGATTTATTCTCTTAACACAAACAGGACTTCCCTCAAAGAGAAGTCATCCTCTCCCCAGAGTGGTGTTTGCTCAGTGGGATTTGAGGTTCCAGATGGGAGGCTGGGAGGTATGGACTGCAAGCATTAGAGATAGCTGTCTTCTCTGGGAGCGGGAATTATCATTTGTCCCACAGGGTCTGGTACAGTGCCTAATTCCTTAGTAATGTTCAATAAATGCTTGCACAATGAATGAGTGAGAAGATGAATAAAGACTGGTTGAAATGTTAAGGAAATACCCTGAAATGTATCAAAACTTGTGGGACATATTAACATATGACACAAACTTTTAAGACTGTAGTGTGAACAAGCGTATAGGAGATGAGCAACGCAGTCAGGGAGCAGGGCTTGGACAGATGAAGCTCTTAGAAGAGGATGTGCAGAGTTCAGTTAGGAACTGGAATGACAGAATGCAAAGGAGCAACTCAATGTGTCTGCCGTCAGACAAAAGGAACCTTTGTGAAGACCCTCAGTGCCCAGTGGGTTTGTAGAGAAGGGGAGAAGGTGCTGCTGGAAGAGATGAAATGGTCAAAAGGAAGAGGATGGCAGAGCACCGAAGCATGTTACTCACTTTATGACCTTCCACATCTGCCCTGCCATGCTATCTTACATACAATGGATAGACATCAAAGAACATCAATGGTTATTTCCCATCAACTTTGCTGGTTATGCTAGACATAGACAAAAATATCTGGAATATAGTTACGAATGATGTTCAAAATGAAATCTGGAAGCACTCACCCCACCCCCGCTCCCACCCCTGCAGCGACACTCAACCTGAATTCATGCACATGTTTATTTACTATGTTTTAGTCAGCGGCTAGAGAGATAACAATGCACAAGGTAAGCATGGCTCTTTTCTCCTGAGTCTGGGACTCACAGAACCAGCAATGAAAACAGGTAAATATGATGGATCGGACAAGTAATAATATTGAGAGTGACAGAGAATCTAGGGCCAGGATCTAGGCAGAACTGGCAATCATTTTAGGCACATGTAGCAAATTGAGAAAAAGCAACCTAAGATTTGGCAAAGTGAATATCTGATTACATGTCACAAAACAGAACTTGACAGAAAAAAATTAAATTGCAAGATGCTTCATGCTTGCTCCAGAGCCCCTGGGCCTGCACCTCCCTGAGATTCCTCTTTCCAAGAGTCACTGCCCCAGAGAGCGAATAGGCACCACCCTTCTTCAGCTCAGCTCAGCTCACACTGCTCTTCGGGGACAAAATAAGATGCAAATACCAAGGATTCTGAAAATGCATACCAACATTCTACCCAATGGATAATACAACTTTTCCATTAAACATCATAAAAATTGACCATATATTAGCCTTCCCCCAAATTTTAATACTTTAAAAAATCACCACAATGCAGTTAAAGAAATTAAGAATAAAGGCTTACAATTTTAAAACCTAACCACTGGGTAATAAAAAATAGTTCTAAATAACTTTTAGATCAAAGAGGAAATAAAAACTAAAATTATACACTATTTAGAAAATAGTGAGAATTCAAACACTACATATAAAAACTTATGAGCTGTGGCAAGATCTGTACTCGGAGGAAAACACATAACATTAAATGCTTTTGCTATTAAGCAAGACAAAAGGAAAATAAATGAACTGAGATTTCAACTCAAAAGGGTGGAAAACAAGAAAATAAGGGCAAAAGGGCAAAAGGCAAAGCAGATTGTAGAATTCATATACCGGGAAGGAGGAGGATTGAAAACTCAGGAGTTGGTTCTTTGAAAAGGCCAACTAAAATTAAATCTAATTTTAAAAGGAGAGACAAACACATAAATGCCATCCGGACTGAGAAAAGGGCTTTGACCACAAATATAAAGAAGCTTTTAAATGTTTTAATGATAAATGAATGGAAGAAATGTTGATCTAGGCAGCTCTCTGAGACAGAGTAGAAAACTGGTGTAGACTAACCACTGAAAATCCTGGAAAAGTCATCAAGAATTACTATCCAAAAAGGCACTAGACCCAGTTTGAACTACAAATAAATTCTGTCATTGTTTTTGAGGAACAGAAAAACAGCATGTGATCTGAAGTACCCCAGAGCACAACCTGAGGACATTGTGCTAAGTGAAAGAAGTCAGCCACAAAATACTACTTACTCTATTTACATGAAATGTCCACAAGAGGCAAATCTACACGGAAAGTAGATCAGTGACTGTGAGGGCTGTGGGGGTCAGGAAGAAATGAGTAAGGGGTTTCTTTTAAGGGTGATGAGTATGTACTGAACTTGTGGTAATTGTTGCACAACCCTGCAAATATACAATACTAAAAAACATTTAATTGTACATACTTAAATGAGTAAAAGGTATGACATTGGTTATATCTCAATAAGGCTGCTATTTTTTAAGACAGTACATACACAAAAGAGAAAACTACATACAAATTTCACTAATAAATTGAGGGTTGAAATTTTTAACTAAAATATTGGCAATGAACACACCAGGACAAATAGAGTTTATTATAGGAATACAAATATGGCCCTATTTTACATTCTATATTAATATGATTCAAAATAAAACATTATTATCCTTGTAATAAATGCTTTAAAAAAGCATGAGAAAACATTCCACATGTGTTCCTCACAAAAACTCCCAGTAAATTAGGAAGAAAATTTCCCTAACCTCATGTCTATTTAAAACAAACCAATATTAGTCATAACAGCGAAATGCTCAAGGCATTGCATTAAGTGAAGAATGAGATAAAGATCTGCTGTCACAGTTAATATTCAGTATTGCTCTACGGATTTCAGTTGAGGCCATAAAAAAGGGTAGAATGAAAAGGAAAAAGGCAAAATTATGTATGTTTGTTCATAATATGGTCTATTTAAAAAAATTAAAATTAAAAAATCAACAAAAATTATTAGAACTTCTAAAGACTTCAGAAATGTATCCACTTGTTATTTATGAGATTTTTTTATTGACATAAGACAGACACACAGAAAACCACAGAAATCTCAAGTGTTCAGCTCTGCTTGTTTTCACAAACAGATCACACACATTTAACCATCACCCAAGTCCAGACACAGACGACCAGTCTTCCAGAACCCCTGATGTGCTCCTCACCCTGTGATTACCTCCCCAAAGATAACCACTGTCCTGAGGCTCAACACAATAGATTGGGTGTGCTTGATTTTGAAATTTATATAAAAATAATAAAACAGTACATACTCTTTGGGATCTTGGATTCTTTGATTTATCATATGTATGAGAGACATACATGATTTTAGTTTTGAAAAAACAGCATTAATATCCTCAGATAAACAGACAACATATGGCAGTCATGAAACACTGGGTGCTATGACAAAAGATCAGTTAAAAAAACCAATAAGAGTCCTTGAAAATTAAAATATAAAGACAAAAGGGAAAGTTTAGAAAACAAAACTAAAGAAATTTTTCAGAAAGTATAGCCAAAAGAGCAAAACCTGATGAATAAGAGAGGAAAGATAAGAAATTAGAGGAGTCCAGAAGGTTAAACACCCAAATAAAACAAGCTCTAAAAATGAAGAACACACATACAGATGAAAGAAGATTATCAACAACAAGCATGAGTTTCCACTGGAAAGTTTTACTGAGTTCCTAACACAACGGAAAAAAGTAAATCCCAACACATTACTATGAAATTTCAGAACACCTGGGTTAAAAGGATTTCTAAAAAGGTAAAGACAAGTCACCTTCAAAGAGCTGGAGGCAGAAGAGCTCTGGAGTTCCCGGTGGCCATGTAGGAAGTTAGAAGACAGTGAACCACGGCCTTCAAAGTCTGAGGGGAAAATCTGCCCAAGTGGAAAGTGGGAATCCTGGTATTTTTCGATATGCAAGGACTAAAGAATTTCCTCAAAGATATGCCACACTGAAATGAGAGAGCAAGCCAGGGTGAGGGGAAGGGACACGGGATCAGGACACAGGGGTCCAGCACAGGATAGAGGTGAAGGGAGCCCCAAAAGCCAAAATCTGTGTTACATTGGGCAGCCAGTCCTGATTGATGGAAAAGGCCGAAGCACTCTGGAATGTTTTCTTCAAAAAGATGAAGTGGACAGGAAACCTAATGTGGCTGAGATGACTGAGAGGGAATCCAGACTAGAAGCAGAGGGTCTGGGGTTGACATGGTGAAAAGTAAGCAGAAATCGAAGCAAGCAAACAGACAAAAAGGCAATGATTAAGTACAGGAAAAACAAAAAGGGAAAATAACCATAGTATACCATGTGGATGAGCTATAAGTACTTATAGTAAAGGTAAATATTTTTAAAAAATCTAAACAAAATTATGATAGAACTATAATGGAGGATGGGGAAAGGAATGAGAAGTGCATGTAAATGAGGCAAGGGCAGGTGTGGGTAACCTCACTTCCCACTGCAGAAATTTAAGAAATCATGCATAAATCTCAAAAAAAAAAGAGAACCCCCCCAAAACAACAATAACAAAAAAAACAAAAACTAGGAGTGTAAGTATATTATTTAGACGTAGAGAGGTAAACAAAAGGATCATTCACAAGAGTAGAGGGTTGTGCCTCTAGGGAGTAGGGCCTTATAAAATATGTATTTGATTTTTGAAATACAAATATACATAATTTTTATAGAACTGCAAAATAATTTAAAATATGTTAGATACTAATGAAATATCAAGAATGGTGGTCACTGGGTGGTGTGATTATGAGACTTTTGGTATTTTTTAATTTTTACAGTGAATATTAAATTTATAAGAAACACATGACAAATTTTATAATAAACACATAATGAAAATATATTTTTATAATGTGATTTTGAAATTCTCCAGTCTGCTCATCACTGCCCTTGTTCTCTGCTAGGCTACCAAACAACATCTGGACTAGAAGCAGGAATGGAAATCATTCTTATTTCCCCTCCTCCTAAATGCCTCCAGACAAATTACAGAGCTCTAACGCCAAGGCTGTCAGCCTCTGCTCCTCCCTCCTCGTATTCTTTAGGATTTGAAGTCTCTGCAATTTCAAGTTTCTTCAAGCAAATATTCCATTTTTCCAGAGGTGATTACAAGATTTAATGAATTATTTTTTTCCCGTGCATAGTTACTTTGAAGAAGCTCGTGTAGGGTTTGGTGGAGAAGGGTATATATGTGCAAGTCACATGAAATTTATAAGCAGTCAGACCGCCATCTTTCTCCCCTTAGGCATGAGAGTACATTCAAGGGACTCCACCGAGACTGGGGTTGGAAAGTCAAGGCAGCTATTTGGAGTCAAGGAATGTCATGTACTCACCATGGGGACATAGAGTGGACTGAAGAAGTTGAGCCCTTCAGGCAAAGTCTACGCATTGAAGGGTTTCAGCAATCTGCCACCAGAGCTCAGTGACCTGGTCACCAGAAATCCAAAGGGAAACTGTGGAGCTGGGGCAGGGGCTCAGCAGGGCAACAGAGAAGCAGGATCCAGAGGAGTTATTCCAGGGCAGGCAGGCACAGCAACAAGTTCCAGGAGCCTGGAACTCTGAGTGGACCCCCAGTGTTCCAGAGAGGGACTGGCCAGAGTAAGAAAGGCTCCTGGGAAGCCAGGGTGCTATGGATAGGGAGCAGTACTCTCAGGATGGAGCACTGAGATGTGAAGGAAGGGGACAGGGTAAGGGTGCCTTCCTGGGAGGCTCAGGGCTCAGGAGGAGAACACTGCTTCTCAGCTCACAATGTGCGCCTGGAACTACGTCTTCACCACTCATGTCACATGCCCTGGCCCAGGTCCTGGACTGGGCCTGAGATTGTGGATGAAAAGGCAGAGCAGGGTCTCAGAGGGGCTGGGGAAAGAATAAGCATGGAAATTGAGGACGAGGCCGAAAAAAAGACAGAGGTCCTCACTGCTGTCCCCATGTGTCCTCTGAGACCTGGATGAAGCAGAGCCTGGGGAGCACCTACTCTTCTGAAATCCCCTTCTTTTTGCTCCAGAAAAGGAAAAACCTGTTCAATGCAGGTGACCACTTGAAAACTGCTCACATGTTTTCCTGTTAGGGTCTACGTGATCTCTGCTATAAATTGCAGTACGGGTAACTGTGAGTTTTCTTGGTTCCCTCACTTCTGCCTTTGGAAGGGGATGATGCACTGGGAGGAAGCAGAGCATGGGCTCCTGCAGATGGAGGGTAAGCCCTTTTGCTCCACTAAAGCTGAGCTCTGGGACTGGTGCTGAGAAGAATTGAGCAGCACTCTAAATGAAAGGCCACCGTCTTCCGACCTGTGGTCCCACAGGAAGGAGACGGGGGAACGGAAGGTGGTGAGAGGTGACATGTGCCTGGATTCAGCCCAGAGAGATGGAGAGATGAGTTCCATAGCGAGGTTGGGCCAGAGGGCAGAAGGGGGCCTTTTCCACGGGGACTGTGAAAGGATCCTGTCTGACAGGTAGCCCTCTATCCATCTGGGGCCCGCCTAATCAAAGTGAACATGACGGCGCACAGTGGCTGGTGGCAGGAGCTCAGTTCCCATGGTGGGAAGGGGGAGGAGCCCTTCAGGGTCTCCCATGAGGGCCAGATGAGCCTGCAGCTGAGGCTGGGATGGGTGAGGAGGAATCATGACCTAAGCTCATGTGTCTATAGCCAGCACAAGCCACGTGGAGCCAAGGCAGATGGGCCCTGACCAAGCAGAGGGGTCCAATCAAGCTAGGCAGCTGGAGCTGCCTGCCAGTAACCCCTGCAGGGCAAGGAGCAGCCAGGTGGGCCACAGACACTGCCTGGGGAAGGGGAGACACACTAAGACCCTGAGGCCTGCACTAAGCCACTAGGAGGAACACTCTGTCCTACCTGTCCTCCCACACCCAGAAGCCATCTGAGACTAAACATTCTCCCTGAGGAGGCAGAGCATTTCCCAAGGGACCAAATATTATCAATAACCCAAACACAGCCACAGTCCTCAGCATTTCGAATGGGCTGAGCCTGGCAAATAGTAAGAGCTCAATAAACACGTGCAGGTAAGTGAATGCAGGATTGAGAATTCTGTACTTCTCTAAGACATTTGATTTAAAACTAAAGAAATTTCATATCATCTTGATAGCAGGTGTGATATTTTATCATCGTCTCCATGTCCGACCATTTAATTGAAACTAGGGTGTCAGCCACAGGATGAAATCAATGTTCACGGCCTTTCTTTGTCCTCACTGCCTTTTTGCTTCCATTTAGTTCATCATAACACAGATCAGTCACTGCTGGGAGTGGGGCAGGGAACCGGGGTAGTGTATACAAAGTAACAGTAGCCTCTGGATTAAAAGTGTTTTTCAGTATAAGCGAGCAAGCTTGCTGCAAACCTTTACTGAGTGATAGCAAAAAGATAAAGACCTACAGAGATGCCTAATTGCTTCCATATATTCATAAACTAGACTGCTTTGAATTGGAATGGAGATCGAGTTGACCACTAAAGTGAAAAGCTGCAACTTGCCCAGAGTCATTCTCAGAGCCCTACCTCGGGTGTGGCTGTCACATGGGGGTGGCTCACCCCCTGCGGATCTGTCTACAAACCACCGGCAGCCACTGCGGCCACTGCAGTCAGAAATGCAGTGCTAGCAAAAAACACTCGAGGAACATTTCTCTCTTTCTGCCTTCAACTCAAACTTCTTAGGAAGCTGGGGGGCCATTGAACTGCACACAAAGAAGTCAGACTCCAAAGGGCTCGCGCGGGCACCCTCCCAGGTGTATGAAGGGCCTCCCGTGGGGCCTCTGCTCCACCGGCACTGCTGGCAGTCGGGCTGCTCCCAGCAGTAAAGCCAGCCTGTAGCCGCCTCTCCGCTGCTGCGAGGTAGTGCCGCTGCCGGAGTGGTTTAAAGACGCTGGGATCTGGACTTCTCAGAGGAGATGAAGCCCATCGCTCCTGACTTTCTGTGTGCCTGGCTGCAGAAGCTATTTTTAGAGCCACGTTGACAGCAAAAAGACTGAAGATGGTGACCTAAAACTCCAAATAGATATTGCAAAGTGTCAGCCCAAATGTCCCTACTTCAGGAGAGTCAGGATAAAACTGCTGCCTTCGCCCTGGTCTGGTGGTTTAGCTGGTTGGACCATCATCCTGTACAGCAACCCGCTGTGTGTTTAACCCCCCGTCAGGGCACATGGCCTGGGTTGTGGGTTCTATCCCTGGGAGGGGTGCACATGGGAGGCAACCAATCAATGCTTCCCTCTCACATGGATGTTTCCCTCTCTCACTCTCTCCCTTCCTCTCTCTCTCAAATCAATAAACATATCCTCAAGTGAGCATTAAAAAAAGAAAACTATGCTGGGTCAACAGACTAAACATGCCTCAGAATCCAGTAAAGTGGCGGCAGCTAGCTGTTTGTGTCTGCTGGACTCCGGCTTGTCGCTGGGCAGTGAAGGCGCTGCAGGCTCCGCCATCAGTGTTTACAGTGAACTTTCCAAGCTCCGCGAGGAAAATCTATTTGTTTCCTCCACAATCTAAGAAAAACAAAATAGTCATGTGTTCCAGTGTTTCCATAAAAGAGGAGGAAACGGATAGGGGCTGGGATCCAAACGGGGCCTCAAACATAGCAAATGCCACACAACTGGGAAGGCCTGATAAGAAGTGAGCATCTTGGAGGGTGAAACCTGGCAAGTTCGACCAGAGAGCTGGGTGAGTGGAGCACGCTGTGTGGGCTTGAGAACAAGTTCCAGCCGTATCTTAGCCATCCCATCCAAAGCACTCCCTAGAATCAACTGAGGGATAACAACACCCTGAGGTCCAGATGGGCCAGGAGATAAGGAAAGAGTTCTCAGCTGTGCTGCGGGGAAAATGATGGGTTGCGGGAAGAAATGAAGACAGGGTACTTTGTGCTCTGCACTCAGTCCCGGAGTCTTCCCTAGTGACTTCTTGGGCTTTGAAGATAAAGTGGAAAAGAGCAATGGGAAGGCAGGAGAAGGAAGGAATATGAAACGGCCCAGAAGATGACACATTCCGGAATTATCTAGCAAAGGGGGGTTAAAGCTACCAAAATAATGGCTGGAGCCAACCCCTTCCCACTCCATCCACAACGGTACCCATTCAGCTCCAGCTGAAGAGGGATCTGAGCTCTTCCTGCCAGATCAACCTGCTAAAATTAATGGTGTTGCTGCTCCCCTAGGTACATCCAACAATAACCCAGAACTGGGCATTTAACATAGAAGGAAAGCATCTTATTTTTTTTTAAGTCCTAAATTTAAAACAAAACTTATCTGCTCTTCGGCAGCCCACCACATCGAACCTCTTTGTGAGTGAGGAGGAAAGCCTTTCCGACGTTACTCAGATTCACCCACTTACTGCTGTGAGCTGTCACCATGCATGTTGGCTGATGGAGGCAGACCCCTGCTCGTCATCTCAGGAACGGTTACCCTGCAAGCCCTGCTCTAGCTCCAGGGCACTCACTGCCTGGGGCTTGGCTTCCCAGGGAAAAGTATCTAGCAGTGACAGCATTGTGTCATGCAAAGAGGAAAACCCATCTACCCAGCCAGCACTGAGGGGCATAGGTGATGTCAAGAAATACCCTTCAGCCCTGGCTGGTGTAGCTCAGTGGATTGAGCGCGGGCCTGTGAACCAAAGGATCATGGTTCGATTCCCAGTCAGGGCACATGCCTGGGTTGCAGGCCAGTTCCCAGCAAGGGACGCATGAGAGGCAACCATACATTGATGTTTCTCTCCCTCTCTCCTTCCCTTCCCCTCTAAAGATAAATAAATAAATTTTTTTTTTTAAAGAAATACCCTTCATTTCACCCGGAAGCAGTGTGTTCACCATCGTGTCAGCACACGTCCTTTAATAACGAACAGCCTCCCTCAAGGGACTGACCGGGCACATGGGCCCCTTTTCATCCTGTGCAAATCCCCTGGCGTTAAAAATGCCTTCCCTCTACTAGCACCTGTGGTTCTGCTCCATAAGCAGGGTACCAGTCAGGAGTAACCCAGTGATTGTGCTGTTTGTCATAATCATCTGGCAGGAATGGGCCAGATAACAAGAAAAGAGCTGTAGAATTCCCATGGTGAAGACGAAGAGTTGCCTTTGTAGGATGCAGAGGGAAAAAATAACAACAGCATCAGCAATCATAACAGCTAGCATTTCCAAACATTTTACATGTATTACCTCACTTAATCTTCACAACAGCCCTGTGAAACAGAGTTGTATCCCCATCGACACAGGAAGACTCTGAGGCACAGAGAGGTTAAGTAACCGGTCCAAGGTCTCACAGAATGGGTCTGCAGCAAATATGGTTATTTTACACAGTAGTAAACTGAGGCTCAAAGCCAGTGGTCACATCTAGCCTAGAAAGCTAGTCTTAGGACCCCAGGCATGTTGTTTCTGTCCCATCACAGAGCCAACACTTGGGGTCATCTGAGAACCACATGCTCCCAGCTGTGGAGTCAGACACCCTGCGAGCACCATGAGAAGGCAGCAGTCAGCTACGCACGGCTATGCTTAGCAGACAACTGCACAGTGAGCCATACGTGCTGCTTTCCCAGGAAGTGACAAAGTGGAGGGTGATGCTCCTCCAAGGTCCTGACAACTGAGATTGTTACCAGGGATGCTTTCCAGCTAACTGACCAAGCAGCAAATATTTTAAAGAAGCAGATGTGTCTTCCATCAGACCATCTTACAGAAGGGCAAACTCCCATTCTTCCTTCTCCAGCTGTCATTTTCATTCACTGAGTCCTATCTGGGGTCTCAAACATGTGTCAACATGGATAAATTGGAATAAAACTGAAACACAAGGAGAGTACCCTGTATTCTGCTTACAACAGAGATTCATACACAATAGAATTGATACATGCTCGTGAAGCAAAGACATGAACAGATGCAGCACTACAGAGCCAACCCCTGTTCCCAATCCTGTTTTATAATGATGCTTCTTCCAGAGCGACAGGAAAGCCTGCAGTGCGGACCGAGCCGACACCTTCCACCGACTGGGCTCCACCAGGACTTTCCCGAGGAAAGCAAATAGAGTTGTGTAGAGGTTTTTTATTTTTACCCATAAATTGCCCTATGTCTTGTTTCTGTAGTAGAACTCTATTAACTAAAACATTTGATTTTCTACAGCACCTCATGCCATAACCTCAGATAGTTTACAATTAGCACTTGCTTTTTATCTGAGGAAGCAAAAGCTTTGTTATGGAAAATTTCTGCTACTGGAACAGTACTTCTTTAAACACTGGATAGGTCTTATGGGTAAGAGAATTAAGAGCTCATTTATACAGATGGCAGGTGACCTGTTAGTGACACAATTAAACAGGTCATCCCTCAGTTCCTGGAAGGCAGGAAAGGAAGGAGGAGAATGCCAAGGTTTTCCACTATGATTTTTCTCTTCCTGTATTGTGACAGGCTTCACCTGGGCCCTGAGGTAGGTTCTTTTTCCCAGACTCTCCTTTGTCAATCCCCAGATGAAGTACTATCCACTGTGGTGTTCATCCTGTCCTTACCTACAATGTGCTGCGATGGGCCAGCATCATACACACGGCTCAGGTTCTTCAACAGTCCCAGCTGGGTCGGCCCAGCTTGGTGCAATTCTCACTTCTGTCCAGGATGCTCCTTGGTTTCTTAATCCCTGCTTGTGACTCTACCATGACAAATTCTGCTGCTCTGGGATTCGACCCCAGTTCAATGGCTTGTTATACTCTGTGCTGCCCTGTAACCTCCCACGAAAGGGGGGGCCACCCGAGGCTCTGAGCCAAAAATTAAACCATCTTCATCTTGTTGCAAGATTGGCCATCTGCCATCTGCTGTTGGCCACCAGCTCCTAAGATAGAATTCACATTCCATTCAATTCATCTATTTAAAGTATACAATTCATAGTTTTTAGTATGTTCAGAGTTGTGCAATCATCACCAAAATCATTTTTAGAACATTTTCATCACTCTCCCCCAACAAAGCCCCATACCCATTAGCAGTCACTGTTTTCCTCACCTCTCCCCTCAGCCCTAGCCAACCGGCACTCTACTTTTTGTCTCTCCCAATCAGCTTTTTATTCATTTCATTGAACCACTGGATAAAGTCTGCACTCCTCATTTTGGCTTTTAGAATTCTCCCTGAAGTGACCTCCTGTTTCTCTCTGCTCTGTCCTCTCCTCTACTTTTTCCCTCTAATTTTTAATGCACATCCCCTGCCTTCAATCCCCTCACTGGTTCTGAAACACCCTCTCCTATTGGGTTAACTCAGTGGACCTGGGTGACCAAACCCTGCACATCCCAAAGAAGGAACTGGCTCCTGCCAGGCTCCTGGAAGTCAACTGCTCAGCCTCAGAATACCCTACCTGGTAAGAGTGTCTCCAGGCCCCAGGCCATGCTGTCTTAGTCCAGCCTCTGGGGTGATGGTGGTGCTGGAGACAGAGGAGCCAAGATTAGTCACATGGGTGCTCCATGCCTGCATGACTGACCCCTGGTAAAAACCCTGAACACCAAGGCTCAGGGGGGCTTCCCTGGTTAGCAACGCTTCATTTGTGCCATTACATACCATTGCTGGGAGAATGAAGCAGGGTCCAAGCAACGCCACCGGGAGAGGACAGCTAGAAGCTCATGCCCAGTTTCTCCTGGACTCTTTCCTATGCCTCCTTTTCCTTTGCTGATTCTAATCTATACCCTTTAAATGTAATAAATGATAACCTTGAGTATAAAGGATCTCCTGAATTTCTTGAGTCCTTTTATGGAGTCATCAAACCCAAGGGTGATCTTGGGGAGCCCACACACCCTTGTTTTCCCAACTACACCCCTAACTGTGTTGTCTTCCACAGACGCTGCCAGTGCCAATCCCTCCAGTTTGTGAGGCCAGCAAGTCACACCTCTGCCAGGAAAGACAGCATGGGGGTGAGAGTGAAGACTCTGGACGAACTGGACCTGGCTCCCCGCTTCACCCCTTACCAGGTGTGTGACTTTGGGTAATGTGCTTACCCTTGTGCCTCAGCAGCCTGTCTTGTGAATTGGGGAGTATAATATTCCATAGAGCCTGTATGAGGTGTAAATGGATTCGTACTGTGTAAAGCATAAGAACTATGTCTGGTACACAGAAAATTCCAATGTTAGTTATGGTCTTTATGAGCTTTTCTATGCACTCCACTCACAATGTTCCCAGTTCCTCACAAATCCACTCTCACCTGTGCCAAAGTGTGATTATGTGTACTTGGGCCCTGTGTCTCCAACCAGCCTGTGACATCTTTCTGCAGGATCATGTAATTTACTAAAACTGTCTCCCTGGAAGTTCTACCACAGGCTGAGCATATAATTGGTTCCTAAAATATATTTGCTAATGCATAGGGAAGCTGTCTCTGTTACAAAGTCTAAGAAAATCCGATTCTTCACTTAATTTCCTCTGTGTAAGCTAGTCATAGTCCTCTATGGAGGAAAAAAATAACCTCCTTTTATATACATTTGTGCACAGAATTTGAGATCCCAGCAACTATATATATCCAGGACAGCCTTTTCAACTGAAATTGTCTAACAGGCTCTAATGGCTCCTGTACCTTATAATTTATTATCAAATTACATTTTGAATTAGGATTGCTAATTGTTAATCATCAGCTTGAATGAGTTGTTAATGAGTAATGCTACTAATTACAGGGCCACCTAACACAGAGCAGGCGGGCACCACCGGCACCTCACAGGAAGCGGCTGACTCAGCGCACAGCCAGTGCCCTGAAAGCAGTATGCTGTGAAGTGTCCCATCTCTGATGACACCATAGACCTTCCCTCCCGTGGTAAAAGTCACTGGATTTCACAGCTGGACGGAACCGTAAAGATCAGTGATCACCAAGCTGTGGGCTGCGGACCTCCAAAGCCTGCTGATGGAAGCCAGGGTTCTGAGAATTTGTGGTGCACCCAACCAAGGTGCCTTTAGGCTAAATATATTATACCCTTCATTCTTATCTTTGCTACTATTTTGCACATACAAGGGTGGGCAAGAGTAGGTTTACAGCTGTGAGTACTCGAAACACAGAGTTCATTCTTATATTATTATTTATTATTACTAACCTACTTTTGCCCACCCCTGTATACAACAGGCATACTGTTATGAATAATAAAATCTAAGTTTGCTTCAAAGCACAGCTGAATTCATGGTAGTTGTCAAAAAATCCTTGTGGAAAATTTGTCAAATCTATATTCCTGGGCCCTCAGAACAGCCAACAATTAGTTTTTGTGTTCTTGGCCCGCTCACCCATTCCCAGTCCTCTTGGCAATTATTCCAGACCTTTTCCACTTTTCTGTAGCCCCCTAATCAAGGACTACGTCTCACTCTTAGCAGAGACTTTCTCCTCCCAGTTTACAAGGAGAATGTGGGTCATACAGCATGAGCTCTCTCTTTCTGTTCTTCAAGACCAAACTGCTGTCCACGATCTTGACCCCACTCACTGCTCCCTCTTCAGGGTCCTTCTTTTCCTCTCAGCCCCCTCTGTCTATGGTTTTAGACAGTCTCTCTCTCCTTGTTCCATGCCCTCAGCTGTAGCTATTGTTGAGACCTTTCATGTTCTCATTTAGGCTAAGGACCATTTAGACAATAGGCACTATATTCAAAGAGATCATGCAAAAAGTTCAAAGCAGATAGCCAAACAACAGTTAGCTGACTAATGAGGATGACTGAGTGAAGTCTGGGAGAGGAATGTGTCAGAAGTTTCCTTGGAGTGAGGTGTACCCTGACTCCCCCTCCCCAAGGACAGAAGGTGGGGGCCCTACTCTCTAACCCTAAGCCTGGAGTTCGGTGCTCCTGGCAGTGCAGAAATGTCCTCCCAGTGCCTGAGTCATCTGAGCAAAGGGAAAGTGGCCTATGGAGCCAGCAGAGCCCTGTGTGTAGGGAGTCGCCTCTTCCCTTCCACACAGAACAAAGGTGTGTAAATCTTGGAAATCAGATATGGAATCCAGAAGGGATATTGACCTATGGCCACTTTAAAAGTTGTCATTGTAAAAGCTCACTTTTAAAAAGGGATAAAGTACTGATACATGCTATATGTATGAACATGGATAAATCTCATAAACTCTGCAGTAAAAGAAGCAAGGCACAAAAACCCCACATACTGTATGACTCCACTTGTATGAACTGCCCAGAACAGGCTAGCCCATACAGACAGAAAGCAGACTGGCACCTGTCAAGGGCCGGAGGAAGGGAGGAAAATCCTGGAACTAGACAGTTGTGATGATTGCACAACATTGAGAACAAATTTAACGCCACTGAATTCTACTTTTTAAATGGTTAAAATGGTAAAATTTATGTTATGTGTGATTTACTGCAATTAAAAAAATTATCAACAAAACAAAACAAAAAGGGGATATCCAACATGGTGGTATACAAGAGTATTAAAAAAAAAAAAAACCTAAGCAGAATGGATAACAAATGTGGATATATGTGCACACAGAAATACCACTCAGCCTTTAAAAAGAAGGAATGGTGCCATTTGTGGCAATGTAGATGGACTTGGAGAACATTGTGATGAGTTAAATAAGCCAGACACAGAAAGACAAATACCGCATGACCTAACTTGTATGTGGGAACTAAAAAAGTTGAACACATAGAGTGTAGAGTGGTGGTTGCCCAGGGCTTGAGGTGAGGGAAAGGGGTGGTGCTGGTTAAAGGGCACAAACTGCAAATTAAGAGACAAATAAGTTCTAGAGACCTAAAATACAGCATGGGGACTACAGTTAATAACAATATACTGCATACCTGAAATTTGCTAAAAGAGTAGATCATAACTTGTCTCAATAAAAAATGTAACTATGTGAAATAATGGATGTGTTAATTAGCATGATTATGATAATCATTTCAGAGTTTATATGTATACCAAAACATCACATCGTACACCTTAAATATATACAATTTTTTATATCCTAATTTAAAAATTAGGATTTAAACAATATGCTTATTGATTTGAGAGAGAGAGAGAAACATGGATTGGTTGTCTCCATTCATGCCCCAACCTGGGATCAAACCCACCACCTTTATGGTGTATGGGATGACACTCCAACCAATGAGTCACCCAGTCAGGGCAAATACATATACTTTTTATTTGTCAATCATAACTCAGTAAAGCTGGAAAAAATAAATGTTTTAAATGCATGTGTACATTAATTAATTAGGAAAAAGGCAGTGGCTTGCTGGAGTGTAGGGATCCTAGCAGCAAGAGGGTATGGAGCAAAGGCAGAGGCGGAGGGGGCACTGGGAGCAGCAAGCTGAGGGACAGTCCCTGCTGCATGAGAAGGCATGGAGGTTCTGACCTGCCCACCACCCACACTTAGCCATCAAAGGCACCTTTCATGTGCCCCAGGGTAAAATCCAACTTTACCCACTTGCTGCCCCAGAGAGCACAAAACCACTATGTCCATCAAACAAGAATCCTCCTATCTCCCTTTCTCCCCCTTCCCCCGTTTGGCCCCAGTGGGGTTGAACACTGCACCTCCCAAGAGAAAGATGAATGAGGAAGAAAAAGAATAAGGATTCCAGCCCCTCTTCCACTGCAGAGGGTCGGCGAGCAGCAGACCGCAGCCAAGGGAGAGGAGGACAATTTCAATATCAGACTGAGGCTGGTTTGGGAAGGAAAGTGAGCCTAGGGCTTTTATTACCCAAGTGACAACAAACATTGGGTGATCTTCTGGAGTTTTCCTGGTGAGGAGGGAGAGGATGACTCACAGCATTAAACAAGCTACATGCAACAGGAGGGAAGGGAAGCAACTGGGGTTTTACAAAGATAAACCCTGAGTTCTATCTGATCATTGTATTAGAGGTACTTGCTCAGTGTCTCGCATTCTAAAACAAACATGTCACTCTATCTTGTCACTCCATCCGGTTGCTGTCCCTCCTCTACTCCAAGTCTCCCCAGCCCCCACATCTCATAAGTATAATCCACAATCACTTTCTTGACTTCTTCTTGTCTAATTCATTTCTCCACCCACTGCCATCTAGCTTCAGACACACATATTTCGTTAAGATGGTTTCACTGAAATTCCGACCAGCTGATACCTTAAACCAAAGGGTGTTTGTCATCTTCCTGATGTTAAATCTTTATGCCACTGCTTTTCTGGTTGTCCTCATACCTCTCTGAGCATTCATTACTTGCCAGTCTCTTTTATGAAGGCTCCCTTCTCCCCAGAAATATTGGAGTTTTCTTTCTCCTTCTCCAATGTACCTTTGGGCTATCTTATCCTCGTTCTCATGGTTCACTAACCCTGACCTCAATTCTGAGCCTCAGATGTCACTCATCCATTCATTCATTTCAATAAATATTTTTGGCATGCCTGCAAGTGCCAGGTGCTCACTAGGTACTGGGGATACAACTGAAATAACCACAGTCCTGGCTTCATACAGCATGTAGACCAGCAGGCGATTAAAAAAAAAAAATGGCAAAGAAAGGTTTTCCAACGGGGAAAGCAGAAATACCTAGGAGTCATTCTGAATATAAGCCTTGTGGATCACTAAGAGGTTGGCTTCATGGCACCCACCCATAAACTTCATAAAATTATACACAAAGTTTATCTGTTTATCCATGTTTAAGGGTGATACGATCTCTGGCTTTCATTAGATTATCCTTGAGATTTCCTTGACTCAAAAAAGCTTAAACTCAACTGGTCTAATGATAGGTTTTTTATGTGACATTGGAGATGATACCATTTTGGAGAAAAATCAGGGCTTAAGACATAGATTTGAGAGCCTTCTATGCCCAGAGGTGAAAGCTGGGTCAAGGCTTCCCCAAGCCTGTCCCTGAACAATCTCAGCCGCAGGCAGCGGGCAGTGGAACACCATGGAGGCAGGAAGAGGGTCTCTCAGACCTTCACTCAAGTTCCGGAGGTCCAGCCACATTCTTCTGGGGCTCTGAGTCACACTCTCCCCAAGGCCCTCAGCCCCACAACAACGCTACGTTCAGCAGGTGCCCTCAGCTCCCAGCATGAAAAGCACGGAGTAAGGCTGTCCTGGGAATGATAGGGGTCCCCAAGGGAGCCTGTGTGGACCAAAGACAAAATCCCAGGGACCTGCATGGTTAAATCCAGTCTAGAGACACATTGTTTGAAAGAAGAGGGATTTATCACCAACATTCAGAATTCAGGAGGTTTTATGAAATGATCTGGATTTCTGTCTTTTCTTAAAAGTCTGCTGGCCATGTGTCCCCCAGCACCATCACCTGGCTGGGCAGGAGCAGACTCCTTGGGGGCATGTATTCTACTGCCCCGTCTTCACACCTTACACTTGGCCCCACCCTCTATAATGGCACCTGCCCACTCTCTACACCCGAAACTGGTGTAGACAAAGGAGAGCAGAGGAAAAACAGAAAACCTTGGTTTACCAAGCAGTAGATACACAGGAAGAAAGAGGGAAAGAAGTAAAACAGAAAGGAAATAAATTCTCTTAATGCAAAATCTCTTACAATATGTTGCCTACTGAGAAAGCTCTTATATAAAGACTAGTGCAAATTAATACCATTTGGATTGTGAAAAAGTTCTTCTCATCCCATCCTATACCAGAATAAAAGCATTATTATGAAAATATTGGGACCACAGTGGGGATGGGAAACCACCATGGCCTAATGTTTGTGAATCGTATCTGCTTAGTAACATCAGAAGGGCCATGAAAAGTCCTTCCTACAATTAAATATCTCCATCATTAACAAATTAAGCATTTTATAAGTGATGATACATGAAAAGAGATTATTGGTATGTAATTCTATTTTGTACATCAGAGATACATGTAAATTAATGACTCATGATCACAAATCAATTTTCTTGAGTCTGCTTAAAATGCATATTCATCATTTGTTAATGTTACCATAATTCATAAAATACAAGCTAAATTTTCACTGTAGTGCCTTCCCTACACAGGGACAGCCACATTTCTTGGGCACCCACAGGGGTACACTGCCATCACTGTCTCCCCTCTGCCACTAACAGCATCGTCACACCCTCCTTCCCTTATTTATGAAGGTCAGAGGTCAGCCTTCTTGTATGTCATGGAGGAAGCATCATGGAGGAGGCCAAGAATATGAAACTCACTGTATATTGGTCCATCATCTGACCTTCATTTCTTCAAACTGAGAGCCAAGGAGTCTTTAAAGCACTCTGTGTTAATTTTTTATAATCATGGTAAAGTACACATAATAAAATTTACTATCTCAACCATTTTTATGTGTACAGTTCAGTAGTGCCAACCACTTTCCACAGCTCCTTTCATTTTACAAAACTGAAACCCTATTAAACAAAAGAATAACTCCCCATTCCTCCCCCTCCCCAGCCCCCGGGGACCACCATTCTATTATCTGTCTCTATTAGTTTGGCTGTTTTAGGTGCTTCATTTGAGTGGAATCATATGGATGTGTCTTTTGGTGACTGATTTATTTTATTTAGCATAATGCTTCCAAGGTTTATACATGTTATAGCATGTGTCAGAAGTTCCTTCCTTTTTTAATGCTGAATAATATTTCATCACACACACACACACACACATATATATCATTATGTTTATCCAGTCATCTGTAGATGGACACTGGGTGACTTCCACCTTTTGACTATCGTGAATAATGCAAATTATTGTGAATAATTTTTACATGGGTGTACAAATATCTCTTTGAGACCCTGATTTCAACTTTCTTGGGTATATACCCAGAAGCATAATTGCTGGATCATATGGCAATTCTATTTTTTAATATTTTGAGGAACTGATTTCCACAGTGACTGTACTATTTTACATTCCTAGCAATAATCTACAAGGGTTCCAGTTTCTCTACATCCTTGCCAGTGCTTTTCTTTTCTGCTTTTTTTTTTTAATAGCAGCCATTCAAATGGGTGTGAGGTTGCATCTCACCCATTAAAATGTAAATATCCCAATGGTTATGCTTTGGTTCTCAGATGACACCTGAGTGACGAATCTACATTGTTATTTGCACAGAGCCAAGAGTGTGGCCCTACAGCACTATACGAAGTCATGGACCATCTAGGCTGGGATGTGTGCTGAGCCATGGACGCATCTCCAGCTGAGAAATTTATTGGCTCAAAAGGTCACCTTCCTTGTTAGAAAGATTTGCCCACAGGTATCTCTACTCTAATGCTGTTCTTCAGCTTTCAATTTGAGCAGAAAAATAAAAGAACATGAGGCAAGGGTAGGGGTGCTGGGGTGGGGCGGGTTTCTGTACATCTCACAATCTTACACTTGTTTATAGGAACTTTGTAAACTGAGAAGGAACTGCATGGCTACCTGTACAACGTTCTCACTCCTATTCCACTATTCACTCTTGTTATCACCCTTCATACCAGCAGTGTTCTAATAGGATAAAGAATGCCTCTCCCATCTCCCCTAACTTAAGACAGAACCAAGAAGATTATAAATCAGTTTGGCCCTCAACTAGGAATCACAGAAAGTATGGAACTATCATCTTAATTGAAAAATCAGGGCATTTGTAGTGGGATGAATAATGACCCCCTGAATGCCATGAGGCTGTGATCTCCTTGACTCCAGGGAGGCTGGCTGGGACCTAGGGCAAGGCTCTTGCAGAGCCACCCCAAACCCCTCAGTCACCCCAGGTGCCACATCAATATTGCCCTTTTCTAGTCCCGTACCATGAAGAAGGGTGAAAGAGCCCAGGAATTAATGTTTCGAACCTCACACTTAAAAGGTTCTGAACACGGTTCATCAGATATGAGGAAGAATCAAAAACTATGAGCGTTCCTACTGACACTCTACAATAGGCATTAAAGGCCTGGCTAACCCCTTAGCCCTCCCTAACTCTGTTTATCTTGAAGAAATAGGATGGCTTACAGGTAATAGTTCCTTCCAAGGAAGGAGTCAGTTAAAGCCAGCTGAAATCCAGATGGCCACTCAACAACCTCAAATCTCATTATAATCTAATCTAATCTCCATACTAAATGACACACCCACCAGCACCTGGACAATTGGCAATCACCATGACGATAACCAGAAGGGATAACCATAAAAGCACAGAAAAGAGGTGGAACTCTGATTCTGGAGAAAACTACCATCCATTTCCTAGAAAGATAGTGAATATTCCTCCTTCTGCCCTCCTGTATGTACACCTTGTCCGCCACAAGCCCAAACAAGAAGTCGACCTGAGAGGCAATGTAATTCTACTTCTCCATTGTCTGGCCACTGAGTTATTATTTTTTGTGTGCCCCCACTTTTAACGACAGATAGAACAATTGAATTAAGCTTGTGCTGAACAAAAAAGAGCCCTGCTTGGGGTCTCAGAAAGGGGGCTTTGGCATCCTGGGTTACATTATGCATTCAATCTTTCAGTATTTCTGTTTGGTAAGCTGCACTGCAAAACTGTAGCTGAAGGAGCCAAATGCTGTGATGGTAGGGCACCCAGATTCCCTAAAGCAGCCATTCACACTCTGCTGCTCCGCGCCCAGGGGTCTCTCCCAGCCTCCCTCCCTTGGCTCCTGTCCTCTGGGACCTGGGACTCAGTGGCCACCAGAGCTTGCATGCCACAGACCTGATGGGGAGAGAAGGGTCTCCAGCATCCCACCAGTCTTTCGGGGGGCTGATGTACATGCACCACAGCTCCCAGCTGTACCCATGGGCCGAGTTCTCGTACCGCTGCACCTCAAAGGTATCCTGTTTGATGTTGTCGATGGACGGGAGGATCACCCGCTTCCGGTTCTCCTGGATTCGGGAGAGAACCGGCTCGGCCCTGAAACAGAGAAGTAGAAGTAAAATCTCTCTCCTGTGGTAAACCACACCTCAAGGTGCACAGACCCCCAAGACCACAGGAAATGAACAGAAGCCACATAGATAAAGGTGGGGCCTTGGCCGGCTGGAACTCGGATGGAAACTGCGGCTCCCGAGCGGCTTGCCCCAGTTGCAGGGTGACTCAGGCCCTTGCCCACGGGGGATGCTGACACCCATAGGAGAAGCCTGGAGCAAGACTTCACAAAGTGCCTGGCCTGTCTTTTATGCCAATGGTGCAGGCCAAAGCAAGGCCATCAGACTCTATGACTGTATCGCATTACAGCTATACAGTGTTTCCAGTTTCCCCTCAGGGCACTGGTGGATGCCTTGTATTTTCTGCGGGAGTTGAATTCCCTTCCCCAAAACAGGTCACTTCTGCTCTCGATGGCCTGGTTTTAATAAGCTTCTTTCTGTGTATGTGTGACGATTTCAGTTGTTTTAATTGATTATTTAATTGATTTCTTAAAAGGGATCTAATTGAATTGGTTAGCAATGGCCACCGGATGAATTAAATGCAAAAGCAGGCAGAATCCTGCCTCCTAGCGAACCTGCCCCTTAGGGCTTCACTGGAGATAGGCAGGGAGCCGGCAGGGATGTTCTAGGTATAGCCCTGTTGGCTTAGGAAAAAGCAGATGGTAAGACACCCTGCCAGTGTGTGTCTCTGCAGCAGACGCAGGAAGGGATCATTCCCCACATTCAGGAAGGAGAAGATGGCTCTTGAAAGCCAGGACATTAATCTCCACACTTAACTTAGAGTGCAAGTTCTGGAAAAGAGTCAAGTGAAAATCCCATTCCTCTGCATTATTTGGAAAAATAATGAGAACACTCGGCCAACATCCCATCTCTTTTCATTTGCAGCTATTGAATTACCTGTTGGCTCACCTCATCTTTCTATTTAAAACGAGCAATAAAATATATGCTGGACCATTTACTGCCTCCAATACTTCTGCTCACACCATCTAGGCTGACGCCAAATGGGACAGACTTTCCACAGCTTTCAGCCATGCTTCAGTGCTACGCCCCCTCCACGTCTTCACTCACACTGCTCTCATCCAGGAATGCCCTTTTGCCACTGGCAGGAAGTTTGGTCACCTACCAACGCTTATTAGATCACTTACCGCCTCTTCCAGGAAGCCTTCCCTAATTTCCCACAGCAGGAAGGCTCTCTCCTCCCTTTCAACTCTTAAACCATCTTCTCCATCTTATTCAAGTGACTCTGACTACATGATGCATTTGCTAATCTTTGAACACACATTTTTCCTAATGAGCTAATGATAGCTCATATTTATAATGACTTACTACAACTTGGGCACCATTCTAAACTTGTCACATGGGCTGGCTAATATAAATCTCACAGCAATCTCATTTCAATAGATATTATGGCCACAGCTTTACAAATAAGAAAACAGTTCCAGAGGGAGGTTAAGTCATTTGCCTCAGGCCACATACCCAGGTGGTGGCAGAACCAGGTTTCTAACCCAGATGGTCTGTCTGGCACCAACCCTAACCCCCAAACCTCACTGCCCTGTTGAATGGGCCACACTTCCTCCAGGGTGGTCTGGCACTAGGAATTTAGAAGCATCCAGCTCAGTCCATCTCTCTGTGGTAAAAGTTATTGCGCATGGGGGCGGAAAACCATGTTTAAGTATTGCTTCTGAAGTAAGGAGTTTGATATTCAGTTTGTGATAGAATGTACAACTGTTCCCAGTAATTTGCTCCCCACTTCCAGGGGACATCCTGATGGGTATACTCTCTCCCTCAACCCCGATCAATGCTTAGCTTGGACATATGACTAGCTTTGACCAGTGGGGTATGAGCAGAAGTGACAGTGTCACTACAGAGCAGAAACTTTCATAGCCATTGCAAGGTTCAGCTGTTGTTCTTTTCTCTGAGCCACAAACAACCCACAGCTGACCTGCAACATGGACAAGATAGAAACCCCTGTCACCATCAGTCAGGAGGTTGCAGATGATTGCTGCAGGCAAACTGAGTGAAGGCTGAGGCACAGTACCTGCCCCAGAATGAGGAGTCACATAAACACACAATGATGACAATGATGGACTGAGTAGCCAACAGACAAATTTCTCCTTGCTTCAGTCTTATCTCAGACTACAATCTCACCTTCTCTTCCAACCACCCCCTTCTCCATTCCTCCAGCGGCCTCAGGGGAGTCAGGCTCAGTGCCCCACCTCCTGACCCCTCCTGACCACATGCAGGTCCCTAGGGTTCAGCTTACGACCTACCAGCCAGCAGTGAATTCCACGTGGGCATCAAAGAAGCCAGTGACCTGGCCAGTGGCGGCCTTCCAGCCCTCGATGCGGGCTCGGATCAGGCCCTCTCTTTTTTGATTGCGCACCACCTTCACCAGCCCTGGGTAGCGCTTGTGCACGTACTCCTCCAGGGGGGCCTTCAGCTCCTCTAGAAATGACAAAACACAAGAAGGTCCATGACTTGTCGTTTCAAATATGCGTCCAACCCATTGTGATGCCAACAGATCTTCGGGAAGTTCAGAGATTGCAGAAAAATGGGTGTGTTAGTAACTTTAGTAGCAAGGGCAACTCAGCCAGTGTGAGTCAGAAGCCCTCTGCCACGCAGCCCACCACACCAGCCCAGAACAGCCTGTTTCTTCAGCACCCAAGTTGTAGGTCTGGGGAGAATCCAGGCCTGGCTTTTAGGTCTCCGCTGCTGCCAGCTGGCAGATGTCCTGCAAGGGTTTTCTTCTTTGTGCCCCTGTCCTTCCCTGGCCAGCATGCCTGTCCTCCCACTGTCCTGTGGTCCTGTTTACCAACTGCCGCACGGGCGTTTCCATGTGCACATGCGCCGGTTCTTACAGTGCGCGTGCTAAGTGATCCAGACACATAATTATGCGCCAGATGCAACGTTAACAGGATTAGCGCTTTGCTCTCAGGATGTAAGATAAATCTTTGCCCAGTAATGAACACGCTACCGTGGGGCAGAAGTGACGCTGACAGAGCTCGCACGGATCTCCTTCTGCAACAAGCATGTGGTGTTGAGTGCTTTATTTATACGATCTAATTTAATCCTTGCAGCAACCCTAGGAAGTTGTTAGATTAATTCTATTAATTACCTATATTAATTCCTGCTTTTCAAATTAAGAAATAGTCTCAGGGATGCTAACCTGCCCTAAAGTCACCACCTAGTAATGGAAGAACTCAAACACAGGCCAAATGTGTCCAATTTCATAGACTTAAAAGTTGATACCTTTATGTACAAAGAGTCACCAGAGGCAGGAGGCCAGGAGAGGCTGACAGAAAGGGGGTTCTTAGATATGCACACCCCACGGATCCGCCCTGGGAGAGCCAGGCTCATGCGATAGGACACTCAGGGCTTCCAGGAGCAGCCCAGGTGATTGCAGTGACAGAGGTCCACAACAACACTTTAGAAGACTTTTTAGAAGACCTCTAAGTGCTCTAATGAAACCCAGGAAAGCTGTATTTACAGGTACTGTGCAGAAGTCTCACATCCTAGTTACACGGGGCAATTTTTGGCAAATTAAAGCCATACTTTTGCAGCATACATGGAGGGTGACCTCACTAGGTCAGACTGTTGTCCCTGGGAGTGATGCAGCCTCCTGAAATACGAGAAAGTAAATTTCTGTTAGGACACCCAGTCTCTGGTGCTTTGTTATGGCAGCCCTAGCGGACTAATACAGCTGCTTGGAAAGGATTAAAAATGGAACCTGGGCGGGGAGATGGCAGAAACCTTTAACGAGGCATAGTGTGTGGCTGGGAGTGCAGACCAGAGTCAGACGGCCTTGGGTTCAGAACCTAGCGCTAGCACTTATTACCTGGCTGGCCCTGGGAAATTCAGCCAATCAGTTTGTGCTTCAATTTGGTCATCTGCAGAAGGTGGACCCCACAGGGTTTTGGTGAGCATTAAACAAGTTAATATGCACAGATGCCTAGAATTATCCCTGGCATCATATACATGCTGAACATTGAGTAGCCAGTTTTCATAATTATTTTCCCTCTATGTAGGTGTAGGACACTTGAACAGAGATTTCAGAGCAGCCCAGGGAGCCTGAGGAAGCTGTGCTCAAGATGAAAAAATAGACCTATTTGCTAGAACTATGGTCCTCAAAAGGGAGGGAACATCAGCATTACTGGAAGTGTCGAACAGATTGCTGGCCCCTTCCCCACAGTTCCATTTTCAGAAGCTCTAGGGTGGGGCCTGAGTATTTCCATTTCTAACAAGACCCAGGAGCATCCATCCCTTAGTATAGGGACCCACACTTGGAGAACCACAGAGCTGGAAATACACAGGACGACAGACAGCCTTAGCCCACGCTTAGCACACAGTATGCCCTCAAGGGGTTATCTATGTCGATGTTTTCGCTGGTATGGCTACCATCTTTGCCGTCACCTAGAATGGGTAAGGCAGCTGGTAAGGGAGCCAGGCTACAGGCACCCTCTGCTTCTTCACTCACCATGAGATAGAAAGATAACCGAGTGAATGAGACTGGGGTGGCCCAAAGAATGTTCAGCTTCTAGAAACCATCTACTACCTATTGGCTGGGTTTTTCTGTGTGCTAGTTAAATTTCTTGGAACAGTAATAAAAATCAAGAAGGTTAGGCAGACCATGCCCATTTGGTTTTTCATTTATTCCCCATGAGCGCTGGGGATGATGAAAGGACAGGCCTTGGGAGGCAACGTACCTGTGGAAGGCACGGTGGAATCCTGCCTTCTCCCCAGGGCGGGCCCATGGTGGCAGCAACTTGGAAGAGAACATCTGGAATGCTGAGCGCTGAGCACCATGCCAGGGGACCCACAGGCACTGTTAACCCTCAGCTGCCAGGTGACTTGGAACCCCATTTTGACTCCGCCCAGTAAGTGGACATCAGTCCTGGCCATGCCAGTCAGTCACCACACCTAAGTGTCAAGTGGTCTCTTCACTTGTTTAGGGGCTGTGACTGAGACATTTCAGGGGAGAGAGAGGGTAGAACAGGCATTTACAAGTTTGGCAAAAGACAGTGTGGTCCACCATCACTGCCCTTCTACATCTCACGGCTCCTGAGGTATGGACCTTAAAGGGCTTTGAAACATATAAGGGCACAAAAAAATAGTACCCTATGGCTTTTAAGAATAAATGAGATTTTACATAAAATTATATACATTCCAAAAGTGTTATTTCTAATAATAATTGGTCTATTAATGTTATTAATATAGATCATTTTGATAATTTCTCATGAACAACAGCTTGTCTTTCTAGCTAGTCAATATCACTCTGAACTGTGTGGCCCACTGTGCATGGGTGACACTGGCTTCACTCTCACATGGTTCAGGACACATTGTTTCATGTGCAACTGAAGTGATGGCCTATGGGATTCTGAGGGAGATGGCACCATGCCACTGGCAGGGCTTGAGAACAAGCGACCTTGAGCAGGCTTTTCTTTCCAGCCCCTGCACGGGAATCTGCGCCCCATAAGGTATTGGCCTGGGGCCCTGCCCAGGCTCAAAATCCACTCAGACACAAGTGCTCCTTCAAAACGCTTACAATCTAGTTAAGGAGATGAGACATGTTCAAAAAATTGCAATATTCAGTAATACAAGGGAAAGGAAGCCAAAGGGGAAAAAGTGGCCATGGAAGGAAAGCGCCATGCGGGGTCACCGAGGGAGAGATTCTTTCAGCGCAGGTGTTCATGGAGAAGGTTCTGTTTAGTTAAGCAGAGGTTTGAATGGGAGCTCTCACTCACTATTCCAGACAGAAAACATATGCATTAAATTGGATCTACAGAATTACCAGTGTCTGTGAGACTGGGAAGATGCTATTAATTAGAAAAGAGAAAAAAAAAAAAAAAGAGAGAAGCAGAAAAACAAGTTGATGAGTTCCCCTGGGGACAGGTTGAAGTGCCTGCAGACATTCAGGGGTAGACTGCTGAGCCCAGTTAATGGTCCACAGGTGAGAAGAAAAGGCCAGAGTGTTGGGGACACAGTGATGAGAGATAATGGCTAGGAGAGGGTGAGGGCCCCGGGAGAGGGACTGAAGAAGACTAGAACCGCACTTCGGGAAATGCGCTTTGAGGAGGCAGGAGGACAAGCTAGAGGTTAAGACTGGTTAGAAATGGCATGAAAGAGGCTGAATCACATCAAGGGTAGAGTTTACAAAAGGAGGATACGTGCATTCCTTTCACAAATATGTATAGAGCGTGTACATGGCTGAAAATGATGCAGTTCTTATTCTCAAAGAGGTACTCTATGTTCAATGTCAAGAAAATCAATGCATTAGAGAAAATAATAGTTGAGAACGGACCATCGATTTAAGCAAATATTAGGTTCCTGATGGGACCAGTGAGAAAAAAGAACTCCCTTCTGGATGCATCTGGGTGCATGGGCAGAAGAGGATGGGTAGGACAGCTCGGGAGAGGGTTCCAGACAAGCGTCCCGGTGGAACCTGATTGTGACAGCCCGAGGGCACCGATGTGCTGAGATGTGGAAATCGCCTTAAAGTGAGAGAACCCACAAGTTAACCAAGTAAAACAAGTCTCCAGGCTCACAGGGGAAGGAAACAAATCCCCAAATGTCACACTTAACAAATAAACCCATTCTAAGACATTACAACAACAGTAAGAAAAACACTTTGCATAAGAAATGTCATCCTTAACAAATGAACCCATTCTACCACAGTACAATAACAGTAAGAAAAACATTTTACATAAGATTTTTCTCACTGACAAACTCAGAGAGGAAAACAAAAACTCATTTCTGTAAAAATAAATGTTTACCTTCCAGTGTTATAAAATCCAATACTAAATGGGTCTAGAGCCATTTGGGAATCCTTGTGTTTGTTAGCTTTTGGTAAATAGCATTTGGAGAGGTCAACAGGGAAGAAGCAAATACTGCCTGTAATCAGAAAGGACCAGGAGGCGGATATATCTGCTCCTTAACAGTAAAAGAAACACCTGTCATCCAGGCTTAAGGAATACACATTGACAACAAGAAAGTTACAAACAGTACTACAGCAAAAAAAGCATTATTATGGAATTATATTTAGATCCCGCACTTTGAGTGATGATAGAGAATAAACAATTAGTCCACTCCCTTGTCTGTAAGCCCTACTCAGAAGGAAGTGTAGACCTAGCAGATACATTTCCACCTGCTCCCTAAACCAGTGCCTGAACATCAGTGCCACACAGATGTCCATTTGGAAGTGTCCATGCCCTTTAGGGTTGGGCCATGTCTGTGCTACTGTGGTAGTTAACTAGTTATTAATAAAGGGGGCAAAGGAAATTAGACATTGAATTTAATAATCTGAGGAGCATAAGCCTGTTTGCTTCACTTGGAAGCTACAGATTCATACCCCATTTGCATCATAATATTGGATCATAATATTGCTTTTTCAAGAGGGATTAACACTCCTCCCTTCCACACTCTGGTACCCGATTATTGAGGGCCACAAGAGAAAGTTGCTTGACCATGGAGGCCTGTCAATCTAACTAGGGGGTAGACCTATCAAAAAGCCTGCAAAAGCTTGGGAAGTTGATTGGGTATTTTGAAAAAGCACCTGGTCCATCCCAAACCCAAGCTAATATAATCCCAGGGGAGCAAAGAGGTGTTTTCTCTCTCTCTCTCTCTCTCTCTCTCTCTCTGTCTCTCTCTCCCCCCCCCCCCCCCCCCCCCCCCCCCCCCCCCCCCCCCCCCCCCCCCCCCACCCAGTAAGGCACTCATCCCATGCCTTTGTGTGTTCTCTCTCACCCAGGAGCATGTGACCATGTAGGTCCAGCAGCTACTGGGGCCCACAGCCAACTGCATGGGCTCCAAAGGATTAAGTTTTAATATGAAGCAGAAACTCTGGACACTGGCTTATGTTTTGGCCTTGCTAAGGACATGGTTGGACTTTTTCCATGATGGGACTGAGGGAGATGGGACACTGGAAATGCAGCGGCAGATTTCTAGACAAATAAACCATCTTACCACACCGCAATCTCTGTGTACAGGTCCTTGGAATGTTTGTCTCACAATCCCATGAACGACCCTGACTTCTACCAACAACATTTGTATCTCTCAACCTTCACAGTTACCAGGTCTTGATGATGAGACTTACTGAATGTTTTAATGCTCCCTCAAGGTATGGAAACTTGGGAGAATCAGTCTAAGCTTAGGTGAGTGTTTCTCAAACTTTAACCTTCACCAGCATTACCAACAAGTCTGGAGCGTGATCCAAGACCTTGCATTTCTAATAAATTCCAAGGGGCTGCTGTTCTGGTGAACATATTCCGAATAGGTCTGGCTTAGAGTTGGGCCCCTACCCAGCTCCATCTGCAATGAATTAGCCCCTGTGTGTGGAAGAGGACTCATCCTAACCAAGCAGGTGTTCCAGAATCCCAGTGTGGCTACTACCCATCTCTGCTTTTCCCACTACCCGGGCCTTCTTGTCTTATCTCATCTGTAAGACTGGGCCTCTTGGAGATGAACCCAGTCTACATAATGAGGGTTTGTCTTGCCATTTCCGAAACTGGGACCCTGATTGCTGGCTACCCCTGCATGGAACACGCTTACACTTAGGTGAGTCCCTTGACTAGGAACCCATATGTTCATGGCACTGTTCTCACTCTCACTATTCCTCTTACTACTGCTACTAGTGCTACATTCTACCAGGATTACTTCTGCCACAGTCAGCACCAATGTCAACACCACAGCCACAGATTACCAACCCATCTCCCTGCCAGCAGCTGCTGAGGTTTAGGCATGCTCTAGCTCGGAATACACAGGTTGTGACAGCTAGGACAAGAACATAGCATGCATAGCATGCTCTCATTAAGAACAAAAGATCCAGCCAAGATGGAGGCATAGGCAGACACACTGTGCCTCCTCTCACAACCAAGATTAAGGACAACAAAATTATAGAACCATAAAAACCCCAACCAGAACGGATAGAGGATTGAATTGTATGGAAGTCCGACAACGATTCGCCCAGACCAGTAAGAGGGGCAGAGTCGATGGCCAGCAGAGAGGGGTGGTGGCTGGAAGAAGCAGTAGCTGGTGGTCCCGGGCACACAGGCAGCGGATACCAAGTGCAGGAAGGCAAGGAGCAGACCAAGTGAGGCGCACAAGGTGGCTGACCACAGTCACACATTCACACACAGATAAGCCAGGCAAAAACAGGCAGTGAGACAGACTGTACAGTGTAGGGCCCCAGCACCAGTAAATACAGCCTAAAGGGCACCAATTGAGAACACTTGTGGGGGTAGGGGTGTCAGGAGGGAGTCCCAGCCTCACAGGAGAGTTTGTTAGAGAGACCCATGGGGCCCTAGAATGTGCACGAGCCCACCTACACAGAAATCAGTGCCAGAAGGGCCCAATTTGTTTGGGGAAAGAGGCAGAAGGGACTGGAATCCAAGAGTGGAGCAGACACCATTGTTCACTCTCAGACCCCGCCCTCACATCCAGCATCACAACCCAGAGATTGGGTTGCCCCACCCTGGTGAACACCTAAGGCTCCACCCCTCACTACGTAACAGCCACAACCAGACACCCCCCCAAAAAAAAAAACAAAAATGAAAACAAAAACAAAAAACAAACAAACAAACCCAAAACCAAGGATGGCTCAAATGGGAGAACAGATCGGGGCCCCAGAGCTAATCCACCTAAATGACCAAGAGGTAGCCAACCTATCAGATGTATAGTTCAAAGCCCTGGTGATTAGGAAGCTCACAGAATTGGTTATTTTGGTCGCAAATTAGATGAATGAATGGAGGCTACAATAAGTGAAGTGAAGAAAAATGCACAGGGAACCAATAGTGATGGGAGGAAAACTGGGACTGGAATCAGTGGAATGGACCAGAAGGAAGAAAGAAACAACCAAACAGAAAACAAGGAAGAAACAAGAATTCAAAAAAATGAGGAGAGGCTTAGGAACCTTCAGGATATCTTTAAACATCCCAACATCTGAATTATAGGGGTACCAGAAGGAGAAGAGGAAGAGCAACAAGTGGAAAACTTATCTGAACAAGTAATGAAGCAGAAGTTCCCCAATCTGGCAAAGGACATAGACTTCCAGGAAGTCCAAGAAGCTCAGAGAGTCCCAAAGAAGTTGGACCCAAGGAGGAACACATCAAGGTACATCATAATTACATTAGCCAAAATTAAAATGAAGGAGAGAATTCCAAAATCAGCAAGGGATAAGGGCACAGTCACCTACAAAGGAGTTCCCATCAGACTGTCAGCTGATTTCTCAAAAGAGACCTTACAGGCAAGAAGGGGCTGGAAACAAGTATTCCAAGTCATGAAAGTCAAGGACCTATATCCAAGATTGCTCTATCCAGCAAAGCTGTCATTTAGAATGGAAGGGAAGATAAAGTGCTTCTCAGATAAGGTCAAGTTAAAGGAGTTCATCATCACCAAGCCCTTATATGAAATGTTAAAGGGACTTATCTAAGAAAAAGAAGATAAAAAATATGACAGTAAAAAGACAGCAAACTCACAGATATTAACAACCACATCTAAAACAAAAGCAAACTAAACAAACAGCTAGAACAATAGCAGAAACACAGAAATGGAGATCATATGGAGGGTTAGCATCAGGGGAATGGGAGGAGGAGTGAGGGGGAAAAGGTACAGAGAATAAGTAGCATAGATTGTAGGTAGAAAATAGACAGAGGGAGGGCAAGAATAGTGTGGGAAAAGTAGAAGCTAAAGAACTTATGATACATGGACATGAACTAAGGGAGAGAATGTGGGTGGGAGGGGATGTACAGAGTGGAGAGGAGTGATGGGGGAGAAATGGGACAACTGTAATAGCAGAGTCAATAAAATATAATTTTTTAAAAAAGAGCAAAAGATAACTGCCTCAAAGCCAGTGTTCCTCAGAGTGTGGTCCCTACCTGGGAATCAGCTGGGAGCTTATGAAAATGCAGGTTCCCAGACCTACTTTAAGAGTTTCTAATTTAGCGCATTAGTGGGGTTGACCAGCACTCCAGACAATTCTGACGCAATCCCTAACCTTCTCAAAAGCACTGGCTAGTTTTTCATTTGTTTGTTTGTTTTTCAATTACTTTTACTGCAGTGAATATACTCAACCTGAAAGTTATCATTTTGACCGTTTTAAAGGCTATAATTGAGTGACACACAGTACATTCACCGTGTGGTACAACCACAAGCACCATCTAGTTCCAGAACTTCATATCGGCACCAATGGAAACCCTGTGGCCAGGAAGCAGTCACTTTTCATTGCCCACCCTCCCTCATTCCCTGGAGATCTCTGATCTGCTTCCTGTCTCTGTGAATTTGCCTCTTCTGGATATTTCACAAAGTGGAAACATACAGTACGTGGGTCACATGTCTGTAAGCCCTAGTCAGTTTTGAAGGTGGGGAAGAAGAGGTAAAGGGAATTTTTGATGTGAGTTCAAACCCCTAGGATTTGCTGACGATCTGAATCCATGTTCTGTTGCCAGTTAGCTTCTCTGATCCCCATTTTGGTTGTCAGTCCCTGACTTCTGGGAACCAGGTAACCAAGACGGGGATCAGAGAAGCTAACTCCCAAAGCTCCCTCAGACTCAGGGAAGGGGCTTCTCACCTCTCTGAGGGGAGGGCCCAGACCTTGGACCTGTGGTCATCCCTCTCCTCCAGCTTCCTGGTTCCCTGATGGGGTCTTTCAGCTTGAGGACTGTAACATAGCTCAGGGGGAACATGGTCTTCAACACAGAGTCCCTGCTCAAACGTTAGTCGTGATGCTGTACATTGTGCTGTGCCTTTTAAACCAGATGTATAAAATATTCAATATTGTATACATGTGAATATGATGCCATAGAAAGAACACAAAAATGGACTCAAAACACCTGGATTTTCAGGTATGCCTAGTAATATCATTATGTTTGTAATAACCAGCAAAACAAATGCATAAAAGTAACCATACAAAGGCCGATAATGAATTTTTAAAAATTATCTTTCAAACAGAGAAAGACAAATATAGTATGATATCACCTATGTGTGATCTAAAAAATTAAACCTATAAAATACAGAGTAAAATGTTGGTTACCAGGTGGTAAGGTGGAGTACAGAATAAGATTGATGGTGTTTAAGGCTACAAATTTAAAACAAGTAGTAAATAAGCCACAGGCCTCTCATGCCCAGCATGATAAATGTAGACAATAATATTGCCCTACCCAGATGGTCCCCGACTTACAATGGCTCAACTTACAAGATTTTGACTTTTGGTGGTGCAAAAGTGCTGAATTTTGAATTTTGATCTTTTCCCAGGCCAGTGATATTATGCGGTACGATACTGCCTCCTGACGCTGGGCAGAGGCAGCAAGCCACGGCTCCCACCAGCCACGTGACCAGGAGGGCAAACCTCCCGTATTCTGCTGTGTTGCCAGCGTTTCCTGGACATTGCGCTCTGAGCATGTTTATGGTAGGCTGGGCTACACGATGATGTTCAGTGGGTTGGGCGTATTAAATGCGTTTTTGACTTAGGATACTTTCAACTTACAATGGATTTATCAGGATGTCACTCCACTGGAAGCGGAGGAACAACTGTAATTATGTAACATGATGAATACCGCTGCATCAGCAATCTCATTACAAATATAAATGTGTCTAAGTAACACATGCGCATCTTAAATGCACACAATGTTACACATCGTTTGTTTATTCATTTGAAATTTTTAATTAAAAAAACTTTTAAAAATAAAAAAGGAAAGGTGGAGAAACCTAATGCATATACTGGGCATGCCGCATCTGGGTTTCTCACCTGTCAAATGGAGCTAGAAAGTTCCAGAAATCAATGCAGGCTTTGCGGGACCTGAAGTTTATATAATTTGGAGGAGCTTCTTTAAGAAAAAAAATCTCTCTTCTGTAAATTCCACAAAAACAAACACACATGTGAACACGTTGTTAGGCCTCTCCCCTCCCAAGGGCCCAAAGGGGCGCTGCAAGGGAGAATCCTTCAGCATAAGCTTCAGGTCCATTACACCCTGGAGAGGCTGGCTTCCCTGACCCAAAGCTCCTTTGTTGCTGACAATTCACTACTTTTCAAACATTTTAAATGCCATACCCATCTGTATCTAAAATGAAATATTTATATCCAAGAATTGCTAACCAAGCTGCCTCAAAACGTTAACTAATCGGGAAATGCTCCAAAACACTCTTCGGATTAATTCCCCTTTCGTATGTAACCAGAGAATAATCTATCCTGCAAACTGACAGCATCCCGCAATTTTTATTTTAACATTTACTGAGTCCTACTTAAAAGTGTGACTTACTGTCATAACTGCTTGACCTATATCAACGCTTTTTACCATCGCCAACAACTCTGGGAGGTAAGGGGTAGTGTTAGCCCCATTTTATGGCTGAGGAAACTGAGGCACAGAGAAGCTAAGGACCTTGAGGAAAGCTTGTCAGCAACGTGCCTGTGCCGTCTGCCATTCTGCCTCTGATTCCTGTGGATGTGATGCTGTCAAATCTGCAGCTACCTATGTGCTCATATGGAACCGTGCCTTGCACGTCAGAAGCCAGACGTAGGCTTCTCCTGGAGCTGGCTGCCTCTGTAACTCTCAGGCCCCCACACTGTGGCTCTGGCCTTGGCCCATGCATCTGCCCTTCCAGGCCGCTGTCCTCTGACAGTGGTCAGCCCTCTCCAGAGAAGCCCACTGGCCAATGGAGGGGCTTAAAAGGGGTGGGTATCGGGGAGAACCTGCTGGGCTTCAAACTCCTCCAGGCAGTCCCATTAAACTCTGGGAGACAGCAGGGACACAATAGCCATAGTTCCACCTCCACCACATGGGCCCGTCTGGCTCTGAAATTCTGGCCTTTAAGGGCATGGATGCAGAGGAAGGGCGCATGTGAGAATGCAGGATGAAATAACATGGAAGGCGGCTCTAGTGAATTTTTTATTCTCTGAGCATCTCTCGGCTTTGTGGATTAAATAATGCATGCTCTGACTATGGGAACAAAAAAAGAGGTGAGAACAAGAAACTTCAGGGAGAATGGGAAAGATTAAAAAGGGATGTTTTTGCTGTGTATGAAAGCATTTTTAAAGGCAAGTCCACAGTGAGATCAAAGCAAGGACGAAAGAAAGCAAAAGATGAAAAGAAGTGAGAAAGAGATGTGAGGTGCAAACGCCAAAGTGTTAAACTAAATATATCACAGGGAGTTGTGCATTCATGTGAGGCAGCTTGAAAAGGAAAGCCATCTCTGCTTTCGATTGCTTTGTTAAGAAATTCCTCTCCACCACTTCTTCCATTTAAATTTCACCTTTAAAATAATAGGTACAAATAGCCCAAACCAATAGATAAACAAACAGCACGGGCACCTATAGGTGATTCCTCTAAGTTGTTACCCCAAATTACAGGAGTGCTCTCTTATTTTGCCCCATCAAAAGGCAGTTGAAAGTCTGGTGTTTGCAGCTGATTCTAATAATAACATGTGAATTTAAGCGATAAAATTTCCCTACAGGCTCCAGTGTGTTTTTCTTTCATTACGTTTCTTATTTGCTGCGATATTGATTCTGAATGCTCTGAAGCTAGCAGACCTCTTGCTGAAATAGCAAAAGTCACAGTCATTAAGGGAGGGTGGGGGACAGCAAAACTGCACACAAGACGTGTGAAGTCCCGGGGAGAAAGGGTCACATTTTGGCACTTGACCACTTGAGTTTTCTTTAAACACAGTTGGCAGCCAGAAATGGAATAACTAGATCAAGGCATCTGGTCAGTCCAGCCTTCTCTAGCATTAGGGGACTTCTGTATGCAGATGCCTGAATTTTCCAAGGTCAAAGGCAGCATGGACACTAGGCACAAGGATTTGATGCATGCTCACACAAGTCAGTGCATGTTAAAGTGTTATATAGCATAAAGGTGTTCTATAAAGAGCAGCTTCTTATTAGGGTCCAAAAGGCCTGCAGAACCTAACATGTCTCTTCTAACCCAGGAAACTATCATCCAGAAGCACAGTCACTGACCAGTCAGAACAGATGCCACCTGGACCACCAAACCCGAACATGCTGGCTGAGTAGCAGCTCTGCTAATACCAACCCACCATCACACCTTTCATTCCCACACTTCATTTCACACTCATTTGGGCTAAAGATGCACAAAAGTGCTACTGATTTTAGGTGAACACAGAGAGTGCACATGGCTGGAATGTTTTGATCCAGAAAAAAATGAGAATAGGAAGGTCTCGAGAAAAAGGGTGCCCCACGGGGCCAGGTACAGTATGTGGTTTTACACTGAGTCAGGGTCATCTGGGGAGGCAGGGACATACCTGGTCAGGGGCATTCACCTTAAGCTGCTGCATGACATCAGGGGAAATAGTTAATAGTCCCTACCCACTAGGGCAGTTTGGGTATTTCATAAATAAGATAACACATGCTGAGTGTTTAGCTCAATGCTTGGCACATAGCAAGCATTCAATAATGCTTAAAATTCTTACTCATTTTTATTATGCATATAGTTTTTTATATAGGCGAAGGGAGACTAGCAATGTCTTGGGAAGCAAAAAGATGAATCATAAGGGTGTTGGAGGGGTGCAAGAAGGGACTCCATGGTAAACTGGGAGGAGGAAGCACAGATCGGAGGAAGGTTTGAAGGGGGTTGTGGGGTGCAGGGGGGAGGCCTGGTTCCAGGACTGGGTCTGCAGAGCTGGGGCTTCAGCTCCGGTAAATCCTGTCCTTGCTGCCACAGGCAAGGCACTTGCCTCTCCAAATGTCATCTTGTTTTTAAAAATGAGTATCAGCCCAGTGTCAGAGGGTGTGGGCAAGACCCAAGGAGAGATGTGCACAGTTAGCCCAGGCAAGGGGATGGCTCATCATGCCTGCTCTCATCCGCCCTGAAGCCTCAGGTGCTCCTGGATGTCCTGCAGGGGTAATTAATTGGCAGGCTCCACTGAGGCCGGGCGGCTAACTGTCCTGCAGTCATCGTGCTGTGTGTGTCAGCGAAGGAGGGAATTAGGGGCCAGGCAGGACTCTGAAGGCAGCCATCCCGCCCTAAAGGGTTTGCTCTGGGCAGAGTGCTGGTCCCCAGCACAGGCCCTTCCACACCCTCAGGGCACAGCCTGTGGCCAAAGAGCCTCTGTCCAGCAAGCTGACCAGAGCTCACATGTACAGTGATCTAAAGACACTCATGTCAGCCCTGGCTGGTGTGGCTCAGTGGATTGAGCGTCAGCCTATGAACCAAAGGGTCACTAGTTCAATTCCCAGTCAGGGCACATGCCTGGGTTGTGGGCCAGGTCCCTAGTACGGAGCACACAAGAGGCAGCCACACATGATGTTTTTCTCCTTCTCTTTCTCCCTTCCTTCCTCTCTCTAAAAATAAATACATACAATCTTTTTTAAAAAGAAGACACTCATGTCAATGTTACCCTATGTTTCCAATACAATAAGAACAAAGCTCAAATGCTGCTCTTCCAAGAACTAAGGTGAGAATGGCCACACCTGGCCTTCCTGACAACTATTTCCACCAAGCCCTGGACTTCCTGGCCCCACCTCTCCCTCTGCCTCACTGTCAGCCTCACTGATGCCTGCCCCTGGCAAGGCTGTTCAAGGAGCCTTCAGCATTCTTCCTGCTCTAAGGGTTGTCAGAAGATATCAAAGACTTGCCTCTTCACACTGTCCCTCCTCAATCCTGTGGCCCAGCAAGGCTCTCCATCTCTGAACGGGACTCTCTCTCTGAACCTCTAATCTGCCCATCAATTCCTACATATTGATACTACGTGCACACTTCGGTCTATATGCCCCAAGCTTCTCTGCCTCTAGATCTCAATTCCTGGGCTTCCTACCCCCCACCTCTTCCATTTCCTCACACTTCCACATGTCTAAATTGTAACTGTCTCCCTTAGTCCAACTCAAGTGCCACATCCCTCACAAAGGCCTTATTTATTTCCCCAACTTGTGGAAATACCACATTACCACATGCAAATCCACTGATGTTGTCGCATTAGGAGCCCATGGTATGTTTGTCCACTCAGCCCCTCCCTTTCTGGAGCTCTGCTCCATTGTTACCAGTGGGTGGTGGTTCTGTGCAGGACTCTGCCCTCCCGGTCACAGCTGACAGATCCAAGGAAGGGCATCTGACTGAGACTAGAGCACCATTTCCCTTCCCTAGGATTCCCCTACAGAGACGCTTCTGTCCCTTGCCAGTGGCTGAAGCTGTCATTATAATATCTATTTTGAGCTGTTCTACAGCTCAAATTCCCCTCCAGATGGCTTGGAGAACTGGGGGTGACAGGGGAAGGAGGGGCTTAGAGACAGCAGAGCCCCAGACCGGGGGACCCGGCAGTGTTGAGGTGCCTGGGCCTGGCTCCCCCTGGCCTGGCCTAACTCCGTCTCTGGTTGTCTCAGAACTTCCGTCATTCTTTTATTGTTGGGTCCCAGTCTAACGGGCGCCCAAAGTCCAATTACAGGGCAAAGCTGGCAACTTTTTGGATTATTCCTGGTGCTGCTGGAATGCAACGCATTCCTCTCAAAGGTGAGGCTGGAAGATTACAAATTAATCAGATATTTATAGAGAGGTGTCACATGAATGGAGTAAATGACCATAAAAAACTTGCTTGAACATGCATTTACTATAATTCGAGTAATTGTACTCTTGGGGACTTATCGTAGAGAAATGAAAATTTATTTTCACACAAACACCTGCACATGAATATCCATAGCAACTTTATTTGTAAAAAAACCAAACTGAAACAACCCAAATGCCCCTCAATGGGCGAAGGGCTAGACAATCTGTGGCAAACTCAAACCACGGAACACCAGGCAGAAGTAAAGAGGAACGAACCCAGGTGCTCACAGCATCTTGCATGGACCTTAAGAAACCTATGCTGAGTGTAAGAAGCCAATGACAAAGGTTATATACTGTATGGTTCAATTAATAGAACATCCTTGAAATAACAAAAGTATAGAGACGGAGAACAAATTAGGGGCGGGGTGTGCGAGTGGTTATAAAGGAATAGCATGGGGAAGCTTTGTTCTGTATCTCAATTGTGGTAGTGGTTACAGGAATCTACACATGGGGTAAAATTGTACGGAACTACCCACCACACACACGTTACACTGGTGAGATCAAAGGAAGCTCTCATTGTCCAAAGTCAAACTCCTGGTTGTGATGCTGCACTGGAATTCTACAAGGTGTTACTATTGGAGGAAACTGAGTAAAGAATACATAGTACTTCTTGTACATTCTTCCAACTTCTTGCAAATTTATAATTATTTTAAAGTAACATGGTTTTCTGGTTGTTGTTATTGTTTTTTTTTTTTAAGCCAGTTAGCCTATGAAGCTTTAGCTGGGGTTCTTGTGTTATCTCTTGTGTAAAGATACACACTCTCCTTCTTATCCTCTCCTCCACATGGCCTAAAAACACACAAGAAGAAATGTAAATGCACAACCCATTTGTGATTACAGACCTACAGAGCAAATGCTGTCACACTGCAGTGATCTGGTTGGGGACAAAAACAAGTATCATTTCTGGTTAAGAAGCTCTTTAACAGGCAGGGGGAAAGGCAGGTGATGTTCTAATAGGGAAGCCCGGCCCAGCATGGAAACGTGTGATAACGAGGTATCTCTCGGCTGCTTCAGTAGGAGCCTCAACAACACAGGAAAAATGTTATCTTCCCAAAACATAAGACTCCTCCTATCGCCGCAATTATAAGCCAAGAAGAAAAGCAAACAATGCCAGCATGCTTCTCCAAAATCCCTTCGGAAAGTCCGGAGGGTATATCCTTTCTCTCTAAAAAGTTTCCTGATAGGAGCCTTCCTGCTTTCGACCTTTGAGCACACCAACCAAGAAAAGAGCTCGATCACCGTGCTCGCTCCACAGGGAAATGTCAGTGACAAGGTGCCCAGCTGCCCAGATCGCTAAGAGAGCTGAATGATAATTACTGGAGATAGGCAGTTTTTGGAGTTCTAAACTGAAATAACTATAGAGTAGAAGCCAAACTATGTTGTTGTACAACAATGCCAAAGACAAAAATTCCCAAGACGACATCAGAGAAAGTAGAAAAAAGAAACCTGTCCACATGCAATATATGTTAACCTACTCAGCAATCGCTGTAACTTAGCCGTGTGCAAGGCCCTGGGACACAGCACAGAAAGAGCTACAGTTCTCACCCTCAAGGGTCTTACAGTTTAGAGATGGGCAAGTACACAAATGCAATACAGAACTCCAAGTGTTGCGCCAAATTACACACTGGTGCCCTTGGAGCAGAGGCTAAGTGCCCCCAACATGGCCATAGCTGGGAAATCTGGGAAGACTCCCTGGAGGGGGTGAGACAGAAGTAAAATGTTGAGGAAAAAGCTGGAGCTACCAAATCAAATATTGCCATGAGCACATCCCACAGCCATGTCCTTTAATATACTTCCAACAATTGAACTATGAGCTTTTGCAAGTATTGCCTCTAAATCTTACAATTTAAACCCTGCAGAAAATCCACTATTATTCCCAACTTACTCAAGATTAGAAAAGGAAAGTACCTTGGCCAAGACCACACAGGATTTGATTCCACTTTTTCCTCCACATGCTATTGATGAAGCACAAAGAAGGTGATGAAGCAGGATTTTTTTAAAACATAGTGAAAAACTATTGATAAGACTTATTCAAAAATTTATTCAAGATTGTAATAGTAGAAATGAAGAAGCTTCTAATATTATTTTAAGGGGAACTCGTGGGCTAAACCTACCCAGGAGGTTTGAAGGCACATTAAACTTCCACAGGAATTTGGACTTAACATACCTAAGAAAGTGAACTTGATCCCTTTCCCAAACCCACCATTCCCAGCACAGTCCTTTCACTAATGACCATCACAACCTGCCCTGTCACCCAGGCCAAGGCCCTGGGCATCCTCTTTGACCCCTCCCTCCTCTTCACCCTCCTTTACAACCAAGCAGTCCTCGTGTACTTCAGCCTCGAGGGTTCCAAATCTAAAGTGCTGTCATGCAGAAAAACAGGAAATTCCAAGTCAGTGGTTAAAGGATAGGTTATTAAATAAATCAAGATAACCAAACATTGAGACAAGAGTCTCTGAGTTAAAGCTCTCATAGCTTAATATAAAAATAATTAATTAATTTGGAATTTATTTTTAAGGAAATCTTTATCATAGAGAAGACATACATGAATATTTGTACCACCTACGGATAGTGAATGACTTTCTTAGGTTATCATCATCAGAAGAAAACTGATTGACTTGACTATATAAAATGTAAAGTTTATGTTTGTTAAAAATACTTTAAACAAATTAAAGTAAAAATCACAAATTGAGAGAAATACCTGTAAAATTAATATAAAGTAGTTTCATATATACAACCTTTTAAAAATCAATAACATAAAGATAAATATCTCAAAAGAAAAAGGAATAAGGAGTTATCAATAGACAAATCCCTAAAACAGAAATACAGTTAAGCATATGAAAAACTATTCGTCATCACTAATATTCAAAAATGCAGATTCAAAAATGGCATGCCAGTTTTCCCTCCTCATAACAGCGAAAATGACAAAGATTAATAGTATTTGGTGTTGGTGAGGAGACAGAGGTCACACCTTCATATGCTTATCATGGGACAGTACCACGTATCTGGAGAACAATTTATCAATTCACATGAAAAGTTCTTAAAAATGAATATGGAACTTTCACAGGATAAGATAATAAATTTGAATCAGATATTGCCCCCTACTCAAAAGCCACTGAAAAGTATGGTGAAGGGATTAAAAAGTAATAATAAGCCCATAACCTTCCAGGTCAGGGAAAACATGAGCGGTACCAACCACACCGCTAGGAAAGCTGGAAAGCAGATTCACAGGGTAACCACAGAGACAGATGCGTCCGACCCCATGCGGTCAAAGCCGGGATGTCCAACCCAGAGAGACAGAGGGAGAGAGAGAAAATAAAAAATACAATGTTAAATTTTCCATTTAATTATTTTTAAGTGTAGTTTGGTGGCATGAAGTATAATCACACTGTTGTGCAACCATCACCACCACCCATCTGCAGAACTTCTTCGTCTTCCCGAACTGTACCCATTAAACAATAATTCTCCATTTTCCCTCACCCACCCCTGGGGCTGTCTCAACACCTTTTAAGCAAAAGGTAATCATGAACAGACAACTGGTTCACTGCACATCCAAGGAAAGCATCCAACATGGGAGACAGAAACTAAACAACAAAAAGAAAAAAGCAACTTGTGAAAACAGACTATGTAGGGAGAAAACTAAAAAATAAAATAGGACATTATTAATATCTTCCAAGGGATAAAAAATATATTGCTTCCATTAAATAAGAGCAATATGCTATAAAAAGGAACTTTCAGAGAATAAAAAGAGCACTTGGAAGTAAAGTCATGATAGCAGAAATAAAAAAGTACTGAATGGAAAAAAGATAAAATTGAGGAAAGCAAGCAAAGTAGAGCAAATGATACAATAGTAGAGAAGATATAAGAAAATTAGGGGTTTAATCTAGGAGGTTCTATAATAGAAAATGGAAGATGCTGAAAGAGAGAATAAAAAATGGAGAGGAATTATCAATTCAATATTCTAAGAAATTTTTCCAAAGCTGCTAGACATTAGATTCCAGAATGAAGCCACTAAATGCCCAGCCCAACAGATGATAATTGACTCACCCCAGGGCTCATCATTGTGAATTCCAAAACTGGGGACAAAATGAAGATTCCATGAGCTTCAAGAAAAGAAAAAGAAGTTGTGAAGGATCAGGAATTTGGATGTCATTGGTTCTTTTTTTTTTTTTTTTTAAATCAAAAGATAAAAGATAATGGAACAAAACCATGAAATTCTGAAAGAAGGTGAGCTTTCTTCAGACATAGATGATCTCAAAAGATTTTGATCTTCCCGGTAGTCTTTCTTAAGAAGCTTCTGATTATGTGTTTCACCAAAATAAGCACGTAAACCAAGAAAAAGAAAGGCGTGGAAACTAGCACAGGAGGGGAGCAGAGGAGAAGCCCTGGGGCTGGGTGAAGGGAGATCCACAGCGACAAGCACACATAGGCCCCAGGGCCACACGTCCACAACAGAGCAGTGTGACTTAAGGCAGACGCGTTGAGAGTTGCAACAAACTTACCTCACTTCAGGCTAGGGATAGACTGTCTGGATGAGACAAGGACTTCTAACATGAACTGATAATTTGTTCTCCGGATGCATGGAACTAATCCATAAAAAGTATAGGAAAGTCTTTTTCTCTGTATCTTCACAGACACTGAACCTTTGTCATCTTTGCTGTCCTGATGAATGGAATGATGTCTGAATGAGGATGGATTGTCCCTATTCTCTTCTATAATTGGATGTCCTGAACACAGGCTAAGTTTGAGCTCTCTCTGCATGCCTGCTGCCTGGATCAGTTGAGAATATTCATTTCATCCCTTAAATATGATCTACTTTGACCTCCTTCTGGAGGTCAGAGGCAGAAATCACAGAGCAGCCATTCCACCTACCTGGGTTTTTGCTTTATACCCAGTAATTAATGGGTTCACACAATAGCCCTGCCAGATGCACCCAATGGAATAAGCCCATGTTTCCCCAAGTTGTCTCATGACTTAGATGTCTTTTCCAGAAGAGGCTTTTGTCAACTCTTAGAAAAGCACATATATCAATGTTCATGTTCTTGACCTAGTAGGTTAAGAAGCATTTATTAATAAGTACAGTTAAAAAAATAAAGGAGCCAAGAGAGCTGAGCAAAAGGAAAAAAGGAAAAAATAAATGGCATCCAGATTGGAAAGTAAGATTATCACTATTTGAAGATGGGATGATATTATATATAGAAAGCTATAAAGAATATACATGCTCACACACAAAACTAGAAGTTTAGCAAAATAAAAGGATATAAGGTCAATGCACAAAAATCAGCTGCATTTCTCTACAGTAGCAATGAACAGTCCAAAAATAAATAATCCACTTAAAATAGCACCAAAAATAATAATATATTTAATAATAAATTTAACCAAAGAAATGAAAGATTTGTATATTAAAAACTACAAAACATTGTTGAAAGCGATAAAGGCATGCCTAAGTAAATAGAAAGATACTCTATGTTTATGGATTGGAAGCATTTATATTGTTGTTGAAAATACCCCACAAATTAACCTTTATATTTGATGCAATCCCTAACCAAATTACAACTGCCTTTTTTTTTCAGAAATGAACAAGCTGGTCCTAAATTTCATATGTCAGTACATAGGATCCAGATAGACAAAACAATCTTGAAAAAGAAGAACAAGGTTGCAAGACTCACACTTCCTGATTTTAAAACTTACTACAAAGGAACAGTAGTCGAGACAGTTTGGTACTGGCAAAAGGATAGGCACCTAGATCAATGGAACAGGAATTACAGTCCAGAAATAAACCCTCCTCACATTGGCAGTCAGTTGATTTTTGACAACGGTGCCATGACCGTTCCTTGGGGAAAGAACAATCTTTTCAACAAGTGGTACTGAAACAACTGAATATCTTCATGGAAAAACTTGAATTTGGACCCTAACTTAAACTACATACAACCACTAACTTACAGTCAATCAGGACCTACATGCAAGAGCTAAAATGATACAAGTCTTACAAGAAAAAATGGGTATAAATCTTTGTGATCTTGGATTAGGCAACAATTTCTTAGACATGACACCATTAGCTCAAGTACCCAAAGGAAAAAAATAAACAAACTGAACTTCATCAAAATTAAAAACTTTTTCCATCAAAGGACACTATCAAGAAAGTGAAAAGACAACCCATAGAATGGAAGAAAATATTTACAGATGTACTTGCAAAAAAATACTTACAGAATATATTTAATAAGAGTGCATACCCAGAACATGTAAAGAACAATTACAACTCAAAAATGAAAAGATAAATAAGCCATTTTCAAAATGGGCAAAGGATTTGAAAAGACATTTCTCCAAATAAGACAGACTAATAGCAAATAAGCACATAGAAAGATGCTTAAAATAATTACTTGCTAGGGAAAGGCAAATAAATCCACAAGATATCACCCATTAGGTTGGCTATGACTTAAAGAAGAAGGAAAACAAATGTTGGTGAGAATGCAGAGAAATTGAAACCTTCACACGTTACTGGTAGGAATGTAAAATGATTCAGGTGCTATAAAAAAGAATCTGGTTGTGGATTCAAAAAATTAGCCATAGAATTATCATATGGTCCAGCAATTTCATGCCTAGGTGCATTTCTAAGAAAACTGAAATGTATATGTCCACATAAAAACATGTATATGAATGTCCATAGCAGTATTATTCCTAATAGCCCAAAAACTGGGAACAACCCAAATATCCATCAACTGCTGAATGAATAAGATGTGTGATATCCATACAACAAAACATGATTTAACCATAAAAAGAATGAAGTACTCGTATATGCTATAACATGGATGAACATAGAAAACATTATGTTAAACGAAAGAAGCCATACACAGAAGGCCACATATTGTGGACTTCATTGATATCAAAGGTCCAGAATAGGCAAATTCATAGAGACAGACAATACTTTCATGGCTGCTCTAGCAACTGAGGGAGACTGCTAGAAGATTCAGGGCTTCTTTTGGGAAAATATTCTGGAGTTAGATAGTGGCAATAGTTACAAAACATTTTGAATATATGGAGAGCCACTGAACTGTGCACTTTAAAATGGTGTATTTTATGTTATGTGAACTATACCTTAACTAAAATAATGGAAAATAAACAAAAGCCATGAGTGTTTCAAGAAGAACGATCCATATACTTCTGTGTACTCTTAACACCTCCAACAAATTTCAAGGCAAAAAATGCCAAGGGCCTGAACAAAAAGACCAACAGCCTCGGATACGGCCAAGTAGGACCACACTCAAGAGTAACTAACCATTGGCTGTAAACCTAAAATTGCTGTAAAAAAATTAAGGGTATTAATTTTTTTTATTAAACTTGGACTAAAAAAGGGAACTAACTAGGTGTCACTGGGAAAGGGAGGAGGAAGAACATGAAAAGACTTCCAGTCTTTGATGATGAGATACCTGAGAAGGTGAAGCCCTTCACTGAGACAGGTAAAAATGACGAGAAAGAATATTCTGAGACTGAGAGTAAAATGATAAGTCAATCACTGGACCAGTTGAGCTTGTGGTTTCAGAGGGACCCAGAGCAGCCACAGATGGAGGACATGAGTAGGGAGCTCAGAGGAGAGGCTGAGTTGCTCTGGGCTGGAGTGAGGGGCTGGAGGATCATCAGAACATACACAGTAGGGGAACTACCCAGTGTCCCAATGGTGAGGATCATGGGTGCTGAGATCCCAATGCAAGCAGGGAGCTGAGGAGGAGGAAGGCGAGAAGAGAATCAGAACAGAGTAGTGCAAGGCCTCAGGAAGAGAAGCGTGCCAGGAAGGGAGATGCCAGCAACATCCAACGTGGCCAGACCGGACCAGGGAGGTGCCCACTGGATTTGGTAAGCAGTGATCACGGGCAAGTTTTGCCTGAGTGATTTCAGTTTAATGTAAAAGAGTACAAAGAATCATGCCTTACTTGGGCTTAACGTCAGCCAATGTCAATATTCAAGTTTAATAGAACAAATTGCTTTAAAAAAAATAAATAAATAAGGGAAAGATCCTGACTTGCCCGTGCACACAGATCCAGTCACCTGGCTTCATTCACACGTTCCCGGAAGCAATCTTTTTCTTCTTTTCAGAAAAAGCCTTTTATCTCAAATGGATGTGATAACATATGGAAGTGAGAGGGGCTATCCTTCCCACCTGTGCCAGTCTTGACCCACCTGAGAATGCACCATTCCACCCTCATTAAACTGCTGTTCTCAGAGCTTTTTTAATACAAAGGGAAATGTCATGCTTCACAGTTCAGGGGGAACATGAGAACATTAACTTGTTTTCACTATAGGATCATAACTAGGTAAAATGTGCATTAGAAGAGGGTGAGAACATGGGCAAATGAGCAGTTGCCTCTGGCTAGTCTCGCAGTATTTGTTTTTTTCCAATATGTGCTTTTAGATACATTTAAATTTTCCTACAAAGAACATGCATTACTTTTAAGATTAGAAAAATGGTAAGGCTGGGAAAAAAATGTTTTAACAACTCAAAACAGAAGGTAAGCAAGGATAAAAATATTAATGCTAGACAAAGTAAATGCAAGGCAAGAAAAAAAGGTATTTTTCTGAAGATAAAAGGAGAATTACATAATGGTAACAACCACCACTACTAATGAAGCCATGCAGATACAAATCTTTGTTGCCAAAGAAACCGAAGAGATATATAAATCAAACATTATTAGGATTATGGAAAGGAACAGTCGTTGTACAAGGTAACGTAAAACCACCATTATCACAAAGACTTAAGAAGATAAACTCAGTCTATCTAAACACACATAATTGATGTCTGGCAGGAATTCACTTCCATGACTACAGTGTGAGGGTCTTTTCAAGTATATACAGAACATTTACAAAACTCAATAATACTCGTCACAAGGAAAATCTCAATAAAGGAAAAAAAATGTTAAATTTATCTTCCCATTAAAGAGAAGGCCCTTCTGGCTTGGAAGAAAATAGAGAAGCTAGAGCTGGAAAAAGAAAAGACAGGAATAGCATTAATGTAGCCCACTCCTGGTCCCCTAGGGATTTGGGGGACAGGAAAGGATGAGCAGGAATTAACTTTATGGTCAGGATGGACCAAATTCCTTTTCCTGCTTTTTCTCACCCACTTAATACTTCATTAAACCTGAAGGGTGAACCGCTGAAGTGGCACTTAACTCAGTGGTTCCCAAAGTGTGGTCCCTTCTCCAGGAGAATCACCCAGGAGTTTGTGATAAATGCAAATCCCTCTGCCCCACCCCAGACCCCCTGAAGCTGAACATCCTCCAGGATGGGGCTCCAGAATGTTCCCATGGGAAAGCATCCCATGCTAAAGGTGTACAAACACCCAGGTACCCTCAGCCCTTGAGCAGGTCAGCTCTGAGGGGTGGGTTTTACATCGGCTCCCAGAGTCCCCTTGGGATGAGGCTCCTGTCACCCCAAGTAGCAAGCCATATGACACCTCCTTTGAGGGGTGCCTTCCCTTCCCAGTCCTAGGTTCCCACTCTCCTCTCCACTTCCCAAATAAACCAATGCACTCAACTCTTTGTCTCAGGGAACGTCTGGGGCAGGGGGAACCCAAGCTGAGACCCCTGCTCTCAGAAGTGTGTGTTCTGCTTGAAGTTAGTTTGGCTGACCATTCCTTCCTCTCTGGCTGGGCTTGGCGGAGATTTTCTTGGGAGAGGGAGTCCCACCAGCAGCAAGTCCCCACACCAGTTTAGTCCAGCATTCACAGTTCCCTCTCTTTTCTGGGTCTGCCAAGCTCTTCTGAGCAGCACCCCCAGCCACTCTGCCGCTAGCCCCTTGCCCAGGGGTCAGCTACCAGCCAGGCCCTGTGGAGCAAAGTGCTGCCCAGAACCAGGAGTGCAGATGTACAAGCCGTGACAGTACCACATGCTACAGTGGGGTACAGGGTGCTGAGGCACCACTGAGCCTGGGTGTCAGTAAAGGCTTTGAGGATGCAACATGCATGGGATATCTGGGGAATGAGTGGGACTTAGCCAGCAAATGAGGGGTGGTGGGTAGCAGCAAGGACCCCCTGCAGGGGTCTGAAAGGGCTGCTGTAGCAAAAGGTCTGCAATGGGCTGCAGAGAGGGGTGCTGTGAGCCAGCCGGGGACAGAGACTTTGCCAGAAGACTTAGAGAACTGAGGAAACCTCCTTCTCACAAGACTCTCAATGTCAATTTTAGAAGAATCTATAGATAATTAAATGGCCAGAGGTGAAGGGAGGAAAATAGGAATGTGAACAATTCAGCAAGTGACTCGTCTGTTCTCCCAACCTGGAGGCCCAGAGAGGGCAGTGCCCTGAGTGGCATGTTGCTGAGTCCAGGCACTCAGGCCTTTCACTGGTAACTGTGATGCTGGTTCGGAAGGGACAGGGGTCTTCAGCTCTGGAGCCAATGAAATGTGCTAAGTTCATCCCGGAGCTCCTGAGGATTTCAGAATTCAAGCAGAACCTGAGGTTCATCTTACCACCTCCTCACCTCTCCTGGCCAGCCAGCCGCACACAGGGTCATCCTTCTGTACTCAGCATGCTGAGTATGAGGGGGTTAGCCTGCCCCTTAATCCTGCAGTTGCTCAGAGACAAGCCTCCTTGGCCTTAAGCATGCATACTGGCTGGCTTTCTTTCCTGTCATCAGCTGCTGGGGTTTCTCCCTATAGTGAGCACAGTGGAGTCTGTGGGCTAGGAGTCCATACAAAGCCACAGTTAGCCAAACTGACCCCCTCTCCACCTCAACACCGGGCCTTCCTCTCCAAGGAACTCAAAAGGATTTTTTCTACTGCTGTCCAGTATTCACTTGCTTCATATTTTTCAATTGAGCCATTATTTCTAACATCCCTAAATTCCAAACAGCCTGCAAACAGTGCCATTTCCATCCGCAGTCATTGTGGGCACAGTGGCCCAGAGGGGAATTCTGAGGTAAGACAAGAGTTCCCATCACAGGACAGAATTTCACTTTTCCTTTTGCCTCTCAGAAAAAGACAGCAGAGATGGGGTTGGGGGTGGGGAGTGTGGGTGAATTCAGCCCTTTTATGTCATCTCCTTTAGTAATAGGAAGAGGGAAAATTACTCTAGATACATAACTAGCCATTTATCCTTAGAGCCCTGGAGGACTCGGGGACCAACGAACCGGTATTTACCTAGACTGCTTCCTCTAAAACATCTCCCAGGGACAGCAGATCAGGACACCTAGGCTCAGGTTGGAATGAATGAAGTGGCATCTGCCCCTCCTGATACTGTGAGTCTGCGTCTTCTTCTCCAAGAAGACTGTGCCAGTCGGCCACCCCCATACCTTCGTCACTGTTGTCATCCACCAGGATGATCTCCTTCAGCAGGTGTGTCGGCGTGTGGTTGACAGCGCTGTGGACCGACCGCAGGATCACCGACAGGGCCTCATTCACAAAGATAAATATGATGGATATCTGGGGCAGCTCCTTGGAGTACTTCAGCTCCTTACACCTGGGGAGGAGAGCAGGGGGAGTGGGGTCAGAGGAAGAAGGAAGACACAGGACTGTGGCTGGACACACTAAGGATGTCAGCCTGACGATCCTTGAATTGTGCCCTGTAAATCTCTCTTGGTTAAGGACTGAGAATAAAACCTAAAGAGGACAGTGTTAAGCAATCCAGCTCCACTTCTCCCAAATTTACCACCCATACAAAATGGGAAGCATCAGTCTCGGGCACACACCTTCTGTGTCATAGGCTGCTGTGTCCACTTGTACCCCCTGGTCCAATCAGTGCCCACCTGCCCAACTATAGACTCAAGACCTCCGCATTTCCTTGTCTGGAGCTCCCTTGTTTTGATGCCACCTAAGCAGTTCCCCTCCCCCATCAGCTCTCATCCAGAGACTGCTAGGGTTTGATGCATAAACACTCCGGCTCCCTCAGCCCTTGGGCAGGTGGACTCTGAGGGGTAGGCTCTCAGAGTCACCCTGGGATAAAGCTCCTGTCGCCCACAGTAACAATCTGCATGGCATCGCCTTTAGGAGATGCTTTCCCAGTCCTCCTTCCCACTCCCCTCTCTATCTTCCAAATAAACTAATGCACTCAAATCTTTGTCTCAGGGTCTTTTTCTGGGAGAACATGTACTAAGACATCTACCAGAGACCCCTGCTGTCATGGAGCTACATTCTAGGAGACGTAAAACACATATGCAAATAATCATAATCAAGGAAGCGGGTCCTCTGCCTGTGTAGGAGTGTACTGCCTGACACACCCCAACTCTTCCTGCCAGTGTTCCTAGAACCTCCCTGGGGGCAGGAGATGACACCACCTGCCTAAGAGGTCCTCCTTTCTAAGACCCAGTAACGCCCCCATCCCCAAACACAGGAGTGAAAGGGGAGAATCCTTTTCATCAGGCTGGACTGAGGGACGGAGAGCTGGTGACATCAGAGATGGTAGAACACCCAAAGAACGTGCTCTGCGTGGCTCAGTCACAGGAGCACACACTTTGTCCAGGGAACACTGGAATTTGGCTTTATGCTTAGCCTGAGCCACACTGGGAATATCAAATGGAAACAAAGTGGACTGGAATCCAGAGCCAGTGCATTTCCATGCACCCCCTTCCCTTGCAAGATTCTGCACAATGTACAGCACAATGTGTGAGAGAGCAAAACAAAGGCAACAGGAGGAAGGAACAGAGTAAGCGAAGCAGCGCTGGAGAAAGAGCAAGAAATACGGCTGTTTTTTATGCTTAACAGCTTGGCCTGTGTCGGGCCATATTAATCATGTAGGCAATTTTCTGAAGAAAATAAAGTTTTGTTACAGTATACATTTGTGTCTCCAGGAAGAGATTGTCCAGGGATCCATTGATCATGCAGCCTCATTTTTACCACATCACTGTAAATTCACTTCTGGGGCAACCAGGGAGATTAGAATGGTTATTGACAGGCTCCTGGGCAGTCAGCGGGAATGATCTCATTTACTGCGTGGTGATCTGAGAGAGGAGGGCACTCTGGAAGATCCCTCAGAGCCCCCTCGACAGGGCGCTGGCAGTCATCCGCAGCCTGGCAGGCTGGCAGCTGCTCCTTCTCAGCCCATTACTCATCAGCCCATACACGTGAGCACACACACCTTCCACATCCACCTACTCTGAGCATTCACTCCCAGGGCTGGTTTCTTTGGTCCTTTGTTGTTAACAGTTTCTGGCCCGTGAAATGAAGAAGCCAACGGCCAGAATGCACCGTACTTGCACCGACTTCTCCAACCACAGGCATTGGGGTCGTGCTGTCATCAAGCCTGTCGTGAGTCAAGCCTCTTGGCCGAAGAAGACAGTTCCTCCTGGTGAAATGGAAACATCGGAGCCTCAGGGGAACAGGGACGGGAGGGGCTGATTTGGCCTCTTCAAGAGTCAAGGTGGTCATTCAGTAAATTGTGGGGGAATTTCAGAAGCGAGAAGTGCTCTGCCACCCATTCGACCTGTTACCCTGGGCACATGTGTTTTTCACTCTAAGACTGTCAAAAAAACCCTCGCCATACCTATAGCTCTGGGTGTCCAGCTAGGGTTCTTGTAAGGATCAAGTGAGACCGGACTTTGGGAGCCCTGTGAAAATGCTACATCACAACTAATGGAAAGACATGGTCTGCCTGGTTGGCCCCTCCACCCTCCATCCCAGCTCCTCGTTCCCTTTTGTATATTCTCCAACACCACTGGCCAGGCTTCCAGAGTTTTCACTCAACCTAGACCCTTCCTGCAGAGCCCTCCCAGGACTCTCTTCTCCAACAGCACCAAGGTCTCTAACCTTGGCCAGCTTACAATTCACCTCTCCTGTGCCTGACATCCTCAGGGTGTCAGGATAGGCAGAAAATACAAATATAGTCATCATTATGAAAATCAGCATTATTTTTGTTGGTCCTTAAACTCCAGGATGGTAGCTCTGCCTTAAAAAAAAAAAAAAAAAAAAAAAAAACTTTAACTGGCTTATTGCCTGGTGCACAGAAGATGCATGGAATACACTGGAGAGATGGACAACTAAAGTTTAAAGCACCTTCTGTAAGGAGTGGGCATTGATAGGTATAATGTTACTTCCAATCAAATGCTTGATGACCAAAAGGGCAGCAGACGAGTGCAGGGAGGGAGAATAAGGGTGGGTTGTGCAAAGAAAGAGAGAGGCTCCCAGGCCACAGAAATACCAGAGACTGCACAGAGGAAGAGAACAGATAGGGCTCCTGCACCTAGGAGTTGGTGCTGAAACAACTGTCACTGTGGCCGATGACCCTCAGGACAGTGTACGCAAACACACACGCCTGGGTACCCCACACCCTGCAGACCGGGGCTTACATGCCAGAAGCCCCTCCCCTCACTCCCGAGTACCTGCAGAGCTGAGGGGGAGGAAGGTGCTCAGTGCCCAGGGTACCAGGGCTGCACATGGTGCTCTCTGGGTGGTACCAGAGGTGGCCAGTGCCAGGCAGTCCAGGCAAGCAGGCCTGGGGAAGGCAGAATTCAGTTCAGCTTGCCTTCCAGCCCTGTCTCTACATAGTAGAAGATGCAGAATCAGCCACGTTTCCTACTGCAAAACCCAAGTAAGTAAGAGTACTCTGGGAGGGTGTGAGAATAAAAGAACAGACTCTAGATTGAAAGACATGCAGGGAGTGAGGAGAGGATGGCACACCACGGAAATGACAGAATATCTCAGAATCTATAGCAGTGCATGTGCATGTGCACACATGTGTGCGTGTGGTGTGCATTTCCTCTAGCAAAGCAGACTCGGATCTGGGTCCCAGGAACCACAAATTCCTTTCAGTAAGTAGTCAGTGAGCATTAAACAATCCTCTGTCTGAAAAAGATGGCCTGGATCAACATCAGTTGATGCTCCAGGAGGAAGGGGCTACAAAGAAATTGAAGAGCAAGCTCCTCTCCTCAAAGGGCTCACAGGGCACAGATTCTTGCAAAGCTGTTTTCACAGAGAAAAGAAAGCAATCAACCAACCAAGTGAGGTCTCTTACATCTGTCCATCTGACTGTCTGTCCAGCTGTCCATATGCCTGAGATGCTTCCTTGAACTCAGCAACTCCTTTCAGGTGATCCGTTTCCCCTCCTTTATTCCCCATCACCCCAAAGCCCTTGACATTGACTTTACTTAGTACCAAAAGTGCTCACACTCTACTTCACTGATGATAAGGAAGAGGAGGAAGCCAGGAGACCCGACCACCAATGGAAACCCATCAGAGAGAATCGCAGTTGAAGTGAAGGATGGTCAAGGGCTGAGGTCTCCAGCAGGGAAGAAATCAAAGCCCAAAGAGTTGGCTTTCTCATAAGTGGATCCCTGTACATGACCACCTTTTAAGGAAACAACTTACATGACCAGTGTGGTACAGATAAGAGGTATCAAGAAACACTCTGACCCAGTTTGCCAACTTGCAAAAAAAAAAAAAAAAAAAAAAATGAAGACCCCAAACATCCCCATTGTTGTAAAAATGCGTTGAGATGCAGTATGGTCCAGGTTACAGATAATGATGATGACGGTAATAACCAACACATACACAGTAGCCTACATGCCAGATACTACTGGGAGCTTCTATGTCCAGTGCTATCTCATTTAATCCTCACAGCAACCTGACAAATAGACAGCATTATCATCCCTGGTTCACAGATGAGGAAACTGGGGCACAGAGAGTGAAGTCACTTGCCCTAAGCCACACAGCAAGTCTGCAACACAAATGCCTGGATGTGAACTTCATCATCTGATGTTTAGACTCTTCCAAATGCTCCTGCCAGACCAGGGCAAAGTGTGGTAACTGCAGCAGACAACCCATCACACAATTTCTAGCCCCACCTCTTCCTAGCTGGGGGACCTTGGCGAAGCTGTTCAGTCTGAGCCTCAGCTCCCTTATCTCTGCCCTAAAAGGCCTGATGAGGGGACAGAGACAGCCCTCTGCGGACAGTTGCACCATGCCTATGACCTGCTGGGGGCTGACAGCATACATGCCAGGAGAGTTCCCTTCAAGTGCGATGTGGGTGAACAGAAGCCAGCTCCTCAAAACCCAGGATTAATAAAGCCAGTGGGAACATGGGCAAAGATCCTGATACTCTGGCTGTGAATCTGGGCAGGATGCAAGCTCAGGTGGTACCCCTAGGGAGTTGTCAGAAGCTTAACTGAAGCATCCCAGGGTTAAAGAGCTCTAGGACCTACGGGGGCTGGGTGTGGACGATGTACCTGTGTGTGTACTCTGGATGGCTGGGTGGGCACGGTTCCTGGCAAGTGCTCAGGCCTCTCAGGCTCCAGTTCTGTTCCTGGTCCCCTTCCTGGCCATCAGTTCCTCAGGTCTAATTTAAAGTGAGGGCTTTCCTGGTTTCTCCATAGCACTTGACTCACATGGCCCATCACTGTGAGGCCAATCTGCAGGGTATTCCTGGCTGTTCACCTCAGCTTTGGCTCCCAGGTGCAACGGTGCCCCACCCTAATGAAGGAACCAATTACCAAGCACCACCCATGCTCTAATCTCCTGTCAGTAACTAAGAGTCCTGGGTTCCTATAGCTGAAACACATCCAGTACTCTAACAAGGCTGTTTGTAATGCAATGCAGTAAATGCTAAGTGCCCAATGGCTGTACCTCCACCAGCCCTGATGGATGAGCTGAGGTGGACCAGGAGGGCAGGGAAGATAAGCTGTGAGCTGGATTTGAAAGATGGATCAATGGATCAAACTTCCACAGCCCAGGACAGAGGGAGGGGTGGGCAATTAGAGCTCCTTTGAGCCCACAGAGGCTCTTGGGTCCCCTTATTTTCTTTTCCAGGGTCTTCCCGAAGAAATCTAAGTTTGTTTAGAGATGGTAGAGAGCCAGATGTCGGGACCACAGACTCACATCAAACTCCACAAAGTCCTACGAGGCTGCTCTTCATTTTCAAAGTGCTTCTAAGACAGGCATAAGGTCATAAAGACGAGTAAAGATTGTACAGCTAATGGCAGTCTGCACTCTCAGTGCCGGGCCTCTCGCTGGGCACCAAAAGGCAACATGAACGGAAATGAGAAGGAAGAAAGTTCACGGAGTTGAAAAAAATAAGTAAAACACTGCCTTGCACTCCGAGAGCAGCCAAGCTCTAATGAGAAAACTCCTGATCATCATGGCGGACTCAGGGGGCGGGGGCTACACAGCTTCACAACCACTCCTCACAATGCTGCAGGCAAAGGTGGGAGGCGAGGACTTCCGTGAGGGCCTCACCATCATCATCACAGCCATACAACATCAAATCCACTCCCAAACAGAGAAGTATCTATCCTTGAGTATCTATCTTGTTACTTCTGAATGTGCTTTATCTACAAAAGCAGACTTGGACTATACCTCGGTGTCACCTCTCCTGCACTTCCAGAATTGGCACACCTGTTCCCAGCCTCCACAACCTCCACACTGTTCCTTGGTCTGGCCACACCCTCACTGATCAGTATCACACATACCCAAAGCCCATATTCTCAAACTGAGAGGCAAAAGAGCTCTATACCCAAGAAGACATTAATGTAGCCCAACCACTTGGGGATAGAGTTCATTTCTTCAATAGTGGCATCCAGTTGCCAGGTAGAGACCATCAGAGAAGAAAGGCAAAGGTGTGCAGTAGTAACTTTTTACTGCTTTTGGCTGCTGCACACCTTTACTGTGGCCATGAGCTTAACCATAGCCATGGCTGGTGCATGCCAGTCCAAATGACACCAAGCCATAGATTATGACCAATAAAGGACAGAAATGGGGCTCCTCCTTGGAAGCCCTGTTGCAAAAGCGCCAACACTCTTGAGCCTGGCAATGGCCATGAACATGATGCCATGCCTGCTGGCAGACACAAACCATCAGAATATCCCACATGCTTTCCATGGCACACCACCACCAAAAACAAGGGGACAATTTCCTCACTCCTCTCACTCACTGTGGACATGGGGCTGGGTGACAGGTCAGGTCACCATGCAAATCTAACTGCCCGTGAAGGTTAATTTACATGACAATGTGGCCAGGCCACAATACCCAGCTATTCTGCCAAATATTATTCTAGATGTTTCCGTAAAGGTATTTTCTAGATGAGATTAGCATTCACTTCATAAACCCTTCCTGGGTGACCTCATCCAAGTCCATAGCCCCAGTCATTACACTGGCAACTTCCAAACCTGCATGTCTAGCCTTGACCTTCATTTAAGCTTCTGTTCCCTCCGGGTCATCTCCACTTGGATGACTCCTATGCCTTCAACTGACATCTGCTCCCTCTGTACCTTCCTGTTTTCATTCAAGGACATCCCTCTTTCTCTTCAGAAGTCAAGTTAAAATCATGACCCAGTCAACATGTCCTATAGTTCACCAAATCCTGGCGATTCTGCCACCATTAGGATTCCTTATGACACTCATCCCTTCCCCACTACACCATCTCTACTGCCTTAGTTCTGCTGCTCATCAATTCCCTCCTGCATGACACCAAAAGGTATAACTGGTCCCTTGCCTCCAGTCTGCCCCTCTGCAGCCAAACTTCATTCTAACCACCACATGGCTGCCACAGAGGGAGCTTTCAAAAATGCAGATGTGATCATGGCACTCCTCACACTATCTCCTCTCACACTGTCTCTTTGCCTTTCCAGAGCTTTTGGAATTTGGCTCAGATTCCTTTGCCTGGTGCCCAAGTTGAGCCCCAGCTTCTCTCTCCAACTTCCTCTGCCACACTGCTGTCCTCCAGCTGCTATACCCTGCTCGTATTTCCCAGGACTGGGGATGCTGGCTCTCAATGCACACACGCTTTCCTTTCTTCTGCCTAACACACGCTCCTCCCTCCAGCCCCAGCTCCAGGCACCTTCCCAGAGGCCAAGCAGAAGGTCAGGCTCCCTCTCCTGCACATGGCCATTTTGGCACTCTTCACTCTGTTCTCTCCCACTAAAGGGCAGCTAAGTGGGTCTTCTTGGTTTTCTTTCCCCAGCACAATACTTGGCACACAAAAAGTTACTGAATGAACAAATGAAAACCCTCCTGCCTTCTCTACATATTCCCTCTGCTCTCCTTCGGATCAAAAGCATCACTTATCTCCTCCTGCAATTATAACATCTGTGATGGCACCTCAACACTTAAATGATACCATCTGAGCACAACTGCCTGCTGTCTCCCTGGATATACTAATCAGGCCTCAAATTCTGAAAGTTGCTTGGGTCAAGCACATTAACCAACCCAATACCCCTTTTTTTCTCTTCCCTCCTCATCAAGCCTTTCCCACAATCCTAGGAAAGAGTGGTATCATTTTTAGCAACAGGAAGCCTTGCAAAACAAGATGTGGGGCTGCATACCTGAGAGGAGCAAGGACCCTTCTTTTAGAGCTCTCATTATTAGGGAAAATGCACACCTTGCTGAGTGGTTTAATTTCCTCCTAGTGAAGGAGCAGCACAGCTCATTAGCTGGGTTCCCACAGAAAGCAGTTTCCAGGACCAACTGCCTGTTCTGGCATTCGAGTCCCTGTGTGTTCTGCCTGCCCATCAGTGGCACTGGGGCCATTTTTAAATTTATTTTTTATTTTTTTATTTATTGATTTGAGAGACAGAGAGAGAGAGAGAAAGGGGGAGAGAGGGAGGCAAGGGTGAGAGAGAGAAAAAAAGAAGCATCAATTTGTTGTTCCACTTATTTATGCATCCATTGGTTGATTCTTGCATGTGCCCTGACTGGGGATCACACCTGCAACCTCAGTGAATCATGATGACGCTCTAACCAACTGAGCTACCTGGCCAGGGCCCTGGGGCCATTTTCATGAATCAAGACTCAGCCTGCTCTGTGCATCATATGGGTTCTTATCTTGGGGTCCATGGAGCCCCAGGAAAACCCTAAGAAATTAAATGCAAGATGTGGATACAGGCGTATCTGATTTTTTGTGGGGCAAGAATTCATACGTTCCAGGGGTTTCTCACGGGAGCAGTCGGAGGGGTAAACCCAGGCCACCAGGCTCAGACCACAGTCAGCCTGCAGCCCCTAGTCAAAGCCCAGTGGCCATGCCCTGTTTTCAAGCAATGTAAGGTCCACAAAGCTCTGTGTCCCCCTTGCCAGTCTGGTTCCTATAAACATTTATTTTGGACTATCCCCCACGCCATTTTTGCTTTTTTGGACTGATTACCTGCTGGCTCCATGGCCTCTTAGGAAATCACTTTCTCCAAGTTGAAAAGAGTTGCTTTTCCAAGGACAAGGCAATTGTCATTAGCCAGAAAATCCACAAGACTCCGCTCTCCTTGGCCAGGTGGCATCTATGCACATACAGTTTCAAGGTGTAGTAGGATGTGATGGCATGGGCAAAACCCTACCCTGTCTCTTTCTATCTTTTTTGGTGGTTTTTTGTTTGTTTGTTTGTTTTATGTGCTAGGGGTTGGTTCACTTCTTTAACCTTCGGTTCTGAGCACAGTTCCCTTCTCTGTGCACATATTTGGGGCTGGGACAGGGGCAGCATTCAGAGGCTCAGCTGAGATGAATCTGTCCAGGTATGAGGTAGCTTATGTTTCTGTATTCAACGGATGAGAACACAAAAAGAAAAGAAAAGCCCTAGAGTTTTATTAAGCAATGGCTCAGAAATAGAATTTTTGAAAACAATTAAGGGCAAATTAATGCAGACAGTTTCAGGGCAAAGCTAAGAAAACCTCAGCGCACTTAAGGCACAGGAAATGCTGCCTAAGGTATTCATACACAGTGTTTATCCTATAACTTTTCAAAGGTGAGTAGAATGAGAGGGGACAGCCCCGACCACTGCTGGAGGGATGAAAATGCATTAGGAAATGATGCCAATTGGAAATAATAAATAACTGTATTCCAAGGCCCAGCAGATCCAAAATTTGGTCAACAGGATTCTTCATAGAAATTGAAGGCCACAAACACTCTGTTCTCAGCCAGTCTCACCTCCCTCACCCCCCACCCCGCACAGAGCTCTGGTTTGTCCTAAAGGTTGTTGTTATCCTGTAACTTCAGCACAGCAATGAGAAACATATACTGAACTAGCTATTTTTCCTTTTAATGTCCCAGCCAAATTGACCAGTCAAGTCCGTCTTTTTTTACTAACACTGACCCTGAAAACACTTCTGTTTATTCCGATGTCTGGGCCACTGGTCTGTCCTTGGTATTATTGTTGTTACTTTTATTATTCTTACCTCCACCCATGAAGTCTTCCCTGAGTCCAAGCTCCCCCCTTCCCCCAAGTCAAATCTCACACCCCAGCCCCTCCAGGCCCAGTTTGGTCCTAACCTGGCTCTGGCTCTCTAACTCGAACTGAAAGTACCTTCGCCCTTCCTGAACAGCTGGTGTGATTCAGAAGATTCTGCTTATACTCTGGTAAATACATTAACTCCCAATCCTTGCCCTCCATGTATGCACGTCCTTTGCCACATGACTTTGAAGTTTTTCTTGCTAAAGAGGCTAAGTCTCCTTCCCCAAACCTTGGATCTGGGCTCAGCTGCATGACATGCTTTGACCAGTAGAACAAGGTGAAATGCTTGTGTCAGAGCTAAGCATGAGCCTCAGGAGTGCTTCTTGTGGCCCTGGCTACAACCTGAGAACCACTGGGCTAGCCCTCCAGTCCCAGATGAGTGGTGGAAGATGAGTGTGAGAAGATGACCCCTGCAGGCTGCACATGCATGTGGGAGCCCAGCCCCTGCAGCAGCTCACTAGGCCAAGAGCTTGACAGTGCGCACATGATCTCATTACTGTTCATAGGAAGCCAGTAATGCAGGCATCCCCATTCTTCAGTAAAGAAGAGTGAGACTCGGAGCCATGTTGCCAAAGTGGTAGGCAAAGCTGGACTTTAAACGCACATGTGCCCGACTCCAAGGCCCTTTTGTTTTAGTCATAAAGAAATGATTTATCAAGCAGGATCTGAAATGGAGGGATTTTTTTTGGCTTCTGTTTAAGATTTTTTATTTATATATTTTTAGACAGAGGGGAAGGGAAGGAGAATAAAAGAGAAACATCAATGTATAGTTGCCTCTCACACACTCCCTACTGGGAACCTGGCCTGCAACCCAGGCATGTGCCCTGACTGGGAATTGAACCAGTGACACTTCGGTTCACAGGCTGGCACTCAGTCCACTGAGTCACACCAGCCAGGGCTGATGGCTTCTGTTTATTCATTTGTATTTCACTGTCGTCTCCAGGTTCTACACCAGACATACACTACTTTCATAACTTAAAAATACTATAAATATTACTTTTAAAATATTTCTATTTTACAAATAATTTTAGCACTTGAGTAATGATTTTGACATTGACCTGAAAAAATAAACAGGTAAGAATGACAAAACTATTGAAGGGAAAGGGGTTTCAGAAAACCTAGAGATATAAATGATGTTAAAATCCAGTCCAAGCTAATGTAATTTAATCAAGAACAAGCTGACCGAAAAGCAAAACAGAACCAGGGGAGCAGAAACAGACCTGGTCCTAGAGACTTTATACCAAGAAGGTCCCACAAGCCAAAGAGTAAGGGGATCATTCCATAAATCGTGTTGGAACCAACGTCTCTCTCTTAGGTAAAGTAAATAGAGGATCCCCTTCCAAACACACTTTAAAATAAATTCTAGCCCTGACCATTGTGGCTCAGTTGGTTGGGCATCGCTCCTCAAAGGGAAAGGCCACTGATTCAATATCTGGTCAGGGCACATGCCTGGGTTGTGGGCTTGGTGTCTGGTTGGAGCATGTGCAAGAGGCAACCAATGGATGTTTCTTTCCCTTTCTTTCTCCCTTTCTTTCCCTCTCTTTAAAAATAAATAAATACATAAAATATTTTTAAAATTTTAAAAAATAAATTCTAGATAGATTAGAACATCAAATGTAAGTAAAATAAAAATGTAAGTGAACATTCATAATACTCTAGATACTGGAGAAACTTCAACAGTTTGATAGTAATTTGCAAGCCTCTGATAACAAAAATAAAAAAAATTTAAACGACAGCAAACTGCAAAGATATTTTGCAGCAGGTACAAAAGAGTAAAAGATAATGAAAACCTGAAGAACAATTAGATAAACAAAAACATGAACACCCAATTCAGAGAACAAAAGAAACAAATAACACACATGAAAATAGGTGGACCCTCACTAATAAAATAATTTCAAATTAAAACAATGAAATGTCATTTTACCTCTAGATGATGAAATTTTTTTCTTGCTCCTTCATACATTTGCTCTTTTTATTTTTTATAGTGAGCAAACACAACACAGAAAAGCATAGCAGTTTGGGTGAACACATGGACAACAGAACCACACTGCAAAGTTAAAGAAAACTGCCATGCTTGACCACAAGTTCTTGGATCGTCATACGGGCAAGAGGTCAGTCAGCCTGAGTGCGAGACACCCCAGGTCATCCCACAACGTGTACTCCGTGGCCCTGATCAGAAATGGAGTTCTGAGTCACAACTGAAATCTCCTACTCTACCTTTTCCAATGCAGGTATGGAGGAAGGATGACAGGGATGCCCCCAAGAAGCAGAAGTAGAGGTTTCAGGGCATGACTGAAACAGGTACTCTGACCTCACGCTACCCATTCCAGAAAACAAACACACTTACCACTGCAATAGACCTCCAACTTTTTTTCTCTACCCAGAAGCTGTTCTGTGACAGTTTTATAATATAAACATAAAACCAATCACTCCCAATTGGAGGCCTTCCCTGTTACTCAACATGTAGCTTTGAAAGGGCATGAGAAACTCAAATATAAAGTGACCATAATTTTCTTTAAAAACCAACTTAGCTCTAGCTTTATGCCAATTTCTGAAGGTCATGGGAACTTTCGTTCACAGTGATAATAAATACTGAGCAGGACATGAGCCCAAGCCCGGGCATTTTATAAAGGATCTGAACCAACCCACTGAGCTTGCCAGGCATCCAGTCTCATTCATTAATTCCCATTTACAAAATATCCGAAACTTCTGTGACCGATTCTTAACTCTAGAACATACCTACACTGTGGAGTACAATGGCGTGAAGAGAAACTCTGCTCCTATTTAAATCCGTTTCCATTGTTTTTTCAATGTCCTACAGAATCCCCCCCTGCCACTTGCACCACCCCACAAACACCTTCCTATGGGTAACGCCTCCCTTTCTGAAGTCCCACAGGTAAGATCTCTGCTAACTTGGAGCCGCCCGTGCTGATGCAGCTCCTCACATCTTGGCTGGTACAGGATGGTCGTGGACACGTGAAGCATGGTGGTTATAATAACTCTTCCCATGGGGCCTTCGGCTCAACACTTACCCTTCCCATCCCTAGCTTGTAGGCTTGATGGAGTCAGGGACCATATCTCTTTGGCTGATATAGTTCCAGCTCATAAGAGTGTTCAATAAATATTTGTAAGTACATTAATAAATAGCATAGAAAAAAGAAATTCTAGTCATTTGTGCCTTAAAGGCATTGTTTGGAGCACACAGCTCTGGAACTCCAGTGATTTCATGAAGAGCCTGTCATCACAGGGAGATGGAGTCCCCTCCCAGGGTACATCCTATGCCTGCTTTGAAGATGCCACATTAGAGCACCAGAGAAGCAGCTCAGCTTGCTGAGGATGATGACTTTATCTAATTCCAAATATTTTTGTCCTACTAGCAAGAGCCAGGAGAGGAAAAAAAAAAAAACCCTGGAAAATCAAGCAGTACAAATATGCCTCAATGCTTATGAAAGATGAAAAGAAGTACCCATCCCTCAACTTTAATGTGGATCTTGTGTACATTAAAAAAACTGTTCCTTTTTTTTTTTTACCACACCAAAGGACAGGTGTATCACCTGATATATCACCTGGAAACATTAGCTTAACTGTGACATTTACTCACGTTGAAGAGCAACATGGACCAGCAAAGTGTTGAAGATAAAGAAAATTTTTAAATCATCACTGTTACCCTGGAAAAGCTCACAGCTCTATAAGAAATAAAAGATAAGTAAATCATAATGATGATTACAGAATGAGAAATGTCACAAGGGAGGTTTGCTCAGGTGCTGTGGGAGCTTATATCCTCCCTGCAAGGAGGTAGATGGGGCCCACCACATGAGGGTTTCACCGAGGAGATAAAATTCGATCTGGGTCATGAAGCATGAGTATGCAATTTCCAGGTGAGGGCCTGTAAAGAGAGAGGGGGGAAGAAGGAGAGAAATGCTTTAAGCAAAAAGAAATGAATGGCACATGCAAAAACAGAGGAGAGAAAATGTGTGGTGTGTCACCGAGAAACAGAGATAGGTGTTTTGGGGCATGACTGAAACAGGTTCTCTGAAGGCAGTTTGTGGAATGCAGACTCGATCCTCCAGGGTTGTGAAGCCACAATGTCAAGGATCACTGAGCAGGGAAGTGACAGGAGAACACACAGCATGGGTCTGAATCAAAGATCGGCAGTCGGGTCAAAATGCCACCTCAGAAGCAGAGATCCAGGCTCTCAAAAAGGACATGGGCACAAACATTCTCTGCCCAAGCAGCACATCACATCAGACAGGGATCTAAACCCAAGCTCCTCACTGTGTCTGTTCACATGCTCCTCACATGGCCCCAGACATTCTGCTCCACTTGGCCCTGGGCAAATTGGGCAATGCAGAGACCCCTTCTAATGGTGCCCGTGACTGGCTCTGATACTACAGTCCTCTCTTAGGTCCCAAAGCCCTGGCCCACCCACTAGTTCTCAGAGTGGATCTTTGACAGGTTCTCCCTACCACATCCTCAATAAAAACCTCAATAAAAAGTACTTCCTTGTTCACATAACCTTACAGCTCACTGCCTTATTGGCAGAATATAATGTTTTTTTTTAGTTCAAGTCATCAGAACTATGGACAAGGCATTTTATCTTGTAGGCAAGCACCAAATGGAAAGGGGCTGACCCCTGAAATTAAATTTAGGAGGAGCCAATGGACTCATCCATGGTTGGTGAGACCTGTCAAAGAAACAGCCAACTTGCCAGATTTGATTTCTCAATTTCCCAGTGGCCTCAGGCACTAGGAGGCCTTACCCTAAGCCAGTCCCACCCTTTAAAGGCAAACCTACATAACTTGGGGCACCCCTCCAGAAATCACCAACAAACATGTCAAAGATAAGGGCAGCTCTGCCTATCCCAAAGGCCAGTGGACCACAAATTAAAATGATGAGGATTGGGATTCAGGGTTTCCATGAGCATTGTTTTAGATCCCACACCTTTCATCCATTAATCCTTGCTCTAATACCCAGCTACAACCAAATCAACATTTGGGAAGATACTCTGAAGGCACCAAGGAAGAAATTTTGAAAAGAGGAGGCAAAGGAAGCAAGAAGATCAATAAGAACCCGGGTGGTTTTCCAGGAGACGTGGACGGATCCAGGGTCAGAGGAATGAATGTTTCCTTACTGGTAAAATGTACGACTTAGGAAAATTAGAGTCATGAGTATGTGCACTTAACAACATAGTCTGAAAATACATTAAGCAAAAATGTATCGAAAATCCAAGAAATAAAAGACAAATTCACAATCAGAATGAGAGATAGTAATATATCTCTCTCAGAAATCAAGAGAAACAAAAGTACCAAATAAACACACAAAAGAATGATCAATCTCTATGGTAATCAAAGAAATGCATCCAAGAGCTATAAGGAAATACATTTTTTTTCTTCAGGTTGACAAAACAAATTGAAGACTGGCCTGGTACAGGACTATCAGGTATAAAAAAAGACACTCACATACTGTTGGTTGAATAAATAGACAAAGTTCGTTGGAGAGCAAGTGAGCAGCATCTATCAAAATTAAAAATGAGCATGCCCAGCCTGTCCACACACCTGGCCAGGCCAGACAGGTGCTCGTGAAGCAGCCCACAGGGGCTCTCCTGGTCCAGGAGAGTGAGGATTGGGGCTGGAGCTTGCAGAGGGTTGTTATTATTGGTTTTTTATTGTTTTTTTTTTGTTGTTGTTGTTGTTGTTGTTCTCCATATACACTTACATCCTTAAGTAACATGTTCAACTGTTATTTTCTTTCAATTAAAAAAGACTTAAAACACATTCAGTACTGCAGTTAGGAAGTCAGAGGAGACATCTGTGAACTTCAGCACAGTGCTTCCTGTGATGCGGAGAGAATGGCAGATGCAGTGAATTAAGACCATTCCTCCCAGGAGCCTGGGAGTGGGGAGAAAGAAAGCACAGGAAAGTAGGTTTAAGAAGAGGAATCCTCACTTGGCATTCAGCCCCAGCAATGAGTCCCTCTGGCCCCGCGCTCTCGCATCCTTGAAGAATCTCGGTCCCAGTTCCGCCAGCAGGACTGATTGCAGGCAGGAAGCATCTTAAGGTCTAGCAGTCAAACTAACGGCTTTCAGAATGAGTGTCCTGGCATATCTCTTTCCTTCCTGAGACATTTTACTCCCTGCCTGTGTGTGTGTGCGTTTAAAAATTGCTTTGATGAATAATTGCAAGTGGGTTCTAATAAAAAATATGTAGCAAAATGTCTGCAATACTGTATAAAATGGTCTACTTTGCACAGTGGCCTAAAGGAATATTTATAGGAATGTCATTATTTGGCAAACTGATGTTGCTATATTGGGAATTCCACCCCCTCACAGGCACCTCACAGAAGAGGGGCTGGTTAGGGCTGGCTGGGACACTGATGGAGGACACTGAGACCTGGGAGGATGGGGCCCGGAGCCAGAGGCAAACAAAGAACGGTGCAGGAGCACCAAGGTTCAAAATGCCATGAACTGAGGGAGGCAGATGACAAATCTGTGTTCAAGGATTCAGAATTGGCACATTAAACCACGAGTGTGCATCCAGGATTCACAATATTGAGCTCAGTATTTGGGTCAGCCAGTATATGAGACTTGGGGAGACAGCATGGCTTAAAAGATCAGATATTAGACCGACCCCAGCCTCAGGTACAATGCTCCTCCTTTCTGTCCTGACGAATGTGGAGCCTTCCTGAAGCAGGAAGCTGGTTCCAAAGGGTCTTCCTTACCTGGTGCAGGAGCTGGTGGTAGCACTGCAGAATTCCCAAAGTTTCCCTTACGTACTGTCTGTGTCCAGGCAAATGTGGGAGAGATAGCAGGAAAACTGCAGAAAATGCAAAATGCTAGCAAAAAGATGGGGCTTGCTAGCGGTGGAATGTCAAATGGATTCTGGAGATATAAACAGCCCCCAATAGCCATTTTTAGTGTCAGCAAGAAAGATCTGTACACAGGTGGAGACAAGTATTGGAGGGCATCTCCCGCTGGGATTTCTCCTGTAATATCTGATAGACGATTCATGCTGCTCACCCTGGAACTTTGGAGGGGCCTCTCAGAGCCCCGCAGGCAGCCTGTGCACCCTTCTGGTTCTAGCCTGCTCAGTGGCGGGCAGCGGGGAGGGAGCAAGGGGCTTGTTGGTGAGAAGAACAGTATGTAGGGTGCAAAATACACATCAATCTGGAAAAAGTCAGTGGATGGTGCCTCAGTATCAGTCTGTGCATGGTGGTTCAGCACCTTTGGGAACCCCTTCACTGCTGCTCTTTAACTTGGCTGAAAGTTTCTGAAATGCAGTTCTTTCTGCTGCTCTCTTTATACTGCCAGTTTGTTTGAACGATATTGGCTGTAGCAAAGGCCTCAGGCCTGGATAAGATGGGGGCAGCACAGCCTCTCTGCCCTGAGGTATCTACTCCAGGGGTCTGGCTACCAGGAGCACAAGAGATGGGCAAGTCAAGCCATTGGAAGAATACAACTCACCTTGTCTGGCTAGTGAGAACTCAGCCAGAATGTCTCACTGCTTGCTCCAGAAGGTGAGAAGAATAAAGGTTAATGAGAGGCTGGTTGGTGTACTGGTCTAACACAGGACGTCTCAGACTTGACTGTGCATGTGGAACATCAGAAGGTTTTATTCACATGCAGATTCTGATTCAGTAGATTTGGTGTGAGGCCTGAGATCCGGCATCTCTAACAAGCTCCCAGCTGGTGAGGAGGCCACTTGGGGTCATAAAGACTTAGAGCAGGCCTGACTTTGAACCCCAGGTCTGCCACTTACTAGCTGTGGGCAAGTTACTTAAATCCTCTTGGCAGGAGTGAGGAATGGGAAGGACCTGGGAGAAGGAGCAAAGGAAGGCTTGTTTGAAGTCAGAGAATCAGCCAAGAGGAGAGTTCCAAGCTGGGGAGATGAGAGTGGGAACAGAGAGGTCTAGATCAAAGGGGATGGAGGAGGTAGGGCTGTCTAAAATGAAAACTGTCTAAAATGGCAGCAGCATTGGCAACCGGCCCCAACAGAGTGACTGGGACATAAACAGAGTTTGAAAAAGATTTCTCCGCTCTGAGGGCAAAGACTTGGCCTCACAGCCCACACTGTGTTTTCCAGCGCCTGGTGCAATCCAGGACACATCATCCATACTCCAAAAATATTGCTTCTGAGTAAATTAACACATTGGAAATGGAAGGAGACTTGAAGAGCCACTTGTTCAAGGCCCTGTATTCACAGTTGAGGAAAGAGTGCCGGGAGCAGCTGAGATCTGCCCAACATCAGACAACCAGGGTATAATCTTGGAATTGGGGCCTGAGTTGCCCTTTTAACAGCTGCAAACTGGCCATGCTTCCTCCACAACCCATTGAGAAAGCTGTTGCTGGGAAAGGGTTAGGTGGAGCATTTCCTGTAAAATATACATAAACTGATTTGTTTTTCTTAAAACACTTTTGCCAAGAAAATGCCAGCAAATCAGCATCTTGGCCATGAAAGAAAGCTACAGCAAGTCTTCATCCCAATCACAGAACCACGTGTGATGCACTCCCTTTAGGCCTATGCACAAGCTTTAAGGAGGCGAAATGGAATCAATGAATTTCTTTGTTAATCTTGATATTTGCAAGAAACAAATGAAGGAAGCATTCTGCAAATCACTGGATTTAATCTTCAGAATTACTTATAGTACCATTTAGGAGAGTTTTGTTTTCTGGAGAGATTTGCACGCAGCAGGAGGCAAACATTCTAATTGCTGTTAAGTACATTTGCTGTAATATGTTGGGGAGAAATGTAGTCATTGAATTAGTTAAGCATGAACACACATGCTCACAGGCAGAATGAAAGTTTGCACACAGACATCCTCATTGAAGTGTTTTAGTCACAGAGACAAAATCTCACACAGGAAAAGAGGCTGCCTCTTCTAGACATTAACAGCACCTGCATCCAGCCACAGTCCAATCTTGTAAACCAAGGCCCAGACAAACTGTGCTCAACCTCATATGTTCCTTTCTGCCCACGCCTCTCTGAGTTCATATGCAGTCAAGATACAATACTATTTGCTATTTAAAGCACATATTTTGCTGCAGTCACCAGGATTTGTAACCTGAAGCGAAAGTCATTCAATCTGTGTAACAGGAGTAAAATGCAATGGGAACTCAATGTCATAACTATTTCATTCTGCCAAGTATCAGAGCCACACATGCCCTCCTCTCCCACCAGACTAAAAACTCCTTGCAGTCAGGCAGCACGTCTTGTTCATTTTCATGGTCCTTAAACTGTTAGCTGTGTACGTATCACATGGTAAATAAGCAATCACTATTTGTTAAACTAAATTGAAGATTCTTCCCAAGAATTAGAATGAGAAAGAATACAAAAAAAACAACATGAAAAGGGAAAGGGACCTTTAAGACCATCTTAGGTCATACACAATTATACTTTCAGCTGCTAAATTAAAATTCAGTTGCTAAATTGGAAAATTAAGGCTTCTATTGCTAAAACTTACCAGGAAAGGCATACTGATAAAACTTTTTGACTCTCAAATCACAACTGAAATGCAAAACCAAAAAAAAAAAATTTAATGATAATCCAATCCTGGGTTGATTTACATTTATATTGCTGAAACCATTTAAGGACTTCCATTCAAGTGTAAAATAATTCATTTAGTCTTGGTACAAAAGAAGAACTTTCTAAAAATCTGAAAACTTTTAGTTAAGTAAATAATTTACACCTAATGAAGAGAAAGGTATATTGTGGTTAACTTATTATTCTAATTAGTGGGAAGCCATTAACTGAACCATACATAGGGCCAAGTTTAAAGAACTAAAGTTTAAGGTTGCAACATCTGAAATTGTCAAATACCAGCAATCTCAGATGGCTCAGCCAAATACAATGAAAACACTCAAAGTACCAAACTAAATCAATCAAACACAGTTTGATATCTTAGCTGTTTTATAAGGACTTTTAGTGAACATATTTGTTCAAAAATGAGTTCATCTGCTGGTCATCCAGAGACTAACACAAACAATTCAGATAAGATGTGACCTCCACTATCAAGACTCATAAGTAAAAGAAAGAATTGTGACTTCTACTTCATGTGAGCCACTGAAGCAAAAACCCAAAAGGAAGAACAAGTTTGTGGTGGAACTTGGAAGTTTCCAGAAACATGGCCTTGGAGCATCAGGTATCACTCTAAATATAGCAAACAGATAGACATAGAAAATTGGTCTAATCCATACATGACATAAGGCCACCTGTCAAGACAGGCAGACGTCAATCATCTACCTAATACGTGGAAACAGACACAGAAAGGCAGCAACAATGGGGACACAAAGAAACATGTACCAAAAGGAAGAAAAGGAGAAATTTCCAGGAAAAAGTAAAAACCCTAAATGAATGGAGGCAAGCAATCTACCAGATAGAGTTCAAAACACTGTTTATAAGGGTGCTCAAGGAACTTAGTGAGAACTGCAACAAAGAGATGGTATGCATAAAAAAGGACATAGAAACCATAAAAATGAACCAGACAAAATTGAAAATATATTAACTAAAATGAGGAATACACAAGAAGGTATCTATAACAGCTTAGATGAAGCAGAGGACCAAATCAGAGATTTGGAAGACAATGTAGAAAAAAACATCTAAAAAGAACAGCAAAATTTTTTTTCTGAAATAAAGATTGTTTAAAGGACTTCTGGTATAACACCAAGCATACCAACATCTGCACCATAGGGTACCAGAAGGAGAAGGAAAAGTGCAAGGGATTGAGAACCTATTTTTTAAAAATAATGACTGAAAACTACCCTAACGTGGTGAGGAAAATAGATATACAAGTCCAGGAAGCACAGAGAGTCCCAAAGAAGATGAAGCCAAATAGGCCCACAATAAGACACATCATAATTAAAATGCCAAAGGTTAAAGGCAAAGAATTTTAATGCAGCAAGACACAAGTAGTTACTTACCTACAAGAGAACTCCCATTAGACTGTCAGCTGAATTCTCAACAGAAAATTTGTAGGCCAGAGATATTGGCACAACATATATCCAAAGTGATGAAAAGCAAGGACCTATAACCAAGACTACCCTGCCCAGCAAGGCTCTTATTTAAAATTGAAAGAGAGATAAAGAGCTTCCCAGATAAGAAAACAATAAAGGAGCTCAGCAGCACCAAACCAGTATTAAAAGAAATATTAAGAGACTTCTGTACAAAAAAGAAGGAAAAAAAGAACATAAATATTTTGAAGGGGACCCCAAAAAGGGATTATCTCCTGGAGGGTGGGCCCCTTGTAGTACAGGCTTTCCCCACTAGGTGAGTGTTCTAGGAACCCACTTGTATCAGTGTAGCAGCTGGCATTATTGTGAGAGGCTGTATTCAGCTTCAGTGATTTTTTTTGAAGACTCAGTGCATTTGCCTATTTCATGATGGATGGTTTATGAGTACACCTGCCCACACCACGCTGAGTGTTCAGTTTTTGACCAAAAATAGCATGACCTTTGTGCCCTATCCTCTCTATTCAACTGATCTGGCCCCATGAGTGACTTTTTTTTATTGTTTCCCTGAATGAAAAAAGTCCTTAAAGGGAAACATTTTGCTGATGGAAGAGGTGAAATAAAAAAAAAGGCAGAAGTATTGAAAGGAATCATAGCTGATGAATTCAAAAATTGTTTTGAGCAGTGGAAAAAATGTCTTGATAGGTGTGTTGCATCAAATGGAGAGTACTTTGAAAGTGACTGAAGTTTAATCCTGTGAAAATAAATGCATAATTTTTATAAATAAATTCTGTTTTTTGTGTCCCCCTCATAATAACAAAATGGCAATAACTTTGTCCCATTAACATTCACTTTAAAAATAAATGGATTAGCCCTGGCTGGTGTGGCTCAGTGGATTGAGTGCTGGCCTGCAAACCAAAGTGTCACTGGTTTGATTCCCAGTCAGGGCATCTGCCTGGGTTGCAAGTCAGGTGCCCAGTAGGGGCATGAGAGAGGCAACCACACACTGATGTTTCTCTGTCTCTCTTTCTCCCTTTCTTCCCTTCTCTCTAAAAAATAAATAAATAGTCCTGGCTGATGTGGCTCAACAGATTGAGTGTCTGCCTGTGAACCAGAGGATCACTGGTTTGATTCCCAGTTGGGGCACATGCCTGGGTTGCAGGCCAGGTCCCCGGTAGAGGGCATGCGAAAGGCAGCCACACATTGATGCTTCTCTCTCCCACGTTCTCTCTCCTATCCCCTCTCTCTAAAAATAAATAGATTCTTTTAAAAATAAATAAATAAATATTTTTAAAAATTATGTTTGAGAAAAATGTTTAAATTATTAAAAAATAACTGGATTAAATGTTTCGATCAAAAGACATAGGGTAACAGAATGGATAGGAAAATAAGACCCATACATGGGCTCACTACAAGAAATCCACTTCAGATTGAAAAATACATCAGACTGAAAATAAAGGAATTGAAAAAGATATTTCATGAAAATAAAATATATTTTGAAAGGCTGGGGTAGCAATACTTACACCAGATACAATAGACTTTAAAACAAAGGTTATCATGAAAGACATTACATCATAATAAAGGGATCTATTCAAAAAGAGGATATAACCCTTGTACACATGTATATGTCCAACCTATAAGCATGTGAATATACAAGGCAAATATTGAGGGACATAAATGGAAAGATCAACAGTAATATAGTCATAGTAGGGGACTTGAATACCCCTTTGAAATCAATGGGTAGATCTTCCAGACAGAAAATCAACAAGAAAACAGCAGCCTTAAACAACACAGTAGACCATTTGGATTTAATTCATATTTTTAGATCCTTTCACCCCAAAGCAGCAGAATACAAGGTATACTTTTTTTTACATACACATGGAATATTTTCCAGAATTTATCACACATTAAGGCACAAAACAAGTCTCAATATATTTAAGAAGACTGAAATTATATCAAGCAACTTTTCAACCACAATGTTATACAACTAGAAATCAATTACAAGAAAAATCCAGAGAAACACACAAACATGTGGAGACTAAATAACATGCTACTAAACAGCCAATGGGTTAACAATGAAATCAAAGTAGAAATTAAAAGATACTTTGTGACAAATGAAAATAAAAACACAACTACCCCAAATTTATGGCTCATAGCAAAAGCAGTCCTAAAAGGGAAGTTCATGCAATACAGGCCTATCTCAAGAAACAAGAAAAATAAAAGAACAATCTAAACTTACACCTAAAGGAACTAGAAAAGAACAACAAACATACCCCAAAGTGAGTAGAACAAAGGAAATAATGAAGATCAGGGTGGAAATAAATAAAACAGAGTCCAAAAAAAAATACAAAATATCAATGAAACCAAGAGCTTGTTCATTGAAAAGATAAGCAAGGCTGATAAACATTTAATCAGATCCTCATGATAAAAGAAAAAAGACCCAAATAAATAAAATCAGAAACAAAAGAGAAATGACAATGGACACCACAGACATACAAAGAATTATAAGAAAATACTACAAATAATTATATGCCAACAAACTGAAGAGTCTGGAAGAAATGGATAAGTTCCTAGAATCATGCAATCTTCTAAGACTGAATTAGAAACAAAAAATCTGAACAAACCTATTACAACCAATGAAATAGAAGCAGTAATCAAAGCATTCCCAACAAAAGTCCTGGACTAGCTTCATAGGTGAATTTTATCAAACATTCAAAGGAGAATAAACACCTATCTTTCTCAAACTATTCCAAAAAATTCAGGAGGAGAGAGTACTCTCAAGCTCATTTTACAAAGCCAGCATTATCTGGATTCCAAAACTAAATACACTACAAAGAAAGAAAATTATAGGCCAATATCTCTGATGAACATAGATGCAAAAATCCTCAACAAAATTAGCAAACCAAGTTCAACAATACTTTTAAAAGATCATACACCATGATTAAGTGGGATTTATTCCAGGGGTTCAAAGCTGGTTCATATCCACACATCAATTAATGTGACATACCACCTTTTAAAAATGAAGGATAAAAATCTTATAATCATAACAATGCATGCAGAAAAACCATTTGACAAACTCAAGCATCCATTTATGTTAAAAACTCTCTGCAAAGTGGGAATAGAGGGAAGATACTTCAACCTAATGAAGGCCATATATGACAAACCCAAGCTAACATCATGCTCAATGGGAAAAAGCTAAAAGTATTTTGCTTAAGATCAGGAACAAGCTAAGCTTGTTCATTTTCACCACTTTTATTCAACATAGTAGTGAAAGTCCTAGCCACAGCAATCAGACAAGAAAAAGAAATGAAAGGTATCCAAACTGAAATGAAAGAAGTGAAACTGTCATTATTTGCAGATTGCATGATGCAATATAGAAAGAACCCTAAAGATTCCATGAAGAAACTACTAGAACATAAATAAATTCAGTAAAGTAGCAAGATATGGGGGAAATCTCAAAAAACTGGAATTTATTAAAAATCATGTATTTATTCTTACATGTTTAAACTTAGTCACCTTTGAAGTACTCTCCATTTGATGCAATAAATCTATTGAGACATTTTTTCGACTTCTCAAAACAGTTTTTGACTCATCAGTTTTGATGCTTTTCAGTGCTTCTGTCATTTTTTTCCCACCTATTCCACATCAGCAAAACATTCCCCTTTGAAGACATTTTTCATCCAAAGAAACAATAAAAAATGGTACTCAGGGTGAGACTGGGTGAATAGGGAGGGTAGGACCATGCTATTTTTGGTCTAAAACTGCTAAACACTCAGAAGAGTGGGAGTAGGTGCATTTGTAAATCACCCATCATGAAATGGGCGGACACACTGAAAGAGTCTTCTAAAAAAATTCGCTGAAGTCAAATGCAGCCTCTCACACCAATGCCAGCTGGTACACTGTTACAGATGGGTTCCTAGAACACTCACCTAGTGCAGGAAACCTGTATGGCAAGGGCTCTGCCTTCCAGAAGATAATTCTGCTTTTTAGGGGGTCCTCCCTCATATAAAATTAATATTTATAAATTGGTTGCATTTTTATATACCAATAATGAACTATCAAAAGGAGAAACTGAAAAAATAATCCCAGCCCTGGCTGGTATGGTTCAGTGAATTGAGTGTTGTCCTGTGAACCAATGGGTCACTGGTTTAATTCATGGTCAGAGCACATGACTGGGTTGTGGGCCACACCCCCAGTGGGGGGCACACAAGAGGCAACCACACATTGATGTTTTCTCTCCCTCTCTTTCTCCCTTCCCCCTCTAAATAAATAAATAAATAAAATCTTTAAAAAAATGTTTTAAATCCCATTTACACTTGGCATAAAAAAATACATTGGAATAAATTTAACCAAGGACCTGGACTCAAAAAATTGCAAGACACTGAAGAAAGAAATTGAAGAAGATACAAATAAATAGAAGGATATACCATGCTCATAGATAGAAAGAATTAACCTTGTTAAAATGTCTATACTACCCAAAGCAAGTTATAGATTCAATGCAATCCCTGTCAAAATACCAGAAGCATATTTCACTGAACTAGAACAAATAATCCAAAATAACCCTAAATAGCCACAGCAATCTTGAGAAAGAACAACAAAGTTGGAGGTATCATGCTACCTATTATTAAACTATACTACAAAGCTATAGTAATCAAAACAGCATCACACTGGCATAAAAATAGACACATAGCTCAATGTAACCGAATAGACAGCCCAGAAATAACCCATTCCTATATGGTGAATTAATAAACAAAAAAGAAAACAAGAATATACAATGAAATAAAGACAATTTACCTAATAAATAGTGTTGGGAAAACTAAACAGATACATTCAAAAAACAAAACTAGACAACCTTCTTACACCATATACAAGAATGAATTCAAAATGTATTAAAGACTTCATGTAAGACCCACAATCATAAAAACTCCTGAAATAAAACATAGACAGTAAATTTTCTGATATTGCTCGCAGTAATATTTTTTCTGCTGTATCTCCTTGGGCAAGGGAAACAAAAGAAAAAAATAAACAAATGAGATGACATCTAACTAAAAAGTTTTGGCATAGTAAAGGAAGCCATCAACAAAACAAAAAGGCAATCTACTGAATGGGAGAAGATAATTCACCAATTATCCTCTATTAACCTATAAAGGATTGATTCCCAAAATTCATAAAGAACTCATACAAGTCAACACCCCCAAAAAATCAATTGAAAAATGGGATAGAGGGTCTGAATAAACATATCTTCAAAGAGGACATACGGATGGCCAATAGACATATGAAAAGATGCTCAACATCACTAATCATTAAAGAAATACATATTAAAACCACAATGAGATATCAACTCATTCTTGTTCAAAGAGCTATCATCAATAAATCAACAAACAGCAAGTATTGGTAAAGATGTGGAGAAAAATGAACACTTGTATACTATTTGTGGGAATGCAAATTGGTGCAGCCACTATAGAAAACAGTATGGAGGTTCCTCAAAAAATTAAAAATAGTACTACCTTATGACCCAGCAATGCAACTTCTAGGTAAATATCTGTAGAAATCCAAAACACTATTTTGAAAAAATAGATGCATCCCATAGTTCACTGTGGCATTATTTACAATAGCCAAGATGTGGAAGCAATCCAAGTTCCTACGAGCAGATGATTGGATAGAGTGGCACATATGTACAACTGAATGTTATTCAGTCATAGAAAAGAATGAAATCTTACCAATTATGACAACATGATGGACCTAGGGGGTATTATGCTAAATGAAATAAGTCAGGCAGAGAAATATAAATACCATATGATTTTGCTTGTATGTGAAATCTAAAGAAGAAAATAAATGAACAGATAAAAACAAACTTGAAGATATGGAGAAGAAACTGGTGGTTGCCAGAGGGAAGAGGGATGGGGTGCTGGATAAAAAGGTTAAGGAGTTAAGAAATGCAAATTGGTAGTTACAAAACAGTCTTGAGGATGTAAAGTACAGAATAGAGAATATAGTCAATAATATTATAATAACTATGTATGGTTCCAGGAGGGCACTAGAATTATTGAAGTGGCCACTTTGTAAATCATATAATTATCTGACCACTATGCTGTTCACCTGAAATTAACATAAAATAATACTGAATACCAAAAAGTTCATAATCTTGTATGTTATTAGTCCACAGAACTTGAATGGGTATATTACAAAAAAGAAAGGAGTGATCCTGACAGAAGTTATTGGTGACCAGCAAGTTCTTGTTCAATGACTATATAAATGAATGATACATTGGGACCCATAAATATTATGAGAGTTATCCAAAGTCTCCAAAATTCCTGGTTTGTGGTTCTGTAGCCAACAGTTCCCACATGTGATTTTATAGCCTTTACCACGTATCAGTGATTCTCGAACTTTAAGATCCTAAGAACCATCTGAGGTAGCACTTGAGCAACATATTCCTGGGCCCACGTCCAAAGGTGTTAATCCAGTCTGTGTAGGCTGGTGCCTACATATCTGTAGTACAACAAGGGCCCCACAGAATTTTGATCCAGTTGTCTCACTGATGTAGGTAAATACTCCCATTAGCATAAACCTTGAGTCCGGTACCTCCCAACTTAAAATCACCATGAATAGTTTGGACCCCATAAATACACATCTCTCAACACAGTCTCCAAGATAATAATAAATAATGACTAAAACAAAACATAAAACTATAGTGATACTATAAGACAGAGAAGTCCTAAAGCTTTAAAAACAAAAAAAGCAGGGTTTGTGATCCTGATACCACAAACAGTAGAATTCAAGCCAAAAAGCATTAAATGCAACAAATTAAGTGTAACAAAGAAGGTCATTTTTAATGCTAAAAGTAACAGTTTACGGTGAAAATGTAACAGATTTTCATATTTAAGCACCAAATAATATAGCAATCATCTTTCTGAATCAATACAGTAAATACAATAAGATGCTGGCAGAACTCCCAATAATGGGAGATATTACAACCCTACTCTTAGTACAAGCAACAAGTAAAAATACAGAAAACTTAAGTAATATAATCGATGAGAAGGAACTTATGCATATGCATCAAATTTTACTGCCAGGAAATAGAAAATACATCTTCTTCTCAACCTCAGGGTAAGAGCTGTAAAAAACAATCACAAAGGGAGCATCAGTGCATTTCAAAAAATAGAAATATTACTAACAACACTCTTATCCCAATGCAATAAAATTAAAAATTTTGTAAAGCCATCCACCTGGAAATTACAAATCTTGACTCCAGGGTAAATACAGACCAAAATTAAAGCGTTCCTAAAAATAATGATAATAAGAAAAACACAAAAAAGAATCAGTTGAAAACTTTCAGGCAATAAGAAGAATAGCGAAAGCCTTAAAAACTTTTAGCAATAAAAATACTAAAGTTTCAGTACCAGCTCAGAAAGCCAGGAAAAGAACAAGAAAGTAAACCAAAAGGAAATACAAGGAAGGCAGTAACAAATATAAAAGCAGAAGTCAATGGGTTAGCAAATAGAAAAACAGTAGATCTAATTAATAAATCAAAATTTTAGTTTTTAAAAAGCAATGAAGAAAATAAAGCAGTTTAGCTAATTCAATCAAGGGAAAAGGGAGAAAGCAGAAATATATAAAGTAAGGAATCAAAGGGGAAAATAAGCATTGAAACAAGATTTTTCTAAGACAAAAGAGAGGCTAATTTGCAGATGTGTATGCAAATTAATTCTTGAAAGCCTAGATGAAAAAGACAATTTCCCAGGAAAAGGCATTTAAGAAGCTTGACTTCATTAGGAACGGAAATCTTTATCAGACCTATTTCTCCGGAAGAAACAGAAAAAGCTAGCAAGGAATTACCACATATAAAAAAAAATCACCACAACCAGGTGGTTTAACAGGTGAATTCTACCAAACTTTCAAAGAGCAGGTGGTAATAATGCCCCACGGTTTCAGATTACTGAAAATGAAAGAAAGCATCCTAATTCACTTTATAAAGCATTGATACCTAACCCTCTCAAGGACAGTACAAGTAGAAAGAGAGAGAGAATGAATTACAAATATTGATGCAAATGTTCTACATAAAATATTAGTGAATATTGCATTAAGAAAATAATACTCTATGACCTAGTGGAATTTATTCCAGGGATGCAAATTTGGTTCAATAATAAGAAACCCATAATACACAATATTAATTGATATGGGAAGAATAAAATCAATGACTCTCTGTATAGGTAATGAAAATACTGAAAAGCCTTCAACAAATTCAACTCATCCTAAGAAAAAACTCAAGAAAATAGGAATTAATGGATACTTTCTTAACATGGTAAACAACTATACTATAGTTACATAGACAGCTTCTTCTTTAGTGTGGAAACGAGACATTTCTATTAAGGTCAGAAACAAGGCAAGGGTGCCCACTCACTTTACTAATTCCACATGAAATGCAACTGCCTCCCAGACAGACACCACCTTTAACTGAGTGATCAACATTAACATTATCAGGATTGAGACAAATAGATCTCCTGTGTGTCCTTGTAAGAGGGGCTGAGATGAACAAATCACTCTTGTAGTATCCCTGAGCAATAGCATAACCTGAATCTAACTCTGAAGAAATAGATAGATCTAAATTGAAAGATATTTTTAAAAATAACTGGATTGCAGTCTTCAAAAATGTCAATGTCATGAAAAATGAACAAACACTGAAGGACTGTTGCAAAACAAAAAATCATAACAATGACTATAATAAATGATCTAGGGCTTTCTTTTTATACTATACACATTATTGAGACAACTGGTAAAATATGAGTAAGTTCTGTATATACATAATACTAACACATTGTACTGTGGTTATACAAGAGAATAACCTTGTTCTTAGGATACATGCAGGGAAGTATTTGGAGGGAAAGGGGCATCAGGCCCGCAACTTATTCTCAAATGGTTCAGGAAAAAATGTGTATGTATGGAGAGATATAAATATTGCAATATGTTAACATTTGAGGAATCTGAGTAAGCGGTATGTAGAATTCTTGCAACTTTTCTTTAAGTGTGAATTTATGTTAAAATGAAAATTTTTAAAATGAACAATAATGATAATAACAAACTGCTTTGGTTCTCAAGCTCTGAGCTATAATCCCTTGACTTCTCCCATTTACAATAAAATCTGTCAAGAGTAGTCGATTTGCTCTCACCATTTCTTCCCCGTCATTCATTCCTTAACCAACCCCAGTCAGGGTTGTATACCCTTGAGATCATCAATGAACTGCCTGTGGCCCAACCTTCTGCACACTTGTTTTGCCACTCATGGCGAGGGGCCACTCCTTCTTTCTGGAAACACTCTCCTCTTCTGGATCCCATGTCACTACATTTTCCTGGATTTCTTCACCTGTCATTAACTCTTCCTTCACCACATCTCTTGCTGAATTCCTCTGCTCTTCTATGCTCTGAATGTTGGAGTGGGATAGGACTTAGTTCTGGGTCCTGCCTCGTCACTAGCTCTTTTTAGTGATCTGTGCCAATGAAATGCTGTCTCTGTGCTGACACCCCCAGGGGTGTTAGATCCAACCCCAACCTCTCTCCTGAGCACCAGATTCACAAATCATTCAGTCACCTGTTTGATATCTCCAATTGCACGACTAAAAGTCAAATGATCACCCTTAACATGTCCAAAGCAGAATTCTTAAACAAAGTCGCCCAAATCTGTTTTTCAGTCTTTTCCTCTAGTAAATAGCACTAACATCCACCCATATGTTTCCATCTAAAGCCCGGCTTGGCTTTCTCCCTTCATTACCTCCCATGTAAGACCTCTGTCTTCTTTGCTCCACCTCACTATCCTCTCTGGAGTTGGAGCTCTTACCTGAAGTATCCTCAAGACTGGACATGTTGCTTCACTCTTGCTCACTATAACTCAGCCTCCCACAGAATTCAAAATGGCCTTTGCAAAACATAAACCAGGTCGTGACACTTCCCTATATCAAATCTCCAGTTACTACACATATTACTACAAATCTTCGTATCCTAGAGCTGATAACAAAGTACCACAAACTGGGTGGCTTAAAACAGCAGGAATTTAATCTCTCACAGTTCCAGAAACTAGTTGGCCAAAAAGTTTGTGTGGCTTTTTCTGTAAAATAAAAGACACATTTTTCATTTTCACCAATAACTTTATTGATGTACATATTTTGAATATCTTGGCTATCTCCCACATGGTATAACATTGATTGTTCTCAATTAGTGTCTCGATTTGATTACTGTCAACTTCAACTGGCCTATCCGACCATGGAGCATCATCCAGAGAGAAATCTCCAGCATGAAACCACAAATCACTTTTGACATGTTCGATCAGTCACAGCACCTTCTTCAAACAATTGTGTTTTAGTTGCATTTTTACCTTTCTTGAAATAATAAAGCATAGTATGCCAAAAATGTGGCTTACTTTCTTCCATCTTAATATTAAAATGGATACACAAAAATTCACCAATTTTGATATTTTTTTTAAATGCACACTGATATGACAGCTGTTACAATACAATTTAACAAAATTGTCTTGGATGAAGTTAAAGACAACTAAGTGCTACTAGAGCCATCGTACAGAAAAAAATAAACAAACTCTTTGGCCAATTCATAGAAGACTGAATGCAAAGTGTCAACAGGGCAAAGCTTTTAGGCCATGGGAAAGATGACAACAGGCAATCCTTGGCATCCCTTGGCTTGTATGTGCATCCCACCATTCTGCCACTGTCTCCCTGCCACCCACTTCCCTCCACATCTGCCTTGTCTCTTTGTCTCTCCTCTTCTTATAAACACATCAGTCATCTCGGATTGAGGGCCTATCCTAATATGACTTCTTAACTAATTTCTTCTACAAAGACCGTATTTTCACATAAGGTCACTATCTGAGGTTCCAAATGGACTTGAAGTTTTTTGTGGGGCTACACTCTTCAACCCAATATGCCAATTTTATTCCCAGTGGAATAAATTCCAAATTCTTTCTCATTGCACACAGTCTTGCATGATCTGGTTCTTACCTACCTTACCATTCTCCTCAAACCCTCTGCCAGTATCCCCTAGCAGCTCCTAAATAAAGTGAGGCCCACTCCAAACTCAAGGCTTTTCTAAGGACCATTTTTTTATTTTCTTTTTTTTTCTGTCCGCAGAGTGTTTCTGCCAGGTGCTTGATCTGCTGGCCCATCCTCATCTCTCCTTCCTCAGTGAAACTTCTCTAAAGTACACCCCCATTTCCAGTTACTCTGTAATTAGCACCCTATTTATTTACTTCAAAGCACTTATCACAATCTATAATCATCTAGTATTTACTTTTTTGCAGTTTATTATGTCTCCCATTATAATCCCAGCATCTAGCATAGTACCTGGTACCTGGTAGGTGGGAGTGAAACACTGAGTATTCAATGACTGAATCAATAAATTGAAATGAATACAGAGATTGTACCATACGCATCTGTTGTAACTCCCAGAGTACATGCCATGGCTATCTACATAGCCCTTGAATATGTTTGTTGATATCAATTAACTAATAAGTTACATCAACTTTCTCTAAACCACAATTTCTGCTTACTCAAGAACTCTCCTGATCAGACTTTGTAAGACAAAAACAGTACCTTTAATCCTGCCACTAGATTCCAAATATTTATTAAGAATTTTTTTTGGGGGGTGCTGGGTGAAAAATGCACACCCCACCCCCCGCAATTTGTGAGGAATAGTGGTTGTTAATGCTGCTGTTCAGTTCTGTTTACATTTACGTTGGTGAAATATTACGCTATTTACGTTATTAAATATTTTACCACATTTTTTTGCTTCAAAAATTTTTTTCCTAATATCCTCCTCTAAAACCTAGGTGCATCTTATGGTCCAAAAAATATGAGTAATATACAAATGATGTATTATAGACTTGCACACCTGAAACCTATATAATTTTATTAACCAATGTCATCCCAGTAAATTCAATAAAATAAATTAATTACATTTTTAAAAAAAGTAAGTATCTAGCATAGCACAGCTAAAGACTCATCAAATTTCTGATGATCACATATTGCTCAAGGAGACCCATATGCAAAGTGGGACCGTATTCATCATGATGAAAACAAGCTCTAGCTTATTTAACTCCTTCAAGGTCATGTTATGAACAGGATTGTGCTATTAGAAAGTATTTTGTGTCCATGTAACATTTGAGAGCTAGGAGAGTTCAATATCATTATTAAGGTTCAAGTGTACAGAAAGGTGCTGCCCATGGAGGCAGCAAATGCACCACTAAAGGAATTTTCACGGAATAGCAATTTGCAGTACATCTACTTGAAGCAATTTTGTATTTATTTATTCAATTGAATTATTTATGTTATTCATAATGAAACAAAACTCGCACAGCATTGATGCCATCACGTTTTCCTCTGCTTTCATCTGGTTTGCTGCATATGACTATTTTTATGCAGATGAGGTTATGATGACATTAAACATTTCCTACTGATTTTCTAAGAACAAATATGTTCTCTCCATATGCCACAGTCTTCTTTTCCCTGCATCCATCCTCAAAGCTCTGTTGGCTGATCAGAATTTCTTCTAAATTAACTCTAAGGACATTCCATCTGTAATACTGATGAGCCTGTCTCCCTCTGCAGTGCCCGTATAGCACTCCTATTAATACCTGAATTTAGCCCATTTCTCCCATTCCTCCAGAAGCCTTATTTATCCCCCCAGCTCTTACAGTACTGTGAATCTCACCTTGTTACAAAGTATCGTGGCACTCCCCTGTTTTACTCACAGTGCAAAAACAATGGAGAATCCCACATGTGAAAAAATAAAAAAGCGAAAAGGCATTGTAGTTGCAGAGACATTTACCTTTATTGACTATATTCAGGGCTGAGGAACAATTGTTTTCAGGACAAATCAGAGTGGAATTCAGCAGGCTGCCTACCCTAGGCTCGTGTAGGCTAGCTTGGGCTCTCTTATAGGTGTAGGGTGTGTGTGTGTATCTGAATTTGTTTTAACTTAGATGCATTAAAGCGTGAGGGGAAGTGGAACTGGGCAGACAGAGTAATCCCCTAGAAACATAGGTTGCAGATTCCAAGTCTAGATCATTTGTTTGTTACATGAAGGGAACTATTCTCCTAGTTCCCAAGTGCCTACAACCCTCCCACAAAGCATCTAAGGGAGCAAGAACAACCATTCACGTAAATTCCAACATTGGTTATAAATCCAGGATCCCATTTCTCATAAATACATTTGGGGAATATGTCTTTGGAGGTCAGTGACCCTAGAGGTTGTAAACAGGCCACAGAGCACATTCATTTGCATAGATAGGACAAAGTTCACATTGGTTTCTCGCCACTAATTTCAAGTTCCTCATGCACAAAATTGAAACTTGTCCTGAAAGCTCTCTAGAACAGAAATAGATGGGTATTTTTTTGTAGCTTCACTTTAATGCATTTAGATGAGCATCTTCTCAGGTCCCAATAAAAGATTGAATTAATTTTGCCAACTCATAAACTTTTGGGCCCAGAAAGCAGTGGGAATCCTTTCTTAAAAGATTAGCCAAGTCTTCAACCCCCATCATGTTCATGGTGCTTCTCATACTGCAAATGGTAAGTTGGTTTCATTCTGTTCTACACCTCCATGTTTGAGACACCCCACAGAGTTGTCAACCATTCATGGGGTATAATAAAATTCTAAAAAGAAGATAATTCAAAATGAGGTTGATTTCTACTAACTTTCATTTGTTCAATAAGTAAATGAAACGTGAGAACACAGGATAGGAAGGAACAAGTCAGGAGAGGGAAGGGACATGAGCTAAACCACCAACAAAGGACAAGAACCTCCCTGAGCACGGGAACCCCTTCCCCGTCCTGTCCCTCGTTTCTCTTCCACCTGCCTCCATACATGGAGAATCTCAGATGGTGGGGCTCTGGGATGCTCAAATTTTAAAAATAAAAATCACTCAAAGAATTTGGGGAACAATTTGCAACTTCTGTTCTGGTCTACCAACTCTGTAGCAAGACAGACGAAGACATTTCAGCCAGCTGCCTTGGCTATACAAATGCAAGAACCATACCTCCCCAAATATGGCAGGCCCACTAGTTCTCAATCTTGTGAAACATTGGGGGCACCTGGGGAGCTTATTAAAAATAATACAGTACTGATGCTTGGGCCCCACTCTCAAAGATTCTGGTTTGCTTACACTGGGGTACAGTCTGGGTATCCCAATCTTAAAAGCTCCCCAAGTGATTTCAATACACAGTTGAGGTTGGGAACCATTGGTGTAGGGACATCAGAAGTCTTTAATCAAGCAGCAGGGGTGAGAGCCCTATGGGAGCTTCTCTCTTTCACTTTTGCAATTTCCGATGTCTTTACCCAAAGAACATTCCAGGCCTCTGTTTGGATAATCATATTGATTCCAAGAGTCACATCCTTTCATAGCAGGCTGGAAATATGATGAAAACTGAGTCATTCACTTCTTATCTGTAACATTTCGAGCTATTAAGACAAGAGCATCTGATTGAAGCAACAAAGGGTTTTCTTTCTGCTGCCCAGATCCCAGAACAGCCTGTGAGATGCGGAAGCAGTGCCTTCACCCCCACCCAGCCGCCCCCACACACACTTTGGAGGCCCAGTCAGGCTCCACACTGGAGCAGCTTCATAGAAAGTCTCAAAAATCAAAACTTCCCTGAGTGCACAGGCGTTCTGCACACAAGGCCACAGCTGAACAATGCCCCATCTTTCAAAATCCTCCTTATCCTTTCAGAGGTTCTCAATGTACAGAATTAATTCATGGAAAGTGGCCAAGACCTCAGACCAGGATTTCTGTTGGGCTTGGCAACCAACGTTTTTAGCAAGCCCCAAAGACCTCATTTTGAGAAATACTGTATAATGGGCTTTTAAATATTCAGCCATTCTCATAAAAAAATATTTTCATATGTGGGGAAAAAAATCATTTCAATTTGCAAAAAAGTAAGAATATACATTGTACTGTGTTTTTGGTCTGACCACAACTGATGATGGCAAAGAAGAAGCAGGCGGCAGCTGGCCCCATCCCATCAGCTTTCCCAAGTCTCTCTGGCCCTTAGGACACCTGGACTGAACCTCCTTCATATGGAAACTGTGATGAATATCAAAGCCGAACCTTCTGATCCCACCAGGAAGAGCCTCAGGGAGCTACGTGCCCTTCCCAGGCACTCACCACAGCCTGGTGTCTGTCTCAAGCCCTGGGTTTCTGGGCCAAGTTGGGGACAAAGAATGCTAATTACCCAAGACCTAAGTTTTTCTTGTGAGTGAGACATACAGTTATAAGTCACTTTTCAGGAGGATACTTTCTTGAAGATTCTGTCATTCCATGTGTTTGGAAGATAAGAGTCATGTATGGTAAAGGATCTCTAAAAATAACTGCAGCGAATGTTGATTGATCAGATATCATTAATCCATGAGAAAGGCTGAGGCTAATGCTTGGTATATTAGTCTATGCATTTCCCATGTAATAACTTACTCCCCACAATAAATCCATTACGTAGATATCATTACATCGCCAGCCATTTTACATATGAGGAAACTGAGGCACAGAAAGGTTACATAACTGGCCCAAGGTTGCATAGCCAATAAGAGGCAAAGCTGGGATTAGAACACACAGTTCCGAGTCCATGCCCTTGACCTCTATGAAAAACTCTCTCAGTAAGGTTTTCTCAGTGATCTACACACGTTCTTCAGATGTAGGGAACTCACAAATGTAGGATCAACATTCACCCACAAATACCTCAGGAATTATCATCCTCACATATTAAAAGGGAGGACATCCCTACTTTCGAATTTCCCTTCACCCCACAGCTAGGGGAGCACCACCTCTGACAAAAGATGTCCCGTCTGCTTGTGCCTCTAGGTTAAATCAACTCTATGGTAAGATATTTTCTAAACTTAATAATATTTTTTAAAATGTATTTTTCCTGAATTTTATAAAAAACAATACTATATCCCTTAAAGAGGATTTCAACTATATTATACTACATAACTGCATCTTAGGTGACCTTAATGGACAACCGTTAATCCAAATGAAAATATAGCCCCTGTGGTAGTAGAATTCTGTTACAGTCAGAAGAGGTAAAAGAGACCAAGAGAAGAAAACTAAGGAAGTCTACATGCATGCATACACACACACACACACACACACACACACACACGATTCCTCAGAGACTTGTCTTGTCTCTAAGACTCGGGATTTCTTTTTCTTCTGGGGATACCAGTGTGGAGCAAGAGGTTCCAGTCCCCCATAGGGAAGGATGGGTGGGGCACTTGGTGTGGGGGCGGGCACAGGTCCCGAAGACACACGTGCAGTTGGGTCTGAATGTGGGCGCCAGCACTCACAAGCTGTGTGACTTCAGGCAGGTTGCCCAACCTCTCCAAACCCTCCTTTCCTCATTTATAAAACAGAGGTGGCAACAGCTACTTCAAAGAGTGGTTAAATTTAAATGAGATCAATAAAACATACAGCACAGTGACAAAAACATAACAGGCAGTCAATAAAAAGGAATAATTATTGTGGTTGGTGATTCAGAGACACTCCTGAGATATACTTATTTATTATTTCAACCAGCAAGTATTTACTGGATAGCTACCCTCTGTGCCCACCTCTGTGAAAAGAAAGTTTAACACAGTGTTCCTGACCCTCTTTAAGGTGCTTTCTTTCTACGTGACAACCAGCCTATGAGCCACAGGATAGCTATTGCCCAAGGAATGATACAGAAAAGGAAAAAAAAAAAAAGCCCAGTGTTTTTTTAAAAGCATCCATTATCAGACATGTCCTTTGCACAGGGTTGGGAAAACTTGAGTTGAGTCTTGACCAATGAGTAGATTCATCCCTCTAAATTATAACACCATAACTCACATAGGCACACAAACACACACAGATCCAACCTAAAATACCCCGAGGCAGGGGTGATTCCCAAATCACCACAGTCAGTCCAGGCATCAGTCCTGACCTCCAGACCCAAACATGTAGCTGTCTGCTGAACATGATGTGAGATGATCCCTGGACAGCTCATGCGGCACGTGTCTAAAGCAGACACTGTTGGAATATAACAGGTTAGAGTTTGTGGCAATAAAGGGAAGAGGAGACTTTCTGAGTGAAGCAAAATGAATTCCAGAGAAATTTGACATCTGGATTTATAAGCAGGAGGCTAAAGGAGAAATTGAAGATAACAGTAGTAGAAACTGCCCATAAATTACCTACACAGTCTGGGGGGAGGAAGCAAGCCACAAAATGCGGTCAGAGACCTCAGCAGTGCCTTTAATAAACAGACAGATTTCTGTGCTGCTAGGTGGTCCCTCCCCTACATTACAAGATAATTGGGCAAGCAGATAATTAACATGCCATTATGTAATATAGAATGGTATGTCTCAGCACAGGGAAGGAGTGGGGGTTTGCAAAGCCTTGCCAGGTGTCACCAAACATTACCTTCTTGCTCACACACAGAGCCAAACAATGAGTAAAGCTGGACAGATTCCTCTCATGTTGTGACCTCAAGAAACCCATAACTAGGGGGGACCCTGCCCAAGTGGAATTGCAATCTTCCCCACAAAACAGAAACCTCTGCAGAAACCTCTGCAGGAGTCTATCTCCTGGTTAATGAATTCACTTCCTCTTTGTCTCCTCCGAAGCTAGAAACTTCTGATTGCCCCAATTCATCCATATCCAATTACTTGCCTCCTTTTGCTGATTCTCAGAAAATTTTTCTTGAATCTGGCCATTGCACTCCATCTCTTCTTAGTCCTTGGTTTGTTACAGAGAAATAACTGTAATCCTTATAAAACACTCACGGTGGTATTAGAAGTCTCTCTTCTCTCCGACGGGCAGTGCCTTGCACAGAGCTGACACTCAGCAAATGTTGGGTGGATGGAGAAGAGACTTATATTTAGCCATCCTGCCAGCAGCCTTCATCTCCTCTAACCTATCCCCCACATTTCTCCCAGAGTTAGCCATGATTTTTAAAAATCAGAGTATAACGACAATACCATCTTACCTCATGTCCTTCCCTGGTGTCCATTGAAACAGCAAAGTCTCTGCCTAACACAGGCTGGCACATGAGGTGCTTTGCGGGCTCTCCCAAACCCCCCAAACTCTTCCACAATTCACTCTGGGAACTCTAAGCTCAGCCAAAAGATTTTGTGCTGTTCCCCTAAACCCTAAATCCAAGAACTTCTCCAGTCCTCCTCCTTCACATGTCTCTCTCTCTCTCTCTCTCTCATGTCCTGTGTTCTCTTTCAAAGAAAAATTCCTGCTCACCCTTAAGACTGAGGTCACCTCTGTGCTGCCTGCCCTCTGACACCCCCAGGACAGCACATTCCCTTGTCTTAGGGCAACCCTAAGGACTGTGAAGGGTCCCTGCCACCCACTCTCTCTCTGATTTCCCAGGAAGCCCAGATGCACCACCTGATGGGTGCATCTCCTGGCAGCCAGCATAGTGCCTGGCAGATTGGAGATTTCAGCCAACAGTCATTTTTAATAATTTTTTTTAAAAAAGAAAAGAAACATAGAGCAAAGGAATAGCATAGAGCCTAGAAAATAAGCCCACTGACATATATCAAAAGCATAAAATATATTGCATTTAGCACTTTTGAATAAAAGAAAGAAAAGAGTTATTTACAAAATATTTTTTGAAAAAAGCCACTTTGAAAAAACATGGGCAAAAATTTTAAGCAAAAGATATATACTGTGTATTTTCAAAATAAACTCTACTTGGATGGAGGAGTGAAATACTAGAGTCATGGAACAGAGCAGAATAGAATACTGATAAGTGTTCTGAGGGATGCTATCTCCCTCAGCTTTGAAGCAGTGAAGAAAGGAAAATGAAAAGGGTGACAGTTTGGGATTCATATAAATTTAAAATATCTGTCCAGTGGAAGAAATAAAAATCACAGAGTTAAAGTAAAATGAAAAGCCACTTTTTTTAATCCATTTGGATAAAATATGACCAGAAAATGGTTAATCCCACTACCACCTGAAAATTCATTCATATTAAAAAGAGAAACAATTTTCTCAAGAGTAGTCTAGTGATAATAAAACAATAAAAATTAAAACAACATGAGGTTTTGCATAAAATTTGCACTGGAATTAGCCAATTTAAATCCTCTAAACTTGGGGGAGCTTTTGGGAGGCTTCACAGGAAGGCTCTCGACCACTGGGAGTGGCTCTGGACCCAGAAAGCTGCCTCCCTCTCTATCCACAGGGCTCAGATATCAAGAAGCAGCAGCTTCTAAAGGCAAGGCCTTCACTAGTCTAACACAGCAAGGATTAATTTGCAATTAAAAAGGTTAATTTGGTAATGGCTATTCTGAAGCCCACAATTTACAATGGTGCCCCTGGTTATGGCCTCTGGGCAAGTTCTCAAATTTATCTCTAATTCTACCTTCAAATTCCTCCTCCAAAGAGCTGCCAGAATAACCTAAAAAGGGCAGCATGGTCCTGTCCTTCAACTTACATCTCCAACTCTTTTTCTACCCTACTTTCACCCTTCCTGTCTTGTACTTACTTTATTGGTACATATTTATACTTACTGCTTAATTAAACTTGTTTTATTAAAACAAGACACATATGGTCTCATCCCAGTTCTCTAATCTCCATTTCTTTTTTTAAATTTTTTAATTTTTTATTGTTTAATATATTCTATTGATTATGCTATTACAATTGTCCCATTTCTCTCCCATCATTCCCCTCCACTCTGCACATCCCCCC